>JAPDPK010000142.1:0-1200000 GCA_031772115.1 Heritiera littoralis | reverse complement strand
TTTATATTCTTTTTTTTTCTTTCCTACCAAACATAGTATTAGCTTTTGTTTAACAGTGATGAAATATATGTTGAATTATCTCATTAATATGGACTAATTAAGTATAATTAATATCATATAAATTAATTTAGTAGTATATTTTGTACAAAGTGTGATCATAAATATAAATAATATATCTCTATTATAAATGTATTATATATTTAATGGGACAGATATAATACATGAACAATATTGTGGGAGGTTCTTACTGCTGGCACCACTATATAAGTGAAGGCTCATTATTCACTTGTGATTAACGAAAGAAGTGCACAGCAGTAGCACTCTCCCTCTCTTCTCTCCCGATCTATTCTCACCTCACCATCATCTTCATCTCTCCCTTGCACAGGCCACTATTATAGACCCAATCAGCACTAGCGGGCTTCGGCGTGTCTCCGACAGTGTCTTCCTCAGCTGGTGGTGGCGGCATTGACGTGGAGAAATGGTGGGTTTTGGCTCAACCCACCAAAGTTTAGATTTCTTTCTAATTTATTGTGCTAGTGGGCTTTGTGGACGAATTAGATCTAACAATTGGTATCAGAGCTTGTCCACAATAAAGCCATTACCCATTTTTTGAAGAAAAATGAGAATATGTATATTTTTTATTTGTTGGGTATTTTTCGAATTTTTGCAATACCCATAAGATTTTTGCATTTTTGAGCTAAAATAATGTAATATATTAGTTGAGGATGAATTTTTTGTTGAAAATGCCACAAAAATGAAGTGAAATGGGGCTGTGTAGAGTAAGAAATGGTCCAAGAATCGATTGGGTCGGATAAAACCCGTTTTCTGCAAATTTTGCCTAATTTTCAGGCGAGGAAGACAGTCGGGCGCGTGCAACACACGCGTCCGATAGCACCTTTAAGGCGCCAGTCTTGATGGTGCGGGCGCATGTGGAACACGCGCCCGCCTTTGAAATAAATAAATTAAAAAAATTTTTATTTTTATTTTTGGCCCAGTTTTTTGGGGCCATTATTGCTGAGCCCCATAATGGGGCACCATTTTTTGGGTCACACATTTTAGGCCAGTTTTAGGTTGGTTTAGGCCATATGTTTGGGCCAATTTTTGACTATTTTTTTCATTTTATCTTGGGCCAAATTTTGCTGACTATATATTTTTTAATTGAGCCATTTTTTGTTTAGTATTTTAATGGGCCTACCATTATTGAAATAAAATAAAATAAAATAAAATAATAGGCTATTTGTTTTATGTTAATTAGGCCTTAACATTTAATCTATTTAGGCCAAATTAATTTTGTTGAACTATGGGCATTATTTATTTAACTTTATTAATTAGCCATTTAGTATTAATTTAATTTTGGGTAATTAAATTAGTTAATTTTAGGGCCGTTTTGCCTAATTAATTTAGGGGCCATGTTGATTAATTAATTTTATTTGGCTATGAAATTTAGATTAATTTATGGCTATTTTGCATAATTAATTAAAAGGTCATTTTGGATTATGATTTTAAGGGCCAATTTTTGATTAATTAATTATGAGCCATATGGTAAATTGATTTTTTGGACAATTTTGGATATTTAATAGCCATAATTAGTTATTAAGCCCAAAATTAATGTGATATAAGTAAATTTTTAGAGGAATTAATTTTGGAGTGATTTCTAGAAATTTAATTACTCATTTAATTCATAATTCATTTAATTTTTTGAAATATATACTCATGCCCATAAATAACTAATATTTGGCCTAATTAAATAAGTTTAAATAAATTATTTGGGTATTTTGATGAGCCATTTTGGATTATGGTTCACCCATTTCGTTAATAATTTATTTAAACAAATAAACTCTCTAAAATTGATATTGCCTTATTATTTGAATATTCACATTTATGTGAAATTAATTTAATTAATTGATATTTAATCTAAAATTACTATATATGCTTCAGGAATTGAATATTTTGGATGCAGTCAATTTTGGTCAATTAATTATGTGAATATTCTTAAAATTGTAAATCATTAATTGGATTAACTAGTACTTGCCTGTCGCAGGAATAGTAATGAAGATTTTCTGACGATTTATTTTGATAATTTTAAGGATATAATAATAAGGCAATGCATAGTGATAGTGGCAATGCATAGTGATAGTTGCAATTGCATAATTTACTGAGATCTCTAGAAGTGGCTAGTCTCTCCCTATCGGATTGTTAGTTGCTTTTAGAGATGCTTGGGATTGAGAGGATTCTGGTTGGGATATGACACGATCTTCCTACCCTGTCGGTGGGCGATCATTCAGGTTGTATTCAACTAGTTTTTGTTTTATCTTTTGTAGTGTATTGTGGAATAACTTTTGATATTGTTTGGATTATTCCACTAGCCTCCATATTGTGCAACTATCACATATCAAATCTCTAGTATGATCAAATTAGATAGATAACATAAATTATTTTCTACAGTTAGGGGCATATTGAACTAGGAAGTAGTCCCGAGAGTCGATCTATCTACTATACCCAATAGTATGAGCTCTTTGAGGACCAAATATTTAGAATTTCAAGAACACTTAAGTGAGAATTCTCTAATTATAAGGGCATGCCATTAATGAGCACATCAGAGAAAGTGTTCCAATTAGTGATAACCAAGAAGTATTTATGGATGCCATTAGAAAATAGTTCGCATAAGATCGATAAAGGTTACTATGGGATTTTGATTCCATATGTAGCAGATTCAGTACCACTTCCTTCTGGGGTGAAAAGTGGGAGATCTTCTAAGTTTGTAGATCTCATTTAATGCATAAGGAAGTATGACATTTTAATATCAAAATTGATATTGTCATTCAAAAGTGGGAGATTTTTCAGGTTAACAGATCTTATTCAGCCATAATGATGACATATGCCAATATTACTGACAAAAGAAAATATTATTAAGAGGTCTCAATAAAAGGTCATTTTAAAAGAAGAAATTTGCCAAGTTTATTTCCCATTATGGTTTTTTACCAACACCTCTAAATATCAAAGTGTGTCGCTCCTATAATAACCCTGGGCACAAGAGGGTAGATTGTAAGAGTCCTCTAGATTGGGATGTATAAAAGGTATTCCGTTAGCCTTTCATTTTAAATCCAATCTAGAAGATATGCCCTCTAACTATTGGTGTTTGGATACCGGTACTATTATTGACCAAGCCATAAGCAACCGGAGATAGAATAAGGGAAAATTGTTGTGAATTGGGTATAAAGTTAGAATCCATATTGAAAACATAGCCAGTTCGTTGTTACATTTCGTAGACAGTTTTGAAATTACTGTCGATCGATACTTTTCATCTTGATAACAGAAAAGTATTTCTAATTAGTAACAACATATGCATTGATTCTAGCATTTTGCGTAATGGATATATAGTAGACTTATACCCCAATATTAGGTAAATTTTCTTCAGTTGTGAATGATGTGACTATCAATTCAAATTATGATAGAATAAATAGGAAATCTATTATATAGTGGCGTAAGAGTTAGGAACATTTTGAGGCACATGTAGGATTGTATTAAAGGAAATCTCGCTTCTAATATTAAAAATGTGATTAGCAGATATTGAGATGATTAGGAGCTAATATATACTGATAGTTGTAAATCAAATTCACATACTGTAGTCAGTGGATATAAATGTTTCATCATTTTCACTAAAGACCATTTCAATACAGGTCATATAGAGTGAAAGATCTGATCTTATAGAGGCCTTAAGCATTCTGATTAATTCCGCTGCGCTGCTTAAGGCAATGATCAGACAGTAGCGATGAATATTATGTTTGGTATAATGAAGCTAGGCGAAATCATATACAGTCAAGTGCACTATAGGATTATATATTGACGCCTAGTGTACGGTGCTTGGAATATTGAAAGAGAATGAGATTACAGTTGCAGTCAATCGTACATTCTGATCTAGTACGATTTATGTTAATCACTCCAAATCTTTAAAATTCGAGTGGAGTGAAATTAAAACTGCAATTCACATTCAAAGTTGATCTCCAAGCAAAACCAGTTCCTAAATGCATCCCAAGTTATAGTCAGACATTAAGCCGATTTTATGCCGCTTCCTGTGTTTAGAGTTATAAGGTAAGGCAAAAGAGCTATAACCCATAGTCAAGAAAACTTGACTAGAAAACTATCAGCGGCAATTCTGTTGGCTTTTATATCGGCTAGAAAAATACTAGATTTTGTTTTCTGATTATGTGACACTAGAATTATTGAGTCTGACAATGCAATCCATTTAAAGGATGACTTAAAGAGTGGGAGTTGTAAACTCGACAAAGTTATTATTAAAATAGATTTTTGTGCCATTCCCATATATGCATCATCTTTTAATGGTAAGAAGCCACAACCAAAAGAATCAACGATTGATCACAATACCATATTTTGAACCTGCACCTGACTTTACAGAAGAACATGAATATGAAATTCATGTGTCTTCTGTTTCTGATATTTGTCGGGAAACTATACTGATTTGAACTCTTAGAGTTAGATATTAGTCACACAAGATGAGTAAGCATCTATGTTACATAAGGATGCATGGGATCTATTTCAGTTGTCACATCATTGTAGACCAAATTGAGACTCAAAAGATTAGGTAGATGATTTAAAGCCAAATTTAGCCAAGGCTTTGAACAATAAGAAGAAATTTGTTTTGTGAAAACCTTCTTTCTTGTTTCTACCTAAGATTCTTTTAGAATCATGATGACGATTAATAGTTCATTTTGATTAGGAGTTACATCTTGGACAGTAAAATATCTAAATAAAGCAACCTAAAAGTTTGTAGTTCCTAAGGTAGAACATACAGTTTTCGAACTCAAGGAGTTCATTTATGAACATTAAAAGGCATCCAGATTGTAATATATAAAGTTTAATGAGATTGTCATTTTGAGGAGAACATTATCATTTTGATAACTGGATCCATTACGAGGTCAGTAGGAGTAGTTTTGCGCTTATTGTGCTCTAATTAATGATATCAAATAGCAGTCTGTATCACTAACCTAATGTATGAGACATTTCATGTCGTTATGTCACTTCAGGATGAAGAATCTAAGTGAGGCTCTATTTCGTTTTAAGGATTGAGATTCTTCGTAACATATCAATAGGCATACATTATTGGTCTCATAAAACCTATATTGAGTGTTGAGTAGGTTTATTGTATGTTGTTCTCCTAATAAGACGTGATTTAGTAAAAAGTGACTTATTGTGAAAATCTCAAAGTCCTCAAAGAAAAATGAAAGAGCTCATATCAAGTGCTGTGTATGCCTTATTGTGGGTAATTACTGTATGCTCAAGCTTATACACATTTGGACATTGTGTATGTTATAGGTGTATTTCAGAGATACTTGAGTGATCTTGTAATAGAGAACTGGAAGCTAAAAAGAGAGTATTCAGATATTGACAAATCTGACATTCTGAGTTTGGTCAGATATTCTGATGTTAATTTTGCAAGCTATCCAGATATTGAAAATTATTTTGGTTATATATATTTGTGGACGTAAAGGAGCTGTATTTTGGAAAGTGTAAAGCAAACACTTACAGCATCCTTGATTATGAAGGCTAAATATGTAGCATGTTGTAAAGCTACATGATGGGCCATTTAGGCTGTAGAATTTTGTCTCAATGTTGGTTTCTATGGTTGCCACTTCGAAGTCCTGGAGATGTACTATGGTAATGCTGCAGCAAGTAATTTCTCTCTCAAAATGTTAGGAGTTCCTCACACTTCAAAATGTTTAAATATCATCATTCAGTTTGTTAGAGAGAAATAATGGAATCCATTGCTTGATTGGATGATAGAGCACATAGTGAAAGAGCTCATTCTGGCTAACTGAAGGTTTGGTTGCTTAAGTGCTTTGACGACATAGCACTTGTATGAGGCATATGGAGTCATTTGCGGTATTAAGTTAGTGGGAGCTCTATGTAATGAAATTATTTATAAATGTATTAATGGATTCTTACTTGCCATATATGCATTTTTTTGCACGCATTTTGATGAATATGACATTCTGTTGGATGAGACATTCGTTATTAGTCTTGTATGCTTTCGTTGAAGTAAGACATCATTCGGTTTAGATGCACGGACCTAATGGAAATAGATATTGTTTCTGTTTTCATATCATTTCCATTTCACACTAATACTACTATTTTTTTTGTTGCAGTTTTTATGAGTTTACGCATTTGTACCATGTTAGTATGATGCATTTTGAAGCTTATAAAGGCTTGTTGTTATTGTTAAAGTATGTATGAGTCTACACATTTGTACCCTTTCGGTACAATGTATTTAGAAGGCTTACGAATACATACTGAGATTATATGATATATTTTGTTAATTAACTTAATTGTCCTAGTGGAAGAATGTTGAATTATCTCATTAATGTGGACTAATTAAGTATAATTAATATCATATAAGTTAATTTAGTAGTATATTTTGTACAAGGTATGACCATAAATATAAATGATATATTTCTGTTATAAATGTATTATATCTTTAATGGGACAGATATAGTACAAGAACAATATTGTGGGAGGTCCCTACTGCTGGCACCACTATATAAGTGAAGGCCCATTATTCACTTGTGATTAACGAAAGAAGTGCACAATAGTAGCACTCTCCCTCTCTTCTCTCCCGATCCATTCTCACCTCACCATCATCTTCATCTCTCCCTTGCACAGGCCACCATTGCAGACCCAATCAGCACCGGTGGGCTTCGGCGTGTCTCCGACGGTGTCTTCCTCAGCTGGTGGTGGCAGCATTGACGTGGAGAAATGGTGGGTTTTGGCTCAACCCACCAAAGGTTAGATTTATTTCTAATTTATTGTTCTAATGGGCTTTGTGGACGAATTAGATCTAACAATAGAAAAATAGAAAGATACGGAAAAATGAGAGAGGAAAGAATTGAAAGCATAAAATCATATTTTATTTCGACGAACAAAAAAAAAGTCATATTTTATTTCATCGTTGTGCTTGGTTATTTCAGTGTTGAATCGCAACACTTGTGTTCTATTTAGCACTGATACTGAATGGTAGATTTGTTAGGTATTTTATGAGAGCAAGGGGAGTGAGACAACAAGATCCTGTAACCTGTTCTTCGTTTGTTCTCGCAAGATTTTAGACTATGCTTATTATTTAAAATGCCAAAGGTCAATTTTACTTTGTTATGTTTTGCTTATGATTTCTCGGACTCGATCCCATAAATGCATTTAGAGTTAGTTTAAATGAACCATTAAATTGATCTCGATAAAATTAAAAAAATAATCATTAAAAATATATATTTTTAATAAATAATAAAAAATTAAAATTAGAGGTGAAAGAAAAAATTTTACTTAAAAAAAGATAATTTTACTTTTTTTAATGTCTTTTTTCTACTTTTTCATGTGGTTTAGTGAGAACCAAACAAAGTCTTAAAATGTACTTCACGGTACGATTAGGGGCTCACCCTCTAGTGCACCATTGGAGTGAGGTGAGAATTAATTTACCCACCTTATCTCCTTTTATATTTTTTTTTAATTTTTCTTAAATTATTTTTAGTTAAAAAATTAAATTATTTATTTTATTAATTCCTTCTTTTTTCACTTTTACTTTTAATGTTTTATTTTTTATTCTTTCATTTTTATCATTGCATATTTTATTCTTAAAGTTTTATTTTTATTATAAATAAAATAATTTTAAAATATATCGAAGTATATATTATTTGATATAAAAATAATTTTATTGATTTTTAATTTATTAAAAAATTTGATATAAGATAATTTTATTAACTTTTAATTATTTTGTTAAGTTTATAAAATAAAATATATTATAAATTTCATTATATGTAAATTTTAATAAAGACTTTCATTATGATGCAGGTGATAAATTTTAATTTAATGTTTTTAATGGTCTTTTTTTTCTCTACAGTTATCTCCCTATTATTGTTGCAATTACATCCAAACATACTATCATTGTTACATTATCTAATCTCACCGTTATAGTGACTAATCTCACTGCCACCGCTATTTTCATTCTCATCGCTCATCTAAATAGAGCATGCGGGTTAATTTGGATGGACGGTAAGATTTAAAACAACGATGGCAGTGAAATTAGTTACGGTAGCAATGTGATTTAGTAATGAAATAGTGTATGTGTTTAGATGCAATCGCAATAGTTGTAGTAATGTGAGTATAATGAAAAGAGAAAATAATCATCAAGGATACTACGTTAAATTTCATAGAATGAAAATTGTAAATATTTTTTATATAAAAAATTAGTAGGACAATTTAAAATCATTAAAATTATTTTATATTAAATTTCATGATAAATTAAAAATTAGAAAAATTATTTAATAAAAAGAAAATATCAAAAGTGAATAAAAATTAAGGGTAACAATTTAAAAATATTATAATTTATTAAAAATTAATAATGTAATAACATGTATTCAAATTTTAAAAAATATTTTTAATAAAAAATCAAAGTAAAAAAAAAGAATGGATAGGAAATAAATTTCCATTGCAGGTCCACTAGAGGGTTTTTTCCCCAACTGCACATCAATTTGGATGGGCGATGCAATTATCACTATCAAAATGGCCAGGGCCTAAATGAGCCGGCCGAAAGGCCCCTTTAGTTAAATGGGCCTAAAAATGCAAGCCCATATCCGGCCCTAAGGGGTAACGAGCCTAAATGGGCCGGCCCGTATAAGAAATTAAAAAAATTAAATTTCATATTAAAATCCCATTTTTAGTAAATAAACAAAGTAAAATTTAAAATAAATATTAAACAAACATCAAATAAATTTACATCAAATCCATCAAGTCTTCAACATCTTTTGAACATTACATATTAATAGTTTAACATGCATAATATAAATTGTTTTAACAAACCTAGATACTGAAAAACATGTTTCAACCATATTAAAAATAAAAATATGATAAATAGATCCATGTCCATCCATCTCCTCCATAGTGTCAATAAAATTCAATCAATTCTTTTTCAACTTTGTCATTTACAAATATAAATAAAGAACAATATAAGAACTCACAAGAATTAAACTTATGAATTGATTAAAAAATTTTCAACTAATTAATAACATTACTTTCAAAACCAAGAATCCAATTTCGGATGCAAATGAAAGTTTTTATGTTCTCACGATTTATAGAACTTCACTACTTATTTAAAACACAAGAATCAATACTAAAAAAACTCTCTGATGCTATTGTTGTTATTGGAATGCTCAAGATATCACAACTCACAAGCTATACTTGCAAGCTTTGGAAATCTTGGCTTATGATCTTTCTACCATTGCAGTATATTTAAATTTTCAATCATGTGACCCATAATCCTTAGCTCTTCCAAATAAAGATCTAATTGAGATTTTGGTTTTTCCACTTAAATAGTTTCAAATCTTTTGAAAGCCTATATCCTTGGACATTTCAAAATAAATTAATTGTCATTGCAAAAGAGAATTTAAAAATCAAAATAAATTAATTGTCATTGCAAAAGAGAATTTAAAATAAAGTATATACTTAAAAAACAAAAATGAACTTACATCACTTAAAGCAAATGTACTCTTCTCCTTCCAACTAGTATGTGTAAGAGGTTGTGAGTCATTATGTTGGTTTGAAGTAAATTAGTAATACTAAATAGTATTAATTTTATATATTTTACTTTGATTAAAATGTTAAACATATAAATAATTAAAATAAAAATAAAATTTTATTATAATTAAAAATATTAAAAAAATTAAACTGGCTAGGCCAAAAAGCCCTCTTTGTTAAATGGGCTACAAAAATGAAGTTCAAGCCCTAAATAAATGGGCCAGGCCGGGCTGGCCCAATGGGCCTTGACCTATTTTGACAGTGCTAGATGCAATTAGCTCAAGTGAGATTAAAAAAAGGACTATTAAGGATACATGTCTTTTAATAAAATAATAAAAAATTAAAAGTAAACATTTTTTTAGCTAACTAATCTCACCTCACTAGTTCCCATCATTGTTAGGGATGGCAATAGGTACCCTATAAATTGATCCGGGTAGTGAAATTACTACCTAACCCATTTAAGTAGGGTTATGGTATTATATAATCGGGTTCGGGTAAGGTTTGGATAGTGAAATTACTACCTGTCACAGAATCGGATAGGGTTCAGATAGTTATCTTAGGGTACCCGCTACTCAAACTTGATTATAAATAATAATTAATTAATATACTATTTATATTTTTATATATAAATTATTTATTGTTAATGTTGTATTTAATTAAATTAATTCATTAAATATTATAATTATGGTTTTTAACTTTAATTTAATTTTTTTAATTAAGTTATTCCAAAATCGATTTTAAATTTAATTTTGAAAGTCAGACTTTGACTTAATAAACAAGTAGTTAACTGGTTCGGGTAGTTAAACGAGTATTTTTTATTTTGTAGGGTTAGGGTTCAGGTAACATAAATTAAAATAATTGGGTAGTTAAATAGGTTCAGATATTATAAAAATTAATCGGGTTCGGGTATCCCAAATTTAACGGTTATCGACCATTTACATTCCTATCGGTGTCCCAAATTCACCTCCATTGGTGGGTGCAATCAAAATGCACCTAATGGATACAGTCATATTTTTTTTCTTTAGACTAGTGTGGTGAGATCCAAACCTGTCCTACATCTCTAATCGAAAAAAAATGTCCTACATAAGATTGTAAACGAACTGAACACGAACAAACAAATTAATATCTCTATTCGTTCATTTGTTTTTTAGTGTCATTCATGTTCGTTAAGGAATTTGGTTTTTACGTTTGTGTTTGTTTGTTTGTTTTGGGAGGAATTGTTTGTTAAATGTTCGTGAACAAGCTCATTCGTCCTAAATGAACACGTTTGCAAACAAGTGTTTATAAACCATTAAACAAACACGTTCACAAATACACGTTCATAAACACATGTTCATGAATAAGTGTTCATGAGAACAAATTAAATATTATATATTAAAAAACCTACATAAAGATTAAATCTCATATGTAAATTGAAATTATTCAACATGAAATCTTAAATACAACATAACTTAAGTGAGCAATGTTTTATTAAAATTGATGATTACAATTTTAAGTACAATTTGTATCATATACATATACATATATTGGTATACATATATTAAAGTATCATATGTGTGTGTGTGTGTGTGTGTACTCATATGTGTAATGTATATATAAATGGTTAATGGATAAAAATAAGATCTTAACTTATTATGAAACTCTTTTTAATTTAATTTCAGTACATTATGTTTAAAATTTTAAGAAATAATTATTTTAAGCATAATTAACTAATTCAATTTTATTATTGTATAAATATGTTAAAGAATTAAGTACTAAAATTTTAAGTTAATGTCTTAAAAATATGATATATATTATATAACTTATATAATATAAGTAATTTTCGTATTTTAGTAAATAACAAATGAATAATAAACGAATAGCAAACGAACAACAAATAACACTTTAAATGAACGAGTTATAAATGAAATATAAACGAATGAACAACAAATGACACTTTAAATGAACGAACAATAAACAAACATAAATGAGCCTGTTTGCGAACAAAAACGAACGAACCACACCTTTGTTCATGTTCAATTCATTTAATAAATGAACACTAAAATATTGTTCGTATTCGTTCGTTAAGCTTAATAAACGAACAAAAATTGAACAGATTCATGGACAGTTTGTCGAACATTCTATTCACTTACACCCCTAATCCTATGTCAACAGAGAAGATCTTTAAAAAATAAAAGAGGTATCTGGTTTCAAGAATGAAATTTTAAATTTTTAAGTACCAAATATCTGAAAGTTACTCTTGTTACAAGAAGCCTCACTAATAGAGGTTGTGATCCTATTCCTATAGTTAAAAGAAGTCATTGTTAAGATCAATAGTTGGGCTTCTAAGTTTGTATTTTATGCATGCAGGCTTTGACTTATTCAATCAATTTTCTTTTATATTTAAAATTATTGGTGCATGCATATTATTCTTTTTAAGAGTTTCATGAAATGGAAAATTTTCTATATATTTATATTTTTTTGTTTTCGCAAAATTTGAATTTTTTAATTTTATTTTATTTTTTAATTTGCACTCAATAATATAATATCATGTGGCCATCAAAGGAAAAAGAATTCAGCACACAAATAGTTTGCCATGTTGGCATTTTTAGACACATAATCAATCTATTACACATGTCACATCAGATAATGGCTATCCTATTTTTTGCTGATTAAAGATTTTAATTTGAGGCTTAGATTCGGGCTTTAGATGATTATTTAATTTTAATTCAGAATTTTATATATTTTTTTGGGCCAAAAAAATATTTATTGATTTATGAACCGTACATCAGAAAACATCATTATTACAATAAAATCCAATTTACATGAGTTTACTATCTTCAACTCTAATATCAGATTAAAAAAAACAAATTCAATTAACTTGGTGGAGCTGGTAACCCATCCTTATCCAGAATTCCAACTAAAGTAGATGGAAATGGCCTAAGTCTACCAGACCAACACATCCTTTTCACAGCTTGAGAAGCCACCCAGTTTGCAGCTTTATTAGCTGTTTTGTGTATCTTTACAACTCTGTAGTTAGATCTTTGCATCAATAAATCCTGCACTTCCTTTATCAGAACATTAACTTTCCAATTAACAGAGATTTTGTTCATGACCATATTACATACTTCCTGTGCATCAACTTCAAAAATAACCTTTTCATAACTATTCTGTAATGCCAATCGAACACCATCTCTTAAAGCTAAACATTCCGCAACCAAAGCACTATCTGCTAAAAACCTTTTACTCCAACCATATATTACATCACAATTAGATTTTCTTGCAATCACACCCAAACTAGCAGTCTTTGTGCTCATGTCGAAAGCCCTGTCACAGTTTATTTTAATCCAGTCATCCTCCGGAGCTATCCATCTTTCATCACTTCTACTAAAATTCTTTAATAAATTTGCTTCTGCAACAACTGTAGCACTATTGTAAAATTCAGTAATCCCACATCTTACTTTTAAAATTATGGCATCAATATCAAATTCTTTCTTTCCAACTACTTTATAACATCTTGCCTTCCAAATATACCAAATATAAATGCCACTTCATTCATCAAATCCTTTCTACAAATATTAGTAAGCTTACCCCAGATCCAAGGTAACCATCTATCAAAAGAAGAAACCTCACTGTTATCAAATCTACGCCCAAAACAGACTTCAAACCATATATCCCTTGTCCATGCACACAACAACAAGAGATGCTCTACTGATTCTTCATACTCATTATAAAGGCTGCAAGTTGGGGTTTCCAAAACCTTCCTTTGCCATAGCAACTTTCCAGCAGGTATTGCAATTCCAATAGGCCCTCCACAAATATATTCTGACTTTATTCGGGACCTTTAAACTCTATATTACCTTTCATACAGCCATATCAATAACATGAGAGCAAGAGGGTTTATCTGGTCTAACTGCTTTCAAGCATTTGAGCACCTTATAACCAGATTTAACACTATATTCCCCATTATTAACATAAGGCCATATTAGCTTATCCTTCAAGATCCCCTGACCAATAGAAATACTCCTAATAGCACTTTGCTGCTCCTTATTCAACCAATGCTCAATTTGATCTAGCTTCCACCTCTCATTTTCCTTGTCCAAAATTTCAGCTACTTTATCAGGCAAATCTGCACCGATTAGTCCAGGAAATCCTAATGTTCAACCAGCCAAACTTGGAATCCAAGCATCATGCCAAATTGAAATTTCTTCACCAGAAGCCACCTGCCAAAGAACATTCTTCTTTAGAAAATCCCTCCCTTCTAGCAAATTACTCCACGTCCATGAAGCTCTCTTCCCTTTTACTACTGATAGAATATCTCCATTGTGGAAATATCGTCCCTTTAATATTCTTACCCATAGTGCCTCTGGTTCTCTAATCGTTTTCCAACACTGCTTAGCAAGTAAGGCCATATTAAACACATTCAAATCTCTAAACCCCATTCTACCCAAATTTTTAGCCATGGACATATACAACCAACTTTTCCAATGTATTTTCCTTTCATCATTTTTCTGACCCCACCAGAATCTCGCAGTAGCAGCATTCATCTCATCACAAATCCTCTTTGGAACTTTAACACATGCCATTGTATATGCTGGAACTGCACTAACAGCAGCCTTGATCAAAACCTCCTTTCAACTTAAAGATAAAGCCTGTTGCTTCCAATTCTTCAGTTTCTTGAAAACTTTTTCTTTCACATATGCCATAGCTTCCCTTTTTGTTTTTCCCCAAAAGATAGGAATGCCCTAGTAAACACTTGGATTCTCTGCAACCTTAATACCCAAACAGTCTTCAATATTTTTCCTGACTTCACCCAGTGTATTAGCACTAAAAACAATACTTGACTTGTCCAAGTTCACCAATTGTCCATAAGCACAACAATAATCTTTTATGCAATTAGCCATCCTCCTACAATTATGAATATTAGCCTTTAAGAAGAAAAGAGAATCATTTGCAAACAATAAATGGGTTAGTTGAGGACTAAATTTACTCAACCTAATTCCTCCTAAAACTCTAGCTTGTGCTTTACTCAAAGTCATTCTAGATAGAACATCGGCTACAAAAAGAAAAAGGTATGGAGATAAAGGATCTCCTTGTCTAAGTCCCCTAGTAGGATAAATCTTGGTTGAAACTTTTCCATTTACTACCAAAGAATAAGACACTGTTTTAACACATTCCATGATCCATTTCACCCATTTTTTAGAAAAACCAAGCTACTTCATCACACCCTTCAAAAAATCCCACTCAACTCTATCATATGCTTTATTCATATCAAGTTTAAGAGCCAAGTCATACTTCTTTCCTTTCTTCTTCATATTCAAAAAATGAAACACCTCCTGCAACAATTATGCTATCATGGATCTGTCTTCCTGCCACAAATGCACTTTGATTCTCAGTCACCAAATGGCCCAAGTGAGGCTTTATTCTATTCACCGAACACCCTGGATATTACTTTAAAAATGAAGTTGCAAAGGCTTATAGGCCTAAAATGACCTACTTTTTCAAGGCAGTCTTGCTTAGGAATTAACATAATGTCAGTATCATTCAAGCCCCTTATCATTCTTCCTTCCACAAAAAACTGTTTTACAACTTCAACAACATCATCTTTAACAATATTCCAAAAATTTTGATAGAACAAGCCATTGAACCCATCTAGTTCAGGAGCCTTATCTGCTCCAAGCTGAAAGATAGCATCCTTCACTTCCTCCTCAGATACCTCTCTTTCTAACTCATTATTCAAATTGTCATATACTAGACAAGAAACTTCTTTTAGCACTTCCTTCTAATCTCTATTACCTTTAGTTTCAAAAAGCTTCTTAAAATGACTCACAAACATGTTGCAAATCTGCAATTCATCCTCTTCCCAACTATTATCTTCCCTTAACATCCTTACTATCTTGTTTCTCCTTCTTCTCTGCATTATGGTTTGGTGAAAGAATCTTGTGTTTTTATCACCATGTTTGAGCCAATTTACTCTCGCTATTTGCCTCCAACAAACCTCCTCTCTTTCCCAGGCTTCCTTCAACTTATTTTTAATCTCCACTAATTTATTAAATTCCATAACATTCCCACAATTTTCTTGAACCATACCAAGTTCCTTCTCTAGGTCTTCAATAACTTTTTTATTATTTTGGACTTACTTCTTACTCCAATCAATTAGCTTTTTCCTACACCTATTTAGCTTTCGAATTATTTTCTCACCCTCGAATCCACCCGTTTCCCTTTCCCATGCTTCTTTGATCACCTTCTCACAATCTTTCCAAGTTAACCAACAAGCTTCAAATTTAAATCTTCTAACTGCCCTCTTATCACACCATTCTGAATTAAAAACTATTGGAGCATGATCTGATCTTATAGCAACCAAATTAATCACCTACATATTCGAAAACTCCTCCAACCAGTCTAAGTTCACCAACACCCTATCCAGTTTCTACTTAATAATCTCCCCTTCTCTAGTTCCAAACCATGTAAATTTTTTACCTTTTGTAGGAACTTCATTAAGATAGCATCCATCAATGAACTCATTAAAGTAATCCATTTTCCTCTTTTCCTTCCTGCCTCCACCTTTTTTCTCCCTTTCCCATCTTATATCATTGAAATCACCAATACACAAAATAGGTCTCTTACAATTAGTTATCTTCCTTTTTAGCTGTTCCCATACTCCACGCCTTTCTTCAAATGTTAGAGCACCATAGATCCAAAAAACTCAAACAAGATTATTCTTACCTGACAACTTCAGAGTAGATTTTATAAAAATTTTATTGCCTAACACAATTTGAACATCCAAATCTTTCTTCCACCATTAAGCCTTATAGGATCCACGTAAACTCCTTCCTCCATACCCACTTTATTTCTCAAAGCCTCCATTCTAGTCCTCCCATTTTTAGTCTCTATTAAAAAGATACAATCCGGATCATATTTCTTTCTAAGCCCCTTAAGGTTATGAACTGTCAAGTCTGATCCGACTCCTTGATAGTTCCAAGAAATTGCGATCATGGCTCCCTTGTGGTTGTTATAGGCCAACCACTACCGCCTTGTAATAGCTTTATAGTCTTTGAACCATCCTTATACGAACTTTCTCCCAACCTGTTGGCTCTATAGGCTATACCGAGAGGGGGGTGAATCGGTTTTTCACTAATCTTAAGCTCGTTTTTCGGTTTCTTGTAAATTCTCTAGCCTATATAAATATTTTCTAAGTTCTCTAGGCTATTCAATCATGCAATTCAAATAAAATACAATGAGCACAAATATAATTGCAAGAAAGTAAAGAGAGAAGGGAAAGAGAGATTTACACAAGCGATTTATAAAGGTTCGGCAACTTGCCTATGTCCTCTACCTTGAGACGCTCCCAAGGATTTTCTCCAAATCCACTATCTTGAATTTGTGATTACAATCCCTCTTTTTCTAGGCTCAAGAGAAACCTCCCTCTTTTTCTAGGCTCAAGAGAAACCTCCCTCTTTTTCTTAGGCTAAAGAGTAACCTCCCTCTTTTTCAAGGCTTAAGAGAAACCTCCCCTTTTACAAGGAATGGTGGGTTACAAATAATGTAATCAAAGAAAGGCCTCTAGGTAGGCAAGTGATTACAGAAATTAAGCACAATGAAAAACCTATACAATGTTTGTGCTAAGCAATACAAGAAATAGATGAATGATAGTGTCATAACGTACTAGGTTTTAGATAAAAACCTAATAGCTAGACACAAAGATATGGAGTCGCCACCAACCATTCTACCTAGGTGTGATTGGTCACCTATTCAAACTAAGGATAAGGCTTGGTCTACGTTCAAAGTTCTAAGTTCGGGAGTACGGTTACGTGTGAGGAAGGATTAGCACCCTCACAACGCCCATCCTAAAATGGTACCACTTAGTTTTAGGTTATTTGCTAAATTTGCTTATGTTGATCTTTAATCTCGATATAATTATTATTGAAAAAATATCTCTAAGTGTCCTCCATTAAGCTGGTGGGACAACTTAAAAAGATCTTTCTCACTTCAGGAGTATTCAAGTAGTACTATGCGACTTGCTTGAAGAGGCTCCGTCGTCGGATTCATTTTAATATTTTATGAGAAATTCCTAACTTTGACTCCTTCTACCCAATTTATTCTTACCATTTTATTATTTATTAATTCTTAATTTTATTTGTTTATTTTTATGCGAAAATGAATATGAATTATTTTTTATCAAAAATTCCTTTTAGATCTTCCATTAAGCTGGTGAGACCCAAAAGAAATTTTCTTACCTAAAGATTTCCAAATCATTACTTAAGCATAAATCTACTTGGAATCTCATCATAGGAACAATCAATATTCACTCTCAATAACTCCTATTTATCATTTTATTATTTCATTACTATTCATTATTGTTATTTTATTATTATGGTTAACATGAATTATTGAAGGTTTTTTTTTCTTCTTAATTAATTACTTTAATTTTAATTCTAATTTAATAATATTTTTAGATAAAAATCACCTATTCTATAATTTAAAAAAATGAATAAAAATCACTTATTATTGAAAAATTATCTCTAGGCCATCCATTAAGCTGGTGAGACCTTGAAAATAATTTTCCCACCTAGAAAATTTCAAGAAAATCACTTATGCGTAACTCTCTCGATATTTCATCATTGGAGTAATTCATATTCTTTTTTATTATAATTTTAATATCTAATTTTATTTATTCCATTCCTTATTTTGCTACTCATTCTTATTTCCATAATGTTATCATGGATCATTAATATTGTTTCTAATTTTTATAAATAATTATTCTTGTTCTAATTTAATGATAAATCTACTGATTATTCATATTTTAATTTTATAAAAATGAATATAAATTACTTTTTATTAAAATCCTATTTAGACCTTCCATTAAGCTGGTGAGGCCTTGAATAGAATTTTCTCACCTAGAAATCTTCAAGAAAATTACTTAAGCATAATTCCCTTGATATTTCATCATCGGGGTAATCATATTCATTTTTATTATTTTAATATCTAGCTTCGGTCATTTCATTTATTTCCCTCCTTATTTGCCATTTCTATTTTTATTATTATTAATCATTAACATCTTTTCTAATTTTGTAACTAATTATTTTTAGTGTTATTTTATAATAAACTTATTTTTACTTTTATTTATTTATTTATTTATTTATTTTTTTAAAAAATGAATAAGAATTATCTGTTATCAAAAATCCTATTTAGACCCTCCATTAAGCTGGTGAGGCCTTGGATAGAGTTTCCTCCTCAAGATCTCTAAAAGTACCACTTGAGCGCAGTTTCTTTAAGAATTCCATCGTCGGAATCATATTTATTCAAATTTAAAATAATTTTATTTAATTTTATTTCTATTTATTCTTATTTGCATTTTTTCTAATTTAATTTATTTTTCTATTATTTTATTTACCTAATATCTATCATACCAACATATAAAATACAAATTAAACTAACCAAATATATCAATACACAAATCATTTATTCAATATATATATATATATATATATTAATCAAATTAATTGAATCATGCGGAATCAATCCTACCATACAAGTCATGCAAATAAATCTTTATAAATTAGTTCATATTAAATTAAGCCAAATCATGTTATATTAATTAAATCATGTTAATTAAATTAATTAATCCTAAAAATATATTTAAACAAAATAAACTCACCTTGGTAAATGGGAGATCACGTGGCCTTCTTTCTTCAATGTCTTACACCTTCAATGGTCCAAGTCATGGCAGGCTTCCTCATTTATTGGAATTTGGTTACACCTTTAGCACCCAAGACCAAGCGTGAATCTGGAACAGCAACGTTGCAGGTGCAAGGTGTAGGCGTGTAGCAGCAGGCAGCGGCGGGTGGAAGAAGCTTGGGCAGTGATCACGCGGGCGCTGGTGCAGAAGCGGTGGAGGTTTTCTGCGATGCAGCAACGGTTGCAAGGGAAGTTCCAGGCAGCGGAGACGACCAGGGCAGTGTTGCGTCATCAAGACCTTGCACAGCTTCAGCCTTTAACGCCAAGAATACACCAATCCTTGCCACGCCCAACACGTGCTGCTCACACGTCCTTTGCCCAACCCTATATGCGCAACAACCATTCTCATGCTTCAGGCACGTACATGCCACTTGCCACAAACCAGAGCAACTCAACATAGCCACTGCACCAGCATGCTCCCGTGGTTCATGCAGCACTTGTACACGCACGTCTTCAGCACCAAACAACAAACGGCGGATAGACCATAGCCTAGTAGCCTCGCCAAGCTACAGACCACGCCTCCAACACACGTAGCAGCGCCCAGATCAGAATGCAAAACAGCAATAGAACTTAATTTATCTATAAATACAGACGTCGAAACTAAGCAGGAAACTCTTAAAGGTAATGCTAAACTTTGTAGACTATCATTATAAATTGATATGAAAAGCATAAAAATTGGAAGAAGAAACTGAACTCGAACAGAAACAAAAGAACATGTAAAAATCACTGAAAACAAATAAACTAAACTGAAATTTTCGATAAACTTTATCTAAACATAAAACATCTCTTTAAATCAATTTAAACTACTTTAAAACATGAAAGAAGGGGTTGTATAATGAAGTTGAATCTTAAGGAAGCAACTAAACTTGAAGAAACTGAACCAAAATCCTAAAATGCAGCACTAGAATGGAACAAGCAGCTGCTGCCACCCGCCCTCTTTTTCTTCCCCCCCTTCTTTCTTCAAAAACCCTAGTTTTCTCTTTATTTTTTTTTTGTCCCTTGTTTAAATAGACCTAGGTCTCCTTTTATTTTAGGTAATTCATAAAAATCAAGAATCAATCTTTTTTAGGAAATTTTATATCTCAAGAATCGGATATTAAATCCGATATTAATTCTGATTTTTCTTTCCACCAAATCCAAATTAATTCTTCATCTTTTAATAGTCTCATTTAATTTTTCTTTCCTATCAAAATTAATTCTGATTTCCTTTCCTTTTTTTTTATATATTTTTTATCGAAAATAAAAAATAAAAATAAAATGAAAAAAATCAAAATCAAAATTTATTTCTAAATCTAAAATAAAATATATATAAACTAATTAATTAAAAATGTTTGAAAAAGACCCGGACAAAAATGGTGTCTACAGTTGCCCCTCTTTGCACATTGCTGAGCATCAGGAATAGGGCAAAGACTTTAGACACCAATTTTGCCTCTCTGTCTCTTCTTTTTTTTTTAATTCT
The DNA here is from genome assembly GCA_031772115.1 of Heritiera littoralis. Lineage (NCBI taxonomy): Eukaryota > Viridiplantae > Streptophyta > Magnoliopsida > Malvales > Malvaceae > Heritiera > Heritiera littoralis. Next base: position 1,179,248 of record JAPDPK010000142.1, on the reverse strand, counting down.
AAAAGAAAATGATTTTTTTAATCAGGAAAATGCTCCTTTAATCGAGAGGCTCTTAAAACTTTAAAATTTTCTTATTTTTGAAGTGCTCCTTCGACTAGGAAGGCCCTGAAACTTTAAACTTTCTCATCTCTAAAATGCTCCTTCGACTAGGAAGGTCCTGAAACTTTAAATTTTCTCATCTCTTAAATGCTCCTTCGACTAGGAAGGCCTTGAAACTTTAAATTTTCTCATCTCTTAAATGCTCCTTCGACTAGGAAAGCCCTGAAACTTTAAAATTTCTCATCTCTTAAATACTCCTTCGACTAGGAAGGCCCTGAAACTTTAAATTTTTCATCTCTTAAATGCTCCTTCGACTAGGAAGGCCCTGAAACTTTAAAATTTCTCATCTCTTAAATGCTCCTTCGACTAGGAAGGTCCTGAAACTTTAAAATTTCTCATCTCTTAAATGCTCCTTCGACTAGGAAGGCCCTGAAACTTTAAAATTTCTCATCTCTTAAATGCTCCTTCGACTAGGAAGGTCCTGAAACTTTAAAATTTCTCATCTCTTAAATGCTCCTTCGACTAGGAAGGCCCTGAAACTTTAAATTTGCTCATCTAAATTGTTCAATTATGCCCGGAGGTTTTACGGATTGTACCCAGAGGATTTGATGAATCATGCCCGGAGGTCTAACAGATTGTACCCGGAGGTTCTAGTGAATCATGCCCAGAGGTCTTATAGATTGTACCCGGAGGTTTTAGTGAATCATGCCCGGAGATCTTATAGATTGTACCCAAAGATTCTAATAAATCATGCCCGGAGGTCTTATAGATTGTACCCGGAGGTTTTAATGAATCATGCCCGGAGGTCTTACAGATTGTACCCGGAGGCTTTAATGAATCATGCCCGGAGGTCTTATAGATTGCACCCGGAAGTTCTAATGAATCATGCCCGGAGGTCTTACAGATTGTACCCGGAGGTTCTGATCTTATCTCATCATTTTCAATTCTATCTTCTAAATCATCTTATCATTCCAGTTTTTTCTTTTTGTTATTTTCTATCTAAATATCACATTTTTCCATCTCATCTCATCACATCTTTCAATCTCTTTTTCATTGTCCCCTCATATCCATACCTTTTTAATTTCCTTTTTCTTTTCAAAATTTTAACATTTTTGTTTCAAAACTTCATTCCCCCTCTTTTTTCATCTTGTTCCTAATCCTTCTCACATTCTCTGATTTTTTTTTTCTCTCTTTTTTTTTTCTTTTAATTTTCCAAATTTTTAGTCATCTAATCTTTCAAAACCCCTTTTTTTTTTATCTTATTGTCTTAACAAACAAACTCTTTTTTTTTTGTGTCAAAATGCATGTAATGGAATGCAATGCCATGCATGTCATGAATGCAATGCCATGCATGTCATGAATGCAATGCAAATGATAAACAATGCCTTACCAAGTCACATCATCAGCCTATCTTATTCCTTTCTTCAAAAATTTGTCATCCTTCAATCTTCTCTTTGCCTCATCATTCTTCTTTCTTCAAATTTAGCAATCCTAAAATCATTTGCCCCATCACCATCATCCATTCAATCTTCTTCTTGCCCCACAATTCTTCTTTCTTTAAATTTAGCAATCATCACTCGTTCAGTCTTTCCATTGCCTCTTCATCATCATTCATTTAGTGTTCTTCTTGCCCCACAATTCTTCTTTCTTTAAATTTAGCAATCATCACTCGTTCAGTCTTTCCATTGCCTCTTCATCATCATTCATTTAGTGTTCTTCTTGCCCCACAATTCTTATCAAATTAAAACTCATCTATCCAAATCATAACAACAAAATCATTCCAAACTATTCACAAGAAAACTTCACCACTTCTCATATCTCCAAGAAAATTCATGCTCTCATAACAACCAAAGATTGCCCCAAGAATTGTCTTAAAAAACACCATTACCACACTTGACTTCTTTAAAACAAGAACTTGCCCCCATAAAAATCACAAAACTCTCATTTTCCACTTCTTCAAGTTCCTTTTTGAAAATAGGAAATTGCCTCACATAATAGTTTTCCAAGATAAAACATTTGACTTTTAAATCTCTTAAAAATTGGTGATTACTATTGAGAACAAATAGAACGAGTTACGACTTGGTCTATCTGAATAAATGTGTTGATTTGGTGCATCAACGATGTTTGGTTATCAAGAAAGGTTTTATTTATCAATGTCTCTTCATCTTGGCTCACAAATGAAACAAATTCCTTGAAAATCATTATTCTTTTTGTAAAAGTAACTTTCACAGAGCACAATCCATTTTAGCATTCTCTTAATTTCTTGATACGTGGACTTTAACAAATGTCAAGACTAGCTGTGATGGCTCAAATTTCGGGATAAGGAAACCAAAGATACAATTCTCAAGTCAAAATTTCAAGGTGATGTTTTTTTGAATTTCGCAAAAGGTCTTGACTAAAAACATCACTCCTCTGGTTTTTCTTCTTCCTTGTTATTGCCTCAGCATAGTCACAAACAATGGCCTTGAGTTGTTTCAAATTTGCTCTAGACTGCCCTTTCATGGGTTTTCACCCTAGAGCTTCATTCTCTTTTTTTCTTCTTGCTTTTTTTCTTTTTTTTTTTTTGATTATTCTACCATGCATTTGAGAATTCAAATTTCATTCCAAGCCAAATAATGATGATGATTTCTCAGAGAAAAGCTTTTCGATACAAGCATCCCTATTTGATCAAATGGACTTTTAGGCACGTAACGTAGGCCAAGGTTTAGGGTTTTCAAAGAACGGATAAATAGGCCCAAAATAAGTGTTTTCAAGGTTTATCGAACCAAGGATCATTTCTTCGATTGTGAACATCTGTCCTTCCCAGTCTTCGAAGCATTTTTCTTTTCTTGTCTAACATTTTATTCGCATTCATTTCTTCTTTTTTCTTTTTTTTTCTCTTTTTTTTCATCTACCTTTTTTCATTTTTTGTTTTTTGTTTTTTCATATTGATTTCCATCTTCACATATCTTTCTTCTCACATTTGCCCCTTAACAAAGGCATCATTTTCTTGCATTTGACATAAGACCAATCACTAATGCTTCTAAAACTCCTCTGATGTATTTGCCTCTCCAATGTGGAGGGTGATCCTTGGTCAAGGTTCATTTAGAAAAGAAATCAATAAGCTCAAAAGGGGTAACAAAGGGATGATTTCGTTTCAGTAATAGGAATATGAAAGATGGCCATCTGTCATATCAAATATTGACACTTCTATTGAAAACCAATCCTCAAGATGAAAATTCAGCTTTTGAAATCATTTGAATATCCCTCGTGCATGGTCTCACAATCAATTTTTTTCTTCTTTTCTTTTCCTTTTTTTTACTTCCTTTTTCTTTGCTTTTTTTTTCCACAACTCATGCCTAGAATGTATCAATTCAACTTTATGAAGGCCATATGCAACAATCTTCATTATCATGGTTTAAGATAGGAAAAAGGATATCAATCAAATTAAGAATGGTCATTAAAAGATGTTGAGGTTATCAAAAGCTTGGCTCTTTCAATCATTTTGCCTCAAGATATAGCAACAGATGGTTTGAGTCAGAAAGTTCAAGTCATAAGAAAGAAATTTGGGTTGACGTGTTTGGGACTCTTAGCTTGGCCTTAACATCTATCAAATTTCCAAAAACAAAGTCCTTAAGAGAATGCTTCATGAATTGGTCTTTCAAAACAATTCAAAAGTTTTGTAAATTCATCAATCATTTCATTGCTCATTGCCTTAACGAAGATCATTGACTTCAAAAGTTCACCATGGTAAGCAAAAATGATTGAATTTCAAGCTTGTGTGTCTCTATGGATTCCAAGTTTTCACTCAATTGGAAAGTAAACTGGAAATGTAATTTCTCAATAACAATCACCAATGTTTTCAAAATTATTTTATTTCATCTACTTGGAAAGGAAAAATATGGAAAGCTTTCAAAACAACTTGATGCAAATTTCAAGAATCTTGAGAACATCTCACATCCATAAATCACACATAGGAAACTTGGCTTATGGAGAAGCAAACTTCCATTGTTCAATAAGCTCTTGAGTCAAGGCACCACTGCTGATGAGTTCTTCAACCTTTTCCTTCAATTGCCTGCACTTTTCTGTTGAATGCCCAATTGCCCCCATGTGATATTCACATTTGCTATTTGGTTCATAACTCCTTGCTGCTGGGTTTGGAGCTGTTTTCAAAGGCATAGGCACCAGATACTGGTTCTTTATTAGTAAAGGCAATAGTTTAGAAATTGGAATTGGCAACCTCTCCACACCGTTTCTTGGCCTTCTTGGATTGTTTGGTGGGGCGGGGAGTGATTGAGGACAAAAATTAGGCTGAAAACCATTTTGAGGAATTGACTGGTAAGGATGTGGACAAAAGTGGTGGGTTTCTTGCATGGGGTATGGGTGATATGGGGTATAACTTTCATACTGCTTTTCATTAGTCACAGCTTGAATATCTTGACTTTCGTTATTGAATGTTGCACCTCTCATTGTATTTGCCCATTCGATCTTCCCGCTTTTTATAGCATATTCAATCATCTCTCCCGAGAGTACCATATCTGCAAAGTTTTTGGTGACATTTCCAATCATTCTCTCGTAGTATGGAGCCTTAAGTGTATTGACAAACAGAATTGTCGTCTCTTTCTCCGTAAGGGGAGGCTGAACCTGAGCAGCAATGTCTCGCCATCTCTGAGCGTATTCTCTAAAGCTTTCGGTAGCCCTCTTTTCCATATTCTGTAAGAACAATCGATCTGGCACCATATCCTTTGCATGTTGATATTGAACTATGAAGGCCCTCGCAAGATCCTTCCATGAATGGATGCGTTCTCTATCTAATTGGACATACCACCTTGCTGCGGACCCAGTAAGGCTATCTTGAAAACAGTGAATGAGCAACTTTTCATTATGAGTATGCCCTGCCATTTTTCGACAAAACATTGTAATATGGGCTAATGGGCATTTAGTTCCATCATATTTTTCAAAGTTGGGGACTTTAAATTTCACGGGTAACACCAAGTCAGGAACCAAACTCAATTTCTCCACATCAATGCTTCCATAAATAGTGCTCCTTTCGATGGCCCTTAGTCTCCCCTCTAACGTATCACACATACGATGCATCCCCTCATGAGAACCTAGTTCAATCGCTTCCCTCCTAAACTTCTCTTGCTTGATGGGGTCCTTCATTTGTGGCTCCACTCTAACGTTAGTGTCTTCATCAACTCCCTTCTCTTTTGCCAAGCTCATCATCATCCATCATCTTGGCCATTTGTTCCTTAGACTCTTCTTGGGCTCTGACAATCTCTTGTTGCACCTTTTCAATTCCATCAATTCGTGCCAAATGTTCATTCTCCATTACTCTTGTCCGCAAGCAAGTATCGTATGGGTGACTGGCAATTTTGACGGCCGAGCTATCTTCTCACCTTTATTACCATAGTCTAAATCAAGATGCCATGATATGCACATACAAACCTATGTATGACCAAAAATGTCTAGATGTATAGGTGTAATGTTCAAATTGACATGTTATGCATCGCAAAATCAAAGGAAAGCCTCATGTGATGAATAGACACATTTCATCTCTTTATTTTTTTTGATTTTTTATTATTATATTTCTTGAAAAGAACAAATTTTCCTTCATGTGTCCGGATCCTTGGTTATCTCTACATGATGAGCTGGCATGGCTCTAACTTAAATTGGCCTCTCAAGTTTCTTTATATGCTTGGTTTGGATAAGTCAGAATTCTAAAGGTTCTCAAATTGTTCCTTACTATCGTCCACATAGGACTAGTAAGGCACCCAATCCTCACCCATCACAGGTTACAAACGGAAAGGTTCAATTTGAGTAGGAGTATTTCGCTAGCCATTGCGGAGGTATTACCTCACGAGAGCGTAGATACTTTACTCCCTCCTAAAAGGACTGAGCCCGGGTCGAGGGCTTATGCATGCTAATGCAAAGTGAAGTATGTGTATGAAGGAATAATGTTTTATTTAATGTTTATTTTCTACTAAGATCTCTTAAGCAAATTCTAAGATAACCTAAAACTAAGTATTGGCCTGACTCTCTTAAGTCCCCAGTGGAGTCGCCAAACTATCATAACGTACTAGGTTTTAGATAAAAACCTAATAGCTAGACACAAAGATATGGAGTCGCCACCAACCATTCTACCTAGGTGTGATTGGTCACCTATTCAAACTAAGGATAAGGCTTGGTCTACGTTCAAAGTTCTAAGTTCGGGAGTACGGTTACGTGTGAGGAAGGATTAGCACCCTCACAACGCCCATCCTAAAATGGTACCACTTAGTTTTAGGTTATTTGCTAAATTTGCTTATGTTGATCTTTAATCTCGATATAACTATTATTGAAAAAATATCTCTAAGTGTCCTCCATTAAGCTGGTGGGACAACTTAAAAAGATCTTTCTCACTTCAGGAGTATTCAAGTAGTACTATGCGACTTGCTTGAAGAGGCTCCGTCGTCGGATTCATTTTAATATTTTATGAGAAATTCCTAACTTTGACTCCTTCTACCCAATTTATTCTTACCATTTTATTATTTATTAATTCTTAATTTTATTTGTTTATTTTTATGCGAAAATGAATATGAATTATTTTTTATCAAAAATTCCTTTTAGATCTTCCATTAAGCTTGTGAGACCCAAAAGAAATTTTCTTACCTAAAGATTTCCAAATCATTACTTAAGCATAAATCTACTTGGAATCTCATCATAGGAACAATCAATATTCACTCTCAATAACTCCTATTTATCATTTTATTATTTCATTACTATTCATTATTGTTATTTTATTATTATGGTTAACATGAATTATTGAAGGTTTTTTTTTTCTTCTTAATTAATTACTTTAATTTTAATTCTAATTTAATAATATTTTTAGATAAAAATCACCTATTCTATAATTTAAAAAAATGAATAAAAATCACTTATTATTGAAAAATTATCTCTAGGCCATCCATTAAGCTGGTGAGACCTTGAAAATAATTTTCCCACCTAGAAAATTTCAAGAAAATCACTTATGCGTAACTCTCTCGATATTTCATCATTGGAGTAATTCATATTCTTTTTTATTATAATTTTAATATCTAATTTTATTTATTCCATTCCTTATTTTGCTACTCATTCTTATTTCCATAATGTTATCATGGATCATTAATATTGTTTCTAATTTTTATAAATAATTATTCTTGTTCTAATTTAATGATAAATCTACTGATTATTCATATTTTAATTTTATAAAAATGAATATAAATTACTTTTTATTAAAATCCTATTTAGACCTTCCATTAAGCTGGTGAGGCCTTGAATAGAATTTTCTCACCTAGAAATCTTCAAGAAAATTACTTAAGCATAATTCCCTTGATATTTCATCATCGGAGTAATCATATTCATTTTTATTATTTTAATATCTAGCTTCGGTCATTTCATTTATTTCCCTCCTTATTTGCCATTTCTATTTTTATTATTATTAATCATTAACATCTTTTCTAATTTTGTAACTAATTATTTTTAGTGTTATTTTATAATAAACTTATTTTTACTTTTATTTATTTATTTATTTATTTATTTTTTTAAAAAATGAATAAGAATTATCTGTTATCAAAAATCCTATTTAGACCCTCCATTAAGCTGGTGAGGCCTTGGATAGAATTTCCTCCTCAAGATCTCTAAAAGTACCACTTGAGCGCAGTTTCTTTAAGAATTCCATCGTCGGAATCATATTTATTCAAATTTAAAATAATTTTATTTAATTTTATTTCTATTTATTCTTATTTGCATTTTTTCTAATTTAATTTATTTTTCTATTATTTTATTTACCTAATATCTATCATACCAACATATAAAATACAAATTAAACTAACCAAATATATCAATACACAAATCATTTATTCAATATATATATATATATATATTAATCAAATTAATTGAATCATGCGGAATCAATCCTACCATACAAGTCATGCAAATAAATCTTTATAAATTAGTTCATATTAAATTAAGCCAAATCATGTTATATTAATTAAATCATGTTAATTAAATTAATTAATCCTAAAAATATATTTAAACAAAATAAACTCACCTTGGTAAATGGGAGATCACGTGGCCTTCTTTCTTCAATGTCTTACACCTTCAATGGTCCAAGTCATGGCAGGCTTCCTCATTTATTGGAATTTGGTTACACCTTTAGCACCCAAGACCAAGCGTGAATCTGGAACAGCAACGTTGCAAGTGCAAGGTGTAGGCGTGTAGCAGCAGGCAGCGGCGGGTGGAAGAAGCTTGGGCAGTGATCACGCGGGCGCTGGTGCAGAAGCGGTGGAGGTTTTCTGCGATGCAGCAACGGTTGCAAGGGAAGTTCCAGGCAGCGGAGACGACCAGGGCAGTGTTGCGTCATCAAGACCTTGCACAGCTTCAGCCTTTAACGCCAAGAATACACCAATCCTTGCCACGCCCAACACGTGCTGCTCACACGTCCTTTGCCCAACCCTATATGCGCAACAACCATTCTCATGCTTCAGGCACGTACATGCCACTTGCCACAAACCAGAGCAACTCAACATAGCCACTGCACCAGCATGCTCCCGTGGTTCATGCAGCACTTGTACACGCACGTCTTCAGCACCAAACAACAAACGGCGGATAGACCATAGCCTAGTAGCCTCGCCAAGCTACAGACCACGCCTCCAACACACGTAGCAGCGCCCAGATCAGAATGCAAAACAGCAATAGAACTTAATTTATCTATAAATACAGACGTCGAAACTAAGCAGGAAACTCTTAAAGGTAATGCTAAACTTTGTAGACTATCATTATAAATTGATATGAAAAGCATAAAAATTGGAAGAAGAAACTGAACTCGAACAGAAACAAAAGAACATGTAAAAATCACTGAAAACAAATAAACTAAACTGAAATTTTCGATAAACTTTATCTAAACATAAAACATCTCTTTAAATCAATTTAAACTACTTTAAAACATGAAAGAAGGGGTTGTATAATGAAGTTGAATCTTAAGGAAGCAACTAAACTTGAAGAAACTGAACCAAAATCCTAAAATGCAGCACTAGAATGGAACAAGCAGCTGCTGCCACCCGCCCTCTTTTTCTTCCCCCCCTTCTTTCTTCAAAAATCCTAGTTTTCTCTTTATTTTTTTTTGTCCCTTGTTTAAATAGACCTAGGTCTCCTTTTATTTTAGGTAATTCATAAAAATCAAGAATCAATCTTTTTTAGGAAATTTTATATCTCAAGAATCGGATATTAAATCCGATATTAATTCTGATTTTTCTTTCCACCAAATCCAAATTAATTCTTCATCTTTTAATAGTCTCATTTAATTTTTCTTTCCTATCAAAATTAATTCTGATTTCCTTTCCTTTTTTTTATATATTTTTTATCGAAAATAAAAAATAAAAATAAAATGAAAAAAATCAAAATCAAAATTTATTTCTAAATCTAAAATAAAATATATATATAAACTAATTAATTAAAAATGTTTGAAAAAGACCCGGACAAAAATGGTGTCTACAGATAGAAGATGAAGACTTTTTATCTCTTGAATTGATGTTGAGGCTTAAGGATTTGAGGAAAATGAGAATTGGAGTTGATTGAGTAGTTCCTCTTGCTTCCTTTAGCTTCTAAGCCTCTATTTATAGTCCCTTGGATGGTTTGTGGACGTTGGTTGGAGCCAAAAAACAGAAACTAGCCGTTGTATCTCACAGAAACTAGCCGTTGGGGGCTTTCTGGCATAAAGGGATCGATCCTTTTACCAAAGGGATCGATCCTTTTCTTCAATCTGGGCTTCCGGGGCATTCTGCCAAAAAGGGATCGATCCCTTTCCCTATGGGATCGATCCTTTTCTTCCAGAAGGCATTTTTCCTGCACTTTTGGGTTAGAAATGATATGGCTTTTGATTTTAATTCAACCCAAAACATTTATAAGCTTTAAGGGAGTTTTTCTTGACTTTCTCAAATGAAATATTGTCCAAAAACTTATAAGTAATTTTCTAAACTTATGTTCAATAATTCTTGAGAAAATTACTTAATATTGAAAACCATTTTATAAAGTATTAAGACCCATAAGAATATATCATTAAATCATGGTCTTAATGTTTGATATGAACACTTAAAAATGGATTGAGAAAATCATGTGTGATAAGGCAAATTTACAATATGAATTAAAACATTAAAGCTTACTTAAGTTTTTGTCATTTCAAAATATATATTGCAATTTAAAGCTAACAATCTCCCCCTTTTTGATATGACAAAACTTAATGTAAATTTGCTTTGAAAATTCTTTTATAAAATACTCCCCCTAAAATAAAGCAGGATTTTATAAAGCTCCCCCTTAATATAAGCATGGGTTTTGAAAATAAATTTTCAAACTATTTCTCCCCTATTATCTCTCCCCCTTAATATCTCTCCCTTTTAATATCTATCTCTCCCCCTTTTTGTCATAGCAAAAAGAAGGAAAAATAAAAAATATGCTCCCCCTAAAATCAGGGCTATGTGAGAAGAGATAAAAATATGCTCCATCCAATAAGAAACATGTTAGTACATGGGACTCATAGCACAAGTTAATAAGTCAATGTCCATGAAGAGTATGAAATATTCATGCCAAGAACATGACTTATGATCCTATACCAATTGTTTATAAATAATTTTGATACTAATTGTTGATAAGTAATTTTGCAAAAAGGCTCCAATTGGTAAGAAATTAAGCAAGCACCTAAGTATATCAATTGTTCTCTAAGGTCCAACTAAGGTGCATGGTAATACATCATGATTATGAGCTGAAAATATATAACATATCATATGCATGTGCTCATAAATCATGTTCAAGCAAGAGTGTACATAGAATCAAAACATATAGCAATTAACTTCAAATTCTAGCACATAAGAGTTTCATGCAAAAGTGACTTATGTGAATTCTTCCCTATTTGTCATTTCAAACTAAAGAGCATGAGAAGAATTGTCAATTTAAAGCTCATACCAATTGGCAATTTAGTTTTGGCTTACCAATTATTGAAAATATGGTTTCCAATGATACAAATTGTTATTTCAATCTAAATACCAATTGTTACTAATGGTTAACTTAGTCATTTTGCATGAATCCAATAATTATGTGTAGTGTGTTCATGTCAAGAAAATAATCATTCTAAATATGCAAGAACACAATCACACACCATCAAATATGCATATGGATTAATTAAACATAAGCATACAATCATAAAGTATTAATCCATATTCATATTCACAAATTTATACCATATGGAAGATTCAAAAATCAAGATATTCAAGCAAACACATTTTCTTCCATGGTTTCAAGCACAAAAATCCTATGCTCATTTTCCAATTCAAGTCCTTAAGCAATTATGAGCAAGGAGAGATTCAAATAATAAATGCATGGATATTAATCAAGGTACATATGTTCAAGTTTGCATTTATCTTTGAATGTTAGTGTTGTCATTAAAGCCCAAGTTCTTTAATAATTTGGCCATAAAAGAATTTTAAGTTCATGGATGATAAAGTTTCATGTATTTGAACATTTAGGATCCATTTACCATCACAAATTATAGGCCAATGACCATTACCAATTGTTGAATTTACATTTGAAATCAATCCACTAGATGTATAATTATCATGAAACATAGTGTGGAATAGATGATTCAAGCTAAGAGATTTAATCCTATAAGCATGCTTGACTAAGATGAACAAAAAAGAATGAAAATATATCCATAAATTCTTGAAATATTTCTCAAAACTATGTTTAAGCATTCATTGAAAGTATATTTCAAGATTATTTCAAGATTCATGAATGTTTTCAACAAGAAAAATGATTTTGCACTTGTGAGCTCAAGAAAAATGATATTAATTGTTGAAAGTGATACCATTTGTTGGAAATGATATTGATTGATGAAGTTGAGGCATGATATCAATGAAAAATGAGTTTTCATATATTAAAGATCATAAAAAAGGAGTTAAAACACTGAATTTTAAGTTGAGAAGAGAGAAAGTATCAAAACAATGAAAAGTTCTTCTCAATTTCGGTTGAAAACATGCAGGAGAGCCTTTTTTGGCCTGGGGGGATCGATCCCTTTAGGAGGGGGATCGATCCCTCATATGTTTTCTGCAGATTCTGCAGTTGTTTTGACAGGAAATTGAACTTGTGAGGTACCAAAACTCCGTTTTTGAGTAATTTAAGTCCAAATAAGAGTTTAAACATTTGTAAAACATGATTTTGGACTTGTGTGAAAGAAAAACATGAATGAAAAACCATTTTACAAAAGATTTTGAAATTTTGGAAGAATTTACACAATAAAATGCATTTTTAGCCTCAAAGGAGGTCATTTCGAGATTTAAGTATATTTTGACCAAACCAATGCATTGAATTACATAAATATGTCAAAACAAACTTGTTCACATAGATTTTAAGCATATATATCATTAAAACATACATCTTGTGAACAACATGCCATGATTTCTAACATGCATATTCTTCATTAAGACTCATGACAAGGCATTTTGCATATATGACATATTTGACAGCTTTTGAGCAACTAAATCTATTATCTAAACATATCAAACTTGCTCAAACTACAGAAATTCAATAATCTTTTCAAAATCATAAATCATGCCTTTCATTCAATCATCCAATGCCTCAAGAACTAACCATTAACTAATCAACAATCATTCAACATGCCTCACAATGCACCAATAGTCATCAACTAAGTGCCTTATTAAATCAACCAAATAATTTTAATATATATGAGTTTTGAGAAGATAGAATATAAGCTTACAAAACTCCTTTGCTTGGGAGTGCTTTGCCTTGATGTGTTGGATCCACCTTGAGCCATTCTTTGAAGAATTGTTGTGATGGATTTCCAAGCTCTTCCTTTTTCTCATTGGCACAAGCAAACTCCATGAGGATGTGTTGAGCATTTAAACTCTATTGTTCCATTGTATTCCTATGCTCTAACACTCTTACAACAAACAAATTCAAGCATGCTTTGGTACCCAAATTTTCTTGGGTCCATGAGAGTTAGTGCAAACAATCTTTGATCCCTTAGGGATCCATTTTAAGCACAATTCAACATTATTTACAGCATGCTTTGGCACCCATATTTTCCTAACTACTCTTCCTCTAAATGTGGTTTTCCTATATGTGCATGCTTGTGAAGAGTGTCCTATTCTATTGCATAGTGAGCATGTAAGAGATAGATCATGCATAGTATTTTTGCTCACAAGGAAATTCTTTAGATGAGTTTCTTTTTGTATTGCATTATATCCTAACCCATCTTTGTCAAAGAAAGCTGTTTGGGTCTCTAACATGTGATCTAGCTTTTCTTGACCCATATAGAACCTAGAAAATGAGTTATGCAAATTTAAGTTTTTTTTATTCAACTCATTTATTTCTAAGTTAGCATCTTCTAATTTCTTTTCAAATTCTAGCTTAGCATTTATCAAGGCTTCATTTTCTATTTTTAATTTAGTAATGATTTTCTTATATTTGGAGTTCATGCATTGAAATTCATTTGCTAAATCATTAAAGGCATTTTGTAGTTCACTAAAGGTATAATCATTATCTTCACTAGAACTACTACTAGCATCATCATCACTAATAGCCATAAAGCATGAGTAGGCTACCTCTTCATCTACGTTTTCCTCATCAGAGCTATCACTATCGCTCCATGCAGCCACAAATGCTTTCTTCTTAGGCTTTCTATCCTTTTCTCTCCTAAGTAAGGGGCAATCTAACTTAGTATGACCCGGTTCATTACACTCATAACATACTAAGGGGTCCTTTTCTCTTCTACTTGACTCCCTTCTTTGATGTCTCCTATTATTTTCTTTTTCTTTCATTCTCATGAATCTATTAAATCTTTTGGCAAACATTGCCATTTCCTTTTCTTCCTCATTTCCACTCTCATCACTATCATCTTCAAGGACCTCATGCGTGGAAGACTTAAGTGCTACCCCTACTTTCTTTGAAGGCACTTCATTTCTTTTCATTTTCATTTCATATGTAAGTAGGGAGCCCATAAGCTCATCTAGAGACAAGGTATTTGGATCCTTAGACTCTTCTATTGCGGTTACCTTTGCCTCCCAAGACTTAGGCAAGCTATTCAAAATTTTCTTTACCATTTCAACATTGGAATAAGGCTTGCCTAGAGCCTTAAGTCCATTAATTATATCATTAAACCTAGTGAACATTTCGCTAATGGACTCATTTTCTTTCATCCTAAAAAGCTCATAATCATGTGTAAGCATTCCTACTTTGGTTTCCCTAACTTGATTGGTCCTTTCATTTGTGATGGCTAGTTTGTCCCATATTTGTTTAGCATTCTTACACAAGGAGACTCTATTATATTCATTTGGACCTAAAGCACAAAAGAGGGTGTGCATAGCCTTGGCATTCAATTGTGCCAATCTCATGTCATTTGTGTCAATCTCATGTCATTTGTGTCCCATTCATCTTCACCCTTAGGGACATCTTTTCCATCTACTTTTTTCATTGGGATTCTAGGACCATTAACTATTACTCTCCACACTTCATAGTCATTAGATTGCACAAATAACATCATCCTAATTTTTCAATAAGAGTAATTGTCACCATTGAAGAGTGGAGGTCTAACTAATGAGTGACCCTCTTCTTCTAGGGGTGTGCCTACATTCAAGTGAGCCATTTCTGATCGTTTTGCTCGATAGAGGTTAGTCTAAATCAATCTCGATCCCAAGCTCTGATACCAATTGTTAGCTCTATAGGCTATACCGAGAGAGGGGTGAATCGATTTTTCACTAATCTTAAGCTCGTTTTTTGGTTTCTTGTAAATTCTCTAGCCTATATAAATATTTTCTAAGTTCTATAGGCTATTCAATCATGCAATTCAAATTCAATACAATGAGCACAAATATAATTGTAAGAAAGTAAAGAGAGAAGGGAAAGAGAGATTTACACAAGCGATTTATAGAGGTTCGGGCAACTTGCCTACGTCCTCTACCTTGAGACGCTCCCAAGGATTTTCTCCAAATCCACTATCTTGAATTTGTGATTACAATCCCTCTTTTTCTTAGGCTCAAGAGTAACCTCCCTCTTTTTCTAGGCTCAAGAGAAACCTCCATCTTTTTCTTAGACTAAAGAGTAACCTCCCTCTTTTTCAAGGCTTAAGAGAAACCTCCCCTTTTACAAGGAATGGTGGGTTACAAATAATGTAATCAAAGAAAGGTCTCTAGGTAGGCAAGTGATTACAGAAATTAAGCACAATGAAAAACCTATACAATGTTTGTGCTAAGCAATACAAGAAATAGATGAATGATAGAAGATGAGGACTTTTTATCTCTTGAATTGATGTTGAGGCTTGAGGATTTGAGGAAAATGAGAATTGGAGTTGATTGAGTAGTTCTTCTTGCTTCCTTTAGCTTCTAAGCCTCTATTTATAGTCCCTTGGATGGTTTGTGGATGTTGGTTGGAGCCAAAAATAGAAACTAGCCGTTGTATCTCACAGAAACTAGCCGTTGGGGGCTTTTTGGCATAAAGGGATCGATCCTTTTACCAAAGGGATCGATCCTTTTCTTCAATCTAGGCTTCCGGGGCATTCTGCCAAAAAGGGATTGATCCCTTTCCCTATGGGATCGATCCTTTTCTTCCAGAGGGCATTTTTCCTGCACTTTTGGGTTAGAAATGATATGGCTTTTGATTTTAATTCAACCCAAAACATTTATAAGCTTTAAGGGAGTTTTTCTTGACTTTCTCAAATGAAAATATTGTCTAAAAACTTATAAGTAATTTTCTAAACTTATGTTCAATAATTCTTAAGAAAATTACTTAATATTGAAAACCATTTTATAAAGTATTAAGACCTATAAGAATATATCATTAAATCATGGTCTTAATGTTTGATATGAACACTTAAAAATGGATTGAGAAAATCATGTGTGATAAGGCAAATTTACAATATGAATTAAAACATTAAAGCTTACTTAAGTTTTTGTCATTTCAAAATATATATTGCAATTTAAAGCTAACACAACCTGTCATCAAAACCATCACCCTTTAAAACACCTTTCCCGTCTTTCTTTCTACTTCTATATTTCCTTCGATAACCCCTTTCCCTACCTAAACTCCTTCTAATTTGAGAAGGAACTGCATCTACAGCCTCTACATTTACTAAACTTTTTGAGTCCAAGACATCCTCACTTCTCACTACTTTTTTCCTTTGTCTTGCCTCCTTCTCCTCATCCTCACCATCAACCCTTGCCCTTTTAATCTCTAGCTTTCTAAATTCCATCACTAACTTCCTACTCTCCTCTTCTTTAACCAAAAAACAATTCCTCAAAGGCTCATAACATACCATCTCTCCCTTTAGAGGTAATTCAACTATATAATGATTTGTTTCTTTCACTTCCTTTTTACCTTCTAAAGTAGTCAGATTATTCCTATAACACCTTCTTCCTCCAAATGTCATCTCCTGTTAGTATCCTCTTTAGTTCCCATAGATATTTTTTCTTTACTCTATATCTGCGAAACCTCCTCTACATATTGACTTTCAGTTTCATCTATAACAGCTGACTCATCACTTCTAATCTGACCTGGCACACCAATTAAAGTCTTAAGGCTTATAATAACCTTCTCAGGGGCCCCACCATCCTTCCTATCCTTTAACAATCTATTATTCCCGCTCAAATCATCAGGTTTAATAGAATTCCTGCCCAAATTATTGACCATAACAGAATTTCCGCCCAAAACAAGACTCTCGCCTAAATCGCCCATATTAACTTCCCTATGCGCTTCATTTACACGCGCCACCGTTCCTACTTTAGTTGTTTCCTTCTCCCTTTTGGAGTTTTCCCTAATCTCACGCACCACCTTACCTCCCTCTAATTTCAGCAATTTGTTTTCTTCAGACCCCATCTCCATCTTCTCATGTTTGCTTCGATAATCTCCTAACCTCCATTCCATTCCACTATTAGACCTCTGATCAATCTTTTCCAATACTCTGCTTCCACCTTTGAAAGGCAAAGCTCTCATGTGTGGGCTAAATCTCGGTTTAGATTTATCATTCGCTGCCATGCTCAGTTCCTCACCACAACTTTTCAACAGGTGTCCTAACCTACCACAAACAAAACAAAATTCCGGCAATCTTTCATACTTTAGATTTATCCATTTTCGATCACCTTCTCCTCTAGGACACCAAAATCCATCGACTAAGGGCTTCTGAATTGACATGCCAACCCTAGTTCTCAAAAAACCTCTATTTACTCCATCCTGAATCCAATTTTTATCTATATGTATCAGCCTTTCCAACTTATTTCCAATCAATTCAGCATTTCTCAGAGTCATCAAATCAAATGGTAAATTGTGAATCTAGATCGAAAAAGCAACTTCCAGAAATTGAATATCCTCCATTGCCGTTTCACCATTCCACCGTGTTGGCTCTTTAGGCTATACCGAGAGGGGGGTGAATCGGTTCTTAGCTAACCTTATGCCCGTTTTTCGGTTTCTCTAAATTCTCTAGCCTATTTGAGTGTTTTCTAAGTTCTCTAAGCTAGGCAATTATACAATATAAATTCAATTCAATAAGCACAATATAATTGCAAGTAAAGAGAGTAGGGAAAGAGAGATTTACACAAGTGATTTATAGAGGTTCGGCTACCTTGCCTACGTCCTCTACCTTGAGACGCTCCCAAGGATTTTCCCCAAATTCACTATACTTGAATTTGTCTTTACAATCCCTCTTTTTACAGGCTTAAGAGAAACCTCTCTCTTTTTCTAGGCTCAAGAGAAACCTCTTCTCCCTCTTTTTCTAAGGCTCAAGAGAAACCTCCCTCTTTTTCTAAGGCTAAAGAGAAACCTCTTCTTTTTACAAGGATTGAATTGGATAACAAGTTGTGTAATCAAGGAAGACCTCTAAGTAGGCAAATGATTACAGAAATTGAGCACAATGAAAAGCCTATACAAAGTTTGTGCTAAGCAATACAAGAAATAGATGAGTGATAGAAGATGAAGACTCTTTATCTCTTGAATTGATGTTGAGGCTTGAGGAAGATGAATAAAATGATGAAAGATGTTGCTTGGTTGTTCCTCTCCCTTCCTTTAGCTTCTAAGCCTCTATTTATAGTCCCTTGGATGGTTTGTGGACGTTGGTTGGAGCCAAAACAGAAAGTAGCCGTTGTGTCTCACAGAAAAGAGCCGTTGGGGGCTTTCTGGTGCAAAGGGATCGATCCTGCTACAGTGGGGATCGATCCCTTTTGTCCAGAATCTTAATTCTGGGCTTCAGGGACCTTGGGAAGACTTTCTGCCAAAAGGGGATCGATCCTGCTACAGTGGGGATCGATCCTTTTCTTCCAGAGGGCATTTTTCCTGCACTTTTGGGTTAGAAATGATATGACCTTTGATCCTAATTCAACCCAAACCATTTATAAGTTTTAAGGGAGTTTTTCTTGACTTTCTCAAATGAAAATATTGTCCAAACATTCATCAAGTGATTTTCTAAAATATTCAAGACATTACAAAGTATTAAGACCAATAAGAGTATGTAATTAAATCATGGTCTTAAGTTTGATATGATCACTTGAAAATGAATTGAGAAAATCATGTGTGATGAGCAAATTTACAATGTGAATTAAGACATTAAAGCTTACTTAAGTTTTTGTCATTTCAAAATATATATTGCAATTTAAAGCTAACAATCTCCCCCTTTTTGATATGACAAAACTTAATGTAAATTTGCTTTGTAAATTCTTTGAAAAGAATACTCCCCCTCAAATAAAGCAGGATTTTATAAAGCTCCCCCTTAATATAAGCATGGGTTTTGAAAATGAATTTTCCCTCATTATCTCTCCCCCTTAATATCTCTCCCTATATCTATCTCTCCCTTTATCTATCTCTCCCCCTTTTTGTCATAGCAAAAAGAAGGAAAAAAAATAATAAAAACATATGCTCCCCCTAAAATCATGGCTAGGTGAGAAGAGATAAAAGAATATGCTCCATCCAACAAGAAACATGTTAGTACATGGGACTCATAGCACAAACAAATAAGTCAATTGTTCATAAAGAGTATGAAATATTCATGCAAAGAACATGACTTATGATCCTATACCAATTGTTTATAAATGATTTTGATACCAATTGTTGATAAGTAATTTTGCAAGAAGGTTCCAATTGGTAAGAAGTTAAGCAAGTTGTATATAAATATCTACTAAGGTCTATGACTTGCTCATTTCAATCCTATTAAGCACCTAAGTATATCAATTGTTCTTTCTAAAGTCCAACTAAGGTGCATGGTAATACATCATGATTATGAGCTAAAATTATATAACATATCATATGTATGTGCTCATAAATCATTCTCAAGAAATATTGTGTCTAGAATTAAATCATATAGCAATTAACTTCAAATTCTAGCACACAAGAGTTTCATGCAAAAGTGTCTTATATGTATTCTTCTCTATTTGTCATTTCAATCTAAAGAGCATGAGAAGAATTGTCAATTTAAAGCTCATACCAATTGGCAATTTAGATTTGGCTTACCAATAATTGAAACTATGGTTCCCAATGATACTAATTGTTATTTCAATCTAAATACCAATTGTTACTAATGGTTGTCCTAGGCATTTTGCATGAATCCAATATCTATGTGTAGTGTGTTCATGTCAAGATAATAATTATTCTAAGTATGCAAGAACACAACACACATCATCATTAAATATGCATATGGATCAATTAATCATTAGCACACTATCATAAAGCATTAATCCATATTCATATTCACAAATGTATACCATATGGAAGATTCAAGACAATCGAGGAATTCAAACACATTTTCTTCCATTATTTCAAACACAAAAATCCTATGCTCATTTTTCAATTCAAGTTCTTTACCAATTATGAGCAAGGGAAGATTACCATTTTAATCAATCCAAAGCAATATCCCTAGTGAATTTTAACGTTTAAGGTTCCAAAGGGTATATGCTGTTTTAACTAAAATGGTTTCACCTAAGTGAATCAATATTATCAAGCTAAAATATATTTTATCATTAAAATCCATAAACTATGAGTGAGGTTAAACACATAATATCATGAAAACAACTATTCTCATCTCATAGGCATGATTATTGATTCAACTTAAGCAAACATGCATGTTCAACATCAAAACAATCAAGATACAATGCATGTATATCAATAGTTGGTGTTGTCATTAAAGTCCAAGTTCTTTAATAATTTGGCCACCATTACCAATTGTTGAATTTATATTTGAAGTCAATCCATAAGATGTATAATTTTCATGAAACCTAGTGTGGAATTGATAAGTTAAGCCAAGAGACATAATCCTATTAAGCATGCTTGACTAAGATGAACAAGAAATCATAATCTATCATGCACATGTTCATCAAATTCTCAAATATTTACACAAATCATTGAAATAAATCTCAAAATTATGTTTAACCATTCATTGAAAATATATTTCAAGATTATTTCAAGATTTATGCAATTCATAACCATCTTCAATGAGAAAACTGATTTAGCACTTGTGAGCTCATGAAAAATGATATTGATTGTTGAGAGTGATACCATTTGTTGGAAATGATATTAATTGATGGAGTTGAGGCATGATATCAATGAAGAATGAGTTTTCATATATTACCGATCATCAAAAAGAAGTTAAAACAATGAATTTTAAGTTGAGAAGAGAGAAAATATCAAAACAATGAAAAGTTCTTCTCAATTTCGGTTGAAAACATGCAGGAGTGCCTTTTCTGGCCTGGGGGGATCGATCCTGCTACAGTGGGGATCGATCCCTCATATGTTCCTGCAGATTCTGCAGTTGTTTTGACAGAAAATTGGACTTGTGAGGTACCAAAACTTCGTTTTTGAGTGTTTTAAGTCCAAGTAAAGGTTTAAACATTTGTAAAACATGATTTTGGACTTGTATGAATGAAAAACATGAATGAAAAACCATTTAACAAAAGATTTTGCAATTTTGGAAGCATTTTCACAATAAAATGCATTTTTGGCCTCAAAGAAGGTCATTTTGAGAGTTATGCATATTTTGTCAAAACTAAAGCATTAGAAACTATAAATATGCCAGAACAAACTTGTTCACATAGATTTTAAGCACATATAACATCAAATCATCATACTTGTGAACATTATGCCATGATTTCCAACATACATATTCTTCATTAAAGCTCATGACATGGTATTTTGTATGTATGACACATGTATAAGCTTTTGAGCAACTAAATATATTATCTAAGCATATCAAACTTGCTCAAACTACAGAAATTCAATAATCATTTCAAAAACATACATCATGCCTTTCATTCATTCATTCAATGCCTCAAGTACTATCCATCAAACCACTCAACAATCAATTATCATGCCTTTTTGCTCAATCATAATGCATCAAGAGTTATCAACTAAGTGCCTCAATAAAACATATAAATAATTTTAATATATATGAGTTTTGAAGAGATAAGATTTAAGCTTACAAAACTCCTTTGCTAGAGAATGCTTTGCCTTGAATAGTTGAATCCACCTTGTGCCATTCTTTGAAGAATTGTTGTGATGGATCCTCAAGCTTTTCCTTTTTCTCATTGGCACAAGCAATCTCCATAGAGGTGTGTAGAGCATTCAAACTTCATTGTTTCTTGTATCTCCATGCTCTAACACTCCTACAACAAACAAATTCAAGCATGCTTTGGTACCCAAATTTTCTTGGGTCCATGAAAGTTAGTGCAAATAATTTTTGATCCTTTTGGGATCCATTTCAAGCACAAATCATCATTATTTACAGCATGCTTTGGCACCCATATTTTCTTAACTACTCTTCCTCTAAATGTGGTTTTCCTATATGTGCATGCTTGTGAAGAGTGTCCTATTCTATTGCATAGTGAGCATGTAAGAGATAAATCATGCATAGTATTTTTGCTCACAAGGAAATTCTTTAGATGAGTTTCTTTTTGTATTGCATTATAACCTAACCCATCTTTATCAAAGAAAGCTCTTTGGGTCTCTAACATATGATCTAGCTTTTGTTGACCCATATAAAACCTAGAAAATGAGTTATGCAAATTTGTGTTCTTTTCATTTAACTCATTTATCTCTAAGTTGGCCTCTTCTAGCTTCTTTTCAAATTCTATCTTAGCACTTGTCAAGGCTTCATTTTCTATTTTTAATTTAGCAATTATTTTCTTATATTTAGAATTCATGCATTGAAATTCATTTGCTAAATCATTAAAGGCATTTTGTAGTTCACTAAATGTATAATCATTATCTTCACTAGAACTACAACTAGCCTTATCATCACTAATGGCCATAAAGCATGAGTAGGCTACCTCTTCATTTACATTTTCATCATCGGAGCTATCACTATCGCTCCATGCAGCCACAAATGCTTTCTTCCTAGGCTTCCTATCCTTTTCCTTCCTAAGTAAGGGGCAATCTAACTTAGTATGGCCCGGTTCATTGCACTCATAACATACTAAGGGGTCCTTTTCTCTTCTACTTGACTCTCCCCTTTGATGTCTCCTATTACTCTCTCTTTCTTTCATTCTCATAAATCTATTAAATCTTTTGGCAAACATTGCCATTTCTTTTTCTTCCTCATTTCCACTCTCATCACTATCATCTTCAATGACCTCATGAGTGGAGGACTTAAGTGCTACCCCTACTTTCTTTGAAGGCACTTCATTTCTTTTCATTTTCATTTCATATGTAAGTAGGGAGCCCATAAGTTCATCTAGGGACAAGGTGTTAGGATCCTTAGATTCTTCTATAGCAGTCACCTTTGCCTCCCAAGATTTTGGCAAGCTATTCAAGATTTTCTTGACCATTTCTACATTGGAATAGCTCTTGCCTAATGCCTTAAGTCCATTAATTATATCATTAAATCTAGTGAACATTTCGCTAATGGACTCATTTTCTTTCATCCTAAATAGCTCATAATCATGTGTGAGCATTCCTACTTTGGTTTCTCTAACTTGATTGGTCCCCTCATGTGTGATGGCTAATTTATCCCATATTTGCTTAGCATTTTCACATAGGGACACTCTATTATATTCATTGGGACCTAATGCACAAAAGAGAGTGTGCATAGCCTTGGCATTCAATTGTGCCACTCTCATGTCATTTGTGTCCCACTCATCCTCTAGCTTAGGGACATCTTTTCCATCTACTTTCTTCATGGGAATTCTAGGACCATTCACTATAATTCTCCACACTTCATAGTCATTGGATTGTACAAATAACATCATTCTTGTTTTCCAATAAGAGTAATTTTCTCCATTGAAGAGTGGAGGTCTAACTAACGATTGTCCCTCTTCTCCTAGGGATGTGCCTACATTCAAGTGAGCCATTTAAGATCGTTTTGCTCGATAGAGGTTAATCTAATTCAATCTCGAGCCCAAGCTCTGATACCAATTGTTGGCTCTTTAGGCTATACCGAGAGGGGGGGGTGAATCGGTTCTTAGCTAACCTTATGCCCGTTTTTCGGTTTCTCTAAATTCTCTAGCCTATTTGAGTGTTTTCTAAGTTCTCTAAGCTAGGCAATTATACAATATAAATTCAATTCAATAAGCACAATATAATTGCAAGTAAAGAGAGTAGGGAAAGAGAGATTTACACAAGTGATTTATAGAGGTTCGGCTACCTTGCCTACGTCCTCTACCTTGAGACGCTCCCAAGGATTTTCCCCAAATTCACTATACTTGAATTTGTCTTTACAATCCCTCTTTTTACAGGCTTAAGAGAAACCTCTCTCTTTTTCTAGGCTCAAGAGAAACCTCTTCTCCCTCTTTTTCTAAGGCTCAAGAGAAACCTCCCTCTTTTTCTAAGGCTAAAGAGAAACCTCTTCTTTTTACAAGGATTGAATTGGATAACAAGTTGTGTAATCAAGGAAGACCTCTAAGTAGGCAAATGATTACAGAAATTGAGCACAATGAAAAGCCTATACAAAGTTTGTGCTAAGCAATACAAGAAATAGATGAGTGATAGAAGATGAAGACTCTTTATCTCTTGAATTGATGTTGAGGCTTGAGGAAGATGAATAAAATGATGAAAGATGTTGCTTGGTTGTTCCTCTCCCTTCCTTTAGCTTCTAAGCCTCTATTTATAGTCCCTTGGATGGTTTGTGGACGTTGGTTGGAGCCAAAACAGAAAGTAGCCGTTGTGTCTCACAGAAAAGAGCCGTTGGGGGCTTTCTGGTGCAAAGGGATCGATCCTGCTACAGTGGGGATCGATCCCTTTTGTCCAGAATCTTAATTCTGGGCTTCAGGGACCTTGGGAAGACTTTCTGCCAAAAGGGGATCGATCCTGCTACAGTGGGGATCGATCCTTTTCTTCCAGAGGGCATTTTTCCTGCACTTTTGGGTTAGAAATGATATGACCTTTGATCCTAATTCAACCCAAACCATTTATAAGTTTTAAGGGAGTTTTTCTTGACTTTCTCAAATGAAAATATTGTCCAAACATTCATCAAGTGATTTTCTAAAATATTCAAGACATTACAAAGTATTAAGACCAATAAGAGTATGTAATTAAATCATGGTCTTAAGTTTGATATGATCACTTGAAAATGAATTGAGAAAATCATGTGTGATGAGCAAATTTACAATGTGAATTAAGACATTAAAGCTTACTTAAGTTTTTGTCATTTCAAAATATATATTGCAATTTAAAGCTAACACACCGCATAAGAACCAAGCAACACCCCATCACGGACCAAGGACGGTCTTCAATGGCTCTAATCATGACCTCCTCTGACTTGAAAGAAATACTATACAAATTCTTCCCAACCTCAAACATACATGGAGCCACATCAATAGACCAAATCCCCCTTAGAATGGCCAACACACCTTTCTTATTCAATAATTTCTCTAAAACTATTTTTCCGATCACCAAAAATTTAGTCAGAGCTATACTCTGTTCATCACCATCTTCTAGGTGAATCTCCATATCCTCCATGTGTACAAGCCTCTAGATCTTTCTGATCCACAAGTAGAAATAGATCGGATGTGTTTAACACTAGTTCTTCTTCAATGTAAAGAGATAGAACAACCAAGAAATCTTAGACCTAAGCATAAAAACAAAAATTCAATAAAACCTATAGATCCTTTATCTGTGATTAACCTTCCTTACTAAGCACAAGCCAAGAAAGAAATGCAAGAAAATCGAAAAACAAAAAAAGAAAAATGAAGAAAAACCATTAAGAAAACTCTTAGAACAAGAGACTAGAGTCCTAAGAGAGAGAGAGAGAGAGAGAGAGAGAGAGAGACTCAAAGATAAGAATTTTTTATAAAAAAATTAAAGCTCCATATTTTTGTTATTTATTTTTATTTTTAATAAAAATTAAAAAAGCAAAAATAAAAATAAATTTTTTATTTTTTAATATTTAAACGGCTGCAGTATGCAGGCTTTGCATTGCTTTTCCAAGAATCTTCGCTATTTGAATTCAAAGATGCAGCATGACACTTGTTCCCATATTTCTTAATATTATAATAATAGGACAATGAAACTATGAAAGTCATCGCCTCCAGAAGCACCTTCCCTTCCCCACCCTGAACTTGCCCCCTTTCACCGCCACATTCACAAGAGTTGTTTCAAATGATTTTTTCTTCTAAATTTTATAGCCAATTTTCACTTTTTGCATTTTGTTTGTAGACTTTATCCAGAGTCGAGTTACCCGCTCTGTTTATTTTTTGGGCTAGCTCGAATTAAAATATTAAGTTCAATAAAAAGACTTAAACTTAAAAATTAAGTTTTTATTTTTTGTGTAATTTAATTTAAATTTTTAATAATTTTTAATAATTTCATTTTTAATAATTTAAAATGAAGACTTAAACTAATACATTTTTAATAATTTTTATTTTTTGTGTAATTTAATTTAAATTTGTATTGATTTTTAAATTTTAATTTAAAATTTTCATCTTGTTGCAGTCTTTTTACAAGAATTTAATTGAATTTATTCTATTACACTTACTAATTATTTTGTTTTTTTTAATTTTTTATATTTTATTATAATTAAAAAATAGTATATGAACAGATTTGAACTTATTTATAATTTATTATATGTAAAACTGAACTTAAACAAAAAATTAAATCCAAAAATTTGAGACAAACTAAACTTAAACTCACTTTCAATATCTTAATATTGTTTTTGAGCTCGGTATGATCTCGATTAGATCTAATCCATAAACAATTCTAATTATTTATTTGTTTAATAAGATAATGATATGAATGAATGATGATGTGTCCAGCATTTTTGTTATTGAACGTCGCATTCATCAACCCATTAAGCAACTTTACGAGGCAATAATGCTTTAAGATCTCAATTATCTGCTAATTTATTAAGCTTAATTAACCCTACTATTATGCTTTATGTTTTTTTTCACCCAATTCTGTCAGACCATTGGTTTGATAAAATGCATACTTAAGATGAAACAAAATAAGCTGAGTTGATGCGCAATTGATCATGTGATTATATATATTAATTATTTGCTTAAATAAAATTAAAATCTCAATAGAAAAAAGAAAGAAGTTGAACGGTCATGATCAAAGCTTATTTTGCATTTAATACATGTCATTATTACTTTTATGTAAAGAAATTATTAAGATTTTGAAAGGTATGCATAATGCATTGCAATGTGAGAACAAAGGTTGTATTATTATAATTTATCATTATTAATAACTACGATTCCCTATTGATTATTTTACACAAAATGACCTATTTTCCTCTAAACAGGAGAGGTATTTTTTTTTTCGGTCTAAATCATCCGGTATCCTCATATCTTTGGTATAGGACTAATCCGAAATTATCTGTTTAATTGGTAAGTTAGGCCCACACGATATGCTATTTCACTTAGATTAATAATTTAGCTGATTTGGATCGAGCATGAAAACAACTTGGATAACTAATTTCTGTCTCGTGTCGATGGATCGGTTTTTTAAACTCTTTAATAAATATTAAAAAGTTTTAATAAAACTTGAAGTAAAAAAAAAATAAAACATTAACTTAAAATTGAAAAAAACCAAAAAATGTAAGGGATAAAGTAGTGAAATTGTTAAAGAAATATTTAAATTATTAAAAATTGATTTTAAAAAATTCTATTTAAAATGTGAGAGATAGTAAATAGTTAATTTTAAAGAAGTGAAGATAAAAGGTAATTAATTATAAATTTATTATGTGACATTAAAAAAGGATGTCTAAATTATCTTATCAAATAGGCTTGTATTCTGTAATATATAAATATATATATATATAAATATATATATTGTTAGAAAACAACATAATTCTATTCTGTAATATAATTTATATTTATATAAAAAAAAAGAGTGGAATTTGTAGTTGGGAACACACAGGCAGAAATATCCTCATCTGTGTGTGTCATATGTTGTCGGTACTTGGAAACGTGCAATATTTACAGAATTTGGGTTCACAGACAAAGTTCATCCATACGTCTCTTTGTCACGAGTCAATACCAACCGACCATGGACCCATTTATTTATCCGTGTTCCCAATAGGGTTTGCTGTATACCAAACAACCTCCTGCATCTCTTCAGATTAGAACCGTACGTATTTTATTTTGCCGTGGAAACCATAAATTTACTGGATTTTTCCCCATTGAACTGAACCAAGACAACGTTGTTTCACAAATTACTTGGTAACTAAATAAGTACAGTTAGCCAAAAAAAAGAAAGAAAGAAAGAAGAAGAAAATGGACCTAACGTTAGAGATACAAAAAAGTAGTACTTATAATATATAGGATCAAAAAGGCAAATGTAGGCGGACAAAGCTTTAAAGCTTTAAAGCTTTGCAATTATTTATTGGCAAAATGATGGAGGCCCATGAAGCTCACCAAGCTTACCAAGCTCAAATTATATTTGTGATAATCGTAATCCTATAAGTATCCATAGAGGTTCAATAATAAGAGTTAAAATTAAGAGGATGTAACAAGCCTTGGCTAGTTTCATTGATATTGTTAGAGAGAAAGTCTAACAAAGCTTGAGCATAGTGAATGACAAAGTCTTCTACAACTTGATCTAAGCCCAAGTTCAACATTCTTAAAGATTTACATGTATTAGACCGAAATGTAATTAGGCTGGATGCATAATGTGGGCCTAGTGCAATTAGGCCGAATTCTATACTTATGTTAATTAGTTATGTCTTATTGGGCTTATCATTATCTTAATTTAATTCAAGCTCAATCTTATTTTTTAATAGGTTATTAAGAAGGATTCCTATTTCTTATTTTGCAAGTTTGTTATTTGTCTATAAATAGGCATGTAACCCTTTGGGTAGAACATAATTGATTTGAGTTATAATATTAAGAGACTTTTTTTTTATTCTCTTAAGAACTCTTGAACTTATCAAGGTTTTCCTTGTGACATTCTTCTACTTTCCACCAATTAGGTTCTTGTTTTGTTAAGTAACGAGTTTAAGTCCAATACCATAGGTTTTTATGTTTCTATACAACAGATCTTGGTTTCTATCTTTAATTTTTTGTTTTTCTTTGCTAAGTTTTTGGATTGTTCTTCATGTGATCTTTGTATTCTTCACGTTCTTCGTTGAATCTCATCTTCTTTTGGTGAGGTTCATATCATTTAGCATCAAAGCTTAGGCTGTCACGACCCGAAGGCCAATGACGTCCACTTCACATATATTTATCGCCTTTGAAAAATTATGGACCAAATTTTTCTATTGCTATTTCTTTCTTATTTACGGTTTGTATTCGGTGTTAGTGTAATAACTAATTCCAATCTTGCCTTAATAATATTATTTCTCTGGCTATATTATACTTCTCAAAGTGATTTTAAATCGATTTAGCCTTATTTTCACTATTCCAAAAGAAACGGGTTGAAAACCTCCTCTTTGTATTTTATCAATTTCCCCAGGTAAAATTTCCTGCACTAAAACACATTATAAATCACACCACATAGCCAGCTGTTGTTTCTCCACAATTCATAAAATCAAGTATCTCAAGAGTTTAACCATTAATAAGTTCACACCTATCACTTTATAGATCATTTAAATTATACATTAGAACCCGGATCGGACTCGATAATCACTTAGACTCACATAATCATCTAGTGCGATCCAAAGCTACATCCCAATATATTTTCCTAGTACTGTGAAATTAAAGTACTTACGACTATCAAAATGATATACAAGTAGTATACCTCAAAAATGCAAAAGCTAGCCCGGAGAACGCAACGAATACCACTACTAGGTACAGTTTCCCGGGAGCCTATACGAAGCCTGGGCCGGCTATCAACTCGTATGATCTACAGATGTTAAATTAAAGGGTGAGCAATCCACGGCTCAGTAAGTAGTTTAAATAAGTACATACTAGGCTTATATCGTAAAACAAGATCATACATGCCTGAGTTTTATAAAATAGCATGTATGGGTTATACCAAGGTTTACTGCCATTCTATATGTACACAGACTTCATAAACTTATTCATGCTGTCATTTCATTCTTAAATTCACAAGGTATTATTCTTTATATCAGTATGGTGAAGTGTGAAAGAAAACAAACATTCAAATAACACATGTTTGTATGGCATATATAAACATAATTCAATGATCATACACATTCTCTGTCGTATGTATAAGATCTATTCCATCTACTGACATTCGTCACATTCACGAATCACAATCATTTATTTATCGTCACAATAACCTACGATTTCTCATATTTCATCAAAACACATGTAGCACTTAGCTCTCAAAGGATTCTAGAGGTGGCTCCCATAGTTTCCGACGAACCTATGGAGCACGTAGGTCCCTTGAATTCTCTAGAGGTGGCTCACACGGTACAAAGATCGAGTCTTTACTCGATTTGGCCTTTAGGACACAGACTTCCTACTATCACATCGGAACTCGTGTAGCACTTAGTTCTCAAAGATTCTAGAGGTGGCTCCCATAGTTTCCGAAGGTTTTATGTAGCACTTAGGTCCATTGAGTTCTCTAGAGGTGGCTCACAGGGTACAAAGATCGAGTTCTACTCGGGTTGGTCTTTTACGACACGAACTTTCTACTATCACATCAGAACCCGTGTAGCACTTAGTTCTCAAGGATTCTAGATGTGGCTCCCATAGTTTCCGAAGATTCTATGTAGCACTTAGGTCCATTGAGTTCTCTAGAGGTGGCTCACATGGTACAAAGATCGAGTTCTACTCGGGTTGGTCTTTTACGACACGAACTTTCTACTATCACATTGGAACCCGTGTAGCACTTAGTTCTCAAGGATTCTAGAGGTGGCTCCCATAGTTTCCGAAGATTCTATGTAGCACTTAGGCCCATTGAGTTCTCTAGAGGTGGCTCACACAGTACAAAGATCGAGTTCTACTCGGGTTGGTCTTTTACGACACGAACTTTCTACTATCACATTGGAACTCGTGTAGCACTTAGTTCTCAAGGATTCTAGAGGTAGCTCCCATAGTTTCCGAATATTCTATGTAGCACTTAGGTCCATTGAGTTCTCTAGAGGTGGCTCACACGGTACAAAGATCGTGTTCTACTCAAAGTTTTCGAAGATTCTATGTAGCACTTAGGTCCATTGAGTTCTCTAGAGGTGGCTCACACGGTACAAAGATGGGGTTCTACTTGGGTTGCCTTTTTCCTAGCTTTCGACAAATATGACTAGGTAGTAATTTAGGTCCAAGAACTCATATTGGGAGCTATACGTACCGCACACAAATCACATATGCATTCACAAGGTATCACAATGTGCTAACATGCTCCCTTGGTGCGATTTTAAATAATTCATATGCATCCCAAAAATGCAAGCAGCAAAAAGTATACAATTTAAACAATCAAAAACCCCGAACAAACTATAACACATAACATGCAAATCACAAGGAAAATTCCTTTCTACATAACTAGTATTCACAATCACATTATGTCTAAGTTTGCATTTTTTCGTACTTACACTTATAGTCTTTCCCATAATATTCCACCAACTTGTAGTAAATTTATATAAGCGTTTTAATAAATATTTATTCATCTCTCATGAGATGATACTAGCAAGGCTTATTTATCCCACTTACCTCGATGCTTTGTAGGTTACTTTTCCTCAATCCTCAAGCTCAAGCTTAGCTTCTACACTGCTCCAAATTCACTACAAATTAAATCGAATGACGTTTCAATAACATGTCTTAATTACGTTCGATCACATATCAAATGTATATCTTAGAATCTTAATTATTTCAATTCATTCCTATGGCAAAGAACTAAATTCTTTATGTGTCTCGCCAAGGCATTATCCATCCGGTTTAATAAATCTTTACTTTATATTCTTTATAAGATGGTGAGAGGTTTATTAACTTGTATACGCTATTTTCCCTTCAAGGTTAGCAACTAAGACATGTGCCAAGTTTTTATTTCCTCCTCATCATCCAACCGATATTTATACATACATGTATATACATTTTATGCTTTCCATGTACAAAATTTCATCATTTCATTATATTTCCATCATGATCGAATGGTCACTCACCATCACGCCATTCCTAATATTCTATCTATTTCCCCCACAAATTCTGTTTTAACAAATTTCCACTCATTTAATATATTCCTCTACACCTCAACATACTTAAATTCTTTTGCATAAATTTCATTCCATCAAACATCCAAACCGTAGCTTCCTTTGCCATGCTTTCACAACTTTATTCTATTTATTTATATTTTTTTTCCTCTTCTTTCCATAGCCGAATGACATTATCATTGTAAAAAAAAATCAATTCTAATTCAACTCAACAACAATAATCATGTTTATAGTTTCAGGACAACCATAACAACAAGTTGTAAGGGTTGAATTCATTTCCACACTTACATTGCTTCATAATCGATTCTACACAGCCTTGAAACACTCTTGAAACAGCCCTTACTTACTCCTGCATTTAACAAATATTGCTACCATGAATTTAGCTTCTGTTTTGGCATTAAGACTGTACAATGTGATTCCTTGTTGCAGCTTCAATTTCTCCTAGTTCTCTCTTTGTCCGACGCCCTAGAAGTCCAAACCTCCAGCTTTTTGTTCCACCTTCCAGCCGGCATCGATCTTGCCAAGCTCTCCGCCAGGGTTTTCCTCCCTTGTTGTCGTTCCCTGCTGCTCACGGTGGTGAGACAGCAGCTGAACCTTCCCTTATTTCTCTTCTCTTCTTTCTTTTTTTTCCTTCCGACTTTCACCTTTCCTTTCTTTCTTTCTTTTCTTGATTTTTTTTTCTATTTTCTTCCTTTTTTTCTGGTTCTACCTGAGCCTTTCCCTCTTTCCTTCACTTCTTTTCTCTTCCGTTTTTTAATTGTAAAGCTTCGTTGAGAAGCTTGTTGAATAATCTGATGGAGTTAGTGGAATTTGATGGGGTAAAGTCCCATCAAACTCCACTAACACATTTTTTTATCTATATCTTTCTTTTCTATTTCATATATCTATATTCATATAAATTATAATTATCTTTATATATAATAATATATATTTATACATGTATATAATATATATATATTCTTATATATTTATTTATTTGTTATATTACTACATGTAAAATGTATTTGTATTTATATTTTAAATCTTAAATATAAAGATATATACATACACATAGCCATACATAATATATATATATATATATATATTCATGTCTAATATATTTTTAGTATGGTATGTGTATACATATGAATTCTTCAATTTATTTTAATTATTTAATATTTATGCATACTACACTTCCTTTAGTATACTTGTGTATTTTGTTTTATTAAAACAAACATACCTATGTATTTTGCTGAATATATGCATCTCATTAGTTCTTATTTAATTCTTGAACTTAGTTATAAGGTTTTCTAAATGACACATAGGTATAAATTATTAAAATTTGAGACTTCATCCTCATTACTTGACATAAGATTAATGCTTACAAAATGTATCATAGTACTTAAATCATTCCATGTCTCTTATTTATTCACTAATATGGTACAAAGTTTGTAGTTTTTACATCCTCCCCTCCTTAGAAAATTTGGTCCTCCAAATTTTTCGTGTCTATCTGAAATAGGTGGGGGTATTTCTCTTTCATTAAACTTTCCAACTCCCATGTGGCTTCCTCTGAAGAGTGGTGTTGCTAAAGTACTTTGACTAAAAGGATTGTCTTAGACCTTAATATCTTATCTTTCTTGTCTAAGATCCGAATAGGTCTCTCGACATAGCTTAAGTCCTCTCTAATCTCCAATGGCTCATACTCGATAACATGAGATGGGTCCGATGATATCTTCGTAGCATCAACACATGAAAGACGTTATGCACCCGATAGCTCTGGTGGTAATTCTAGTCAGTATGCCACGTCACCAACTCTCTCCAATATCTCAAACGGACTAATGTATCAAGGACTTAACTTCCCTTTCTTGCCAAATCTCATTATGCCTTTAGATGGAGAGATTTTTAAGAACACTTTATCACCCACTTGAAACTCTAAAGGCCTCCTTCGACTATCGGCATAGCTTTTCTGTCTACTTTGGGCTGTCCTCAGCCTATCACATATCAATCCCACATCTTTGGAAGCTTTCTCTACAATCTCCGGAGTGAATAACTTTCTTTCACCTACCTCTTCCCAGCCAATAGGGGACCTACACCTATGCCCATACAATGCCTCGTAAGGTGCCATCCCAATACTAGAGTGAAAGTTGTTGTTATATGCAAACTCCGCTAGTGCCAGATGATCATCCCATGAGCCTCGAAAATCTATAACACATGCCCTCAACATGTCCTCAAGTGTTTGAATAGTCCTCTCTGACTGCCCATTGGTTTGAGGGTGGAAGGCTGTGCTAAAGCTCAGTTTAGTTCCCAAAGCATCCTAGAAGTGTTCCCAGAATCGAGAATCTCTGTCCGAAACTATGCTCACTGGGACTCCATGTAACCTCACAATCTCCTTAACATACATATTTGCTAAGGCACTAAGCGAATCGGTAGCCTTCATAGCTAAGAAATGAGCGGACTTTGTCAATCTGTCAACTATCACCCAGACCTACGAGTCCTCGGGAGCCCCATTATGAAGTCCATAGTCACATGCTCCCACTTCCATGTAGGCATGGGCAAAGGCTTTAGCAAGCTCGCTAGCCGCTGGTGTTCAATCTTAACCTTTTGGCACACTAGGCACTTGGACACAAAGGTCGCTATATCCTTCTTCATACCAGTCCACTAATACACCTTGCGTAAATTCTGATACATCTTCGTATTCCCTGGATGCATAGTGTATTTGGAGCTGTGTGCCTCTTCCAAAATTTGCCTCTTCAACATCTCATGATTCGGGACACAAATTCTGCCCTTATATCTCAACAATCCATCATTTGAAATCCCAAACTCTGAGTCTTGGCCCGGTTGTATTCCACCAATAATCTCCACAAGTCTAGGATCCTCTTTCTGGGCTTGTCTAATCTGATCCATAATGCTAGGCTCTATCCTCAAGCTAGCCATCAAACACTCACCATCGAGTTCTAGGTTGATATTCAACTCTGAAAATTTCTCCATCAAATCCCATTCTCGGATCATCATGTAGCTAACAAAAACCACACTCTTCCTACTTAATGCATCAGCTACCCGGTTTGCTTTACCCGGATGGTAGAGAATCTCGTAGTCATAGTCCTTCAATAGCTCCATCCATCTTCTCTGTCTCATATTCAGCTCCTTCTGCGAGAATAAGTACTTTAAACTCTTGTGGTCTGTGTAAATCTGGAGCCGCTCACCATACAAATAATGGTGCCATATCTTTGCGCAAACACTACCGCTGCCAACTCCAGATCATGAGTAGGGTAATTTCTCTCGTGGTCCTTCAACTGTCTTGAACCATATGCCACTACTCTACCATTCTGCATCAACACACACCCTAGACCCTGTAGAGAAGCATCACTATACACTGCAAATCCTCCGGATCCATTTGGAATCGTTAACACAGGAGCCGTAGCCAACCTTTGCTTAAGCTCTAGAAAGCTGCGCTCACATGCATCATTCCACCCAAACTTGACATCCTTGCGTGTGAGTCGGGTTAGTGGAGCAACAAGCTTGGAGAATCCCTCTACAAATCTCCTATAGTAACTTGCAAGCCCTAAAAAGCTGCGAATCTCGGTCACTGTTTTAGGCCTTTCCCAATTCATCACGGCCTCTATCTTAACTGGATCAACTGCTACACCATCCTTTGATACCACATGCCCCAGAAAACTAATTTGTTCTAACCAAAACTCACACTTGCTGAACTTTACGTATAGCTCTTCCTCTCGAAGAGTCTGGAGTACTATGTGGAGGTGGTGCTCATGTTCTTCCCGGGATCGGGAATATACCAGTATGTCATCTATGAACACAATGACGAACTTATCCAAGTGAGGCTTGAATACTTCATTCATCAATGCCATGAATGCTGCAGGGGCATTCGTTAAGCCAAATGGCATAATCAGGAACTCGTAGTGGCCATATCGAGTCCTGAAGGCTGTCTTTGGTACATCTTCCCCTTTAATCCTCAATTGGTGGTACCTCGACCTCAAATCAATCTTCGAAAATATTTGGGCACCCTTCAATTGATCCAATAGATCATCAATCCTAGGCAGTGGATACTTATTCTTCACCGTTGCTTGATTCAACTGCCTATAATAGATACATAGCCTCAAACTGCCATCCTTCTTCTTCACAAACAACACCGGAGCTCCCTACGGTGACACACTCGGCCTTATGAACCCTTTGTCCAACAACTCTTGCAATTGCTTTTTCAACTCCTCTAACTCAACTAAGGCCATTCGATATGGGGGCTTGGATATAGGTTGAGTGCCTGGGAGCAGCTCTATGGCAAACTCCATCTCTCTTCCCAGAGGTAGTCCTGGTAGCTCATCTGAAAATACATCGGAGAAGTCCTTGACAATTGGGATGTCAGACAATTTCGATTGGCTTTTTCTCGCATCCTTGACAAACGTGAGATAGCCTTTATAAACAAATCAATCTCATATTAGTGAGACACCAATAAAATCATAAACATTCTATTCATTATCTCCTAGACGTAATACAAGCTTTTCAGGTAAGGAGAAAGTAACAACCTTGCTATAGCAGTCTACACTAGCATGATGGTTGGTTAGCCAATCCATGCCTAGTATTACATCGAAGTCATACATGTCTAATAATACCAAATCTACTGCTAAGTGCTTATCTCCCACCTTTATTTTACACTTACGATACACATGTTCGATCATTTGAGATTCTTTAAGGGGAGTAATTACATGAAATAGATGGCCTAAGGGCTCAAACTCTATATGCAATTTACTAGCAAACATAGGTGAAATAAAAGAGTGCGTTGAGCCTGGATCAATAAGTATAAATGCTTCTAAATCAAAAATAATAAGCTTACCCTTAATGATCGAACCTGAAGCGTCGGCCGTCTCTTAGTCGAGAGCAAACACTCTTCCATGCTCCATAGGTTTCTTACCCTTACCTTGAGCCTTCTTCTCTTGTGCCACCGGTGGTCTATCATCTCATTTTTCAGTGGCCTTAAGCTGAGGGCAATCTTTAATCATGTGGCCTATCTTACCACACTTAAAGCAAGCTCCCGAAGCTCTATGGCAAAGCCGATTTCTATGGAACCTGCCGTAAGTATTACACGGCTGGGAAGCATCAATGGGTGCTACAGCTATGGCTCAAGTAGTAGGAGCAGCTGTAGCAGTAGGTCTAATAGCCTGTGGTCGAGGCGCAACAAACTTCTGCCTCTTACTAGGGCCCTGATATCTGCTTTCCTCGGGCCTCCTTCTATCAAATCTTTTATCAGTGGGCTGTTTAGGTTTGGGCTATTTCCTAGCATCATATTCGGCCTGTGAAGTCTCAATTTCTTGTTCAACTGTCAATGCCTTCCTCACAACAGCCGCATACTCCGCAAGCTCAAAGGGGCTAACTCTACCCCTAATATTTGACCTCAAACCCGAAGTGAATTTCTCTGCCTTCTTCTCATCATTGTTGGCATAATCCGTATCATATTTGACTAAGGCAGTGAATCGGGTCTCATACTCATCAACTTTTATAGTCCCTTGCTTTAATTCAAGAAACTCTGTCTTCTTTTTTCGTCTTGCCACTGCTAACGCATAGTAACCCATGAAGGTCTCAACAAACTTCTCCCATGTAATAATGGGATCTTTGGCCAATAGCAAGGGCTCATTAGTCTTCCACCACTTTTGAGCCTCACCTCTCATCATATATACAACTAATGATACCTTTTCTGTGGAATTGCAACCCATGTATTTAAAGAGGAACTCCATCTCCTCTATCCACTCTTCCGCCTTAGTGGGATCTTTTTCCCCCTTAAACTATGGAGGATTCATCTTTTAAAATTGCTTCAAGAGAGACATATTCTGATCTACTGAACTCCCAACCTGAGTAGTAGCTGGCTGAGGTACGACTACTTGAGGTGTAACCGGAGGAGGAGTAGTCTGTGGCTCTACAGGAATCTGTGGAGGTGGCACCTGTGGTAGTGGTACAGGTGGAGGCACTAAGGGTGCAGATGGAGGCACTGAAGGTGCTGAAGATGCACGTGGAGGTGGCGGAGCCTAAGGTACACTAGTTTGGTTTGCCACAAGTTGCTGTAGCAAGGCTGTCATAACCTCGTAATTCTGCTCCATTCTAGCCATCCTCGCCTCCATGCTATTCGGGGGTGGGGGAGTCGGATGTGGAGGTGATGGAGGTGCAGAGGGTGATGGAGTCGAGGGTGGTATTGCTGACCCCCGAGATGGCCTCTCGAGTCCACCTCTACATCTCGTTCTCCTCATTCTACTCAAATTTCAATTGCCTATACCAAGAGCAGATCAATCTTAGTATAAGTCAAATTTGAAAACTTTCAACATAAATTTCACAGTACATAGGATGTAACGCTACAGACGGTCTAAACTACACTAACATGTACTAGACAAATCAGGCTCTGATACCATTAAATCTGTCATGACCCGAAGGCCAATGAAGTCCACTTCACATATATTTATCGCCTTTGAAAAATTACGGACCAAATTTTCTTTTGCTATTTCTTTCTTATTTACGGTTTGTATTCAGTGTTAGTGTAGTAACTAATTCCAATCTTGCTTTAATAATATTATTTCTCTGGCTATATTATACTTCTCAAAGTGATTTTAAATCGATTTAGCCTTATTTTCACTATTCCAAAAGAAACAGGTTGAAAACCTCCCCTTTGTATTTTATCAATTTCCCCAGGTAAAATTTCCTGCACTAAAACACATTTTAAATCACACCACATAGCCAGTTGTTGTTTCTCCACAGTTCATAAAATCAAGTATCTCAAGAGTTTAACCATTAATAAGTTCACACCCATCACTTTATAGATCATTTAAATTATACATTAGAACCCGGATCAGACTCGATAATCACCTAGACTCACATAATCATCTAGTGCGATCCAAAGCTACATCCCATATACTTTCCTAGTACTGTGAAATTAAAGCACATATGACTATCAAAATGATATACGAGTAGTATACCTCAAAAATGCAAAAGCTAGCCTCGGAGAACGCAAACGAATACCACTACTAGGTACAGTTTCCCAGGAGCCTATACCAAGCCTGGGCCGGCTATCAACTCGTATGATCTGCATATGTTAAATTAAAGGGTGAGCAATCCACGACTCAGTAAGTAGTTTAAATAAGTACATACTAGGCTCATATCGTAAAACACGATCATACATGCCTGAGTTTTATAAAATAGCAT
The DNA here is from genome assembly GCA_031772115.1 of Heritiera littoralis. Taxonomy (NCBI): domain Eukaryota; kingdom Viridiplantae; phylum Streptophyta; class Magnoliopsida; order Malvales; family Malvaceae; genus Heritiera; species Heritiera littoralis. The sequence continues at coordinate 1,140,523 of JAPDPK010000142.1, read as the reverse complement.
GTATGGGTTATACCAAGGTTTACTGCCATTCCGTATGTACACAGACTTCATAAACTTATTCATGCTGTCATTTCATTCTTAAATTCACAAGGTATTGTTCTTTATATCAGTATGGTGAAGTGTGAAAGAAAACAAACAATCAAATAACACATGTTTGTATGGCATATATAAACATAATTCAATGATCATACACATTCTCTGTCATATGTATAAGATCTATTCCATCTACTGACATTCGTCACATTCACGAATCACAATCATTTATTTATCGTCACAATAACCTACGATTTCTCATATTTCATCAAAACACGTGTAGCACTTAGCTCTCAAAGGATTCTAGAGGTGGCTCTCATAGTTTCCGAAGAACCTATGTAGCACGTAGGTCCCTTGAGTTCTCTAGAGGTGGCTCACACGGTACAAAGATCGAGTCTTTACTCGGTTGGGCCTTTTGGACACAGACTTCCTACTATCACATCGGAACTCGTGCAGCACTTAGTTCTCAAAGATTCTAGAGGTGGCTCCCATAGTTTCCAAAGATTCTATGTAGCACTTAGGTCCATTGAGTTCTCTAGAGATGGCTCACATGGTACAAAGATCGAGTTCTACTCGAGTTGGTCTTTTACGACACGAACTTTCCACTATCAAATCGGAACCCGTGTAGCACTTAGTTCTCAAGGATTCTAGAGGTGGCTCCCATAGTTTTCGAAGATTCTATGTAGCACTTAGGTCCATTGAGTTTTCTAGAGGTGGCTCGCACGGTACAAAGATCGAGTTCTACTCGGGTTGGTCTTTTACGACACGAACTTTCTACTATCACATCGAAACCCGTGTAGCACTTAGTTCTCAAGGATTCTAGAGGTGGCTCCCATAGTTTCCGAAGATTCTATGTAGCACTTAGGTCCATTGAGTTCTCTAGAGGTGGCTCACACGGTACAAAGATCGAGTTCTACTCGGGTTGGTCTTTTACGACACAAACTTTCTACTATCACATCAGAACTCGTGTAGCACTTAGTTCTCAAGGATTCTAGAGGTGGCTCCTATAGTTTTCGAAGATTCTATGTAGCAATTAGGTCCATTGAGTTCTCTAGAGGTGGCTCACACGGTACAAAGATCGGGTTCTACTCGGGTTGGTCTTTTACGACACGAACTTTCTACTATCACATCGGAACTCGTGTAGCACTTAGTTCTCAAGGATTCTAGAGGTGGCTCCCAAAGTTTTCAAAGATTCTATGTAGCACTTAGGTCCATTGAGTTCTCTAGAGGTGGCTCACACGGTACAAAGATGGGGTTCTACTCGGGTTGCCTTTTTCCTAGCTTTCGACAAATATGACTAGGTAGTAATTTAGGTCCAAGAACTCATATTGGGAGCTACACATACCGCACACAAATCACATATGCATTCACAAGGTATCACAATATGCTAACATGCTCCCTTGGTGCGATTTTAAATAATTCATATGCATCCCAAAAATGCAAGCACCAAAAAGTATACAATTTAAACAATCAAAACCCCGAACAAAGTATAACACATAACATGCAAATCACAAGGCAAATTCCTTTTTACATAACTAGTATTCACAATCACATTATGTCTAAGTTTGCATTTTTCCGTACTTACACTTATAGTCTTTCGCATAATATTCCACCAACTTGTAGTAAATTTAGATAAGCATTTTAATAAATATTTATTCATCTCTCACGAGATGATACTAGCAAGGCTTATTTATCCCACTTACCTCGATGCTTGGTAGGTTACTTTTCCTCGATCCTCAAGCTCAAGCTTAGCTTCTACACTGCTCCAAATTCACTACAAATTAAATCGAATGACGTTTCAATAACATGTTTTAATTACGTTCGATCACATATCAAATGTATATCTTAGAATCTTAATTATTTCAATTCATTCCTATGGCAAAGAACTAAATTCTTTATGTGTCTCGCTAAGGCATTATCCATCCGGTTTAATAACTCTTTACTTTATATTCTTTATAAGATGGTGAGAGGTTTATTAACTTGTATACGCTATTTTCCCTTCAAGGTTAGCAACTAAGACCTGTGCCAAGTTTTTATTTCCTCCTCATCATCCAACCGATATTTATACATACATGTATATACATTTTATGCTTTCCATGTACAAAATTTCATCACTTCATTTTATTTCCATCATGACCGAATGGTCACTCACCATCACGCCATTCCTAATATTCTGTCTATTTCCCCCATAAATTCTGTTTTAACAAATTTCCACTCATTTAATATATTCCTCTACACCTCAACATACTTAAATTCTTTTGCATAAATTTCATTCCATCAAACATCCAAACCGTAGCTTCCCTTGCCATGCTTTCACAACTTTATTCTATTTATTTATATTTTTTTTCCTCTTCTTTCCATAGCCGAATGACATTATCACTATAAAAAAAAAATCAATTCTAATTCAACTCAACAACAATAATCATGTTTATAGTTTCAGAACAACCATAACAACAAGTTGTAAGGGTTGAATTCATTTCTACACTTACATTGCTTCATAATCGATTCTACACAGCCTTGAAACACTCTTGAAACAGCCCTTACTTAGTCCTGCATTTAACAGATATTGCTACCATGAATTTAGCTTCTGTTTTGGCATTAAGACTGTACAATGTGATTCCTTGTTGCCGCTTCAATTTCTCCTAGTTCTCTCTTTGTCCGACGCCTTAGAAGTCCAAATCTCCAGCTTTTTGTTCCACCTTCCAGCCAGCATCAATCTTGCCAAGCTCTCTGCCAGTGTTTTCCTCCCTTGCTGTCGTTCCCTACTGCTCACGGTGGTGAGACAGCAGCTGAACCTTCCCTTATTTCTCTTCTCTTCTTTCTTTTTTTTTCCTTTCGGCTTTCACCTTTCCTTTCTTTCTTTCTTTTCTCGATTTTTTTTCTATTTTCTTCCTTCTTTTCTGGTTCTATCCGAGCCTTTCCCTCTTTCCTTCACTTCTTTTCTCTTCCGTTTTTTAATTGTAAAGCTTCCTTGAGAAGCTTGTTGAATAATCTGATGGAGTTAGTGGAATTTGATGGGGTAAAGTCCCATCAAACTCCACTAACACATTTTTTTATCTATATCTTTTTTTTTTCTATTTCATATATCTATATTCATAAAAATAATAATTATCTTTATATATAATAATATATATTTATACATGCATATAATATATATATATATATATATATTCTTATATATTTATTTATTTGTTATATTACTACATGTAAAATGTATTTGTATCTATATTTTAAATCTTAAATATAAAGATATATACATACACATAGCCATACATAATATATATATATATATATTTTCATGTCTAATATATTTTTAGTATGGTATGTGTATACATATGAATTCTTCATTTTATTTTAATTATTTAATATTTATGCATACTACACTTCTTTTAGTATACTTGTGTATTTTGTTTTATTAAAACAAACATACCTATGTATTTTGCTGAATATATGCATCTCATTAGTTCTTATTTAATTCTTGAACTTAGTTATAAGGTTTTCTAAATGACACATAGGTATAAATTATTAAAATTTGAGACTTCATCCTCATTACTTGACATAAGATTAATGCTTACAAAATGTATCATAGTACTTAACTCATTCCATGTCTCTTATTTATTCACTAATATGGTACAAAGTTTGTAATTTTTACATAGGTTCGATTCATGGGAGTCTCGTTCTATTACGTTCTTGTGCTTTTTCTACTCTTTGTCTTTTTGTCTTAGCCGAACCTTGATCTTGAATACTTTCTAAGCTACCACCAATATTGTCTGTTCCTCAAACCTATTGTCTTTATTAAGATAACCTATCTTTACTTAGCAACTAAGTAAACCCTAACTTGTTCTCTAAGAAACCTCAACCCGAAAAGTTTTATTACCCACTAATAAACCTTCAAAAGCTCTACTTTCACATAAAAACTATCTTGTTTCACAAGCCACCATTCCTTTTTGATTCTTGCCACACAAGCTATCACAAAATTACCTTCTTTTCTCAAAAGTTGCATTGCTTTCCAAGTAAACCTTTCCTCATCATTTAGCTTGCTTGTTTTCGTTTTTGTTTGTTTACTTTAATAAAAAAAAGAAAAGAAAGAAAAAAAGGAAAAAAAAGCAATTCAAGAGGTAATTCATTATAGGGGAATGCTAAGGATAGTCACTTTTAACACTTTAACTCTTATTGGACCATATCACTTTCTAGTTTTACGTAAAGATGGGTTACGCATGTAAGAGGCAAAAAGTCGAAGTTTGTGGATGCTAAAAAATACTTTCAAGCAACCTGTAATTGTAGGTAACCGATCTTCACGTAAAACTAAAAAGTGACGTGGCTCAATAAGAATGAGAGTGTTAAAAGTGACCATCAAAAGTGATTGTCCTTAGCATTCCTCTTCATTATATCGTGTGTAGCAAGCACAACGTCAAAGTCAATCCGAAGTGTGCTTATCAAAATCTTGAGGTAGTCATTCATTCTTGAGCTTTGAGATTTCATTTTTGCTTAAATCTAAAAATTCATTGTTTTTTTCTTACCCTTAATTCCTAAATTACCTTTTGACCCTACTCCTTGAAAAGACCAAACTACCCCACCTTTACTTGAACCCTGCCCTAACCAAACACTCCAAAACAACCTACATTTCCTTTAAGGTTGATATTAATTGGAGTTTTGTTGAGTCTGGCTAAGTCTTGTTGAGTGTTCATAATTTTGTTTTCCATTGATTAAAGTTTTGTACTCATCTTGGTTGATTGTTTATTGATAGTTGAGTTTCATAAGCTGATTTTTTGTTGAGTCTTGAGTTTGATATAGAACATATAGAGAAAGTCATGTTAGGGAAAAAGGTATGTGTGTGAGTAACAGTAGTAAAGAAAAGCCATATTAAAATTGTGTGAGTATTACATTCTTGTGTATATTGAGTGTAAACACAAGTGGTCATACTTGTGAGGTCATTTTCTTTTATTATTAATGTTTCTTACAAGCTACAATCATGTCTTTTAATAGTGAAAAGCCTGATTTGAGTAACATCGAGTTCATGCTCCAAGCCATGCAACAACAAATTTCAAGAATAGAGTTGAGGTTTGGTAATATTCATGATAAGTTGGAGGATCATGATGCTACACTAACTAAGGTAAACCATGGTGATACTATTCATGTGAATAGTAATGTTTTGAAAAATGATTTTGATGATAAAGTTGATGATGAGTTTAGAATGAATACAAATGTTAGAGGTAATTGTGGTAATAAAGGAGGTCGTAAAGAAAAGTTTAAATGAGGTAGGAATTATGATAGGGTGGATTGAAATCTAGGAAGTATCAAGTTGAAGATTCCTTCCTTTCAAGATAAGAATGATCTTTAGGCTTACTTAGAGTGGGAAAAGAAAGTAGAGATGGTTTTTGATTACCATAATATTTCGAAGAAAAAAAAGGTGAAACTTGCTGTTGTAGTGTTCACAGATTATGTAATCATTTGGTGGGACCAACTCATGCTTAGTAGACAGAAGAATAGAGAGCCACCTATAGCTACATGGGATAAAATGAAACGTATTATGAGAAAAAAGATTTTTCTAGTTACTACTATCGATAGCTTTATCAAAGGTTACAAGGTCTCACTTAAGGCTATAAGAGTGTTGAGGATTATCATAAAGAAATGAAAATTATCATGATTAGAGCTAATGTTGAAGAGGATAGTGAAGCTACTATGACTCAATTCTTGCAAGGATTGAATCGTGAGAATGCTAATATAGTGGAGTAACATCACTATGTGGAGTTTGATGACATGTTGCATATGGCTATAAAGGTTGAAAGGCAACTCAGGAGGAAAAGTTTTTCATCTCATTTTATGCAAGGTTCTGGTTCATCTTCTTCTTAGAAACTGAACACCTTTCAAAGAGATGATAGAATTACATTTAAGCCTAAGACCGAATCCTCTTTTAAGCCTAAACTTGAGGTATCCAAGCCTAAGGTTGAGAGTGTCCAAAAGCTGAGATCCGAGGCTACCCAAGCATCCTAAGTTAAAAGTAGAGACATTAAGTGTTTTAGATGTTTAAGAAGAGGTCACATTACATCACAATATCCAAATAAATGAATCATGATTATGCGTGATGATGGTGATATTGTAAGTGAAGAATCTAATGTTAATGATGAGATGCCACCATAAAAGGGCATCAATGAGGATGATGACCTCATTGATGCCCATGTTAAGTTTGCTGCCCATGATGAAGTAATTGTAGCTCGTTGTGCATTAAGTGCTCAAGTTAGGGATGAAAATGAAGTGCAACGAGAAAACATTTTCTAGATTAGATGCCACATCAACAATAAGGTAAGTTCTTTGATTATTGATGGTGCAGTTACATTAATGTTGCTAGCACTTACTTGGTTGATAGATTGAGTTTGTCGACCACAAAACATCACAAACCTTAAAAACTTCAATGGCTCAATAATTGTGGAGAAGTAAATGTAATAATGTTAGAATATTTTTAAAATAGATGGATGAATTATTGATTAAATATAAAATTTAATCAATGGAATTAAGAAACTAATGCCTTGGTAATGTTTTGGGTTAAGAAAATTGAAGTAAACTCAATTAAGTAAAGCTTGGAAAGGTAGTCAACTGCCTACATAGGGCAGTCAACTGCCCTTATGTAGAAAAGTTCCTATTTTAAATTTACACTAAAGTAGTTGGATGCCTTGTGGGTAGTCGACTGGCTTTATAGGGTAGTCAACTACCCATATAAGGTAGCTAACTGCCTATAATACAATCAAACTTTTATACAAAATTAATGCTAGGGCAGTCGACTTCCCTAGGAGGGCAACCGACTACCATACCTGGAAATTGTTCATTGTTTTAAGAATATACTAGGGCATTCGACTACCATTCTTGGGCAACTGATTGCCCTGTATAAAAGTGTATACAATGCTTGTTTCTTGCTTGAAGAGTTGCAAACTCTTCCAAAAGATGTTCTTCCACTTCTGAATCATTAAGAAACATTACCATTTGTTTCTAGAAGTTGTGACTTTGTTAAACAAGTGTGTTTGTTGAATCAAATAACACAACTGAAAAACTATATCACTTGATTAAAAGTCACATCACTTGGAATTAATCTCTATAAATAAAGATGTCAAGTTCATACTTGAGATATACCAAAAAATTTACTAGAACACACTAAGAATCATAAAGAATTCTGATATACTCTCTTCCCTCTCACTCTCAAACTCAAGTTAAATCTTTTAGGCATTATTTGCTACAGCATATAGTGACTAAGACAAGATACTTTTGTATTTGTCAAGGGTATTTAGTGGTCTATTTCACTAGTGCAAAGTGATTTTAAATAGAGGCTTCTTGGTATCCTATGAAGAATTTAATAAACCCCTGTTGCATACTGTAAATGGTGGGGGCAAAATAATATTAAGGAAAGTGGCATTATAGCAGCATGCCTATAAGCCATTTCTGCACTTGTTTGTGATTACCAAAGAGATTAAAGTTCAAGGTGATTCAAGGAACTCAAGAAAACTCAAGGTCATCTTCATAGCCACCAAGAAGGTTCAACGCCAAAGCACATATCTCTTGTACAACAATCTTAGGATTATTTATGGTTACCATGAAGATGGATTCCTTGAGAGAGATGGCTACCAATTTTCAAAAATTGGAAAGATTTGATGGAGGGAATTTTCTAAGATGGCAACAAAAGATGTGGAGTCTCCTCACCACACTCAACATTGCACATGTCCTTACTACTCCAAAGTTAAAAGAGAAAGAAGATGAATCAAGTGAGGAAGTTCATCAAAGACAAAAATGGGAAAATGATGACTACAATTGTATGGGTTGCATTTTGAACGGCATGTCTGATTCCCTATTTGATAAATATATCACAATTACTATAGTAAAAGAATTGTGGGATAAGTTAGATGCAAGATACATGGCACAAGATGCAACTAGCAAAAAGTTTCTAGTGACAAGTTGGAATTCTTTCAAAATGAATGAATCTAGACCTGTCATGGAACAATTTGATGAGATTGAAATTATTTTAAATAAGTTCAAGCAATATAATATGTCTATGGATAAATCAATCATTGTATCTTCTATCATTGATAAACTCCATCAACATGGAAAGATATTAAAAAACCTTGAAACATAAAAAGGAAGACTTATCTCTTAAGTACCTTGCAAGTCATCTTCGGATAGAAGAACAATATCGCAAAGAGAATGAAAGAGAAAGAAGATTAACATCTCTAAGGTCCATATGGTGGAGGATGTTCAACCCAACAAGAAATCCAAAAAGAAAAAGGAGTATTCCATCAAAGGTCAGAAATTCAAGAAGATATGTGCATGTTTCCATTGTGGAAAACAAGGGCACTTTAAGAAGGATTGTTGCATATTTAAAAAGAAGAAAGGTGCTTCTATGGCAACCAAGGACAACTTTGTTGCTGTAATTTCTGAGATCAATGTCCTTAAAGACAAGGAAGCATGGTGGATTGATTCCAATGCTACAAAGCATGTGTGCACAAACAAAGCCCTGTTCAAAACTTTCCAAAAAAAAGAGGAAGCCAATGTGCTTTACATGGGGAATTCTTCAACAATTGAAATTAAAGGCAAAAGGACTATAGATTTAAATTTTACTTCTGGAAAGATATTAACTTTAACTAATGTTTATTATGTTCCAAAAGTTAGGAAAAATCTTGTGTCAGTAAGTTTGCTCAACAAATTTGGTTTGAAGGGGATAAATTTATATTATCCAAAGGTGGAATCTTTGTTGGGAAGGGATATGAAAATGAAGGCATGTTTAAACTTAATGTATCTTCTATCAATAATAAGATAAATGATTCTATTTACATGGTTGGCTCTTTTGATTTAAGGCATAGTTGATTAGGTCATGTACATTATGATAGAATGCTCAATATGTCTAAATCAAACTTGATTCCTTTCATAAATACAAGTAATAGAAAATGTAGAACTTGCATGCTTACAAAGAAAGGGGATAAATCATTTCCTAAGGTAGAAAGAAGTTCTAAATCGCTTAAATTAGTACATAGTGATGTAGGTAATTTGCATGGAACCCCATCTATAGGAGGTAAGAAATACTATGTTACTTTTGTTGATGATTTTTCTAGGTTTTGCTATGTTTATTTAATGCATTCTAAGGATGAAGCATTAGAAAATTTTAAAATTTATAAGAATGAAATAGAATTGCATTATGATGTTAGAATTAAAACCTTGGGAACTAATAGGGAGGTGAATACATTGATCCATCATATTTTGAATCTATTGAAATTGTACAAGAAGTAATCTCACCGTATAGTTCTCAATCTAATGGTATGGCTGAAAGAAAAAATAAATCACTAATTAAAATGGTGAATGCCATGATGTCTTATTCCGGTTTAGGACAAGGTTTTTGGGGTGAGGTAATGTTGACTGTATGTCACATTCAAAATAGAGTTCCAAACAAAAGGAACAAAGTAACTCCATACGAATTATGGAAGAAAAGAAAACCTAACTTAAGTTATCTTAAGATATGGTGTTGTAGATCAATAGTAAAAGTCCTTGAACCTAAAAGAAAGAAATTAGGTGAAAGGGGAGTTGAGTGCATTTTTATTGGTTATGCACAAAATAGTAAGGCTTATAGGTTTTTGGTCATTGAACCAAATGATTCGATTTCGATTAATACGATTATTGAATCTAAAGATGCCTTGTTTGATGAAGGAAAATTTAATTCAATTCCTTATGCTAAAGACATTGCTCAAAATAGTTTAAGAGAACTTGAGAATGGTTCTTACATATTTCAAGAAGAAGAAAACTTTGTACCTAAGTAAGTAAAAGAGCAAGAAAAGCTAAAACTTATGGGTCAGATTTTCACATGTTTTTTGTTGAAGGAATAAGAAAAAATATAGATAATCATATTGAATATTGCATAAATATGGAATCCGATCCTACGACATTGAAGAGGCTATGAAGTCTTAAGATGTAGCTTTTTAGAAAGAAGCTATTAGTGATGAAATGAATTCAATAATGGGAAATAATACATAGATCCTAGTAGATTTGCCTCCAGGTTGCAAGTGGATTTTCAAAAGAAAATGAAAGTTGATGGATATTCATGTTTGGTGGGGGTGCAGTTTCTTAGGGATCCAAGAAACAAACAAACATAACAGATTCTACTATGGCTTCGGATTTTGTGGCATTAGCTTCGAAATTTGTGGCATTAGCTTCGGCAAGTAAGGAAGCTAAATGGTTGGAAAACCTACTTTATGAGATTCCTTTATGACCAAAGCCAATGTCACCTATCGCAATTCAATGTATCAGTGAAGCAACACTATCAAAGGCTTATAGCCATGTTTACAATGGTAAGTTTAGACATATTGGTCTAAAACATAGTTATGTTAGACAACTTATTCTAGATGGGGTGATCACTACAAATTTTATTAAGTCGAGAAAACTTGGCAGATCTATTGACAAAAGGACTTATAAGAGAAGTTGAGTCTAAGGCTTCCAAAGGGATGGGTCTCAAGCCCATTAACATAGTCACACATGATGGAACCTCAACTTAACACTTAATTGGATATTAAGTGTTAAGTTTTAATGAGTCTAAGAATATCATGTGAATATGACTATAAGACATTTTAAATAATCATCCCCAAGTGATAAAGTGCTTGAAATCATATAAGAAAGGGGGAGGTTGAGTTTTTACTCTTAATAGATCCATAACACGTAAATATAGTGTTGGAATGTTTATACGGTTACATTCCTGATGGAGTTTGCCTATATAAGTGGACGTGGTGCTGCTTCTAGGAGCTAAAGGGTTGGCTCTTAAGCACTTACGAATAGATACCAGACACATGGCTAGTAAACGTGTCGAGCTTTTGCTAAATGACTCTTGACGAGTTTTGAAGTCCTTTGTGTGAATTAGTGTATGACTAATCATATAGAACTGTTGGTTCAAAGAACTAGTTCTACCATGCCATTTTGATTAACTCAACAACATTTTCCACTAAGGTAGAGGTTTTAAATCAGGATTGATTCCTTCATTTATGCATAAGGATTCCTTAAGTATTGGATTTACTTTCTTTTGAAAATGGTGGGGGATTGTTAGAATATTTTCGAAATAAGTGGATGAATTATTGATTAAATATAAAGTTTAATCAATGGAACTAAGAAATTAATGCCTTGGTAAGGTTTCGGTTTAAGAAAATCAAATTAAACTTGATTAAGTGAAGCTTGGAAGGGCAGTCAATTACTTATATGGGGTAGTCAATTGCCCTTGTGCAGAAAAGTTTCTCTTTTAAATTTGTGCTAAGGTAGTTGGATGCCTTGGGAAAGCAGTTAAATGCCTTGAAAGGCAATCAACTACCTTTATAGGGTAGTCGACTGCTTATATAAGGCAGCCAACTGCTCATAACGCAATCAAGTTTCTGTACAAAATTAATGTTAGGGCAGTCGACTTCCTTAATGGGGTAGTCAACTGCCCTAATTGGAAATTGTTCACTATTTTAAGAATACACTAGGGCATTTGAATGTCATTCTTGGGTAGCTGACTGCCCAGTATAAAAGTGTATACAACGACTAGTTTCTTGCTTGAAGAGTTGCAAACTCTTCCAAAAGATGTTCTTCCACTTCTAATTGGTTAAGAAACATTACCATTTGTTTCCAGAAGTTGTGATCTTGTTAAACAAGTGTGTTTGTTGATCAAATAACACAATAGAAAAATCAATCACTTGATTAAAAGTCACATCACTTGGAATTAATCTCTATAAATAGAGATGTCAAGTTCATACTTGAGATATGCCAAAAAATATACCAGAACACACCAAGAATCACAAAGAATTCTGATATTCACTTTTCCCTCTCACTTTCAAACTAAAGTAAAATCTCTTAGGCATTATTTGCAGCAGAAGATAGTAACTAAGATGAGATATTTTTGTACTTGTCAAAGGTATTTAGTGGTTGAATTTCACTAGTGCAAAGTGATTTTAAACAAAGGCTTCTTTGTATCCTAGGGAGATTTGATAAACCCTTATTGCATACCGTAATTGGTGGGGGTAAAGTAATCCTAAGGTAACTGGAATTATAGCAGCATGCCTAGAAGCTATTTCTGCGCTTATTCGTGATTACCAAAGAAATCAAAGTTCAAGGTGATTCAAGGCACTCAAGAAAAATCAAGGTCATCTTTATATCCACTAAGGAGGCTCAACACCAAAGCAAATATCTCTTATACAACATACAAAGCAAGTATTGGTGACATTCTCCATTAGAGGGTACAAAGATAAAATGTTGTGTGATGTTGTGTCTATGCATGCTGGTCGTTTGCTTTTGGGAAGACCATGGCAATTTGATAGACATGTCATTCATGATGGATTCACAACTGTTATTCATTTACCTTAGATGGTAAGAAAGTTACACTTGCACCGTTGAGTCCTAAGGAGATTTATGAAGACCAATTGAGGTTGAAAGAGTAAAATGATTCAGAATAAAGGTCAAAGAATCTACATAAAAGCAAAGATGGAAGAAAGAGGGAAAACCCATAAATGTTTATGCAAAAGAACGTGATTTCAAGTATGCATTTCCAGAAAGATAGCCTATATTTATTCTTTTGTTTAAAGATTCTTACTTTGACACTAACAAGATTAACCATTCTTTGCCTAGAGTTGCTAAATCTCTTTTACAGGATTTAAAGAAAGTTGTTTTGATTGTGGTAGTTGTGTTAGGGTACATATGTGTAAACAGCGATAGCGTCGTTCCAAGTTGGGACCTTGAGGAGATGGATCATTTCAAGTGATTGAGAAGATCAATGACAATGCTTATAACTTGGATCTCCTAGATGAGTTTAATGTTAGTGCTTCATTCAATGTTTTTGATCTTTCTCCCTTTGATATAAATGATGGTGATTCTGATTTGAGAACAAATTCTTTTGAGGAGAGGGGAATGATGGAGGCCCATCAAACCCGCCAAGCTTACCAAGCCCAAGTCATGTTCGTGATGATCGTGATCCTATAAGCATCATAGAGGTCTAATGACAAAAGTTAAAACTAAGAAGATGTAATAAGCCTTGGTTGGTTTCATTGATATTGCTGGAGAGAAAGCCCAACAAAGCTTGAGCATGTTGGTTAACAAAGTCTTCTACAACTTGATCCAAGTCGAAGGTTAACCTTCTTGAAGATTTACATGTATTCGGCCGAAATGCAATTGGGTCGGATACATAATGTGTGCCTAGTGCAATTGGGCCCAATGCTAAACTTATGTTAATTAGCTATGTCTTATTTGGTTGAACATTGTTTTAATTTAATTTAAGCTTAATCCTTTTCTTTAATAGGTTATTATGATTCCTATTTCTTATTTTGCAAGTTTGTTAGTTGTCTATAAATAGGCATGTAACCCTCGTTGGGTTGAACATAATTGATTTGAGATATAATATTGATAGACTCTTTTTTTGGGTTCTCTTGAGAACTCTTGAACTTATCAAGGTCTTTCTTGCGGCGTTCTTCTACTTTCCATCAATTTATACCTTAGGTTCTTTCTTTGCTAAACAACAGTTTGAGGTCGAATACCATAGGTTTTTATGTGTCTACACAATGGGTCTTGGTTTTATTTTTAATTTTTTGTTTTTCTTTGCTATGTTTTGGTTTATTCTTTTTGTTTTTCGTGCATTCTTCGTGTTCTTCATTGAATCTCATCTTCTTTTGATAAGGTTCATATTACAAAAGTTGATCATATCATCAACAGTAGGATAGGACTGCTCGTCCTTTCATTATTTTCAGTTGCATCATAGTCTATTACTGTCAAAAGTTTTAGGACTAATTTGCATGAATAGTAAGATTAACAGTGGTGAGATTGAAAACGGTAAAGATTAATTGATATAGTAGTGAGATTAGATAATGTAATGCTGATATGTGTTTGGATGCAATCATAAAGGTGGCAGGTAGATTAGTGTAATGAAAAAAATTTTAAGATCATTGATTAAAATTTATATATAATAATATTTATAACATATATTTTATATTAATAATAAATAAAATAATTAGAAATTAGTAAAATTATGTTTATATCAAATACTACTTTTGATATACATATTTTAAAATTATTTTATGCATATTTTAAAAATAAAATATTAAGAATAAAAGAGAAAATTGAAAGAGTAAGAAAGTTAAATAGTTTAATTTAAAAAAATAAAAACAATTCTTAAAAAGAAAGACGATTGTAATTTTTGTCTCCACTACAGTTTATACACTAAACCCTTACTCCTCCAATTAGCCGCTACAAGGACAACTCAATTCGACTGAATCGCAAGTCTTGCATCCAAATGCACTTTGCGATGCATTTAAAATAATTTTGGCCTTTGGATTCCATCGCATTCATTGTGAGGTGGAATCCAAAATGGCTTTTAGTGGATACTAAAAGCTATTTAGTGTTTTTAATATTTAATTAATTTATACCTATTTTTAATATAATTAAAATCAATAAAATTTTAATCATAAATTAATTTAAATGCACTGTTATCTTTGAAAAATAGAGATCATGATCCTTATTCCTTAGCATGTACATGACCCTTAGCTAGTAGTAACCGCCTAAGCCTGGTACATTATCCGATTCAATCCAAGAGAAACTTGGATCAAGGAGTCCATTTGTTTTTCTCTAGGCCTTGCCCCACCAATGTTCAATTATTGTAGATTTAAGTGGAAATAAGGATAAAGTTTTTGTCCAATTAGGAGACAAAATCATCATTAGAGATCTTAAGTCTTAACTTAAAAACTCAGAAATCGTGGCCAACAACTTCTTAATCTAATGGTTAAAGATAAGTTGTGGCATATTGTAAGTTTTGAGTTCGAACCCAAATACACTACAAGAAAATTGATTTTCAGCGACGGAAATTTAGCTACGGAATTTTTCCGTCGCTGAAAAGTGGTATTAGCGACGGAATTTATAATGAAATTAGCGACGGAATTAGCGACGGATTAGCGACGGAAATTCGTCGGTAATTAGCGACGGAATATTTTCCGTCGCTAATTCCGTCGCTAATTATGGCGGGAGGTGCTGTTCAATCGCGCCAAATATTACCGACGGAATTAGCGATAGAAATTTCTGTCGCTAAACCCAAAGCTATGTAAGGAAATTAGCGACGGAATTTTTCCGTCGCTAATTCCGTTGCTAATGCCCTTTAGCGACGGAATTAGCGACGGAAAAATTCCGTCGCTAATTTCTCTGCATAGTCACGTGAAAGAAAATGCAAGGAAATTAGCGACGGAATTTTTCCGTCGCTAATTCCGTCGCTAATGCCCTTTAGCGACGGAATTAGCGACGGAAAAATTTCGTCGCTAATTTCTTCATATATTTTTCACGGTGTAAGTGGAAAAATATGAAGAGAAATTAGCGACGGAAAAATTCCGTTGCTAAGTTCCTTACATTTTCTCATACAATATGAAGAGAAATTAGCGACGGAATTTTTCCGTCGCTAATTCCGTCGCTAAAGGGCATTAGCGACGGAATTAGCGACGGAACAATTCCGTCGCTAATTTCTTCATATATTTTTCACGGTGTAAGTGGAAAAATATGAGGAGAAATTAGTAAGTTCCTTACATTTTCTCAAACAATATGAAGAGCAATTAGCGACGGAATTTTTCCGTCGCTAATTCCGTCGCTAAAGGGCATTAGCGACGGAATTAGCGACGGAAAAATTCCGTCGCTAATTTGTTCATATATTTTTCACGGTGTAAGTGGAAAAATATGAAGAGAAATTAGCGACGGAATTTTTCCGTCGCTAATTCCGTCGCTAATGCCTTTTAGCGACGGAATTAGCGACGGAAAAATTCCGTCGCTAAGTTCCTTACATTTTCTCAAACAATATGAAGAGCAATTAGCGACGGAATTTTTCCGTCGCTATAGGGCATTAGCGACGGAATTAGCGACGGAAATATTCCGTCGCTAATTTCTTCATATATTTTTCACGGTGTAAGTGGAAAAATATGAAGAGAAATTAGCGATGGAATTTTTCCGTCGCTAATTCCGTCGCTAATTCCCTTTAGCGACGGAAAAATTCCGTCGCTAATTTCTACTCATATTTTTCCACTTACACCGTGAAAAATATATGAAGAAATTAGCGACGGAATTTTTCCGTCGCTAAATGGCATTAGCGACGGAATTAGCGACGGAAAATTTCCGTCGCTGATGCCTTAAATCAAAAAAAATAAATAAATAAATTTCTTTCATTAAGCATCAGCGACGGATTTTTTCCGTCGCTAATTCCGTCGCTAAAAAGCAACAGCGACGGAATTAGCTACGGAAAAAATCCGTCGCAGATGCCTTAAATTCGAAAAAAAATAAAAAAATTGTTTTTGAATTTTTCCCGCCTAAGCTTCAGCGGGAAATATTTTGACATAGCATTAGCGACGGAATTTCCGTCGCTAATCCGTCGGTAATTCCGTCGGTAATTCCTCTATATGCGCGCCAAAGACTCTATATATTCTCATATTCTCTGTTTTCTTTCCTCTTCACTCCTCTCTATCTTCTTTTTTGTTCATCTTCTCGTTTTTTTCTTTGTTTTTCTTCTTTATCCCTCTTTCCTTTTATGTGATAACCGTAAATTTTTCCATTTATTGGAAATTAGAAATATTGAAAATAAATATTAGAGAAATTAAATAAGACGAAATAAATATAAATTTGCGAGAAACGGATATTGGTGAAAATCCTGAGAAATGAGGAAGTGATGAATAAGGAAATTCGTGTGAAGGAAATTAAATGGAAATAAAAATAAAGTCGGAGTTATGGAAAATAAGGAAAGGAGGAATTTAAATTGGATTAATGAAATTCCAAAATTTATAAAATAAAAATGCGTATATTATATATTTATATAATTAAATTATATAAATATATTTACACATGTTTTTATATAAATACATATGTATGTATATGAATATTAGTATATATTATAAAATGAAATATATACTATTTTGTCTCAAATAAATACATGTGTATATTATAAAATGCATTTATATAATTATAAATATATATGTACAGATATACATATATATATATGAAATATATATATATATTATTATTTTAAATAAAAGTATATGAATATATAGAAAATGTAAATGTTATTTTTATTAAAGTTTATAGGTATATATATATATTCTATTATAACATTTATATAATTATATATATATAAATGTTATTTATTCTAAAGTATATAAATATAAATATATATATATATACTAGATATATATATTTTGTAATGTACAATATATATAATCTATATATAATATATATTGTATTAGAATATATATGAAATAATATTATATGTGTAATATATGGTAAATATTATATGTGTAATATATTGTATAATATATAGTATATAGCATACTAAATATAGAAAGAAAATAAAAGACAAAAAAAGGAAAGTAAAAAAAAAAAAAAAAAAAGAAAAACAGAAGGGAGGATCGGGGGAAGGAATCCCGACCCTCCCAGCCGCAACCATCGGCGGCCGAGCCGCCACTGCCGGCGAGGGAGGAAGGAGGACGAGACGCCACTGGCCAAGGAAGAAGGCCGGGAAACCACCGGCGACGGAAAACAAATCGGGAAAACAGAAACGAAGGAAATCCGGGAAGAAAAGGAAAATGGCGGACGGCGGTGCCGGCCGATCCAGGCACCGCCACTGCCACCGAAGCTTCACCGGAGGAGGAGGAAGCTGATGGAAGCCACCGGTGACGCAATGGACGGCGGAGGAACGCCGGCGAAGAGGAGAAGAAGCCGAGGCAAAATCGAGTGGATCCGCCGCCGTGCCGCCGATCCAGGCCAAGCTGAGACCACCGGCAGCTTCGCCTCGACGCCGGCCAGCTGAGGGACCAACGAGCCGCCGGAGAACCGGCCGCCGGCGAGGAACCGGCGAGGAAAGGCTCTGAACCGGTCTAACCGGGAAAGGAAAAAAAAAAAAAAAGAAAAGAAAAAGGAAAAAGGAAAAAAGAAAAAGAAAAAGAAAAAAAAAAGAAAAAGAAAAGAAAGAAAGGAAAGAAAAAGAGGAAAAAGGAAGAAAAAAGAGGAAAAAGGAAAATTTGGGAATTCGGAAAATTCCCGGAAAATTCGGCAACTCGGGATTTTACAAATTCGGTAAGAAATTTCCCGAGAATTTAATTTCAGAAAAAAATTAAATAAATTATGAAAAATTCTAAAAATTAGAATTTTAATTCCAGAAATTATTTTCAGCAATTGAGATAAGGAATCGGGAGAAATGGAGCGCGGGCGCGATCGATAAGCGGAAGTCGCCGACCCGGAAAAAGGTAAGGGATGCATGTGCAGCACTGTAAGGATACTCAGTCTGCATAATTTAATTTGAAATATTTTATGCAATTATTTTATGAAAATTATTATGATGCATGAATTGCTGAAAATAATTTGGGAAGAAGTACTGGCTGAAAGATTTTAAACTGTATTTTCCGTGCAGGAGGTTAGTGAATCGGCAGCCGTTATGCTGCCGAAAATTTTAGAAAAACTTTATAAAATCATATTAAATGATTTATTTCCGAATTTCGATAGTAAATCACGAGACATGAGGAAATTTCTAAATTTCATAAAATATGAATATAATGAGATGGAACTTTAGAATATTCATGTATTCGAGAACGGTGATAATGAAATCACCGAAAATTCTCGAAATAGATAAATTACACGAATTACGAGACGAATGATGAAGTGAAATATAGTGAATATTTTTATGGATATTTTTATCAATATTCACTAAAGGATTATAACCCTTATGGTTTTAAATCATGGAATTATATAATTATATAAATTCCATAAAGGTGTATTTTATGATGAAGAATACGGTTTTGAGACTGGTTGGTATTCTTATCATGCTGATACATGATATGTGACATGTTTAGTCCCGGTCGACACCTGATCTGTGATCCACCGAGGACAATATAGATTATGGTCATAGATTTGACCGGTTTAGTCCTTTACCCTCCAGGGTTTATAGTACGACAAGATTAACGTCTATATTAAAATCCATAAATGATAGCTGACATGTTAAAAAGAGAAATATTTTACATGACATGGAATATGTCAAACGGAAAAGGCTATACCGAGCAGAGACTCGATGATTGAACCGTGGGAGCCACCTCTAGAGTCCTTCGGGAACTAAGTGCTACACGTGTTCCGATATTTCAGTACAGGCCATACCGAGCAGAGACTCGATGATTGAACCGTGGGAGCCACCTCTAGAGTCCTTCGGGAACTAAGTGCTACACGTGTTCCGATATTTCAGTACAGGCCATACCGAGTAGAGACTCGATGATTGAACCGTGGGAGCCACCTCTAGAGTCCTTCGGGAACTAAGTGCTACACGTGTTCTGATGTTTCAGTACAGGCCATACCGAGCAGAGACTCGATGATTGAACAGTGGGAGCCACCTCTAGAGTCCTTCGGGAACTAAGTGCTACACGTGTTCCGATGTTAGTATGAGAAATCGTAGGATATTGTGACGATAAGTAAGTGAGTGTGATTCGTGAATTCGACAAATGTCAAAGAATGAAATAGATTTTAATAGCTTATTCTGCTTTTTAACGGACAGAACTAATTAAGAGAGTACATTAAAACATGAAATAAGTTTTAAAGAAATAAGATGATGATTTAACTAATATTCTTTTCAAGGAATATACGGATATTAATTATTCTATTTAAAGGCTTTATTTCGTAGAAGCATTATTTTGAAAAGAATATGAAGAAGATTAGGAAAGATTAAAAAGGAAAAGGATTTATTAATTCAAAACAAAAAGAAAAAAATTTTCTCTACAGTTGCTTCTAGGTTCCGTAACAAGTATGGTATTCTAAAATACCTACCTTACTCCATTCGGATCCCTAGCCGACTGTAGTATCTTTCCTACATGCGAGCCTAGAGCCCATAGGAAAAATGAAAAAGATTTTCAGCATATAGGAAGCTGAGTATCAAGTGAGGCATATAATTCTCTTACTGAGCCGTGGTTTTGCTCACCCCTTAATTTTCAACATCTCAGGTTTTGATGAATGTGAGATCAGTGCATTGTGGATCCTGGCTGTACACGAAGGACAGTGTGTCAGACCGACTGATTATTTGAGGTATGATCATTTAATTCTCTGTATTTAGACATGTCAACAGTACTACTTGTCTGATTTATTACGATAGGGGATGTGTATAACATAAACAATACATTGTAAAATTGTTTAACAGCTAGTACAAGTGAAGTATCACAGACAGCCCAACCGGTTAAGATGTGTATAAGTAGGGAAAAAATGTGGTCACGGGTCGTGACATTTTACTTTTTTCCTTTTTTTTTTTGTAAATTTACTATATTTTTCTTTTATATTTATGTTGTCAATTTTTTTATATGATAAACTTTAATACTTATATTTTTGTTTTTTATTTACAGATGATGCTGATGATACGATGAGGTGCTAGTGGTAGTGGTGATACTGATGTTGAAGATAATGTATTTTTGTTTTTTTTAGTTAATTTATTTTAAGATAATGTTTATGGATTTAAGTATAAATATTAGGTTTATTTTAAATGTTTCTCTTTCACTCTCTCTCTCTCTCTCTCTCTCTCTCTCTCATATATATAAATATAAATATAAATAATTAATTTTAGAACATTTTTTTTGACAAAATTCATAGAAATTAGCAACAAAATCTGTTAAATAAGTGAAAAAATTCATCAAATTAGCAACGGAATTCATAACATTAGCGACGGAATTTCCGTCACTGATGCTCTTTAGTGACAGAATATTTATTGAATTAACAAAAATAACAAACCATCAGCGACGGAATTAGCGACGGAAATTCCGTCACTGATGCCTTTTAGCGACGGATTTTTTTATAAAATAAAATAATAATAAAACTATCAGCGACGGAAATTTCCGTCGCTGATGCCTTTTAGCGACGGATTTTCATGTAAATTAAAAAACGAAATTATGTTTTTAGCGACGGAATTTTCCGTCACTAATAACATAAAATCCGTCGCTGATGTAAAAAAATTCCGTAACCGACGGAAATGAAGTTTTAGCGACGGAGTGAGCATCAGCGACATCGATTTTTCCAACAGAAAAATTTCCGTCGGTAATCCGTAGGTAATCCGTCGCTGAAGACCATCAGCGACGGAATTTAACTATCAGCGACGGAATTTTCCGTCGCTAATTCCGTCGCTGAAAGTTCATTTTTTTGTAGTGATACTTTCATCTTCAGTTATTTAATATTTCTCTTATAACAAAAAAAAAAAATTAGAAGTCGTGGCAATCCAATGGCCCCCAACACGAGAAAATGACAAGCCGAAGACAAAATCATGGTTGAAACCACAAATTCTCCATTAATTTCAGTAGACATTGATGGTCATACGGTGGTAATTTGCTTCATTTTTTTTAATTCATCAAATATCTTTCTGACATCGATTATGGGATATGGAAGATTAACTGAATTAGAATTTGTAAAGCCAATGTCATGTGAAATAATATATACGGAATATACCTTCAATTATTTTCAAAAAAAAGTTTTAATATTTTATATATTGTATAAATTTTTAATTTTTCAAAATAATAAATTAAATTCAAATTTGTTATAAATTTTTATAGTAAAATAAAAGGTTGATCATTTGTAAGGTTTCAACATTTTATTTATATAACTTCATTGCGATATTTTGAGAGATTAAGAATTTATTTACAGTAAAATAAAATTTATAAATTTTTACAATAAAATTAAAAATTGAGAGTTTGTATCCATTTTATTCAAAAGATTGAGAGTATTTTGACTATTAAACCAATAATATATGCAATGTCCTCATAGATTAAAGGAAAAAAAAGGAAAAAGTCTCAACTCTTTAATTTTCAGTCTTCACTAAAAAAATAAAAAATTTGGTCACGCTCCTTTAATGCTAATTCATTTATTGGTTTTACATTGGTGCTATATGATTAACTGAAAAAAATTTAACAGTAAAAAAAATTAAATATTGAATTTTTAATTTTAAAAATTTTGAATATTGAATTTATGATATAAATTATTTTGTATGATACTGAAAATTAAATTCTGAATATATATATATATATATATATATATATTTTTAATCTTTTGTAAAAGATAGATATGATTTTATAAATATTTTGCATTCTGATAACAGTTATAAAAAGTGCTTACATTGATATAACTTGAACTTTGCTCTAAGAATAATGATATCATTTGTACAGCAATTTACGAAAACTTTGCTAATGTATTTGACTGTTTTGCACTATTCTGTTCAAAAATTTTGAATTGAAGCAAAGTAGCACATATTATATCATGTTAGAACATTTGAATGATAATTTACATTATTCGTAGAAAGTAGGGTTGTAAACGAACCAAACACGAACGAATGAACTCATGTCTCTGTTCGTTCGTTTGTTTTTAGTGCCGTTCGTTTTCGTTAAGGAGTCTGTTCGTGTTTGTTCATTTGTTTGGTAGGAATTGTTAGTTAATGTTCGTGAATAGTTCGCGGACATTTGAACGAACGTGTTTGCGAACATGTAAACGAATGCGTTTGTGAATATGTAAATGAACACGTTCACAAACACATGTTCATGAATAAGTATTCATAAGAACAAACTAAATATTAAATATTAAAAATCCTACATAAAGATTAAATCTAACATGCAAATTGAAATCATCTAACACAAAATCTTAAATACAACACAACTTAAGTCAACAATGTTTTTTTAAAATTGATAATTACTATTTTAAGTACAATTTGTATAATATACATAAACATATACATATACATATACATATACATATACATATTGGTATGCATATATTAAAATATCATATATATATATATGTGTGTGTGTGATAACCGCAAATTTTTGAAATTAATATTAATTATCTGAAAATTTAATTTGGATAGATGAAAATCCAAATTAAATAAGAAAGGAAAATGGGTATAAATATTTTAGATATAAAGAAATTGAAAATTTTGGAAATAAAAATATGTGTATATTTATATGATTTGATTATATAAATATAATTTTATATGTTTTATATAAATACATATGTATATATATGAAATATAGTATATATTATAAAATGATATATATACTATTTTATATTAAATAAATACATATGTATATTATTATACATTTTTGTATATAAATATATATATATATGAAATATATATATATATATAGTATTTGAATTTAAAAGTATAGATATATATATATATGGTTTATATGAAATATATATTAATATATATATATATATATATCTAATATAGTAATTATATATATTAGATATATAATTATGTAAACATAATTATATATATTATAAAAAAATGGAAAACAGAAACGGAATCGGGAGAAACCCCCCGACCCCGTTGTATTCTCCTCTGTTACAAACAGAGGAGAGGAACCCTGTAGAAGCCGACCCTCATCGGCGAGAAGGAAAGGAAGAGAGGAAGAGGACGTCTCCGGCAGGCCGAAGAGAGGAAGAGAGGGCGATCGGCGATGGGAAAGGAGAAGGGACGAAGCAAAACCGAGAGGAAAAAGAGAAAGGAAAGGAAAGAGAGAAACGACGGTGTTGGCTGATACGAGCACTGCCACACCCACCTCGATGTAGGCGAGGGTAAGTGGAGAGGAAAGGCGACTGGCGGTGAGGAGGAAAACGGAAAAGGAAGGAGGAAAGAAGGGAGGAAGAGGCTGAACCTTCCGCCACCAGATCTGCCGCCGTCGCCGTCAATGGGGAAGAATGGAGGCTAGATCCAGCTTCGTCGCCACCTCGGCCAGCTGTGGGAGGCCTGAACCGTCGGGGAACCGGCCACCGGCAGAAGACCGACCATATGGGGCTGAACCGGTCTAAACCGGTTCAAACCAGAAAAGGGAAAAAGGAAAAGAAAAAGAAAAGAAAAAGGAAAAAGAAAAAGAAAAGAAAAAGGAAGAAAGAGAAGGAAGAAAAAGAAAAGGAAAAAGAAGAAGAAGAAGAAGAAAAAATGGTAGGAAAAATAATAATAATTTTGTTATTATTATTTATTGAATAATTATAATTATTCATAAATTCATTTTATACGAGTCTAAAATGTGAAAATTTGATTTGTAGAATCATACTCTGTCACGACCCGAAGGTCAATAACGTCCACTTAATACTTAATTGATTTCTTATGAAAATTTCGAACCAAATTTTCTCTTTCTCTACTTACGGTTTGTATTCGATGTCAGTGTAGAATCTAAATCCAATCCTATATTATTCATATTATTTCTCGATCTATGTCACAATTCTCAAGGAGGTTTTTCTTATGATTTTCGTCTTATTTTACTATTCCCAAAAGAAACAAGTCGAAAACCTCCCCTTTGTATTTTATCAATTTCCCCAGGTATAATTTCCTGCACAAAACACATTTTAAATCACATAATATGGTAGCTGGTGGTTCTCCACAGTTTCATGCAATCACGTATCTCAAGGATTTCAAGAGTTGAGTCATTACTAAGTTCACTTATACCACTTCATCCATATATAGTTTAAACATACATTTTGACCCGGATCGGACTCGATAACCACTTAGACTCACATAATCATCTAGTACGATCCAAGGTTACATCCCATATACTTTCCTAGTACTGTGAAATTTAACATACACATAATTATCAAAATGATATACTAGCAGTATACCTCAAAATACAAAATGCTAGCTCCGGAGAACGCAAATGGGTACCACTACTAGGTACGGTTTCCCGGGAGCCTACGTGAAACCTAAGCCGGCTATCAACTCGTATGATTTGCAGATGTTAAATTAAGGGGTGAGCAATCCACGGCTTAGTAAGTAGTTTAAATAAAACATACTAGGCTCATATCGTAAAACACGATCATACATGCTTGAGTTATTGTAAATTAGCATGTATGGATTATACTAAGGTTTATTACCATTTCGTAAGTGCACACACGTCATAAACTTGCTCATGCTTACTTTTCATCCTTAGTTACACAAGGCATCGTTCTTATTAAAAGTACAATTATGTGTGGAAGCACGAACATTCAAGTAGCACATGTTCAATGGCATATATAGACATAACTCAATAATCGAAAGAAACGAACATTCAAGTAGCACATGTTCAAATGGCATATATAGACATAACTCAATAATCGAAAGAAACGAACATTCAAGTAGCACATGTTCAAATGGCATATATAGACATCATCCAATAATCACATACAACATGTGTCATATGCCTAAGATCTATTTCATCCTTCGACATTCGTCGCATTCACGAATCACAATCACTTACTTATAGTCACAATATCCTACGATTTCTCATATTTCGTCGAAACTCGTGTAGCACTTAGTTCCCGAAGGATTCTAGAGGTGGCTCACACGGTTCGGAACTCGAGTCTTTGCTTGGTTGGACCTTTAGTACATCGAAGCTCGTGTAGCACTTAGTTCCCGAAGGATTCTAAAGGTGGCTCCCACGGTTTGGAATTCGAGTCTTTGCTCGGTTAGGCCTTTAGCACATCGAAGCTCGTGTAGCACTTAGTTCCCGAAGGATTCTAGAGGTGGCTCCCAGGGTTCGGAATTCGAGTCTTTGCTCGGTTAGGCCTTTAGCACATCGAAGCTTGTGTAGCACTTAGTTCCCGAAGGATTCTAGAGGTGGCTCCCACGGTTTGGAATTCGAGTCTTTTCTCGGTTAGGCCTTTAGCACATTGAAGCTCGTGTAGCACTTAGTTCCCGAAGGATTCTAGAGGTGGCTCCCACGGTTCGGAATCCGAGTCTTTGCTCTTGGCACATAAGGCTAGGTGCTAATTGAGGTCTATGGACTCAACATCGGGGCGATATATATATTTGGTACTCAACTCACGTATCCATACCCAAAGCATAACAATATGTTAACATGTTCAGTAATCATAAGAGTGCCATAACACTTAACACATTACACAATGCACGACAAAGATCACTTTTCAAATAAGGGCATTTCACAGGCACATTATGTTCGATTTAAAACTCTTACATAATTATTCTAGTTATCTTACCCGTAATGCTCAACCAATATCCTATATAATTTAATTAATTATTCAATAAGGATTCCTTCATCTCTTACGAGACGATACTAGTAAGATTTATTTAACCCACTTACCTCGGTGCTTGGTAGGTTACCTTTCCTCGATCCTCAACTCAAGCTAAACTCCTACCTCGCTCCAAATTCACTACAATTAAATCAAATGATGTTTCAATAACATGTCTTAATTACGTTTTGATCACATATCACCTTATATATCTTAGAATCTAAACTATTCTAACTCATTTCTTTGGCGAGGGACTAAATTCTTTATGTATCTCGCCAAACATCACTTATTCAATTTAATGACTCTTTACTTATATTCTTTATAAGATAATAAGAGGTTTATAAATTTGTATATGCTATTTCCCTTTCATTAGATACATATTTATATATAATCGGTTAGTTATATAATTATAACTATATCTTAAACACTTATACAATTATACTTGTATTTATATCTCAACAAACTTCTTTTTCCTTTCTTTGCATTTCTTTTCTTTGTCTCTTGTTTAGTTTTCAAGTGAGTAGCATATACGTGTGTGTGTGTGTGTGTGTGTGTGTGTGTGTGTGTGTGTGTGTGTTTTTAGCATTAGCATAGAAAAATTTCCAAGGATTTACTATATGTCTTTCTGTAAACACTATACCTACATCCATATACTTATTTATTTCTTCGTTTTTTTTTTAAGCAAGTAATATACATACATATATGTACAAGTAATATATATGTACATGTATATATGGGTATTTGATACTAATGAAATCTAAATTCTTAGATTTTATTCTTTCATTCCCAACTATACAAATATATACACACACACACACACACACACACACACACACATTTAAACCTATGTATTTTCTTTTCTTTTCATTTTGTTTATTTCTCTTGTTTCCTACTTGTTTCCAAGTAATTAATATATATACATGCACACACACATACACACACACACACACACACACACACACACACACACACATATATATATTCATATACTTCATATTAATATATTAAGGTTCTCAACTTTATTCTTCTCATATTAAATGTATTTTTTCTTACCTCTTTTAGGCTTTCCTTTTTGTGGCTTAGATATTTTTTTCTAGCCTTTCTTGAATATATATAAACACCTATATGTATGTGTGTGTGTGTGTGTGTGTGTGTGTGTGTATATATATATATATATATATGTATATATATATATGCATATATATATATATGCATATATATATATACATATATATATATGTATATATACACACACACACACACACATCATTTTACCTTACTCATAATTAATTCCTCATATTTACTAATGACATGCATATATATATGTATGTATGTATATGCATTTAGCCAATTTTGTTTCACCATCCTTACCATATTATTAGACATATATATATATATATATATATATATATACACACACACACACACACACACACACTATTGACTTATTAAATAAAACATCATTTCATATTGATTTACATATTAAACACATTTATTAAACTTAACTAAGGGAAACAAATCTTACCCCTTGGAACCTTTCAAACCGAACCACACTTGTTCTAGGTTTTCATTAGACCAAAAGGTAGAAGCTAATCAAGCTTCTTTACTACTGTCCCGTAGGTGCTGAGGGGAGGAGCTTTCCTGCACCAATTTGGTCTGTTGCTGTAGCTTTCTTGCCCAGCCAAGCCTTCAATTCCCTTCCTCTGTTTCGTGAAATGGCATGGCCATCATCAACTCCCTTCGAACCACGTTGAAGCCCCTCTTGCTTACTACCTCAAACAAAACTAAGATCAACTTAAACCACAGCCAACCGTAAGCAGAATAAATCTGTCATGAAACTCCATTTAAAACCCTTATTTTCAACCTTTGCTACACTCACCTTTAACAGAAATGATTCTCGAAATTTCCTCTTGTTTTGGCATCAAGGTTTACCCCACGGTTCTTCACTGCAGCTTTAATCCTCCTTCCTTCTTCCCTTGTCTGAAACTTAAGAAGATAAACCTTCAGCTTTGTGACCTAGCTTCCAACCAGCATTGTCTCGCTAAGCTTCCCGCCGGTGGTTTCCCTCTTTTGCCGTCGACACCTGATGCCCAAGGTGGTGAGGCAGTAGCTGTACGTGCCTCCCTCCTTTTTCCCTTTCGGCTTACTCTTTTCTTTCTCCCTTTTTCCTTTTTGGTTTTCGGTTTTATTTCCTTCTCTGTTTCGTTCTTACACTGAATGTTTTCAGACCAGCCCTACCTCTTGGGTTTCTCCACTCTATTTCCTCATTTTGCTTTTCTTTTCATCCGTCCCAGCTTCTCTACAGTTAACTTAGATGGTGATGATGGACGGTGATGCATATGTAGTGGAGTTTTGGTGGGAAAAGTCCCATCAAACTCCACTAACATGTATTTTTAATTTATTTTATGTCATTTTGTTTCATTTTTCTTTTGTTTATTTTAACTCTCCAATGTCTATACTTATATAACTCATAATTATATTTACATTATATTTATATATATAATTTATGTGTATTTATATATAAATACATGTTTAGTTATTTCCATTACATAAAATATGTGTATGTATTTATATTTCAAACTTTGATTATAAATATATGTACATACACATAGCCCAACAAATATATATATATATATATATATATATATATATTTATGTATATATATAATATTTTCATGTCCAATATATTTTTATTATGGCATTTGTATACATACATTTTCTACAATTTATTTTAATTATTCATTATTCATGCATACTCCATTTCCTTTAATATACTTGAGTGCTTGTTTTATTAAAACAACCTACCTATGTATTTGGTGGAATATATGCATCTCATTAGTTCACATTTAAATTCTTGAACTTAGTTATGAGATTTTCTAAATGACACAAAAGTATAAATTATTTGTTTTCTAATTCCACAAATTTAAGGTTTCATCCTCATTACTTGGCATAAGATTATTACTTACAACATATATCATAATACTCAACTTACTCCATGTCTTTTATTTATTCATCAACATGGTACAAAGTTTGTAGTTTTTACATACTCGCTGATCAAGATGATTAAATCAGAAAATGTGGAATACGGGCATGACGGTTGCGAGGAAGTCGCCGACCCAGAACAGGTAAGGGATGCGTGTGTGAATTTGTAGGGATATCCAAATGCATGATTTTCATGCTATGTATTTTATAAGATTTATTGGATATTGAATTGCCTTGAAATGCTACGAAATTGTGGTTTTTGGATGTTGAGACTAGTTTTGAAAATGTAGGGAGGCTAGGATTTTGGCAGTCATTATGCTGCTGAAATTTACTAAAGATATTTCCAAAAATATTATTAAATATTTTAGTGCATTATTGGTATTTTTCCTAGCCTCAAAAGTGATAAATTAATTAATTTTCATAAACGATGAATTTACTGAAAAGTATTTATTAAATATTCATAATACCGATTTCGGTAAAAATTAAACTACCGAAAATTCATTTCACGTGTTTTATAGGGAAATGTGTGATTGGTGAAGTGAAATGGTGAATAGTGAATATTTTATAAATAATTTTCAGTATAATATTCACTAATTTATTATGATTTTCCTTTATGGATTAAATAAATTTTATCACGTGTAATGATTTCCATAAAGGCTTTATCACTGTATAATTATTGTTTTGAGACTAAAATGTCTCTGCACGTGTTTTATAGTGAAAATGTGTTGGTAGAATTATTGTTAATTTTGAAAAATAAATGTTTTTATTTTTCCATTAAGTATGAAAATATTGGAATTGATTTCCAATAACTTTGAATTTCAAGTTTTGGAAAGAAAGTATGGAAACATGTGTGTATGTATTCTACGGTGAAAAAGAATAGTTATGAAATTTTATTGCTACTGAATGATTATCTTATAAACTGTTTTTCACGGTACGAAATATTATGATTTATACCTTTATGGATTTTCTGGAAAACATAATTGATCTTACTAAATTCCATAAAGGTAATGAGATTTCTTATATAGTATTTTGAGATTGATAGGCCCCGTATTATGCTCAGGTGTCACGTGTTTCATGTGTTACTCATGTGTGAAGTTGTTGACACTGATCCTGTCTTTAGCGTCCTGTTCGACACTTGATTGGTGTATGATTGAGGACACCTATAGACTATGGCTATAGATCTCATGTGTTTATTATACTGTTCCTACAGGGATCTCACGTGTACCCTATTATTCCCTACAGGACTTATAGCATGATATCATTTGGGTGTTGTCTGGTCTCCATTATGATTTCACGTGTTATTATCGATTTTAGTGATATTTTCAGAAAACTATGATGATTTTCTGAAATGTTTCATTTCTAAACTGTTATTATAATTGAACAGTTATTTTACTGTTACACGTGTATAAGTGATGATTTCAGTGGTGAAAACCTTGAGATTTTCAAGTATTAAATTAGTGGTTTGATAGAGTGTTTTACTCAAGTGGATGATATATTTATATGCAGTAAATTGAATTAAATTTTATATTAAAAAAATAAATTTCTACTCCCTATAGTCGCTCTGAGTTTCCGGGACAAGACCGGTATTTAAAAATACCTTTCTTACTCTATCTGGATTTCTCGACCGACTATAGTATCATTTCCTTATAGTGTGCCTAGCATACCGATAGTAAACTAAAAGGTTTTACTGCATATAGTCTTCGTGATATCAAAATTTGCATACAATTCTCTTACTGAGCCTTGGTTTGCTCACTCCCCTACTTTTAAACATTTCAGATTTTCAGTGACTATAAGATCTGATATCTGAGGATTTTGGGTTGCGCATTTGAGGACAATGTGACAGCTTGACTGAAATATGAGGTGCAATTATTTATTTTCTGTATTTAGACTTGTTTACAGTACTACTTTATTGTAAATTAAAATAAGGGATGTAAACGACATTATAATTTTAATATAAAATAATTTTAATGGAAATGAAAAGTAAAGTATCACAGACAGCCCAACTGTATAAGATGTGTGGAAAAACGAAAAAAATTGTGGTCACGAGCTGTGATAGATTTAATGGTATCAGAGCAAGGTTGGCCTGATGTCTGTCGATACTTTTGGAAAGAAAATGTGTCAAAAAAGGTTAACATCTCATGTAGTGTTGTGTAGTGTAAATACATAAAGGAAATGAATGATTGTAAATTGAGTTAAATGTTGTGAAAGGAGTGAGAATTATGAATTAAGAAATGCTAAAGAGGAAAAACGGCTCTGGAAGGTTACTTGGAATTGTTGATCTTATAATCTTAATAAATGTCTGTTCGGTAAGGAACAGAAATGGACTCGGTGAGGGCCCCACCAGTACTTTTCTGTCTGGATCGAATTGAGACCTTACAAGGATGATATAGGAGTGGAATGAGATATCATCAGTAAATAGATTTTAAGATCACCCACCGGTTGAATGTATTTTGGAAGAGAGAGAAATTTTTGGCAAAATGACCAAAATACTCCTACATTGAAAAATTTTCTTCAAAGTCATAATAGACTAATGTGAGTTAAAATTTATAGATTTGACAAAGTAATTGATGGTATAGGGATGCATTTCATGGAAAATGATCTAGCTATAAATCCCATCAAGTGTTTTCTGTCTAAATCGGATAAAATCTTAAACGATGATATTAGTATGAGAAGAGATATCATCAATATACAGATAATAAGATTATGGATTTAAATGTTTATTGAGGAGAAAGAAATAAATTTTGAAATGATGAAAACGTCCCTATGTTGGACTATGTCCCGAATAGTGATAAATCAAGTCGATCTTGAATTCTATGATAGTAATGAAGCCACTGAGGACATAAGAAATGTAATATGAATATAACAGTTCTGATTATTAATCCCACCTACACTTAGATTGCTGATGTGACTCGAATGGTTATAGGAAAGTCGCAGGATGAGCGGCTCTATTATTGACTCTTAAGGGTTGGAGTTAAAAGTGTATTGATGGGATGTCAATTACGAGATTGTTGGATATGATGAAAAGTGAGATGATTACAGGAGATGACTAAGACAGATATCAGTATAGATGATGAAATCCATAGTAGTACGGTTAATTCTGATTCTATACATTCATACTGTTTCTGACGTATCAAACAAATATTTATAGAATCGGAATATTTTGAAATATGTTTTACAGAAGAGTGTACTGTATGGAATGTTATAAAATTTGAAAACATGTATAAGAACGGTAACGTGACGATAAGAGATAAGGAAGATGACAGCTAACCTGAGGTTATTAAATGAAAATGATTTCAAAGTGAATTACAGTAATAAATCAGTTAGTTGTGAAATGTGTTAATTAAATTATTACATTTGATACAGCATACAAATTAGATAATGCTATGAAATACGAGTAAATAAGTGAATTAAGGTGGAGTACGTGTTGGAATGAATTGAATACTAAGTATTTCTGCCTCGAGGAAATATAGCAGAATAATAAGACATAGAAATGAATGTCCAAAAAGGATAAGAGATATGAATTTAAAAAGTATTGGATGTTATTCTTGATAAATTTTTAGAGTAATATAGATGGGAGAGATCGGGTTAATATTGACTCGATTATGGATATAGAATCTATTTTAAGCTTATGTCGGAAAACATAGAAAGAGTCCAAAAGCTTAAGAAACAACTCTGAAAAATTAGTGAATAATGAAATTCACTTATATAAGGATAATCGATAGAAATACATATGATATGATTCGAGGATGAATTAAAATAGTGTATTAAATTCCTATTATGCCATAAAGTTCTTCTTAAGAACGAATATTCGTCTGTATGGAATTGACGCTTTATTTGATTTAATCAGAGATGTGTAAGGAGTTCATAAGACCAATCTTTGTACAAGGCGTCATCAGATGAAAAGTTGAAAACTGGTGGTCATAAGATGATAATGATTAGAACTCGATAAAATTTTTACGAGTTTCTATTGAAGTTTACAAGGTTAATGAAATACCTTGTGAGGTATATAAGCCTAATGAATGAGGTATTCATATAAGGATAAAGTAATGATATACTGATACAGTCTAAGGCACAAATGGAAAATGAGCAGCATAGTGGTATAACCCGCAGACTCTCAAAGACTGTGATCTATATGTTAAGATTGACAAATAGGAGATGTGGCTAGACAGTATCTCTTTCTAAGATATATGATCTCGAATGACAGAGTGATGTGGATCTGTCTATGATGAAGAGATAATGATTGAGATACGAAATGTATTGGGTTTAGCTAAATATTATTGCCAATCTATGGAAGAGTTATTGGGTTAGTTGCTTTACAGATGTGACTTATAATTAAAGAAGTTAAAGTCGGTAAATGAATACGTGTAAAGATGGTAATTAAAATGTTAAAAGAGTTTAACAGTGGAGTACTATACCACTAAGGAAAAAGTCGACTGAAATGATGAAAGTGAAAAGATGAAAATGTAATAAGAAGATAAGTACATGATGATGAGGGAACATGAATATGAAGCAGTTCCTGAATTTAAGACTGAAAGTGATTTCAATTTGGTTATCACATTATGATTATGGCTAGATGGAAGATCGAGCCAATTTCAATAAATGAAATTTAATTATAGTCGAAGGAGTAAATAAATGATTTACTGCCAGCCATGTAAATGGAAAATTGTTATATATATATATATATATAGATATATATATATATATATCCATACCTTGAAATTGTGGAAATTGTATGGATAATGTGGTGACGAAAATTGATGATTTTATTAGTCACTTATGGAATCTAAATTAAGAAAAGATTTCATGCTCAGGTATATTCTAAAACTTAAGTGATATAGAGTATACCATAAGAATAAGAGATGTAATGATGAGATTACATGAAAAGTGATATTGAGAGAAAATGATTGCCAAGTGCGTCATTTACTGTGAGAAATAATTAACAGTAAAGTCTGCAATGAGATGCAGCTTTGATGAAATAAATGTAAACATGAGAATTGTGGATAATAAAGAGTCTAAAGGAGATATGATAATATGGAAGTGATTTAGGACTGATTGTCTAATGAAATCACTTCTCAATTATCAGATTCTTAGATTCTTTAGTGCTATAGTCAAAATACGTTTATGAAATGATGAGAAGTATGTGAAGTTCTAGTGAGCATACATGTAATGGGAATCTCGGATTTGCTATATGTTTATAGGAAATAGCAAAGGCCTTGAGATTCCAAATTTATTGACAGCATCGCTCCGTATTGATGTAAATATCTGAGCGTAGTATGAAACGCTCGAGGATATGTTGTCAGAGCGGATGCATGAGATTTGAAAGCTACTGGAACACTTACATACTATTGATTTAAATCAAGTAAATGATAGTTATCAAACTATATCGACTTGGCACAAATTGAGAAAAACAGATGATGAATAGTATGAATCATATATGGTAGAAAAGGAGTGGAAAGTGATAACTCCCAATTTGATAAGAAATTTTACGAAGTATAAAAATATGGTGAAAAATGATATATAATGATTTAAAAGGTAATTCTGATGTGGAAAGTGTGCTGGCAGTATTACTTAAAAGATGATTGAGAGGACAAGAATGATAAGTATACAAAATGCTACCATCTTTTAATTTAAGCTAAATTCGGAGGACCGAATTTCTTAAGATGGGGAGAATGTGATAACCGCGAATTTTTGAAATTATTATTAATTATCCGAAAATTTAATTTAGATAGACGAAAATCCAAATTAAATAAGAAAGGAAAATGGGTATAAATATTTTGGATATAAAGAAACCCGAAAATTTGGAAATAAAAATATGTGTATATTTATATGATTTGATTATATAAATATAATTTTATATGTTTTATATAAATACATATGTATATATATGAAATATAGTATATATTATAAAATGATATATATACTATTTTATATTAAATAAATACATATGTATATTATTATGCATTTTTGTATATAAATAAATATATATGAAATATATATATATATATAGTATTTGAATTTAAATGTATAGATATATATATGGTTTATATGAAATATATATTAATATATATCTAATTATATAAATATAATTATATATATTATATAAAAAAAATGGAAAACAGAAACGGAATCGGGAGAAACCCCCCGACCCCGTTTCATTCTCCTCTGTTACAAATAGAGGAGAATAACCCTGCAGAAGCTGACCTTCGTTAGCGAGAAGGAAAAAAAGAGAGGAAGAGGACGTTGCCGGCGGACCGAGGAGAGGAAGAGAAGGCGACCGGTGACGGGAAAGGAGAAGGAACGAAGCGGATCCGAGAGGAAAAAGAGAAAGGAAAGGAAAGAGAGAAACGGCGGTGCTGGCCGATCCGGGCACCGCCACACCCACCTTGACGTCGGTGAGGGTAAAGGGAGAGGAAAGGTGACGGCGGTGAGGAGGAAAACGGAAAAGGAAGGAGGAAAGAAGGGAGGAAGAGGCCGAACCTTCCGCCGCTAGATCTGTCGCCGTTGCCGACGATGGGGAAGAACGGAGGCCAGATCCAGCTTCGCTGCCACCTCGGCTAGCTGTGGGAGGCCTGAACCGGCAGGGAACCGGCCACCGGCGGAAGACTGACCATATGGGGTTGAACTGGTCTGAATTGGTTCAGACTAGAAAAGGGAAAAAGGAAAAGAAAAAGAAAAGAAAAAGGAAGAAACAAAAGGAAGATAAAGAAAAGGAAAAAGAACAAGAAGAAGAAGAAAAAAAGGTAAGAAAAATAATAATAATTTTATTATTATTATTTATTGAATAATTACGATTATTCATAAATTCATTTTATACGAGTCTAAAATGTGAAAATTTGACTTATAGAATCATACTCGCTGATCGAGATGATTAAATCAGGAAAGATGGAATATGTCCGCGACGGTAGCAAGGAAGTCGCCGACCCGGAATAGGTAGTGGATGCGTGTGTGAATTTGTAGGGATATCCGAATGCATGGTTTTCATGCTATGAATTTTATAAGATTTATTGGATATTGAATTGCCTTGAAATGCTACAGAATTGTGGTTTCTGGCTGTTGAGACTGTGTTTGAAAATGTAGGAAGGCTAGGACTCTGGCAGTCGTTATGCTGCCGAAATTTACTAAAGATATTTCCAAAAATATTTTAAATATTTTAGTGCATTATTGGTATTTTTCCTAGCCTCAAAAGTGATAAATTAATTAATTTTCATAAACGATGAATTTACTGAAAAGTATTTATTAAATATTCATGATACTGATTTCGGTAAAGATTAAATTACCAAAAATTTATTCCACGTGTTTTATAGGGAAATGTGTGATTGGTGAAGTGAAATGGTGAATAGTGGATATTTTATAAATAATTTTCAGTATAATATTCACTAATTTATTATGATTTTTCTTTATAGATTAAATAAAATTTATCACGTGTAATGATTTCCATAAAGGCTTTATCATTGTATAATTATTGTTTTGAGACTAAAATGTCTCTGCACGTGTTTTATAGTGAAAAATGCGTTGGTGGAATTATTGTTAATTTTGAAAAATAAATATTTTTATTTTTCCATTAACTATGAAAATATTGGAATTGATTTCCAATAACTTTGAATTTCAAGTTTTGGAAAGAAAGTATGGAAACATGTGTGTATGTATTCTACGGTGAAAAAGAACAGTTATGAAATTTTATTACTACTGAGTGATTATCTTATAAACTATTTTTCATCGTACGAAATATTATGATTTATACCTTTATGGATTTTTTGGAAAACATAATTTATCTTACTAAATTCCATGAAGGTAATGAGATTTCTTATATACTGTTTTGAGACTGATAGGCCCCGTATCATGCTCACGTGTCACGTGTTTCATATGTTACTCATGTGTGAAGCTATTGACACTGATCCTGTCTTCAGCGTCCTGGTTGACACCTGATTGGTGTACGATCGAGGACACCTATAGATTATGACCATAGATCTCATGTGTTTATTATACTGTCCCTACATGGATCTCACGTGTACCCTATTATTCCCTACGGGACTTATAGCATGATATCATTTGGGTGTTGTCTGGTCTCCATTATGATTTCACATGTTATTATCGATTTTAGTGATATTTTTTAGAAAAGTATGATGATTTTCTGAAGTGTTTCATTTCTAAACTGTTATTATAATTGAACAGTTATTTTACTGTTACACGTGTATAAGTGATGATTTCAGTGGTGGAAACCTTGAGATTTTCAAGTATTAAACTAGTGGTTTGATAAAGTGTTTTACTCAAGTGGATGATATATTTATATGCAGTAAATTGAATTAAATTTATATTAAAAAAATAAATTTCTACTCCCTATAGTCGTTCTGAGTTTTCGGGACAAGATAGGTATTTAAAAATACCTTTCTTACTCTATCTGGATTTCCCGACGGACTACAGTATCATTTCCTTATAGTGTGCCCAGCATACCGATAGTAAACTAAAAGGTTTTACTGCATATAGTCTTCGTGATATCAAAATTTGCATACAATTCTCTTACTGAGCTATGGTTTCTCACTTCCCTACTTTTAAACATTTCAGATTTTTAGTGGCTGTGAGATCTGACATCTGAGGATTTTGGGCTACGCATTTGAGGACAATGTGACAGCTTGACTGAAATATGAGGTACAATCCTTTATTTTCTGTATTTAGACTTGTCTACAGTACTACTTTATTGTAAATTAAAATAAGGGATGTAAACAATATTATAATTTTAATATAAAATAGTTTAAATGAAAATGAAAAGTAAAGTATCACAGATAGCCCAACCGTATAAGATGTATGGAAAAACGAAAAAAATTATGGTCACAGGCTGTGACAATATGTGTGTGTATACACATATATCTGTAATATATATATGTAAATGGTAAATGGATAAAATTATAAGAATGAAATCTTAACTTATTATGAGATTTTTATTAATTTTATTTCAGTGTATTATGTTTAAAATTTTTAAAAAATAATTATTTTAAGTATAATTAACTAATTTAATTTTATAATTATTTTATTATTATATTTTATTAATTTTTTAAGCCAACAAAGTTATATTGTATAAATATGTTTAAAAATTAAGTACTAATTTTTTAGGTTAATGTCTTAAAAATAGGGTATATATTATATAACTTATATAAGTAATTTTAGTATTTTAATAAATAACAAACAAACAATAAATGAACAACAAACGAACAACAAACGAACAACAAATAACACTTTAAATGAACGAGTTGTAAATGAACAAAACGAACGAATAACAAATGACACTTTAAATTAATGAACAATAAACGAACAAAAACGAGCCTGTTTGCGAACAAAAATTAACGAAAGATACCCTTGTTTATGTTCGGTTCGTTTAGCAAACGAACACTAAAATACTGTATGTGTTCGTTCGTTAAGCTTATTAAATGAACATAAACGAACAGAAGCCGAACGGGTTCATGAACGGTTTGTTGAACGTTCTATTCGTTTACACTCCTAGTAGAAAGTTAGGCAACATAAAATAATAAATTAATGAAATAACTTGTTAAAGCATATGATTCACGTTGACACACCTATAGGAGAATATGGTCCTTAGATGGTTGCCTAGCCACGGAAAAGAAGGAAGACAGTCGCAAATCATGCAGAGAATCAAGGAAGGAATTCGAATATAGGATTAAGATTTGTGATTTTATTAGACATGAACGTATAAGGAAATAACCATCCAATTATTAATGTTCAAGCCGAGTTGGAAGGAGTTGCCATGGAAGGACGCCATGCTAAGCAAAAGAATAAAAATAAAGAAAAAGTGGGCCAGAGGGGGGTGACATAGACCCAATCCAATCAAAATTTAGAGGACCCATTTAATGGATCTAAGCTAGCATAGAAGAATGATGAACCGAGCCCAACTCTAAAATTTCAACCATTAGCCTAGAAGGGGAAAACTCAGAATACATTGAAGAAAGAAGGATTGGTTATTATGGTGTCTAGTACCAAAAGGGTTGTTAGAGGAACTGCAAAGATGATGGCCACTAATAAAGGAGGGTCTCTTGGAATTTTGTCTGAGGATAACATGTTAGTGGAAGACGAACCACGCAAACATCTAGACATAAATTCATAAGAGATGGTGGTTCCAGATTCACAACCACAATTGGACCTAGTGAGATCTTAACAAGTTAACCATCTTTTGAATACTAAAATGATGATGACTAGCCATCCTAGAAGGTTGACGACTCTAGGACAAGATGGAGATTCTCTTAATGAATATCTTGCTAAGGAACAATAGAAGAGCAGGTAACAAAATGTTCATGTGAAATATTAAGGATTTGATATGGATGCATAAACTGAGTATTTTTCTAGTGGTTAAGGCTCGAATTGTAGGGGTAAGAGCGAAAAGGGATGGTAAAAAAGCCAGATTTAGTGACTTTTTTATAGTTGATTCTAGGGGTTTCTTAAGTGGCCTTTGGTTGTGCTGGAATAAACCAATGTTAACATAGAAGTTTTATCTTCATCTTCTCAATATATTCATTCGCTGGTTCATAATAAAAATGGTTCGGATTGGCTTTTCTCATTTATCTATGCTAGTTCGACACTGGGTGTGAAACAATTGTTATGGAAACATTTAGAAGAGTTTGCTCCCTTTGTATCTATCCTTTGATTGATGTTGGGAGACTTCAATGACATCTCAAATAGTAACAAAAAATTTGGTGGCTCAAGTATTTCCTATAATAGATGTGCTTGGTTTAATAACATGGTTGATAATTGCAATCTATTAGATCTTGGCTTCCAAGGTTTAAAGTATACATAGACTAATAAAAGGCAAAGGCTCGCTCGAATTTAGGTGAGGCTTGATAGAGCTCTTGCAATAGCTAGTTGGTGACTTTTATTCCCTGATATGGTGGTTAAGTAGTTACTATGTACCTATTTAGATCACTGCCCCATATTGCTGCAGGGAATGGATTATAATAAGGAGAATAAGATTTAGAAGGCATTTTGTTTCCAAGCCATATGGTTAACTCAGGATCTGGGAAAAGTGGTAGAGAATAACTGATAGTACTCGAATGGCTCTTTTGTTGAAAAAACATCCACTTTGAAAGAGGAGCTAAAGTTATGGAACAAGTTGTCCTTTGGTAATCTCTTTGAAAATAAAGGAAAACTTTTGCTTAGAATTGCTGGAGTGCAAAGGGCTTTGGAGAATAAATGGACACATCAACTACATGTTTTGGAAAAACAATTAGTTCGGGAGTTTAACATCATTTTATTTCAAGAGGAACTGTTTTGGTTCTAAAAGTCAAGAACTAAATGGATTGTAGATGGAGAAAGGAATACCTGATTTTTCCATGTATCAACCATTTGTTGAAGAAGAAAGAATAAGGTGGCAATGCTGAAGGGTGAAGACAGCAACTGGGTTTCTGATAATAATGTGATGACCTCGAATTTCTTATTTTTGGTATTAATTATCCGAAAACTTAATTTTAAATGCAAATAGATAAGCTAAAGTAAATAAATAAATTTATTTACGAGATGAGAATATTGTTGGAATTACGGTAATTGGTGAAGTAATGGATTGGAAAATTCGTATGGAGAAATTGTATGGAGGAAATTATTTTGGATATTAAGAGATCCAAATTATAAGGAATAAAATGTGTGTATATATATATATTTATATATCCATATATATATAAATATATTTTTAAATAAGTACATATGTATATTATTATACATTTATGTATATATATAGAAATATATATATGAAATATATATGTATATTATTTTAAATTAAAGTGTATAGATATATATAAATTATTAATACAAAATATATATTTATATATATGGAAATATAGTATATTTATATATATATAAATATAATTATATAGTATATTTATATATATTTATAAACATGAATATATATAAATAAAT
Organism: Heritiera littoralis; assembly: GCA_031772115.1. Lineage (NCBI taxonomy): Eukaryota > Viridiplantae > Streptophyta > Magnoliopsida > Malvales > Malvaceae > Heritiera > Heritiera littoralis. Next base: position 1,099,594 of record JAPDPK010000142.1, on the reverse strand, counting down.
TTAATAATAAAAAAAGAAGAGAAATTGGGATCGGGAGAACCCGAACCCGTTTCTTCTCCTCTATTTGTAATAGAGGAGAAACCCCAAACAGAAGTCGACCCTCGTCGGCTGAGAGAGGAGAAGGGAGAGAGATGTCACCGGCGAGAAGAGAGAAAAGAAGAAGGCTACCGACTACAGCAAGGAAAGAAAAGGGGAGAAGGAAATCGGAGCAGAAAAGAAGGAAAAGAGAAAAGAGGAAAAGAGAAAAGAAAAAGGAAAGGGGGCGGTGCCGGTCGATTCGGGCACCGCCAAGCCACCTTTGTTGCCGGCGAAGGTAAACCAAGGTGAAAGGAGTAGCCGGCGGTGAAGGAAGAAAGAGGAAAGAGAGGAAGAAAAGGGAGAAAGGAACCGAACCTGTTGCTTCCAGATCCTCCGCCGTTGCCGGCGATCAGGAGAAGAGGAGACCAAAAATAGCTTCAACACAACCTCGGCCAGTTGTGGAGAGGCTGAACCGACAACGATGACAGTCGATGTGGTTGAACCGGCTAGCAAAGGGTGAACTGGCCGAACCGATCTGAACCGGTTCAGACCAGAAAAGAAGAAAAGGAAAAAAAAAGAAAAAAGAAAAAGAAAAAGAAGAAAAGAAAAGAAAAAGAAAAAGGGAAAAAGAAAAAGGAAAAGAAAGAAGAAAAAGAAGAAGAAGAAAAGGGTAGGAAATTTATTATAATTTTATTATTATTATTGTTGAGTAATTTTATAAAATTCTAAATGTGAATATGGGATTGGATTTGTAGAATCATATACGGTGATTGGAGATTGATGGAAATCGGGATAAAAGGATTACACGCGTGACGTTAGTGAGAAGTCGCTAACGCAGAACAGGTAAGGGATGCATATGTAGCTTGTAAGGATATCTCGATTGCATGGTTTGAATATGCATTATTTTATGAAAATGTTATGGAATCAATTTGGTTGGAAATTGTGGATATTGGTTGGCTATGAAATATAAATCTGTATCTTTTGTGCAGGGAGGCTAGTCAACAAGCAGTCGTTATGCTGCCGAAAATTTTTAGAAAATTATTTAACATCATCATAAATGATTTTCTTACATGTGAAATATTTTTCAACCACGGAAAAGAAGAATTTATTATTTTTCATAAAACATGAATATATCAAATTTTATTTTTAAAATATTCATGTTATTGAAATTGGTGAAAATGAGATCACCTAAAATTCTCTTAATATATGAATTATATGTGATATGAAATGGAAAGATAAAAAAGGGATAAAGTGAATATTTTATAAATGTTTTCTTAAATACTCACTTGATTTATTATATAACCTTTATGGTTTTATTTATGAAAGTATATATTTTTATAAATTTCATAAAGGTAAATTAATGATGAAAAACACTGTTTTGAGACTAGTTGGCCCTTTTATCATGCTGATATGTGATATGTGACATGTGATATGTGATATGAGGTCCCGGTCGATACCTGATCAGTGATCCACCAAGGGCGATTATAGACTATGGCCATAGATCTAATATGTTAGTTCTTTATGCTTCAAGGTTTATAGCATGATATGATATGGATGATTGCCTTAGTCTCCACTATGATATGTGATATGTTAAAAAGGAAATGTTTTATATGATATGTGATATGTTAAAAGTGAAATGTTTTATATGATATATGACAAGTTACAAAGGAAATGTTTTATACGATATGTGGAAAAACAAGAATGATTTACAGTACTTTTCTACAGTGTTTATTACTATATTGCGTACTGTACTACATAATCATTTTTATAATATATGTGACATGAACATGTGACATGCTTTCAAAAAAGAAAAAGGAGATTATAAATCTAATATTCTTATTATGATTTTAAATTGAATATTAGATTTAAATATGTTTCCAAAAAGGAAAGGAAATTATAAATCTAATATTCTTATTATGATTACTTTTCTACAGTGTTTATTACTATATTGCGTACTGTACTACATAATCATTTTTATAATATATGTGACATGAACATGTGACATGCATTCAAAAAGGAAAAAGGAGATTGTAAATCTAATATTCTTATTATGATTTTAAATTGAATATTAGATTTAAATATGTTTCCAAAAAAGAAAGGAAATTATAAATCTAATATTCTTATTATGATTTTAAATTGAATATTAGATTTAAAGGAGGTAAATGTTTTAAGGAAATGATTTTTAATAGCTTATTTTGCTATCTAAAGTATTGTACTAATTATGATTGTACAGTAAAATATGAAATGAGTCTAAATGAGAAGGATGATGATTTAAACTAATATTCTTTTTTAAAGAATATATGAATATTAGTTATTTTATTTAAATGCTTTAATTCATAAAAGCATAAATTGAAAATGATATGAAATGAAAAGGAAAAGTATTTGATTTCCAACGAAATCAATTATTCTCTACAGTTGCTTCTTGGTTCTGGGACAAGAAAGGTATTTCAAAATACCTTCTATACTCAATCTGGATCCCTAATCGATTGTAGTATCCTTTCTATATGAGCTTAGTATACTTATAGGAATATGAAAAAGGTTTTGACAGCATATAGATATCTGGATATCAAGAGTTACGTATAACTCCTTTACTAAGACGTGGTTTGCTCACCTCCCTATTTTTAACATTTCAGATTTTTAGTGATTGTGAGATCTTACATTCGAGGATCTTGGCTGCGCATCTGGATGAAATGTGACAGCTTGATTGTTTCCTGAGGTACAATTATTTTATTTTATATGTTCAGACTTTTGATTTACAGTACTATGACATTGTATTTAATAAGGGGATGTAAGTATTGTTTACAAATAATTTGTAAATATATAATTCCGTTACTTTTATGAAATTACGGATATTTGGTTTTCAATGAATTAAAGTGGAAAGTAAAGCATCGTAGACAGCCCAATCATATAAAGTGTGTGGAAAAACGTAAAAATATGTAGTCACGGGCTGTGACAGAATTAATGGTATCAGAGCAAGGTTGGCATGATATTTGTCGATGTTGTTGGAACAAAATGAGTTGAAAAAGGTTAAAATCCCTTGTAGTACTGTGTAGTTTGAATATATAAAAGAAATAAGTGACTGTAAATAGGAATAAATGTTTTAAATGGTATGAAAATTTATGAACTAAGGAGGCTAAAGAGGGATAATGGCCCTAAAAATGTACCTGAAATAGGTGATCTTATAATCGTAAATGAAGGTCTGGTCGGTAAGGAACAGAAAGGAATTCGATGAGGGCCCCACCAAGACTTTTCTATCCGGATCGAATTAAGACCTTACAGTGATGATATAGTAGTGGAATGAGATATCATTAGTAAATAGATCTTAAGATCACCTGTTGAATGTATTTTAAAGAGAGAGGAAGTAATGGAGAAATGACAAATATGCCCCTATATTGAAGTTAATGATAGTGATGAAGCTACTGATGGCATAAAGAATGTAACACGTGTATAACACTCCCTATTACTAATCCCACCTATCCTCAGATTACTGAAGCGACCCAAAATGTTTATAATGGGATGTCGCAGAATGATTGGCTGTAACATCCCTTTTTACCAAAATCTAGACTAACTTTTTTCTTTTTCTTACAGTTGGTTGGGCTGTACGTAGTGTCACTAATCAATTCTTAAGCTAACTTTATATTAGCCAAGTTAATATCCTTTAATTACCTTAGGTCCCAGTCAAATTCTCTCACTGAGCATGCATTTATAATTTCGAATCATCTTGCTTGACTAAATATATCTCTACCAAAGTTGCATGCATTATTATAAACCATAAATATATCTTATACTTCCTTTAATTTCATCCCCATACAATAAAAGTACTAAAATTACAAGTCTGAATATAAAAAGGGAATACTGTACATCACATACCTTCAAAGGAAGACAAAACCTAAAAGGACGTGTAGAACCCCTCGTACAAGCTCTTACTATATGCTATCTGGAAGGTGGAGAGAGGGGTGAGCTTTTTGGAAAGCCCAATAAGAAATACACATAAAGAGACAGATACCGTAAACTATATGCAAGTATCTGAAAGCGATTAATAAATTCTAAAACAAAAGGGATATTTCTAAAACAGAGAATTTCCTCAGAAAAGGAATTCATGTATTCTGAAAATCAGATGTAAATCAAATCAGTATAACAGATCACTTAACAAAGCCATGCTATGCAAATATGTAAACAGTCGTCTTCAGAAATCATATTGTATTTCAAATCAAATCATAAAAATCTGTACCAAATCATTTTTAAATTTCAGAATCCAATCATATCAATCCTTATCATATCATTTTCAGATTTCGGAGTTCGAAAATCAAATATTCAGAAATCATTCAGAAATTAGAAAATAACAGAAAGTGGAGACATGGCAATAACTCGGTATACATCAAGCAGCAAGGATATCCCATAGGGATCATAACAGATAGATGTATGGCCATAGTCCAAGTGGTCTACAGTGAACACTGATCAAGTGTCATCTGTGACCGCTGCGAACTGGATCAAATCACACAGCAACATAGCGCGCAGAATACACATTAGATACAGATACTGTAGGCCCCAAAGGTCACACTACAGCCAGATACTATAGGCCCCGAAGTTCACAATATAGCCAGATACTACAGGCCCCGAAGGTCACGCTACAGCTAGATACTACTGGATCCAAAATATACAGCAGTCCAGATGTCGCAAGATGACGGTTAGCCAGTGTCTCAAAACAAAAGTTTCATAGTTCAGAGTTCATATCCGTAAGTCAAAACATACAGATATTTATAAAAGTTCATAAAGCAGATTATCGCATGAAATCAGAATTATTTTCCAAATATTTAAGAACTTAGTAATTTCCAAAATATATATAAAGAAGCTAGATTTTAGTGCCATGATTTATAATAAATCCATAAAACAAAATTTAAGATAGAAAAGTCACAAGTCTTTGAAATCATGTAATTTGATAAGCTCTCAACAAAAACTGAATTCTTTAGAAAATTCATGCTAATGCAGAGTTTCATAAATTCAAATTCAAAAGAGCATTTTCAAAACTCACAGAGGTTCCAAAACAATTAAAATGTAAGGAGTTCCAAAAAATCCGAAAACTTCATAACTTTTTATAAATATTTCTAAAACACTAAAGTTTGGTAATTTCCATAAAATAAAATTTAATTTAAAAATTCATGAATATGCTAAAATCATGCAATTTAATATTTTCAAGACTGAAGTCCTTAAAAATTTCTATTCTTAAAAGGGTTTCTTAGCCTTTCAGCTAAAATCGCATAAAATCAATATTCTTATGAAAATTCGATAGCATGACAGTATCAAATTTCTAAAGTCACTTGCAAAGCATACGCAGTTCATAAAACACAATGCAATTGATCTTAAAATCATTCCAGTATCTCCTACGTTCCTTATACATATCCCTTACCTCATTCAGCACAATCGTAGCTTAATCAGACAGTCCTGTAGTCGGTGTCCTAAAATCAAACTTGTAGGATATCAATCACCCACTCACTCTCGAACTGCAGAAAAGTCATTTAACTGTTTTAATTTTCAAATCATCACCACTTATCCGACCAAGTCAATAATTCCACAATTTAATGTTCGACTATATAATTACAAATTCGATATTCAATTTCATGCTATATCGTATCATTATCCAATTTAATAATTCTATATAGCTTATAAAATATAAATCTACCGCAAGCTTATATAAAAGTCTTACTGACTCCTATGCTAGGGGCTCGTGCATTGAGCTTAAACCAAACTCAATTTGTCGTCTTAGCTCCTTGTTACACCTTAAACACAATCGTATCGAGTTAGTGCTAATTTACCATAGATATTTCTTGACTTAATTTTACAATATATGGCACTACAAAGTTGTCTTACCAATTAGAGCTCGACGTGCATGAACCTCGAGCTTTGCACCCATGCACCAACTCTTGTGCGTACACCGGGCTTGATGCTTATATACCTATAAACCAGAGCCAAAGATTATATATATTCTTTGTTTATTTATTTATTTTTCCTTTCTTTTCTTTCCTTTCTTTCCCTTTCCTTCTTTTCTTTTCTTCTCTTTTCTTTCTTTCTTCTTTGGCCCAATCACTCTCGGTTGAACATCGAGTGGCAGTAGATTGCCCACCGACCAGCACCTTCATCAGCTCCTTCTTCAACTTTCATTCAGTCTAAACACCACCATTTACCAGCACCAGTTTTCCCACTTTAACCTCAACAAACAGCCCTAAAACGCCCCTGTTTGCAACCTACAACATTGTACAAAAACCCTATCTTTCATTTCTGCAAGCACACACAAATAGAGGTAGTCTGAATGCCTACTGTTGCTCCCTTGCTTTGCTCCAGTTTCCAGCTTGCGAGTCGCCTCTGTTCATTTTTCTCACGCATCGCCTCTCACTATCAAACCTGCCTTCATCAGCCCAAATGCGCCTCAGCTTTGCTCATTGATACTCCAAACTCTACTTGCTAGGGCGATGAGAATGAAGACAAGAAAGGGACGTTTGTGATGGTAGGTGGCATGGCGTTAGAGATGGGTAAGAGATGAGAGTGACAGAGCGGAGAAAATGGGAGAGATGAGTTATAAGTGATTGAAATGAGGAGCAGTAGAGAGAGATGAGTGAAGTCAGGATTTGAATTATCAAATCAATTGAAATAAAGAAAAGATTATAGGGAGGCAAAATACTCTGTATCCCTATTTGATTCGATGGGTTAGTGGGGTTTTTCCCACTAACTCGTAAAAACATATAATTTATATATATTATTTTATTCATTTATTTTATACATTCATACATATATTATTTATTTATTTTTTTAACCCACTTTGATATTTGATAAATATATTCTAAATAGCTTAAATTTATTTACTACATATTATTTGTTTCACTAACATTTAATAATTTCTACATTCATTAATTTAAAATAGAAATATTTATTTATATTCATATACTAATATATAAGTGACATGTGTATATATATATATATATATATATATATATATGTTAATACATATTGGACTTATTAATTAAATTACTAATTACATTTATTTCACTACAAATTTAACCTATTAACATAAGGTAGCATATTCCTTCTTGTACTTACAAACTAGGTACGGAAATTTGCGGTCTTCACATTGGCCCTGTTATTGATTTTTAAGGGCCTGAATAAAAGTGTATTGACGGAGTATTTAGTAGGGGATTGTGCGATACTATGAAAAGTGATATAATTACTGAAGGTGAATGAGAAAGTGATCGGCATACTTGATGAAATCTATATCAGTATTGTTAATTCTGGTTCTATACATTTATTCTGTTTTCGAAGTATCAAATAGATCTTTATAGAATCAGAATATTTTGAAATATACTTTACAGAAAGGTGTACTGTTTGAAGTGTTATAAATTTGAAAAGTATGTATAAGAACGGTAGAGTGACTGTAAAAGCAGAGGAAGATGACAGCTAACCTGAGATTATTAAATGAAAATGATTTCAAAGTAAATCACAGTAATGAATCGGTTAGCTGTGAAATGTGTTAGTTAAATTGTTATAATTGGTACAGCGTTGCTAATTGTCTTAATTAGTATGCTGTGAAGTATAAGTAGATAAGTGAATCAAGGTAGAGTATGTGTTAAAAGGAATTGAATGTTAAATGTGTATGTCTTAAGGATATACAGTGGAATTGTTGGACATAGAGATGAAAGGTCCAAAATGGTACGAAATTTGGGATTAAAAAGTATCGAAGTTTATTTCCGATAAATTTTCAGAGAAATATAGATTTGGGAGATCAGGTTAAAATGGACTTGATTAGTAATAAGGAATCTATTTCTAAGCTTATATCGGAGACTATAGAAGGAGTCCGAAAAGTTTAAGAAACAACTCTGAAAAATTTGTGCATAAAGTATAAATAGTGTTCATTGATGAGATACCGATATAGTCTAAGGTGCTAATAGAACATGAGCAGTATTTTGTATAACCCTACAGACTCTCAAAGACCGAGAACTATATGTTAAGTTGGCAAATAGGAGATTTGGCTAGACTGTATCTCTTTTTGAGATATATGGTCTCGAATGACAGAACGACCATGGATCTGTCTATGATTGAAAGATAGTGATTGAGATATGAAAATTATTTGGTCTAGCTAGATACAACTGCTAGCCTATAGAAGAGTTTATGGGACTAACTGCTCTACAAATGTGACTTATAATTAAAAAAGTTAAAGTCGGTGGATGAATAAGTGTAAAAATAGTATTCAAAATGTTAAAAGATTTTAACAGTAGAGTACTATACCACTGAGGAAAAGTGACTGAAGTGATTAGCGTTAAAAGATGAATATGTAATAAGAAGATAAGTTACATGATGATTAGGGAACACTAATATAAAGCAGTTCCCAAACCTAAGACTAAAAGTGATGTCTCTTTGACTATCACGTGATTATGGCTAAATGAAAGATCGAGCTAAACTTGACAGATGAAATATAATGATATTCAAAGGAGTAAATAAATGATTTACATTGTTTACTGCCAGTCGAGTGAATGGAAAAATTTTATATACATATATACACCCACCTCGAAATGGTGGAATTGTATTGATAATGTGGTGACGACATTGATGATTTAATTAGTCACCTATGGAATCTAAATTATGAAAGGGTTACATTCTCATGTATATTCTAAAACTTAAGTGATATTGAGTATACCATAAGAATAAAGGATGTAACGATAATACTGCATGAAAAGAGATGATTAATATTAAAGTCTGCAAATGAGATGCAGCCTTGGTGAAATAAATGTGAAAATGAGTATAGTGGTACAATAAAGAATCCAAAAGAAATATGATGTTATGGAAGTGATTATAGATTGAGTGTTCAATTGAATCACTATTCCATTATCAGACTCCTAGATTTCTCTAGTACCATAGTCGAGATATAATTATGAAATGGTGAGAATGCATGTGAAGTTTCAGTGAGCATTACATGTGATGGGAATCTCTGATTTGCCATATGCTTATAGAGAATATCAAAAAGGCTTTGGGATTCCAAATTTACTGACAACACCACACCATACTGATATAAATATTCGAGGGTAATATGTGAACGCTTAAAGATATATTGAGAGCGAGTGCATTGGATTTAAAAGCTACTGGGACAATTTCATACTGCTGATTAAATCGTTTAAATGATGCTACAAGCTATATCGACTTGGCACCAAATGAGAAAAACGGGTGATAAATGGTGTAATCATATATTGCGCGAAAAGAAGGGAAATTGAGAACTCTCGATTTGATAAAGTAATTCTTTGAGATTATAAAAATATTGTGAAAGATGATATGTAGTGGTCTAAAAGTAATTCTGATTGTGAAAGTATACTGACAGTATTATTTAAAAGATTATTTGGAAGTCAGAAACGATAAGCACACAGAACGGTACCACCTTTTTACTTAAGTGCAATTCGGAGGACCGAATTTCTTAAGGTAGGGAGGATGTGGTAACCGCGAATTTCTTATTTTTGGTATTAATTATCCGAAACTTAATTTTAAATACAAATAAATAAGCGAAAGTAAATAAATAAATTTATTTACGAGATGGGAATATTGTTGGAATTACCGTAATGGGTGAAGTAATGGATTGGAAAATTCGTATGGAGAAATTGTATGGAGGAAATTATTTTGGATATTAAGAGATCCAAATTATAAGGAATAAAATGTGTATATATATACATATTTATATATCCATATATATAAATATATTTTTAAATAAGTACATATGTATATTATTATACATTTATGTATATATATAAAAATATATATTATTTTTAAATTAAAGTGTATAGATATATATATATATATATAAATTATTAATACAAAATATATATCTATATATATGGAAATATAGTATATTTATATATATTTATAAACATAAATATATAAAAATAAATTTAATAAAAAAAGAGAAAATGGGATCGGGAGAACTCGACCCCGTTTCTTCTCCTCTATTTGTAACAGAGGAGAAACTCCAAACAAAAGTCGACCCTCGTTGGCTGAGAGAGGAGAAGGAAAAGAGATGTTGCCGGTGAGGAGAGAAGAGAAGAAGGCTGCTGGCGACAGCAAGGAAAGAAAAGGGGAAAAGGAAATCGGAGCAGAAAAGAAGGAAAAGAGAAAAGAGGAAAAGAGAAAAGAAAATGGAAAAGGGGCGATGCCGGCCGATTCGGGCATCGCCACGCCACCTTCATCGCTGGCAAAGGTAAACCAAGGTGAAAGGAATAGCCGGCGGTGAAGGAAGAAAGAGGAAAGAAAGGAAGAAAAGGGAGAAAGGAACCGAACCTGCCGCTTCCAGATCCGTCGCCGTTTTCGCCGATCTAGAGAAGAGGAGACCAGAAATAGCTTCCGCACAACCTCGGCCAGCTGTGGAGAGGCTGAACCGGCAGTGATGAAGGCCGACGGTGGTTGAACCGGCCAGCAAAAGGTGAACCGAATGAACCGAGCTGAACCGTTTTAGACCAGAAAAGAAGAAAAGGAAAAAAAAGAAAAAGAAAAAGAAAAAAAAGAAAAAAAAGAAAAAGAAAAAGGGAAAAAGAAAAAGGAAAGGAAAGAAGAAAAAAAAAAAAAAAATGGGTAGGAAATTTATTATAATTTTATTATTATCATTGTTGAGTAATTTTATAAAATTCTAAATGTGATGGGATTGAATTTGTAGAATCATATAAGGTGATTGGAGATTGATGGAAATCAGGAGAAAAGGATTACACGCGCGACATTAGTGAGAAGTCACTAATGCGAAACAGGTAAGGGATGCATATGTAGCCTGTAAGGATATCTCGATTGCATGATTTGAATATGCATTATTTTATGAAAATGTTGTGGAATCAATTTGGTTGGAAATTGTGGATATTGGCTGGCTATGAAATATAAATCTGTGTCTTTTGTGAAGGGAGGCTAGTCAACAGGCAGCTGTTATGCTGCAAAAAATTTTTAGAAAATTATTTAACATTATCATAAATGATTTTCTTACATGTGAAATATTTTCCAACCACGAAAAAGAGGAATTTATTATTTTTCATAAAACATGAATATATCGAAATTTATTTTTAAAATATTCATGTTTTTGAAATTGGTGAAAATGAGATCACCTAAAATTCTCTTAATATATGAATTATATGTGATATGAAATGGAAAGATGAAAAAGGGATAAAGTGAATATTTTATAAATGTTTTCTTAAATATTCACTTGATTTATTATATAACCTTTAGGGTTTTATTTATGAAAGTATATATTTTTATAAATTCCATAAAGGTAAATTAATGATGAAAAACACTGTTTTGAGACTAGTTGGCCCCTTTATCATGCTGCTATGTGATATATGATATGTGACATGTGATATGTGACATGTGATATGTGATATGAGATCCCGGTCGACACCTGATCAGTGATCCACCGAGGACGATTATAGACTATGGCCATAGATCTAATATGTTATTTCTTTACCCTTCAGGGTCTATAGCATGATATGATATGGGTGATTGCCTCAGTCTCTACTATGATATGTGATATGTTAAAAAGGAAATGTTTTATATGATATGTGAGATGTTAAAAAGTGAAATGCTTTATATGATATGTGACAGGTTACAAAGGAAATGTTTTATACGATATGTGGAAAAATAAGAATGATTTACAGTACTTTTCTATAGTGTTTATTACTATACTGAGTACTGTACTACATAATCATTTTTATAATATATGTGACATGAACATGTGACATGCTTACAAGAAGGAAAAAGGAGATTATAAATCTAATATTCTTATTATGATTTTAAATTGAATATTAGATTTAAATATGTTTCCAAAAAGGAAAGAAGAAATTATAAATCTAATATTCTTATTATAATTTTAAATTGAATATTATATTTAAAGGAGGTAAATGTTATAAGGAAATGAATTTAAATAGCTTATTTTGCTATATAAAGTATTGTACTAATTATGATTGTACAGTAAAATATGAAACGAGTTTAAATAAGAAGGATGATGATTTAAACTAATAATCTTTTTTAAAGAATATATGAATATTAGTTATTTTATTTAAATGCTTTAATTCATAAAAGCATAAATTGAAAATGATATGAAATGAAAAGGAAAAGGATTTGATTTCCAACGAAATTAATTATTATCTACAGTTGCTTCTAGGTTCCAGACAAGACAGGTTCTGTACTCCATCCGGATCCCTAGTCGACTGTAGTATCCTTCCTATATGAGCTTAGTATACTTATAGGAATATGAAAAAGGTTTTGATAGCATATAGATATCTTGATATCAAGAGTTACATGTAACTCCTTTACTGAGTCGTAATTTGCTCACCCCCTATTTTTAACATTTCAGATTTTCGGTGACTGCGAGATCTTGCATTCGAGGATCTCGGCTACGCATTTGGATGAAATGTGACAGCTTGATTGTTTCTTGAGGTACAATTATTTTATTTTATATGTTCAGACTTTTGATTTACAGTACTATGACATTGTATTTAATAAGGAGATGTAAGTATTGTTTACAAATACATTTGTAAATATATAATTTTGTTAGTTTTATGAAATTACAGATATTTGGTTTTCAATGAATTAAAGTGGAAAGTAAAGCATTGCAGATAGCCAACCATATAAAGTGTGTGGAAAAACGTAAAATTATGTAGTCACGGGCTGTGACAAATAATTCCTTAAAGGAAATGGTAGTTGATTTTTATAGGCACTTGTATACTGTAAATGATGAGTATATCAGATTAAACGATAAAGGAATACATCCCAGGCTTACTGATGACAAGTGTGCTCTTTGAATGAAAAGCTTATTATGTTAGAAGCGCAAACTGTTCTATTCTAAATGAAACCATGGGTAGCCCCAGCGATGGATGGCTTCCAATCAAGGTTTTCTCAACAATTTTGGGAGGTTATGAAGAATTCCTTATTTGACTTGGTTAACCATGCGTTGGAGATGGGTTTGTTTCCTTTTGAACTTAATGCTACATTGGTGTTTTTGATCCTAAAAGTTGAAAATCCAAAAAATGGTAAGATAGTTCAGACCTATTAGTTTTTGTTGTGTAGCCTATAAGCTAACTATGGAAGTTTTAGTTGATAGACTACACCCATATCTAAAATGAGTTAATAGCTCTGGTTCAAACGAGCTTCATACCAGGACGTCAAGCTACTGATAATATTGTTATAGCTTAAGAGCTTGTTCATTTTATTAGAAAATCCAAACGGAAGCAAGGTCTAATGGCAGCTATGATAGATCTTGAGAAGGCATATGATAGGGTTCATTGGGAGCTTTTGGCAAAGACACTTGAAATATTTGGATTTCCTTCTATATCGATTAACTTAATCATGTTTTGTGTTAAAAACAGCTTTATGTCTGTTATATGGAATGGTAATCAAACTGATCCTTTGGCCCCACAATGTGGTTTAAGACAAGGAGACCCCCTTGTCTCCTTAATTTTGGGTTCTTTGCATGGAGTGCCTAGGCCACATAATTGATGTGTTTGTTAAAAGGGTTTTTGGAAGCCAGTTGCGGTAAAGAAGGGAGGACCAAGTATTTCTCACTTATTATTTGCTAATGATCTGGTCTTATTTGCAAATGCTTCGGTTACTCAAGTGACTAGAATTAAAGAAGTCTTGGATTTTTTTTTGTGCCGTATCTGGAGCTAAAGTCAGTTTGGCAAAATCAAAGTTATTTATCTCTCCTAAAGCTACGGGTAAAGGAGCTTGGGAGATAAGTACAATTCTTCTTGACAAGCAATCTTGGTAAGTATTTAGGGGTTCCATTCTTTATGGGAGAGTCACAAAAGCAACTTTTCAGGATATTATGGAGAAGGTCAAATCCAAATTAGCAGGTTGGAAATCAAAAGTTCTAAGTATAGTAGGAAGGGTAACATTAATCCTTTTTGTTATGTCTTCCATTCCAACATATCAAATGATGACTTCTTTATTGCCTGTTGCAGTTAATAAAGCTCTAGATAAACTAATTATATTGAAGGATATAGTGAAAAACGGCTTGTCTTGCTTGTGAAATGGAAACAAGTCTGCACTCCAACTAGCTTGGGTGGACAGGGTATATGGAGCATGATGGCCTGTAATAATGCTTTAATTTAGAAAATGGCTTGGCGATTTATTTTTGAATTGGATAGCCTATAGGTTAAATTGTTGAAAGCAAAGTATAAAGTCATTGAAGATGTGATTAGTTTTGCTTATGAGTCATTATGGGGAAAGTCAAATTGGTCACACTCATGGAAGGGATTAGTGGCTACTCTTAAGCTACTGTCTGTTGGTTTACAGAAAAGGGTTGGTAATGGTAAGCATACTTCCTTTTGGTTGGATTGCTAGTGAGATAAGCCTCTCATTGAGCAGGTGACTAGTTGGCCAGGTAATGTGGATTTAAATGCTAAAGTTTGTGATTATATTGATCGAGATGTAAATTGGGACTATAGATTAATCTCCTCTCATCTTCTAACTGATATTGCTCTAATGGTTGTTGGATATCCTCTACCAAAGTTCTGTAATATGCAAGATCAATGGATTTGGGGTTTATCTCCAAATGGGATTTTTACTTTAAAGTTAGCCTATTATGCTTTCTTGCAAATAGGATTAAGAAGTAGCATTAGGTGACTTACAATGGATATGGAAATTAAAAGGGCCGCAATGTTGGCTATTTTTCTATGGCTAGTGAGGAGAGATAGTATAATGACTAATCAAGTTAGGTTCCAAAGTGGAATGTGTCATACTTCTAATTGCTCTTTTTGCAATAATTCACCACAGATAGCAATCCACTGTCTGTGAGATTGTGAAGTCTCGAAACAAGTGTGGAAGTTCCTTTTACCTTCCTGTTTTTGGAGTAACTGTTTAACTGCTCATTGGTTGATTGGCTACAATAGAACCTACGAGTTGAAGTTACTGTTGAGAAGAATTTTAGTGGTTGGAATTATATTTTCTTAATAGGTCTATGGAGACTTTGGACTTGTTGATGTAAGGTAGTATTCAAACTAATGAAGAAGGTATCAACAAACCATTACAGGTAATTGAGCTTATTTTAATAAGGCTAAGGAGTTATAGCAAATATTCATGAGCAAGCAGGAAGGATCAAAATCTAGTAATATGGTTTATTGGTCTGGGCCACTTGATGAAGTAATAAAACTAAACACTGGTTGGGCTTCAAAAAGGAATCCAGGTTTATCAGGGGCGAGTGGTTTAATTTGTTCTAGTACTGGGCAGTGGATTGTGGGATTCAAAGTTCATCTATTTGCTCCAACACATTTGTTGAATTGTAGGTGGTTAGACAGGAATTACAATTAGCAAGGCAAGAAGGTTTCACTAGAGTTATTTGTGAGCTGGATGTAATGGTTGTCATTGTGATAACCCCAATTTTTCTTGGACCTTCATTATTTTATTAATTATTATATTTTTTATATATATTCAATAATATAAGAGTAATGTTTTGGAAAATGGTTTAAGGATGCAAAGAAGCAAACGTGTAAGTGAGAAATTTGTCAGCATCGAACTCCGAGGCAACATCATTAATTGAGCCAAACCCCAAAGGGGTCTAAGTGTTGACTTAAACCCTATGTCGCCTAAGTAAGGCTAACTACATGGCACTACAGTCAGAAATTAATTCTTGCCATGTATTAAGTTAATTAATTTAACTAAATTAAACATTCATGGTTAATTTTAAATACTATGGTAATTAACATGAGATAAGCAGTAGTTCAATTTGGATTACAAGTGCCATGTAACTATATAAAAAAATATATTTAATAGTATAATTGTCATAACGTACTAAGTTTTGGATAAAAACCTAATAGCTAGACACAAAGATATAGAGTCGCCACCAACCATTCTACCTAGGTGTGATTAGTCACTTATTCATACTAAAGATAAGGCTTGGTCTACGTTCAAAGATACTAGGGTTCGGGAGTACGTTTACGTATAGGGAAGGATTAGCACCCCTACAATGCCCATCCTAAAATTGTACCAACTAGTTTTAGGTTATCTTTACAATTTACTTTGTATTTATATTAATTTCGATATGCTTATATATTGGGAATATTTCTAAGATTTTTCCATCAATTTGGCTCCAATCTTAAAAATCACCCTCACCTCAAGATGTTCAAGGAGTCTCGATTGACTTTCTTGAACTCCATCGTCGGATCAATTAAATAATTTATAAAAATCTTATTCTTTCTAACTTAGGCTCTAATTTCGGCTCCATATTAATCTCTATATTTTTTTAATCTTATTTCGTATTATATTTATTTATATATTCTATTTATTTACTTTATTTATTTAGAGAATAAATATGAATCATGGTTTATTGAAGATTTTCTTAAAAGCGTCCCATCAATTTGGCTTGGCTTAAAAGAAATCTTTTCACCTAGAAAATTCAAGGAGTCCCAATTGACTTTCTTGAAATTTCATCATTGGCATAATTCATATTTTTTATTTCCTAAATTTTATTCCAAGCTATTTAGTTCGTTTATTTATTCACTTATCTAATTTTATTTAAATTTCTTTAACATTAATCTTGATTTTATTTATTTCATTTATTTATATTTATTTAATAAACATGAATTATATTTTATCGAAAACTTTTTCAAAAGTATCCCATCAATTTGGCTCAACTTAAGAAAGAATCATCTCACCTAGAAATACCCAAGGAGTCTCAATTGACTTTCTTTGAATTTCATCCTCGGTATAACTCATATTTATTTCTTTATTATCTAATCTTATTAATTACTAATTATTTTCCTATTAATTTTTCGTCTAATTTATGTTCTCATATCTATATTTGTTTATCTATATTCATTTATATTTTATTCATATTTAATTTACTAAGAATAAACATTGATTATAATTTATTGAAAATTCTTTCAAAAGTATTCCATCGATTTGGCTCAACTTAAGAAAGAATCATCTCACCTAGACATTTTTAAGATGTCTCAATTGACTTTCTCTAAATGTCATCATCGGTATAACTCATATTCATCTCCTTTCAATTATTTAGTTTCATTTAATTTTTAGTTAATTTTACTTTATTGTACAAAGATTTATTTTTAGGCTAATTTGGTTTTTAATTTCTATTGGTTAACAAATCTAATTCTAAACCTAAAAAAAATAGATAAATTAGTAAAAATAAATAAAATAAAATAAGTTAATCAAATAAAACGGAATAGTAAATTAACTGAAATAATAATAAAAATTTCGTAAATATCCTAAAAATATATTTAGTACATGCTTAAAATAATAAGAACTAAAACCAACTATGACAAATTAATAAACAGCATCATTAAAACAAAAAATTTCTGACACACGTGATGTATAAAGGATACAAAAGCATTTGAATAATCAATATGTATGTGAACAAGGATGGAAGGAGTTATTATTGTCAGAATATTTCTTACCTTTCTCTTGCAATTTTCTTTTCTTTTCACGTTTCTTTCTTGTCTTTCTTCTGACTACTTTCCTTCTTTCACGTTAGAAGTGATGATGGTGCAACAGGGTTAAAATGCAGTGATGACACGATGAAGATGATAGGCAGGGTCAATAGCTTGAAGGTGGTGAAGATGAATACAGAGGCTGTGTAATAAGGCCTCCTAAAGCTATGCCGTTCAATCCACTCTCCTTTGTTTAAGCTTTTCCTTTATTTTGCAGCAGCCCACGTGACTATGTAGGCAAGAGAATGGCAGCCCACAGCAGCGGCTATTGGGCAAGAAAACTCCTCAAAGCAGCAGTAAGCTAGCGAGGAAAGGCAAAGTGTGGTGTAGTGCAGGTAGTGTAACCAGCAATAGGCGCAGCAATGGAGGAGTTGGCAAGGGACGGGCTCAGCAGAAGAGCGGGCTGAATGACTTCAGTGCAGGGCTGTTTGGTGCGCAACAAGGTGACTCAGGCTTGAGATGATAGGAAGCAGCAGCATGGAGAGCAGTTGGAGGAAGACGGAGGTTCGGCAACTGAGCAGTGTAGGAGAAGTGCGACTTGGGTTGAAGAGGATGAGGCAGCAAGGATGAACGATGGGATGATGAGCTGAGGATACTGCAGCGAGGAACCTGGCTGTGGTGATGAAGTTGGGGCGGTGGCCAAGGTTTTGAGGATGAAGGTTAATCAGGGTGGCTTGGTTGGGAGGTGGCAGCAGGTTTTTAGCAATGGTACGACAGTGATGGCAATAAAGAGAGCAGCAAGAAAGGCAAGGAGCAACAGTGAGGATGCAAGGGGCGATGCCAGCACTGCAGCAGAGGGCTGGGAATGATGCTTGAAGGTGGCGATAGGGAGTGCCACGAGCAGGAGACAATCACGATGTTGCCAGTAAAAGAGGTTGTGAAGTAGAGGATCACGATGGCAGCCTTCTAGCTAAGAGTAGTAGAAATCTTTTTTTAGGGTTTTTTCTTTTTCTCCTCCTCCCCCCTCAAACCGTGTAAGCCTCCTCTATTTATGTTTTTGTCTTTTTTCATTTTTTTAGAAAGAAAAATCCTAATTTTAATGTATTGACCCCAAAATTTTGGGATCTTTATTTTGTTATTTATTTCTTATTTGATCCCTTTTAACTTATTGCCTTTTTTTTATTATTATTTTTGGGCAATGAATTTTCAGATTTAATTTCACCCAATTTATTTCTTTATTATTACTATCTTTCTTATGGCAACAAATCATTGAAGTCAACTTCCTTTCATTTTAAATTTTTTTTTTAAAAAACAAATCCTTTGGTCAACTTTGGGTGTGCATAGGACTTTAGGTATTTTGCATGGAAGGGTTTGCATGGAATGCATGGGGTTCCAACTTAAGATTTGATCAAAATTATTTTTTTTGATTTTGTTTTTAATTTAGAGAAATTGTTCAGACAAAATTAGGTGTCTACAATAATTAAATTAAATACTAGAGTAAGTGAATAGTGGAAATTCATAATGTTATAAAATTAAAATTAAACCTTAAACCACAGGAATTAATTTTAAATAATTCTATAAGCTAAAACATTAAATTAAATAAACATATAATATATATTTACAATTATGAGAAAAGTGCAGGTATAAGATATTATGTGTGTGTGTATATTTATATATATAAACTAAAACACATGTGACAAAAGGAGTAAAATATTGTTTAAGGTTGTGGCTTCTTGAATAAGCTAACCTCAACTACTCCTACTACCTCTTTTCATTGTCGGCAAGCAGGGCATTTGTGAGGAAGCCATGGTTGGTTGTTGTGAAGACCTAGAGAACAATGAGAGGAGAGGGAATGAGTGTTTCAATTAAAGATGGAACGAAAGAGAGTAAAGGCTGCATTGCTCGGGTTAACTAGAAACATATTAGGAGAGGCGTGAAAAGTTTTCTCTCGAGCAGCAAAACAGATATGGTGAGAAAAGAAACTGGAAAAGCCAAAACTTGTAGTAGCAAAAATGAAAGGGCTTTAGAGGCTAAAAACAGAGTGATCAAAGGTAGTTCCTTGGTGGTGATTTGAGAGCAATTTGAGGGTGGTACTATTGTATGAAAATCTCTTTAGTGCGGATAGTGTATTGTTGCAAATAAGTTGAAGAAGAAATTTTGTAGGCAAGGCACTTTTAGGAAGCTATCTTAAGAATAATAGTTTCCTTACACTGGTGCAAATGATTTAGAAAATATTGCTCACAGGATACAATGCCTACTCCAAGAGAAAATCAATTGCACTTTAAGTTTCTCTTTTAAACTCACTTGAACCAAACTAGAGAATAAAGAGTGCAAGAAGAGAATATGATTTTAGAGCAAAAGAATGTAGAAGATTGTATTAAATTCCATGAAATTGGAAGTATTTATAGACTCAAAACAGTGTTAGAAACACCCTTTCATGATTAGACATCATTTGAATGAAGAACTATAACTTTTGGAATGAAAAAACATGTCCAACTGTAGACATCAAATTTTGTCCGAGTAAAAAATAATAATAATAATAATAATAATAATAATAAATAAATAAAAATAATAATTAAAAAAAACACAAAAAAAAATAATAAAATAATAAAATAATAAATAAAATAAATATAAAAACAAGACAAAAAAATACGTCAATGTTTTTTTATGCAAACCCTAAAACTCCATGCAAACCTTTAACCTCTTCCTATCTAAAAATTAATTGACAAATAAAAGAGTTGACCAAGAAGATTCATTTCAAAAAAAAAGAAGGAAAGAAATAAATTAAAAGTGTGAAACTAATAAGAAAGGAAAAAAAATCAAGACTGAATCACCAAAAAAAAAATCAATCTTGCATAATGGTAGCCATATTTTAAGGACATGAATGGCGGAATATTGTTTCTTTCCGTTACTCATGCTTAGGAATGGCTATAAAAGCATGGGGGAGGACGGTTACAGAAAGAGGGAGAAAAAAGAAAAATTTTGCTGCCATTTTTTTTTCTTTCAGAATTTCCAAACACACCTTGGCTCACGATACATCATCATCACTGCCAAAGTTTTCACCCTTTTAAGACTGCACATCGCTCCACTATCCTCGGTGATCCTCCCCGCAACCCTCAGTCACCTCGGCCAGCTCTTTGCCGCCTGCTTCGAGTCTACTCCACCGGAACCACCTGTCACGCACCCTTGCTCCTGTACTTCATCGCTGTCTTGAACTGCACCGAGCCGCCACTGCTCACTCCTACAGCCTGCGGCTTTGCATCACAGATCTCCCCTCCCTGCATTGCTCTACCATGATACATCATCAAACCGAACTTGCTACACTGTCATTATCCACGGCGGTTGCTTGCTGCATCTCCAAAGTTGCTACCACAAGTTGGCTTTTGTGAAAGAAGCCACTAAAGAAAGAGAACAAAGGCCTGTCTCAGTGAAGAAGAAAGCCGCCAAAAAGCTGCAGCATCGTGCCTCTGTTTTGGTCATCATCTTCCTCCGATTGCTGCGTCTCTGTCCAATCAACATTGTTGCACCGCTTTCGGCCCAGCTGTAGTGTACGTTGACTCATCGTTACTCACCACTATTGCCTACCTTGCCCTGCGTCTTGCATCCAAGATCATCGGTTGCTGCTACCGTTCATCATCATCCTTGCTTGCTGTCGTGTCTGCTAGGGAAAAGGAAGTTGTGATCTACGTGAAGAAGAAAGACCAAGAATTAAGAAGTGAGTCTTCTTGTTGAGGTATATTCTCTACCTTACACTCTGCAAGTTTTGTCTTCATACTTCATAAAATAATGTATAATAATGAAAAAAAAAAACAAAACAATGACTGCCTTTGCTTGTACGTGACTATGCATATCTCAACAAGAAGAGTTCATATATGTTTTATTTATATAGATATCATTGTCTCCTGTTAAAAACCATCATCTTGTACGTGTCCATGTGTTTTTGTTTGGGTTGGAAAAGAACTTTTATCAATATATATTTAAAAAAAAAGAAAAAAAGAAGGATTGTAAAAAGATTTTTTTCTTGTATTTTTTTAAGATGTTGAAAGAATTCATATACATAATTTTTAATGTTATTAGGAGAAAATTTTTTTTTAAAAAAAATAATAAATAAATAAAAAAATAAAAACAATAACAAACAAATTAATAACCAATAATAAAACAAATAAATAAAAAAGGATAAATGCAAATAATAAATTTGAATTCCCGATGATAAGATTTCGAAGAAATCACAAGTAGTGATTCTTCGATAATCTTTAGGATCGAGAAAATTCATTAGATGTTACCAGCGTATTGGAATATCTAATTTGTTTATCTCGATATCAAAGCTTCTTATAAAATAAATAAAAATAAATAAAAAAAAGGAAAAAAAATATAAACTTAAAATAAATAAATTTAAATATAAAAAAAGCTTTAATAACAAATTTTAAATTTCCGATGATAGGATTTCTTAGAAATCGCAAGTAGCGATTCTTTGACAATCCTCAGGATCGAAATAAAATCTTTAATGTCACTAGCGTATTGGGACATTTAAATGATTTTATTCCGATATAAAGAAAATATTAATAAGATTTCTTAGCATAAAAAAAATAAATATAAAAAAATGGTAATAAAAATAATAATATAAAAAAATAGGTAAATACAAGAAAATAGTAAGTGAATAGAAATAAAAAAACTTTTAAATAGGTAAAAATTTAGGAATTAAAATAAATAAATAAATAAATGTAAATACACATCTTAAAAGGTCCCCGATGATAGGATTCCTTAGAATCACAAGTAGTGATTCTTTGATTATCCTTAGGGTCGAAATAAAATATTTGAATATTACCAGCGTATTGGGGTATTCAAATAATTTTAGTTCGATATTAAGATCAACTTATATGAAATAAACTAACACTAAAAAATAATAAATAAATAAATATTTTAAACAAACAAATAAACAAAACTTCAAAAATAAAGAGTAAAACAAATTAAAAATAAATAAGATATAAATAATGCCTGATGATGAGATGTTACGGAATTCACAAGTAGTGATTCCTAACTGATCTCTAGGTGAGAGAAATATGCTAAATGTTACCAGCGTATTGGAATATTTAGTATGATTTTTCAATAAAAGTAAGATTTTATAAATATAAATAAATAACAAAATAATAATATAAGTATAAATGAATTAAAAGATAATAAAAATAAAATAAAATTTCTTACGTGCATCACATCTATTTTGTTTGCATCATTTGCATTCATTGTAATTCCAAACTAAATGCGAATCTCCCGAGGATGGGATTATATAGAAATCGCAAGTAGCGATTCTTAAGAAATCCCTAGGTGAGGAAATTATCCGAAATGCTACCAAAAGTATTGGGGTACTTCGGAATAATTTTCAATATAAGGGATTTTCATTTATAAAAACTAAAATTTATGAATTAAAAAATAATAAAATGAAATAATGGATTTCTCATGTACATCATCCATATTTTGATTGCATCATTTGCATTCATGAAATTTCAAAAAAATAAGTGCGAATCTCCCGAGGATGGGATTCTATAGAAATCGCAAGTAGCGATTCTTAAGAAATCTATAGGTGAGGAAATTATCCGAAATGCTACCAAAAGTATTGGGGTATTTTGGAATAATTTTTAATACAAAAGATTCTCATTTATTTCAAATAAAAATAAATTTAACATAAATAAAAATAAAATTTAATGTTTCAAATAATAAGCAAATAACAAATTGATTTCAAAATAAATGAATTTCTTTTTAAATGTTTAATTAAGACCATTTTATTAAGATCAAAAGATAATACATGATTAAGTGGTACCGTTTTCTAACGGGCGCTGTGGGGGTGCTAATCCTTCCCCACGCGTAACTGAACTCCCGAACCCAAACTTTGTTTTCGCAGATCAAAAATTATTTTTTTTGATAAACCTTAATTAATTTTAAGATTTTATTTGAAAAAAAATAAATGATTTTAGGTGGCCAATCACACCTAGCCAAAAAAGATTGGTGGCGACTCCATTTTGTGTTTTTCAAAATCGTCTAGCGATCGAGTCTCCGGATGAAAATCGTTACGACAGCTTGGCGACTCCACTGGGGAACAAAGAGAGTCGAACCATGATTAATCATGTTTTATCCAAAATCTTAGTTAATGGTCTTGATAAATATTTAATAAAACTTTTCATAAAAAATATTTAAAAAAAAAACAACAAAAATACAAAAAATATATGTGAATCATCTTTATCGCTTGCATTTTGGGATGTTTTTTTTTTTTTTTTCCTTTGCATGCATGACATATTCATTGCATACATAAACCCTACACCCGGGTTTGTCCCTTTTAGGAGAGAGAATAGTACCTTTGCTCTCGTGAGGTGATAACCTCCGCAATGGCAAGCGAAATACTCTCACTCAAGTTGAACCTTTTCCGTTTGTAGCCTGTCATGGGTGAGGATTGGGGTGCCTTACTAGTCTAGCGTAGACGTCAGTAAGGAACAATTTGGGAACCTTTTGTCCTTTAGAGACCCAAACCAAGCATATAGTGAACCATAGAAAAAGTTCACCTTAGATAGAACCTTACCCTTAGAAAGTAACCCTGTATAAGACATTTGCTGTTACTTTTGTTTTTGTACTAATAAATGTTCTGTTTTTCCTTTTTGCATGAATCATTTCTCATCATGAAGGTTGCATAAGAGAGGTATTTTCTCCATGGCCTATTACAACCAAGAATCCTTTATGAAATCCAAAGAATGTTGGGCTTGTTCATCAACTGTGATTGTCATGTGTGATCCATATAATGAAGTGCAGTTTTGGTCAGAGAAGACTCAGCAAGAGAAAGGGAATTGCTTGATAGATGGCTTCATATCATCATTACCTAGAGAAGTGAGCTTGGACCTTAAGCAGAATGACTTAACAGGTTTGGTTAACATATGGAAGCAAATCAGTAAGGAGAAGAAAGAAGACTTTTGTAGCAAGTATGGCCAAATAGCTTCGTTGATTTCAGTGGCGGTTGAAGAACCTTTGCTGAAAGCTGCTATCCAGTTTTGGGATCCATCCTACAGGTGTTTCACATTTAACGAAGTGGATTTGATGCCCACTATAGAAGAGTACTCTATTTTGATATGGTTGGATTTAAAGAGCCCTGACAAGGTATATGTCAGAAAGCCGAAGTCTGGGTTTCGTAAGAAGTTGGCTGGGATTATGGGAGTGAAACCGGAAGAAATAGATCCTCATATGAAGCAAAAGGGAGAACACATTTGCCTACCTTGGGATTTTCTCCATGGATTTATTAAAGATCATTTGAATGATGAGAAGGGGTTAGCTGTTTTTGCCCTGGCAATTTACGGGTTGGTTATTTTTCCTAAGGTTTTGGGGCACATTGAGATAGCCGTGATAGACTTCTTTGAACAAGTTGTTAATAATGTAAATCCTTCGCCAGCAATCTTGGCTGAGACCTTTCGATCATTGAGTTATTGCCGACGAAAAGGAGAAGGGCGTTTCATGGGATGCGCACAACTCTTATACATGTGGATCAAGAGCCATTTCAACTGTGAGGTGAAAGAATTCTCAAAGCCTTTTTATCGTGGAAATACCTCGATCAAAGAATTTTGTAGAAGTAAATGGCCAAAACCAAAACCTAAAGATGAATGGGTGTTTGTCCTTCAACAGCTTAGAGATGATCAAGTGACTTGGATGGCCCCGTGGATGTATCATGTCCCAGTACTATATAGATGCGGAGAAGAATCTTGGATACCATTATTGGGATTATGGGGGATAACAAGTTGTGCCCCACTTATGGTGCAGAGACAGTTTTGGGCAAAACAGTTTACTCCGACAACGCATGGGCTTAATTTGATGGAGTATTCCTATGGTGAACCAAAGGCAACGAAAAAGACAGAACAAGCCATTCGAGCATGGAAACAACCTCGAAGATTTGCGACAGGACCCTTATCTGATAAAGCTACGCCAAATTACCTGATGTGGAGAGCTAAACGGGTTAAAGATGTTGTATTCAGAGAGTCACTTGTGTATGTACAACCTGAGGCAGATATATCCGAAATCGAGATTGTTCGGCAGCAATTCAAAGAGGAAGAAAAGAAGATGGAGCAAAGGAATCTAAAGCTTCAAGAAGAGGTAGAGAATTTAAAGGTCAAGTTTGAAGTACAAGAAGCTGCGCTCAAGAGGATGAGAACAGAGCGAGATGTTGCCCACAATGACCTTCAAGAATTGAATCAGGAAAATAAAAGGTTGAGAAGAGAAATGAGGATCGGAGGAATTGTTATGACTTCTAATGAGAGGAAGAAGGAAATAGAAGATCTTCGTGGGAAAGTGGAGTATTGGAGAAACAAGGCAAAGAAAAATGAAGAGGGAACTGCCATTACTCTTCAAGAGCAGCGATATTGGAAACAAATGTATACAGTTAACACTGAAAAATTGATGCAATGTCGAAAGGAAAATGAGGCTCTGAAAGTTGGACTGAAGGACGAAGACTATGTCAAACTTCAAGATGAAAGGAATCTGTTACAACAAAAAGTCCAGATTTTGGAGGAACACTTGCAACATTACAAGAATCACATTGCTTCGATCATCCAAGAATGGAAACTTAGGGAGAATGATTGGAGGTATTCATACGACTTGGTCGTAGATGCAAGCATGAAATGGAGAGTAAGGAGTTTTGGAAGACAACAATATATAGAACATTTGGCTACACAAGTCTGCAAAGCTGTGCGCAAGGCGAGAGAGATGGTGGAAAAGGCGGAAGCTCTGAGGCAGGAAATTAACCCAACTGGAGAGATTGGACAGCGTTTGTTGGATTTTCTTGAGGAAGCTAAAGATCAATATCAGCAAGTTAGTCAGTTTTATGGGTATAATAGGAGAATGTTAGCTATGTAATTTTGAATTCGATAGTCATATAATAAAAGTTCCTTTGAATAAATGAAAGTCGAATTCAATAGCCATGTAATAAAAGTTCTTTTGAATAAATGAAGGTTCTTTGGTTGAAATCGTTATGGATTAAATACCTCTTACTCCCATGCATGTCATGCATCCATTTCATACACATGCCTACCAATGAAAAGATATTGGTGATCATAAGTAATGACATCATATATCGTTGAGGTGGAAAGGAAAAGTTTTAATATCTCACCAAAAGTATTGGGATGATTTTATCTTTTCCTTCTTTATGGCAAAAACTAAAAAAATAACATGTGATCCTAATTTGCGGGCTCATTTAGGTGTCAGAATAGCGAAGCCACCGAATCCTGAACGTCCAGCACAACATCAGTACAAAACTCGCTCCCAATCTAAGGTCATGGAGTCCGAACAACAAGCAAGAATGGAAAGAATGGAAAAAGTTCAGCAAGAACTTATCAAGTCCCAAGAAGAATCTCGGGAGCAAATGGCAAAAATGATGGAGATGATGATGAGCTTAATGAAAGGGAAAGGAGTTGCTGATGATTCAAGGGAGGAACCTCAACTTTCAAGAGAAGATCCAATATACCCGCCTGGGTTTACACCGCCCCAAGCTCAAGCTACCCAAGGAGCTTATCCCCAAGTTCCAATTTTCCTGAATAACCCACAAAATCAAGGAAAGTATCCCGGATCTAGCCCTGTGGATCCTATTTTTGTGCCTAACTTGGATGACCCAATAGAGCAAGAGAAGTTAAGGAAGGAGAATGAAGAAACAAGAGAAAAGTATGTTTTGCTAGAAGAACGGTTAAGGGCAATTGAAGGAATGGATTTCTTTGGGAGCGTAGATGCCAACGAGCTTAGCCTTGTCCCAAACTTGGTTATACCACCAAAATTTAAAGCCCCTGAATTCGAGAGGTATGATGGGACCACCTGCCCAGCTGCTCATATTACTATGTTTTGTCGGAAGATGTCTGGCTACACGAACAACGATAAGTTGCTCATCCATTGCTTCCAGGATAGCTTGATTGGACCTACTGTTAAATGGTATAATCAGTTGGATCGGAGTCGTATCCATACGTGGAAGGATTTAGGAAAAGCCTTTATGGCACAATATAGGCATATGACCGATATGGCACCTGATAGGTTATCCTTACAGAACCTAGAGATGAAATCTGGTGAAAGCTTTAAAGAGTATGCCCAAAGGTGGAGGAATTTGGCAGCTCAGGTGCAGCCTCCGTTGACTGAAAAAGAAACAACAACTTTGTTTGTTAGTACTTTGCGACCCCCTTATTATGATAAACTCGTGGGGAGTGCTACTAAAAATTTTGCTGATATGGTCATTTCGGGGGAGATGATTGAAAATGCCATTAAAAGTGGCAAGATTGAAGACACATCAGCCCCAAAAAGGAGTGGAATGAGTAGAAAGAAAGATGGGGAAGTGCAAGCTGTTACCACTGAAAGACGATCGAAGATGAATTCCGCACCCCATTTTCCTTACCCTTCATACCATCCCTATTATTCACCCGTGAACAATATCTCCCAAAACCCTTACTCATACCAGCCTCAACCAACCCACCCCATGAATTTACAAGCACCAATGAATATTGGTACCCCTTCCTCTGCACAAGCACCAAGACCTACTTATCAACCTAACAACC
Organism: Heritiera littoralis; assembly: GCA_031772115.1. NCBI lineage: Eukaryota > Viridiplantae > Streptophyta > Magnoliopsida > Malvales > Malvaceae > Heritiera > Heritiera littoralis. Next base: position 1,071,636 of record JAPDPK010000142.1, on the reverse strand, counting down.
AAGGAAATAACCAAAGAGCTCCCAAGATTAATAAGGAGAGGCCCCAATTCGACCCAATACCAATATCCTATGCTGAACTATTCCCCCAATTATTGCAGAATCACTTTGTTGCCCCTGTTTTTCTACAACCCCTTAAACCCCCTTATCCAAAATGGTATGATGCAAATGCTCATTGCGATTATCATGCCGGGATCCAAGGCCACTCGATCGAAAATTGTACGGCATTTAAGTACAAAGTTCGAGATCTCATGAAAGCTGGAATCTTGGAATTTGGGAAGGATAATGAGCCAAGTGTAAATACGAATCCCCTTCCAAATCACACGGAGGCCAATGTAAACGCAATAATAGAGGATGATGGGTGTTGGATAAAAAGAAATGTCAATGATGTGAAAACACCGATGAGGGTGGTGCTGGAAACAATGAGGAAGGCAAAGATTATTCAATCTAAGAAGGCAAAATTTGGGCTTGAAATGCAAGAAGAAGAGTATTGTGAGTTTCATGGAGAAATGATGGGGCATTCCGTCCAAAGTTGTGAGGAGTTTCGTCGTATAGTACAAAAGATGATGGACTTAGGAGAAATTGAGTTCTCTGAAGCTCTTGAAGGGAAAGTAGTGAATGTTATAGAGCCATCAATGTTTGGGAAGCCAATCAAACCATTGAAGGTCGTTTGTGGGGATAAGAGTAAAATGGAACCTAGCATAACTGCTGAAAATGCTAGGTCGAAACTAATTGTTAAAGTTCCAAGCCCATTCCCGTATAAGAGTGACCATGCAGTCCCGTGGAATTACAATTATAAGGTCACAGCTCAAGGTTCTCTCAATAATCCCTCTACTTATACTGCTGATACAATAGACATTGCGGGCTCGGGAGGAATGACGAGAAGTGGTAGGTGTTATACCCCAGATATGTTGAAGAAAACTCAGATGGGGAAGGCTAAAGAAGATGGAAAGGGCGAAAACAATAGAGATAGCCAAGCAAAAGAGGTCAGACCAATGGTTCCAGTAGATTCTGAAAGAAAGAAACCTGTAACGGAGAAAGAGGCTTGTGAGTTTTTGAAGTTTATCAAGCACAGTGAATACAACGTGGTGGAACAATTAAATCGCTTACCAGCAAGGATTTCCTTACTTTCGTTACTCTTGAATTCAGAGCCTCATCGAAATGCTTTGTTGAGAGTGCTCAATGAAGCTTATGTGGCCCACAATGCGTCGGTAGAGAACATAGATCGGCTGGTGGGAAATATTGCGGCAGATAACTTCATTTCATTCAATGATGATGAGATCCCACTCGACGGTAGAGGGAATACTAAAGCCCTTCACATAACCACCACTTGCAAAGATCATATCCTTCCGAAAGTCCTCATTGATAATGGGTCATCCTTGAATGTTATGCCCATGATTACACTGTCTAGGTTGCCTGTAGATAAGTCAAATTTGAGGAGAAGTCACATTGTTGTGAGAGCTTTTGACGGTACTCGTCGAGAAGTGGTTGGGAATATAGAGGTGCCACTCCAGATTGGTCCATGTGTCTATAACATTGAATTTCAAGTTATGGATATCACTCCTTCTTATAATTGTTTACTTGGAAGGCCTTGGATCCATTCAGCGGGTGCAGTTCCTTCAACTCTGCATCAAAAGGTCAAATTCGTGGTTGATGGACATTTGGTGAGTATAGAAGGAGAAGAAGACATGATTGCGACCATTACTACAAGTGCCCCATACATAGAAGTTGCTGAAGATGCGGTGGAATGCTCTTTTAGATCTTTAGAACTTGTTAATGCTACATTTGTGGGAGAAGGGATGAAAATACCCGTACCACATTTGTCAAAAGCCACCAAGCTCGGGATCCAACAAACGATGGGAAAGGGATGTCATGCTGGAGCAGGTTTAGGAAAGGAGTTACAAGGAATGAAGAGAGCAGTGTCTGTTACTCCTAAGATGGATAGGTTTGGGTTAGGATATAAACCCACTGGACTTGAAAAGAAAAAGTTCATAGAAAGGAAGAAGAAAAGCAAGTTGGCTGATTTTATGGGGCACGAAATAGAGTTTGAACCAATGGGTTTCCCTCCTCTATATGAGTCTTTCTATTCGGGGGGATACATCTACAATAGCTCTGCAAAAGTTGAAGAAGGCGGGTCTATCCCAGCAATGGCTAGAGCTTTCGCAGATCTCTCTATCAATATGGTGGGAATAGAGGAATTTCTAGAAGAGATGGATAGTTCCGGAATTCGTCCTTGTCCTCTCGGCTACAAATTGGAAAATTGGCGTGCTGTTGAGCTCCCCGTCATTTTCAAATCACGTTCCATGTAACGCAATAAACTTATCCAAGTGCTTTTACCCAAAGGCATTAGAGTCTTTTATGTACGGGCTTTTATTTAGTCTTTATCATTCAATAAATGACAAGCATGATGCATTTTATTCATTCATCCGTGTTGTTTCTCTTCATTCATTTTTATACCTTCTCCATATCAATCCCATTTTAATTATCTCCAGGTATCCCAATAATGAAAATGAGGACCTTCTCAACAATAATCCAGAACTTAATTTTGAAAGAACTGTTTGTGTTGGTGAACTTAATGATGAAGGAGATGTGGATGATTATGCTTTACCTCAAGATTTGTTAAGACTAGTACAACAAGAAGAGAAACAAATTATGCCCAATCAAGAACCAATAGAAGTCATAAACTTGGGGAATGAAGAAATAGAGAAAGAAGTTAAAATTGGGACCTCTCTCTCCTTGCCAATTAAACAAAGATTAATGAGCTTGCTCCGCGAATATACAGATGTGTTTGCTTGGTCGTACCAGGACATGCCAGGTTTGAATACTGATATTGTAGTGCATAGATTACCTTTGAAGCCAGGTTGCAAACCGGTTCAGCAGAAATTGAGGAGGATGAAACCAGAAATGTTGTTGAAAATAAAAGAGGAGGTAAAAAAGCAATTCGACGCCGGATTCCTAGAAGTGGCAAAATACCCTAAATGGGTAGCAAATATAGTCCCAGTACCTAAGAAGGATGGAAAGGTGAGAATGTGTGTTGACTATCGGGATTTGAATAGAGCTAGCCCTAAAGACAATTTCCCGTTACCACATATTGATACTCTAGTTGATAATACGGCCAGGCATTCATTATTCTCTTTCATGGATGGTTTTTCGGGATATAACCAGATCAAGATGGCACCAGAGGACATGGAAAAGACCACGTTTGTGACAATGTGGGGAACTTTTTGTTACAAAGTAATGCCATTTGGTTTAAAAAATGCTGGGGCAACCTATCAAAGGGCCATGGTAACTCTATTCCATGATATGATGCATAAGGAGATTGAGGTTTATGTAGATGATATGATCGCTAAATCGAGAAGAGCGGAGGACCATGTCGACAATTTAAAAAAGCTCTTTGAAAGATTAAGAAAGTTTCAACTTAAACTCAACTCGGCTAAATGCACATTCGGGGCTACATCAGGAAAATTATTGGGTTTTGTTGTTAGTGAAAGAGGGATCGAGGTGGATCCGGATAAAATCAAGGCTATCCAAGACTTACCGCCACCGCGTACTCAGAAGGAAGTGAGGGGTTTCCTCGGACGATTGAATTATATCTCCCGTTTTATATCTCATCTCACTGCTAAGTGTGATCCAATTTTCAAGCTTCTACGAAAACATGACTCAGGAGAGTGGGATGAAAATTGTCAACTAGCATTTGATAGAGTCAAAGAATACCTTTCGAATCCACCAGTTTTAGTTCCTCCTATTCCAGGAAAGCCGCTTATTCTGTATCTTGTAGTTCATGAGCACTCGATGGGTTGTGTATTGGGGCAATACGACGAAGCAAGCAAGAAAGAGCGTGCAATCTACTACTTGAGCAAGAAGTTCACGGATTGTGAATCCATGTATTCCTCACTAGAAAAAATGTGTTGTGCACTAGCCTGGACTGCCCAGAGACTTCGGCATTATATGTTGTATCACACTACTTGGTTGATTGCGAAGTTGGATCCCATTAAGTACATTTTTGAAAAGCCTTCTTTGTCAGGGAGGTTAGCAAGATGGCAGGTATTACTCTCCGAATATGATATTGTCTATGTAAGTCAAAAAGCCATCAAGGGGAGTGCGATAGCTGAATTCTTGGCAGATCGAGTTGCAGAAGAATATGAGCCTATGAGGTTCGACTTCCCGGACGAGGATTTGATGACTATCCTCAAGATTGATGAAGAGTTAGTGGGAGATAAGGCATGGAAGTTGTACTTTGATGGAGCATCAAATATTCTGGGACATGGTATTGGTGCAATCTTAATATCTCCAAAATGGGATCATTATCCGTTCACTGCAAGATTGGATTTCAATTGTACCAATAACATGGCTGAATATGAAGCATGTATCATGGGACTACAAGCAGCCGTCGAAAAGAAAATTAAGGCGTTGGAAGTATACGGGGATTCTGCATTGGTAATTTACCAATTGCGAGGGGAGTGGGAGACAAGAGACTCAAAAATGGTCTTGTATCGTGAATTCGTCATCGACTTAATCAAACAATTTGAAAAGGTTTCTTTTGACCATTTACCTCGAGAAGAAAATCAAATGGCAGATGCTTTGGCAACATTGGCAGCCATGTTCAAAGTAAATGCAAATACTGAAGTTCAGCTCATTAAGATGAGTGTACGTGGTTCCCCAACTCATTGCTTAAATGTGGAGGAAGAAATTGATGATAAGCCTTGGTTTCATGATATTCTACAATATGTTAAGAACCAACAATATCCTAAGCAAGCCACGGGAAACGATAAGAGGACCATAAGAAGATTGGCGATGGGATTCTTTCTCGATGGTGATATCTTGTATAAGAAAGGGAGGGACCAAGTTTTGTTAAGGTGTGTGGATGCTATGCAAGCTAGAAAGATCCTCGAGAAGGTTCACGAAGGAAGTTGTGGGACTCATGCGAATGGGCATATGATGGCTAGAAAGATCATGAGAGCAGGATATTATTGGATGACCATGGAGAGTGATTGCATTAAATATGCTCAAAGATGTCACAAGTGTCAAATATATGGGGATAAAATACACGTCCCTCCAACATCTTTGCACGTCATGACAGCTCCTTGGCCTTTCTCAATGTGGGGAATGGATGTAATTGGGCCAATCACTCCAAAAGCGTCGAATGGACATCGTTTTATCTTAGTAATGATTGATTACTTTACAAAATGGGTGGAAGCTGCATCATTTGCTAGTGTGACGAAGTCAGTGGTGTGCAAGTTCATCAAGAAAGAAGTCATATGCAGATTTGGATTCCCTGAGAGGATTATTTCAGACAATGCTATGAATTTTAATAACAAGGTGATAGAGGAGGCTTGTGAGCAATTCAAAATCAAACATCATAATTCAGTGCCATATCGCCCGAAAATGAATGGGGCCGTAGAAGCTGCAAATAAAAATATCAAGAAGATTATTCAAAAAATGACAGACACCTATAAAGACTGGCATGAGAAACTTCCTTTTGCTTTGCATGCTTACCGGACTTCAATGCGTACATCCACCGGAGCCACTCCGTTCTCGTTGGTATATGGAATGGAAGCCGTTCTGCCTATTGAGGTTGAGATTCCTTCCTTGCGGGTATTGCTGGAGGTAGAATTGGAAGAAGCAGAATGGATCCGTACTCGATATGAACAGTTGAATTTGATTGAGGAAAAGAGGCTTAAAGCACTTTGTCATGGCCAATTATATCAAAGGAGAATGATGAGAGCATATGACAAAAAGGTCCGCCCTAGACAATTTCGGGAGGGGGAATTAGTTTTGAAAAGGATTCCATCTAATCAGCATGATCCTCGAGGAAAATGGGCACCAAATTGGGAAGGCCCGTATGTGGTAAAGAAGGCCTTTTCAGGGGGAGCATTGATTTTGACGGAGATGGATGGGTATGAGTTACCAAACCCGGTCAATGGTGATGTGGTAAAAAAATATTATGCTTGAAATTGGATCTAAGTTGAAAACCTGAAAAGGCGGCTTAGATTAAAAAAAAAAAAAGAGGGTCTAAGTCGAAAACCTGAAAAGGCGGCTTAGATTCAAAAAAAAAAAGGTTGGGGTTTAAGTTGAAAACCTGAAAAGGCGGCTTAAACCCATAGGAGGTATCTAAGTCGAAAACCTGAGAGGGCGGCCTAGATAAAAGGGGCATCAGTGTTGCAAGTCTAAAGGGGTTAAAGATGATAGGAAACATCTCCTACACATTGGGGTCATCAATCAATGGTTCATACAATAAGGATCCTGGATTATTCGATAGAGAAAGTCCGAATTTTTCTTATAAGGGAACTTCTGCCACCATACATTTTTTATTCCTTTCTTCATGAATTCTTAGATATTTTGAGACAAAGCCAAATTGTTCTTCATTGAAACTACCTTGTACATGGACTTGTTTGCCTTACATTCATAATAAATGCATCTTGCTTGGCAATTGTGAATGATTTTGATTCAGTAAATAGTCCCAAATATAAAAGTAGTTTGCATTGCTATGTGAATAATAAAATGGGAATATGAGGGTTTAAACCCAACTCTGCGGGCATATAGACCAAAAGTACGGAAATCATACAAGGCGTTGCTTCCAAAAAAAAAAAAGAGAAAAAAAAAGAAAAAAAAAAGAAAAAGAAAAAAAGGGGAGTACGATATCTTGTAAGCTCAAAGTTTGGTAATTTGATTCGAGCAACCAGGGTGACGATGAAATATGCGTTTACAGCCAAATGTGTACCTGCAAATTAGGTCACTTGTTATGATTTGCATTCACATTCATGAATATTGCATCTGCAATTATGCCCTCTACACTTATATAATTTGATGCGTAACTCCTGATTCGGAAAATTTAAACTTTCGAGCCTTGGTGGAGTCAAGGTATTATGTGTCAAAGTCGAATTCACTTTTTCGAAGTGGATCGAGCCTTGGTAAGAGTCAAGGTATCATGTGTTTCAAAATCGAATTCACTTTTTCACAGTGGATTGAGCCTTGGTAGGGAGTCAAGGTATTATGTGTCAAAACCCAATTCACTTTTTCGAAGTGGATCGAGCCTTGGTATGGAGTCAAGGTATCATGTGTTTCAAAATCGAATTCACTTTTTCACAGTGGATCGAGCCTTGGTAGGGAGTCAAGGTATTATGTGTCAAAATCGAATTCACTTTTTCACAGTGGATCGAGCCTTGGTAGGGAGTCAAGGTATTATGTGTCAAAATCGAATTCACTTTTTCATAGTGGATCGAGCCTTGGTAGGGAGTCAAGGTATTATGTGTCAAAATCGAATTCACTTTTTCACAGTGGATCGAGCCTTGGTAGGGAGTCAAGGTATTATGTGTCAAAATCGAATTCACTTTTTCATAGTGGATCGAGCCTTGGTAGGGAGTCAAGGTATTATGTGTCAAAATCGAATTCATCTTTTCATAGTGGATCGAGCCTTGGTAGGGAGTCAAGGTATTATGTGTCAAAATCGAATTCACTTTTTCATAGTGGATCGATCCTTGGTATGGAGTCAAGGTATCATGTGTTTCAAAATCGAATTCACTTTTTCACAGTGGATCGAGCCTTGGTAGGGAGTCAAGGTATTATGTGTCAAAATCGAATTCACTTTTTCATAGTGGATCGATCCTTGGTATGGAGTCAAGGTATCATGTGTTTCAAAATCGAATTCACTTTTTCACAGTGGATCGAGCCTTGGTAGGGAGTCAAGGTATTATGTGTCAAAGTCGAATTCACTTTTCCAAAGTGGATCGAGCCTTGGTAGGGAGTCAAGGTTTTAAAGTCAAATTCACTTTTTCATAGTGAATCGATCCTTTGTAGGGAGTCAAGTTATTATCTTCGAGGATCAAAATTTTTCAAAAAAAATTGGACAAAGTTGTTGTCTAAAGTCTTTGCCCTATTCCTGATCCTCAGCAATGTGCAAAGAGGGGCAGCTGTAGACATCAAATTTTGTCCGAGTAAAAAATAATAATAATAATAATAATAATAAATAAAAATAATAATTAAAAAAAAACACAAAAAAAATAATAAAATAATAAAATAATAAATAAAATAAATATAAAAACAAGACAAAAAAATACGTCAATGTTTTTTTATGCAAACCCTAAAACTCCATGCAAACCTTTAACCTCTTCCTATCTAAAAATTAATTGACAAATAAAAGAGTTGACCAAGAAGATTCATTTCAAAAAAAAAAGAAGGAAAGAAATAAATTAAAAGTGTGAAACTAATAAGAAAGGAAAAAAAATCAAGACTGAATCACCAAAAAAAAATCAATCTTGCATAATGGTAGCCATATTTTAAGGACATGAATGGCGGAATATTGTTTCTTTCCGTTACTCATGCTTAGGAATGGCTATAAAAGCATGGGGGAGGACGGTTACAGAAAGAGGGAGAAAAAAGAAAAATTTTGCTGCCATTTTTTTTTCTTTCAGAATTTCCAAACACACCTTGGCTCACGATACATCATCATCACTGCCAAAGTTTTCACCCTTTTAAGACTGCACATCGCTCCACTATCCTCGGTGATCCTCCCCGCAACCCTCAGTCACCTCGGCCAGCTCTTTGCCGCCTGCTTCGAGTCTACTCCACCGCAACCACCTGTCACGCACCCTTGCTGCTGTACTTCATCGCTGTCTTGAACTGCACCGAGCCGCCACTGCTCACTCCTACAGCCTGCGGCTTTGCATCACAGATCTCCCCTCCCTGCATTGCTCTACCATGATACATCATCAAACCGAACTTGCTACACTGTCATTATCCACGGCGGTTGCTTGCTGCATCTCCAAAGTTGCTACCATAAGTTGGCTTTTGTGAAAGAAGCCACTAAAGAAAGAGAACAAAGGCCTGTCTCAGTGAAGAAGAAAGCCGCCAAAAAGCTGCAGCATCGTGCCTCTGTTTTGGTCATCATCTTCCTCCGATTGCTGCGTCTCTGTCCAATCAACATTGTTGCACCGCTTTCGGCCCAGCTGTAGTGTACGTTGACTCATCGTTACTCACCACTATTGCCTACCTTGCCCTGCGTCTTGCATCCAAGATCATCGGTTGCTGCTACCGTGCATCATCATCCTTGCTTGCTGTCGTGTCTGCTAGGGAAAAGGAAGTTGTGATCTACGTGAAGAAGAAAGACCAAGAATTAAGAAGTGAGTCTTCTTGTTGAGGTATATTCTCTACCTTACACTCTGCAAGTTTTGTCTTCATACTTCATAAAATAATGTATAATAATGAAAAAAAAAAACAAAACAATGACTGCCTTTGCTTGTACGTGACTATGCATATCTCAACAAGAAGAGTTCATATATGTTTTATTTATATAGATATCATTGTCTCCTGTTAAAAACCATCATCTTGTACGTGTCCATGTGTTTTTGTTTGGGTTGGAAAAGAACTTTTATCAATATATATTTAAAAAAAAAGAAAAAAAGAAGGATTGTAAAAAGATTTTTTTCTTGTATTTTTTTAAGATGTTGAAAGAATTCATATACATAATTTTTAATGTTATTAGGAGAAATTTTTTTTTTAAAAAAAATAATAAATAAATAAAAAAATAAAAACAATAACAAACAAATTAATAACCAATAATAAAACAAATAAATAAAAAAGGATAAATGCAAATAATAAATTTGAATTCCCGATGATAAGATTTCGAAGAAATCACAAGTAGTGATTCTTCGATAATCTTTAGGATCGAGAAAATTCATTAGATGTTACCAGCGTATTGGAATATCTAATTTGTTTATCTCGATATCAAAGCTTCTTATAAAATAAATAAAAATAAATAAAAAAAAGGAAAAAAATATAAACTTAAAATAAATAAATTTAAATATAAAAAAAACTTTAATAACAAATTTTAAATTTCCGATGATAGGATTTCTTAGAAATCGCAAGTAGCGATTCTTTGACAATCCTCAGGATCGAAATAAAATCTTTAATGTCACCAGCGTATTGGGACATTTAAATGATTTTATTCCGATATAAAGAAAATATTAATAAGATTTCTTAGCATAAAAAAAATAAATATAAAAAAATGGTAATAAAAATAATAATATAAAAAAAATAGGTAAATACAAGAAAATAGTAAGTGAATAGAAATAAAAAAACTTTTAAATAGGTAAAAATTTAGGAATTAAAATAAATAAATAAATAAATGTAAATACACATCTTAAAAGGTCCCCGATGATAGGATTCCTTAGGAATCACAAGTAGTGATTCTTTGATTATCCTTAGGGTCGAAATAAAATATTTGAATATTACCAGCGTATTGGGGTATTCAAATAATTTTAGTTCGATATTAAGATCAACTTATATGAAATAAACTAACACTAAAAAATAATAAATAAATAAATATTTTAAACAAACAAATAAACAAAACTTCAAAAATAAAGAGTAAAACAAATTAAAAATAAATAAGATATAAATAATGCCTGATGATGAGATGTTACGGAATTCACAAGTAGTGATTCCTAACTGATCTCTAGGTGAGAGAAATATGCTAAATGTTACCAGCGTATTGGAATATTTAGTATGATTTTTCAATAAAAGTAAGATTTTATAAATATAAATAAATAACAAAATAATAATATAAGTATAAATGAATTAAAAGATAATAAAAATAAAATAAAATTTCTTACGTGCATCACATCTATTTTGTTTGCATCATTTGCATTCATTGTAATTCCAAACTAAATGCGAATCTCCCGAGGATGGGATTATATAGAAATCGCAAGTAGCGATTCTTAAGAAATCCCTAGGTGAGGAAATTATCCGAAATGCTACCAAAAGTATTGGGGTACTTCGGAATAATTTTCAATATAAGGGATTTTCATTTATAAAAACTAAAATTTATGAATTAAAAAATAATAAAATGAAATAATGGATTTCTCATGTACATCATCCATATTTTGATTGCATCATTTGCATTCATGAAATTTCAAAAAAATAAGTGCGAATCTCCCGAAGATGGGATTCTATAGAAATCGCAAGTAGCGATTCTTAAGAAATCTCTAGGTGAGGAAATTATCCGAAATGCTACCAAAAGTATTGGGGTATTTTGGAATAATTTTTAATACAAAAGATTCTCATTTATTTCAAATAAAAATAAATTTAACATAAATAAAAATAAAATTTAATGTTTCAAATAATAAGCAAATAACAAATTGATTTCAAAATAAATGAATTTCTTTTTAAATGTTTAATTAAGACCATTTTATTAAGATCAAAAGATAATACATGATTAAGTGGTACCGTTTTCTAACGGGCGCTGTGGGGGTGCTAATCCTTCCCCACGCGTAACCGAACTCCCGAACCCAAACTTTGTTTTCGCAGATCAAAAATTATTTTTTTTGATAAACCTTAATTAATTTTAAGATTTTATTTGAAAAAAAATAAATGATTTTAGGTGGCCAATCACACCTAGCCAAAAAAGATTGGTGGCGACTCCATTTTGTGTTTTTCAAAATCGTCTAGCGATCGAGTCTCCGGATGAAAATCGTTACGACACCAACGAACACATTTTTTGAATTTTCAGAATGGGAAGTCGGATGCCCGAGAAGTGGAGTCAACTTTCCTATTGTATTTTCAAAACAGAAATCATTTTCACTTGGGTAGTTGGCAGCCCCTTTAGGGTAGTCGGCTGCCCTATATGGAAGTTGAATTCACATGCCAAAAATATTTCCAGAAGGCTTCGATACATAGGGCAGTTGAGTGCTCTTTTGGGCAGTTGACTAACTAAGTATTTCCTCCATTCCAAACTCATATTTATACTTCCAATTCCATTTCATTTAACATAAATGCTATCTAAATGATTATTAAACATGTTTCTTTGGTAATATATACAACAATCCCCCACTTATTACCAAAGTATACAATTGTACACAATTTATGCAATCTTAAGAAAAATGATAATTGGTTCTTTTGTAAGGCGTATGTCTAAAGGTGGCCAAGACTTGAACCTTTAGATTGAATATGAGACACTAGGAAGCATATTCACCCCTTACATTGATTCATGAGTTCCTAAAAAAGGCAGTGCATTTTTGTCATATGACTTCGCTTTTATCCTGTGTTAGCAAGTACTTTAGGATTAATTGAAAATCTACAGAAGCATTCTCTCAGTTCTCTACTTGTATAGGAAGACTTATCAAAAGTGCATCACAACCTTCTTTTTTTTTACAAAACAGTCCACTCATAAGATATATAAGTCAATTACGGATTTTAGTCCAACCAAATGTTGTGATTAACAATGCATCTAGATATATGATCTTACTAGGAATAGCTTTTAATTTAATTGCCCCCACTATTCCAAGAAGCGATGCACTAAGAATGCCATATATATCATATATGAATTCCTTGGACAATTCATGACTGAAAGCCTTTTGAACTCTCATACACAAAGATCATCAAATGAGGAGATTATCCTTTAAACTTAAAGGATTAGTTTCCTAAATGACATAAATGAGATAGAGTTGAAATCAATCAGGATCATCTCTAGTAATCGGTAGTAATCCCATACCTCTCATGGTGTCAGCATTTTTATCAACTGATAAGGGTTTAGTTAGGGGATCAACTAACATTTGCTCGATAAGTAGATACTCTAAATTTGCCTTACCTTTCTTTACAACACTTTTCATATGATTGTACCTCATAGCTATATGATTTCTTTTTTTAAACAATCTTTTTCTCTTAGTGTTGTTTCTTATAACAATCTAAAGTGATCTTATCATTTAAGATAAATAATCAATCACTTGTAGATTTGGAATTCGTCTCATCCAAGTTCCGACTTATTTACACAATGATAGATTTAAAATCTATCTTCTTAAAATTAACATACCTCGTAATAGGAAGACTTTTGATTTGATCATCTTCATTTGTATTACCTTGTCTTCTTATTTAGAACTCTTACCTTACACTTGATGTATTTAAGTCTTCATCCACATCATCATTAAGGACAATATCATTATGCTTGCCCTTGGAGTTTTTCAAGCTTGTAGATTAAAGTATCAATACAACTCTTATAAAAATAATTTTAATAACAAAATAAAAGGTTTCAAGTTGTCCATATCTTCCTTTATATTATAACCTTTGGTTATAATTATCTTCCTTTGAATTTTCTAATTCACCAATATGGTTTGAAATAGAAAATTTCAAACTCACACTAGTAACTCAACAAGTTAGTGGAAGATCTCATAGTAACTCTTAAAGACACACTTTGAAGGAGTGAATATAATATGTAACTCTTGAAAATCATTCACTGGTGTTCATCATCCTCACTTTCACAAAGTGAATTTTAGTGTACATTATAATCATGTCATCTCCCACATTAATTTGTTTCCAAATTTATTACCTTTGCTTAAATGATATACTTTTTAAGTGTTCATTACATTATATGTACTTTGAAACATTAACTTAGAATTTCTCAAAAATTAAATAAGTTAATAACACAAATCTCAAATATATAAATCTTTAATCATGAATATGATTAAAGTCATCAAGCATAAATATCACAATATAATCCTTAAGTTCAACAATATATCACAATATCATAATGCATGTAAACTTCAAGATTTACTACTTAGTCATGCATCAAAACATTTTTATGATTAAAACTATAATAAGTATATTTAATCAACTCATGAAAGTATTCTTCTTGTGTTTCTTTATTTTCATACTTATTAAATTAATGTTAGCATCATGCACGTTCACAATAAACAACAATATAACATTCTAAAATGATTCTTAGAATAATCATGTAATCACTAACAAAATTGTGAATCACAATTTAAGTCAAAGAACTTATCAACTCTTCAAAAAATAATGAAACAATCTAATCAACTTATAAGTTACATAGCAATTTATCATAACCTTTCAATGTGTATTATAATTATTATTACTAGTAAATATCTGTGGTGACTTTTATAATTCTGTCATAAAGCTTTTAGTGTTTTTGACCTAAGAAACATATCTTTTCAAATTGTGTTGATTAATCAAACAAATTATATATTTTGAGTTCACAACTTTTGAAACTTAAAAGTTATCATTGACAATTCATATATTTATTTATCCACTTTTTCAAACTTCAGTCCATGATTTAAAAACATATATATATATATATATTTAAAATCACTATCAAGCAATTAAACATTTGAACATATAGATATAATTTATATTACAACTACTATACAAAGTAGTGCAATAAATATTAATTGCATACCTTGATATTCGAAAGAAAAAATTTACTCTTCATGACACTTACCAAGTTTCTTCTTCGTTCTTGAATCATACTTACTCTTATTTAAGTTCAAGATTTAAAGAAGAAGAAATTCAGAAGATGAACTTTATGCCATACTTGATCATTTTCAAGAAATTTCTTCACTTCATAAACATAAGGCTTGAATGTAGGAGTCGCCATCTTGAAGTTCCATTGTTCTTAAATTGTTGTATGAAAATCTCCTTAGTGTGGATGGTGTATTGCTGCAAACAAGTTGAAGAAGAAATTTTGGTAGGCAAGACAGTTCCAAGAAGCTATATGAAGAATGATAGTTTCCCCACGTTGGTGCAAATGGTTTAGGAAACGCTGTTCCTAAGATACAATGCCTACTCCAAGAGAAAATCAATTGCATTTTGAGTTTCTCTTTTGAACTCACTTGAATCAAACCAAAGAATAAAGAGTGCAAGAAGAGAATATGATTTTAGAGCGAAAGAATGTAGAAGATTCCATAAAAGTGGAAGTATTTATAGACTTAAAATGAAGTTAGAAACACCTTTTCATGATTAGACATCAATTGAATGAAGAACCATGACTTTTGGAATGAAAAAACATGTCCAATGGATACATATTTTGAATTTCCAGGATGGGAAGTCGGATTCCTGAGAAGGGGTCGACTTCTCTAGTGTATTTTCAAAACAGAAACCATTTTCACTTAGGGCAATTGGCTACCCCTTTAGGGTAGTCGGCTGTCTTATATGGAAGTCGAATTCACATGCCAAAAATATTTCCAAAAGGCTTCGATACATGGGAAGTTGACTGCTTTTTTGGCCATTGACAAATCATGTATTTCCTTCATTCCAAACACATATTTATACTTCCAATTCCATTTTATTTAACACAAATGCTATCTAAATGATTATAACACATGTTTCTTTGGTAATATATACAACAGGTATAGCATAGTAAAAGATAAGGGCTGGAAGTGGGAAAGGAGATGGATTGAATAGGGATTGAAGCATTTCAATCATTAAGAGTTTTCCTTGGCTCGATTCAGAACATCAAAGCAGCAAGGAGCTGTGGCATCACAGCTACCCTTCTCTTGACAACCAGTGGAAGGCATCAATTCAAAAGAGAGTAGCCATAAGGGAATTGTTGGCTACTTCTCTCGGTAAGGATAAAGATATTCACTCTTAGCTGAAGTGAACCTAGTGCAAGTGAAGGTAACCCAACAGGGAAGGAAGGTGTTTCAAGGAACTATTGGAAAAATATGGTTGACCATTGCTTTGAGAGGAAAGAAGACAGCCATAACTAAGTTTAAACCGAAAAGGTGAGCCATATTTGGACTTTTTTTAATTTATTTTACATTATATATACATATATTTAAATATATTATGAAATGGTGGAGTAGTGATGAGTAATGAAGAATTAATGTTGGTGTAAGATCTTGGAGAAACATTAAAGAAGTTTGGTGAGAATGTTCAATCATTTTGTAAAGAGCAAGGGGAAAGAGGTTGTTATAAGCTTATGTATACATATTTTCTTTAATATTAATTTCCAAAATAGAAAATTTGCGGTTATCACATTCTACTTAGAAGGGATCGATCCCTTCTGGCCAGAATGCTTAAATTGGCCCTTTTAAATGTTGACTTTTCCCTTCCCTCATCACTATTCATCATCCCCTTCACCGAAACACCCATTCCACCATTTCGTCCATACCCAAACTTCAAATCTCACTCATTTCTCAACCAAATCACGCCATTTCTTCATGGTTCTTCATCATTTCTTCATCTCTTTCACTTCCCATTATCATTTTTCCTTTAAAACTTCATTTTTCTTATTTTGTGTTTCTTCTAACGCCATCCACACCATTAATGCCCAACATCTCAATTTTTATTGTTTCTTCATCAATTTTCATCATCTCTCTTGCATTTTTCACTTATTTCATCATCTTTTACAAACCCATTTCCATTTCTTCAAAAATTCTCATTCATCTCACTTTCCAATTCACACAAAACCCATTTTTTTGTCCAACTTCTAGCTTTCATAACGCTCAATTCCTTTCATATTTCATCATCCTTGCTTCATCAAAACTGTTCATTGCATTACACTTTGTGGTTTTATGCTATTGGGTAGTTCCCCATTCCCCCATAAACTGATCCACACATCACCAAAGTAGTACCAATCACATGTTCGACGAAATTCCTCATAAACTTTTTCTTCACTTTTCACATTCAAGCCTATCCCAAAATGGCTCCTCGTGTCAAACACATTGCTCAGAGGCGAAGAGCTCCCTCCTCTTCCACTTCCTCCATACCCACTA
Organism: Heritiera littoralis; assembly: GCA_031772115.1. NCBI lineage: Eukaryota > Viridiplantae > Streptophyta > Magnoliopsida > Malvales > Malvaceae > Heritiera > Heritiera littoralis. The sequence goes on along the minus strand of JAPDPK010000142.1, from coordinate 1,055,140 downwards.
CCTTCGATAGGAGCTTTTGAAATGCAGAAGAAAAGAATAGATTTCATGAGAAATTCGCCAACATGCAGATCAAACATTGGCGACCAATTAACTTCGAATTCTTAGAGGAAATCGGTTTCCCATATCTAGCCAAGTTCGAAGCCTACTGCTGGACCCAATTTCTAAAAATCGACACTCTGGTTCCATGTAACATCTTTCGGGCATTCTTCTCCAACGTCGAACTTATCATAAGTCCCAATGATCTATGCCAAGTTGTGGGAATTAGATCATTTGTCATGGGAAGGCATGTTGAGGTTTCCCAGCAATCGCTCTCTTATGCCTTCCGCATTCCCAAAGGTGGCCTGACCTATGAGGATGCCGAGGTTCCATTTGAGTTTACAGTTACTGATAAGCGTGCCAATGACCTTCCTGTCTTTGCACGTCTCTTACATATCATCATCTCATTGAATCTTTGTCCACTCGGCACTAACTACTGTCAAGTCCGTAAGCTCGATAGATTTTGGCTTCACCACATCCATTCACCCAATGGCATTCGACCCAACCTCTTTCATTCCATCCTTCATGACTGGGTGAAAAATGTCCAAGGTAGAGCTAAGACAATTGTCTTTCCTCAACTACTAGCCTATTACCTGCTCGACCAAGGCATTGACTGCTCATGCAAAGCTGGTGTTCTTTCGGATCCGAGTACTACCATCAATCTTGCTACGATGCACAACATTGGGTGGTATTTACGTAGGAGAGGTGATAACTTAGAATGGGAGAAATGTTACGGACATCCAGCATCTCCCGAGCTTGCTCCCAAAAAGGGAGCCCTTGAGGGACCTTCTTCTTCCACGCCATCGGGCTCTTCTTTTGACCAGATCATGCTCATGCTTCAGCAAATTAACACCTCTCAACAAACTTTCCAGCAAGACGTCACTCAGCGATTCGATTACATTGATGCTCGTCTTGATGGGATGGAGGAGACACAGGCTGCATTGTACGATGAGATCCAAGATGTTCGCATGCAGCAGGACGACTTCATTGAGCAATACCACATGACCTTTCCTAAGCGGCATTGTCACGACCCGAAGGCCGTAACATACACTTACTTAACACTTATTCCATTTACCCAAATTTACAAACTAAATTTTTCCTTTTCGATTTAAGGTTTGTATTCGGTGTCAGTGTAATCACTAAACTAATTTCACTGATCCTTTCTTTATACTTTAGCCTTGACAAATTTAAACATATATTTATGAGCGTATTTACTCAACTATCTAGGTGAACTATAGTCATTTCACTTAAATATTAAACTAATAAGGAAACGGGTCAAAAACCTCCCCTTTATATTTTATCACTTTCCCCAGTTAATTACCTACAAGAAATCCACAACCCACAATTCATATCCTCATATACTACACACAATCTTAAGATCATCTCAATTACATTTACATATTCCACAAAACATACGGTCAACCAAACATAATCACATCCCAGATAGCATTCGATGATTATATGAACTTATATAATAATTTAACACAGTCCTAAGTTACATCTCGACTCATTAAACAAAATGCGTATTGTGCATCAATTAAAGTCTTACATGTAAACAAGTGATTTATAAAGAGCGTATACTTCAAAAGCAACAAAGAAAGTTTGAAGGACAAGGGCCAGTACCAAGCTTAGATACCGTATCTGAAGGCCCACTCAAAAGCCCTCATGGCAGATTTTAACTCAAATAGTCTGAAAAGAGATGAAATTAAAGGAGTGAGCAAATCCATGGCTCAGTAAAATACTAATATAATAATTAAATTAGGATTATATCGTTTCTAATGCAATGCATGAAATCCTGCAAGTGTATCTCCCAGTATCATTTAGAAGTCAATATCCTTTAAGTATTTATTTAATCATGCCCTAACAATACTAAGTATCCTTGTATCACTGCAAGTCATGCATCAATGTAACATGTACTGTCATGACAAAATTCAATATGTATCGTATAAAAATTTTACTATATAAAACATCTATTTCAAATCATATTTCAAGTAGTACATAATCATGTACGAAACTCATGTAGTTTAGAATCATTCAACATATACTTTAAAACACATTTCAAAACATATACAATCTCAAATCATATCATATGTGGTATAAAACCATGTGTAAATCATATTCAGTCTCAATTATATCAAATATACTGTAAAAACATATCATGTCTAGAGCTCACATATAGTAAATCATGTTCTAGACAACATTTAACATTTAGTGAGAGACTAGGCATGAATCCCTATTCTATTATCATATCATCTCTACCCTCATTGTAGCTATCAATGGGATAGTTTCCCTCGAGGGGTCACTATCTATGATCATAGATCGTCCCAATTCCACTGATCAGTTGGAAACTGAGGAATGTGTCCACGACTATTGTCGGACAGCCTGGAATGGTCTCATCAGGCAATCATTTACATGTACATATCACGTATGTATAAATGGAGTTCCATGCCACATAGGCAGAACCACACAATATATACATACTCTGTGCCACAAAGGCATATGCCACACAGGCATTTAATAGGGTACCTGTCGTCTCAAAATCGAAATCTTTTGTTATAACATTTTGAATTCATTTAGACAGCCCACATAATAAAACATTTAAAACTAAGTCTTTTCTCAAATCAATGCATAATTAAATCTCATGTTCAATCTATACATGTCATGAATAATGTCAAAACGAGTGTTAAACATCAAGGTCTATGGCTGTCTAATCATTTCAAATATTTACTTTCACTTAAAAGATTTCAATGCATCTCTTTTTTAAAACAACACTTTCTCCTTTAAAACAATATTAGATCATATGTCATGCATGAATGAATTTCTAAATATACCAAGGTATAACTCAATACTCATTCAATCCAATGTTGTGCATATTATGAAATCAGACTAAGGTATTTCTGCAGTAGCCTCAATTTCTTATTCAAACATGATCATGACATAAATGTCATCCATTATTCATTCTACAATTATACACATCTATCAAGGCCCCAATGGCATCAATAAGATCCACAATACATTTGTATGGATGTATATTCAAATATATTCCAATAACATTCATAGACTATTAGGATCATACTAGTATATTTTCCATCAAAGATCACAAGCTACCACCAGCGTTCATTCTCCCTTTCATTTTTTTGCACATTAAATAATCCATTCCCAACATTAGCTTCGCACATACAAAGTTAACATACCACAATCAATCGTTGATTAGAATTCATTCTATTGACAAAGATATTCCATAACATAGCATTTATCAAGTACCAAAGTTCTCTCAATCTCATTTTATAGCTATTACTTTTCTCAATTTCAACCTTATGGCATACTAAGATTATATTGTCATATTGCAAGATAGGTCATTATCCACACTTTCAATTCTCTAGCTTTGAGATCATAACACGTCAAAATCACAATAAAACCACATGTTTATTGAAACATGTGACTCAACACTATCCATAAGACATCATAATTACAATATTATTCATAATATCACATCACTTAGCAAACTTTCAATCACAGTCCATTCTTTCACATTTCACATTTCATTTAATTATTCCGATAAATTTCAAATAGATATTAATTCGTTTGTCTACAATCCGACAATATTCCCATAACCGTTAATTCTTATTTCATTCACACTACATGCTATATAGAGCAACATTATCAAGTTCACCAAAGTCCACTTATTACTATATTACTTTCGAATCATCTCAATCATAGTATATATAGTCAAAATTTCACCATTTTTTTCCATGAGGAACACATCATTATCAAATCATCTCAATCATGGAATATATAATCAAGATCCACAAATTTCCGTAAGGACACATTATTTTCAATCATTTCGTTATTATTACATATAAACAAAATTCACAACATTCCATGAGGACGCATCATTGTTTTCACTTGTTTCGTTCGCAATCTAGGTAATCAAGATTCAAAAATACCATGATACTACATTTCATGTCTAATAAAGTTTTCGAAACCATTCTAACAATTTCCTTGCCACTCAAAAACTTAGTTTCACTTATTTCGATATCTAGTCACATGTCAAGCCCATTCCCAAGATACTCCATCTGTATTTGATCTCGTATTTCAACACAGTTCAACAATCATCAATTACACCAGCACTCATTTCACCAAAATTCTTGTAATCTCTTATCTATACTCCGATGTTAACTCATTAATATTCTAACAATATCATAACATTATTTTCACAACATTTTAACAATTATCCATCATCAACAATTATAACTCTAAACTATACAATATAATACTAATGCAATCTTATAAAAGTATCTTACCTATTTTACCAACGTCTCGAATTGTAGCACTTCCGAGCTTAGTGGAATTTCACCCCTTGTACGATTCTCTACAATCTCGAAATCCATTTTCATACTTAGAACATTCCACAATTAATTGAACAATTTATCAATTAAATAAGAATAAACTAAAATAACATGAAATAAAATCCATTACCATTCCTCCATTTTTGTCTTCATCTTCCTTTCTTTTTCTTTTTTTTTTCTGAACCGATTAAACCAGTTCAACCGGTTCAAATCGGTTCAACTAGTTCAACCCTTTTTTTCTTTCTGCTGAACCGGTTCAGACCAGTTCAGCCGTTTTCTACCAGTTCAGCACCCCCAAGTGGTGCCAGTGACAACGATGCTCTTCCATCCGGCTAGATGATAGGATGATATTTTGTGAACTTTATATGTACTAATATATTTGCTTTATTGATGTTTTAACCCTAAAAGAGCTTACTAATGTTTATTTTATGTTTTAGGTATTAAATATCAAAGTTGGAATAAAAAGAAGATAAAAAGAGCAAAGTGCAGTATTTTCTGTCCAGCTTGAAAGATTGACATTTTTGACCAATTTAACGACCTGATCTCAAGAAGTGGCCTTCATGGAAGTTGTAGAGGACTTCTCAAGGTTTCCAGAATGTGCAAGATTGCAAAAATCGGAGTTCATTTGGTGGGTCAAACGTCTGGACAAAATCAGTACGAAATTCTGGGCAGAAAAACGAGATTGAGAAGAAATTCCAACAAAGCAAGTTCAAGACCAGATTTTGTTGAGAAAAAATAATTTCTTAATTTTATTTTTTCTTAGATCTGTAATTAATTAATAAAAATAGGCCTTAGGAATTTTACTTAGAAAATAATTGTAAAAGATGATGAGATAAAGATAAGAGTTTGACTAGTCAAATTACTTGTTTCCCAAGTAAACTCTTATCTGAATCCCACATTGCTTAGGAAAGTCTTTTAAACTCTTCCTTAGGCCTATATAAAGAGCACAAGGCTCTCATGAACAACATCCCTCAAATCCCTCACATCCCTCTCTTCCCCCTCTTCTCTCTTGTTTAGTTTTAGAGTAGATTTAATAGAAATTTTATTTTTATTATTTTGCTTATTTCTTTATTATTTTTAATTCTGATTTTGTTTTCTTTATTTAAATTAATATTGTTTGTGTGTTCTTGCTTGCTAGTTTATAATCTTGATTATTAATTCTGATTTTATATTATTAAAGATTGCTTCTTTGATTGTTTCTTGCATGATATTTGTAATCTTTATAATATTAAACTTGAATTTTATGATCTTGAATATGTCTAGTGAGTAGTTTTCTTATTCAGTTATGAGGTAAATTAATTATTCTTGGGAAAAGTATGTTGTGAGACTCTTGAACCTATTATATAATTGTTGATTAAGTATCCAAGATTCTCTGAGCACATTATAATGATTGTTTGTTTGATTAGATAGGGTGCACACTATTTAGTTAAATTAAATAATCTACCGCCAGATTAAAAACATAAGTCCGTAATTGCTTGTGGAGTTAATCACTAGGGATGGAGGAGAATTAAGGTTTAGATTAAATAAACCGAGCTTATGTGTTTGTTATCTAATGTCAACCCATATCTTTCTTGTTGTTAATGCTGCTACAACTTATATCTAGAGAGCTTGTTCTAGGTAGGTTAAGTAGTTAGAGATTAGTTAAAGAGCTTGTTTTAACTAACGAATCAGTAAGGAAAGATGGTGTAACAGAGCTTGTTGTTATGCTACGGTTGACTATTTAATTGACAATAATATTTTGTAATCAATGATCAACATCAAAATCCAAGAATGATTGATTGTCTCATAACTGAAGCTTTTTGCTATTTGTCTTTGATACTTAATAATCCTTGTTTTCTTTATTTTAGAATAGTCTCTAAAACCCCCCAAACTTCTTCTTTCCCTAAACCCTAAGATTAGATTTTTAATTTAATAATTAACTTAAAAAATCCAGTCTCTATGGGTTCGACCCTTGCTCCGCTATCTACATAGTAGAGTTAGGAAATTTTATTTTTGGTGACTGACGACACTCATCACTAGATCTGCTTTCGTCGATACGAACCGAAGCAGTGGCGTTGGTGAGGTGGTGCAGGGCAGCAACGCGAATTCTTTTCCCCTTTCTCCTTTCTTTTCCTTTCCGATTTGCTCGTTCTCTTTCCTTTTCCACTATCATCGGCCAACCATTCTTCCCTTCCTCGGCCGACGACGGCTTCACCCCTCCCTTTTCTGATCGATTCAGCCCCCCTTTTTTTTTAATCGGGTCTACTATGCAGACCCTTCTACTGTGCAACAAGCTTCCACGAGAAGCTTGCTACATGTTTTCTTATTTCTTTTCTTTTTATTTTATTTTATTTATATTTTATTTATAATTTTTTTTGTTTGAGAAAATTTTCAACTGGGACAAGCTTCCTCGGGGAGCTTGTCCCATTTTTATTATTTTATTTTATATATATTTTTAACAATAAATATATTTATATGATAAATTTATTTATATTAGTAATATATATTTATAACATGTATTATAAAAATATATATTTTTTATATAAAATTTATACTTTCTAAATAACCAGTGTATATTAAAATATCTTAATATATAATACATATATATTGCAAATATATTTGTTATAAATATATTTATACTTGATAAGTAAATATATGTATCAAATTATATCTTATATTAATTTAATACATATATATATAATTTTATACTTACCAAATATTCTACATATATTTATATCTTCATTTCATTTTTCATATATATATATATATATATATATATATATATATGTATATATACTACTCAATATATATATATATATATGTATATATACTACTCAATATATCTTATATATATTTTTTAAATCTTCAATTCTTCGATTTACTATAAATCTAAACTTTTAATTCTCATAATTGAATAGATTCTCGTTACTCTCAATTTCTTTTTATTAATTTACACAAGTTTCAGTTAATTTTGTTTACTAATCAGGGTTAAAAACCATGGTTATCACAGGCATTGAGTTCGATATGTCTAGAGTAGTTAGCCTAGACTAGTTATCTTAGTTAGCCTAGACTACTTGTGACCGGTTATGCTTATGTTAGACTCGTTTGTTATGTTTACTTTGTGACTTCTTAGGATTTTGGTTCTCTCTAGTACTATCTTGGTTTATGGTTATGATTATGTTTATGTTTATATTGTTGCTTTGACCACTTCTTCATGCTGTCTATTCTTTATATATATGATTTGTTAAGGGGGAGTTTATATATATGTTTTCACTTCCTATGATTTTTGCTATGACAAAAAGGGAGAGAATTAGTGTGGTAAATTTTTATAAAACTCATGCTTAAATTAAGGGGGAGTAGCATTTTTGTTTTTCGAAAATATATTCAAAGCAAATTTACTTTAAGTTTTGTCATATCAAAAATGGGGAGATTGTTAGCTATAAATTGACAAGTTTTTTGAAATGATAAAAACTTAAGTGATGAAAAATGTCTCACATTATATTATAAATTTGCTTAAAATGGACACAATGTTAGAAAATCATTTGACAAAGTTTTGAATTAAAATTTTCAATTGAGAAAGTCAAGAAAATTGAAAGAATATTTTTTTAATGGTATCAGAGCTTGGTTGGCATGATGTCAGACAATGCTTTAGAGCAGAAAGTGTTGAAAAAGGTTAACATCCCCTATAGTACTGTATAGTATAAATGAATAGAGAAACCAAGTGATTAATTATGTTAAGTATTTAAAATGGTGTGCATGTTTATGAATCAAGGGTTACAAAAAGGGATTATAACCTGAGAATTTTGCATGAAATAGGTGATCTTATGATCTTATTGAAGGTTTGTTCGGTAAGGAACAGAAAAGAACTCGTGAGGGCTCCACCAGGACCTTTTTGTCCTGATCGAATTAAGATCTTACCATGATGATATAAGAGTGGAATAAGATATCATCAGTGTATAGATCTTAAGATAGCCTGTTTAAAAGTATTTTGAAGAGAGAGAAATAAAGTGAAAAAGGACAAATACGCCGCTATATTGAAATAATGCCTCTGAATCATGGTTGACTAAATTGATTTGGAACTAATTGGAGGTGATAGAGTAACTGATGGTGTAAAAAATATATTACATGTTTAATGGTCCCTACTGTGAGCCCCACTTATACTGTAATGAGTAATGTGACCCGGAGTGTATACTGTGGGAGGTCGCAAGATAGTCGGCCCTGTTATGGATTCTTAGGGCCTGGATTAAACATGAAAATATGGGGTATATTGGTTAGGGATTATTTAATATTATGAAGTGAAAACATACATAAAAGTGAATCGATGTGAAATATATGCTAAATGATTTGAAAATTTTATGTATGTGTTTTGAGTATACATAGTGGATTAGCAGGATGTAAATAACGAAATATCCAAGATGGTATGAGGTTATGATTTAAAAGTTACTAAAGGTAACTTCAAATAAATTTCTGGAGTAGAATAGATTTGAGAGGTCATTGACATGATTCATAGTATGAATTCCATTTCTAAGCTCTTATCAGAGAATATAAAGGAGTTCGAAAAGCTTAAGAAATTACTCCGGAAAATTGTAGATAAAGAATTTATTGTATAAAGGTGTTTAGAGGAAACACTGATGATCTCGTTAGAGAGAGTATAAGGAATTCCTAAGATCAATCTCCGAACAAGGTGTTTGTAACATCTCGAATCCACAGTATAACATAATATTTACTTATAAATCACACATTTTCACCGGTTGGGCTGTCTGTGATGCTTAATCATCCGTTAATCACTTTAGTAAAATTAGTACTCTTATTCATCGTACCAATATGGAAGTATGCATTGTTCCATTATTTCCATAAGATATATATATATATACACACACACACACACACATTCCCTTCTACTTTAAGTAGTATTGTACAAATTTACTGAATATATAAAAGAAAGTCATATACCTTCGATATCGAAAATTTGCTGACTCTAGCAGTCGATAATCTCTGGAAGGTAATTCTCTTAATCTAAGATCAACAACCTGTGGAGTGGAAAATAAGGGGTGAGCGACAACGTGCTCAGTAAGGAAGGTGTATGTTGCTTATAAAAATAAAACTATATCCCACAAAACGTTTCTTTTTCCTAAAACAATGTACCTAGTAGGAAAACAGTGGATATAGTAAACAGTCTTTAATATTCAATTCACTGGCTAAACAGTTTACAATATAGTATAGTAAACAGTAAACATGATTCAATAAATCCTTTCAGTAAACAAAAATCAATAACTTGAGACTAGGCATCACCCTACAATTAAATCATGCTATCATCGTTCCCAAAGGAACATAGTAATCATCCCCCCAAGGATACAGTAGATCTATGGCCACAATCTATAGGTGGTCCTCGGGTACACTTGCCAGGTGACCTCGAGACCTCTGATGACTTGGCGGGTCAATCAGCCTTGTGAAATAGTAATGCATGAAACTCGAGGCCTAAAGTCTCACAAATCACTTTATATCTCATAAAGAACCTTTAAGGAATTATTTCACATATTTCATCATTTCTGTAAAATGATTGTTTTCCAAAAAGGTATTATATTTTCTGTTTACAAAACATAGTAAAACAGCCAGTTATTTCACCATTTTTCGTGTGAGAAAAACACACGGCGAGCCGATTGCGGCTCGCCCATTACGACTCACCCATGGTCAGCTCGCCCATAAAAATATTCGCCTGAAGGCTGAATATAACTCAATGGTTCAGGGTTGCCCATAAGATTATTAAGGATCGCCCATAAACACTAGTCTTTCAAAACCAAGGGGTCACCCACTTTTGGCCCGCCCGAATTATCATAAAAAGAGGTTGCCTATCTTTGGCTCACCCGGATTTTATTAAAACAGGGGTCGCCTTTCTTTGGCTCACCCAGAAACAACATAGGGGTCGGCTTTATAGCTCGACCAACTCATGGTCTGTGAAAACGGTTTATCAAACTAATGCATGTCTCAAACTAAAATATTTTCTCAATATTTTTATAATATTTTACTCCACAGGACATGCATTTTACTTCACATACTACTCCCTTACTTGTTCTTATGAAGCCTAGCTTCCCGATCGCCTTTATCACTTCTCAATTCCCGACTGCAAAATAAATTATCAAGATTATCAATATATTCTGTTTGAATCTTTCCAATACTTTGGCGAGACTTGAGGCTAATCCTCTAGTTCACCCAATATAACTCGTCATTCATATATTGGCTTATGCGCGGGAGATCGCCCAAAATTCAACTCGTCATGCCTATACATGTGAGATCGCCTACAACTCAACTCGCCATGCCTATGCATGTGAGATCGCCCACAATTCAACTCGTCATGCCTATGCATGTGAGTTCGCCATACACGGCTTTTTATTCAGAGGTGGGCTCGCCTATGAATTAAACTAGCATTTGGCGACCTCGCCCACTACCACGCTCCATATTATTTAGCTCGCCCACAATAGCTGAGCTCGCCTATTTCTCATCACTTTTACAACGTTTCCAGCACTTAAATCTTCATATTTATTCATGTTTTATTTATTCCTTAACACCATCAACAACATATAGTTCCATCATAGTAAATTGCTACATGTTCTTATGTCAAGTAATATGCACATACCTCACCTAATTAACATATCATCATCATAAATCAAGGATTAAATACATGAACATTGGCTGGAACTTTATTTACCTTGTTTGATTAAGCCAACACAACTCACAATTTGTTTTGTTGTTCCCCACATCAGTCCTCCTCTCCTTGATTTACTTGGATGGTTTTACGAGTGAAGGAAAATACATGAAGGAAGACTGGATGCTTAGGTAGCAAGAGAGGAATTCTTGTCAAGTAAATGAGGAAGAAATGAACTAAGATGAGGCAAGAGAAATCGGTAATGTCGATCTTGAAGAGAATTGTATTACATTTTGTTTAGCTTAATCAACTTTATAGCCGGCTATTAAGTCTTGTAACTTCCAATCTCTTTGCTCATCACTTTCCTTGTCCTTTAGCTCATTAATTGTTGAAGAAAAATGGTAGCCAAAGGTACGACATGGTAACAATATTCTACATTCATTAATTTGTAGATAAAAGCTGCAGCCAAAGGATGATGTGCCAAGATTCTTTTCTTCTCAATTCATCCAACACAGCCGGTTTTTCCTTCTAACAGAAGTGGCGTGCAGCAGCAAATTTTCTGCTGCTTATTGACCTATTTTCTTCCTTGTCATATTCTTCAACCAATGCAACATTTCCCATGTTGACTTTGATCTCTTTGCCATTAATTATCTTTCACATTGCATGTAAATCGGTTAAGCTATTTGGTGTCTAAAACGATTGGTACAAGGAGAAGCAAAGTGGCGTGAAGTCCACTCCTAGCCTCTTTTCTTGACTTTCCTTCATTCTTCATTTTCAAAGCTTCCTTCAATAAGCTTCTAGGCATCATGTTATATTTAATTAGTGCTTATTACATACCATTTTATCCATGACTTGAATTGCTTTTCCTAGCAATTCTTTCCAACCGAATATACTAAGTGTAGTAACATTGTTGGTGTGTTGTCCATCTTCCTTGGCTTTTCTTCACTTCCTTTGTTTGCTATTAAGCCCATAATTCCAAAAATTAAATTTCCAAAAATTCCATAATGTAAAGTGGAATTGCATACTCAATAATTAGTTAATTCCACTAAATAATTTATTTCGGTTATCCATCATTTACAATATGCTATATAGTATAATAAAATTGGGTCTCACAGTGTTAACAAATAAAAACCTAGAGATTGATGTTTATAAGATAATGTTCTAAATTCGGCATAATTTTAACGAGATCTTGATGATACCAATGAGGTTAATGAAATATTTTGTGATGTATGTGAGTTTAATGAATGATATATTTCAATCACATACAGATAAAGTATAATGGCATGAAACCATGAGATATGAATATGTATATTTATTTGAAGAATATAAGCAGCATCCTTGATTAATTTCACAACTTCTGGAAACCAAATAAAATAAATGATTGGTTGAGAAGTTTGTGGGATTGGCTACTTAACTGATATGGTACATACATGTGAGAAAATCAAATGGAAGTGAATGAATATGTATGGATGTAGTATTCAAAAATGTTAAAAGATTTCAACGGAAGAGTACCTATACCATTTGGAAAAGCAACTGAAGTGATAAATGTGAAAGGATGAAAATGTATTAAAAGACAAATCATATGAGGATAAGGGAACACGAATTATGATATAGTTCCCAAAATTAAGATTATATGTGAGTCCTCTGACAATCATATCGTCACGGCTAGATTTAAGATCAAGCCAGATTGACAGATGAAATTTAGTTATATTTAGAGGAAAAAATAAATGCATTACAGCCAGTAATGTAAATGGATGTATATATACATTGGAATTGTGAAATGGCAGAAGTAATGGAGAGACAGAATTGATAATTGGATAATTCTGATTACAGAATTGGATTGTGAAAAGATTACATCCTCAGGTACATCCTATAATTAAGTGATATTACATGTACCATGAGAATAAGGGATGTAATATTAATATTTTATGAAAAGAGATGTTAGGGAAAATTACTACCTAATGTATCATTCACTATAATTGATGGTTAATATTAAAGTCTGCAAGTGAAGTGCAGTCTTAGCTAAACAGTGAAATGATTATTGTGGGATAAGAAAGAATCCGAATGAACCATGATGTAATAGAAGTGACTATAGATTGATTGACCAAATTGATTCACTTCTACATCATCAAGTTCTTGATCTCTTGAGTGCCCTAGTCGATATATAACGCTAAAATGGTGAGAATGTATGTGAAGTTCCAATGAGTGAGTACAAGTGATATGGATCCCTGATTTGCCATATGCTTTTAAAAGAATAGCAAAAGGCTTTGGGATTCCAAATTTACTGATAGCACCGCTTAGTACTGATTAAATATTCGAGCGTAATATGTAAACGCTCAGTGATATATTGAAAGTGAGTGCACTAAATTTAAAAAGCTACTGGGACAGTTACATGCGATTGATTAAAATTGTTTAATTGATTGTCACCAAATTATTATCGACTTGGCACCAAATGAGATAATATATGATAATAGTGTGAATTAATTACTGTAGGAAAAGAAGTGAAAATTATTAACTCCCCAAGATGATAAATAATTACAGGGAGTACAGAATGATGGTGAAAGAGGAAATGCAGGATTTCAAAAAAATTCGAATTGTAAAAGTATACTGGTAGTCTTATCTTAAAGACAGGATTAACTGAAAGTTAGAAGTTATATAAGGAAGAAAAGTACCTATATTTGGTGCACTTCCTAAATTAAGTGAAATTTGGATCCAAATTTCTTAAGGTGGGGAGAAAATGTGAAACCTAATTCTACTATACTGTACAAGATATTTATAATTATTTGATTATTAAAATAATGTTTATTTGGTGAAATTAAGTGAATTGGGTATGTGGGCCCCACCTTGAATTTTACTGTTTTATTAAGGATATAAATGAAATATGGTGTTCAGAAGGTGAAATAAATATTAAATAAATATTTGGAGGCATAAATATAATTTTTGGATTATTTGGATGTTAAATTAAGGATTGGGAATTATGAAGATAAAAATATCATGAGACTTGAATGATCAATCGACAGTGATTCAGTTATAATTTTTGATCGGAGTATCCAAATAATAAACCGTAAAATTCTTTGGAAAGTTAACTTAAATATCTTTCCAAACATATAGGCCTCATATTCTAGTTCCTCATAGATTAATACCAGAAATTTTGTAAAATTACTCCATAAGCAGTATATTCTACCAACCGACTCAACCGACCTATCGGTAAAGAATCATCCATAGCGATTGGTAGGAAACTCCGATTAAGGTGAATCAAAATCCATTAGAAAGCTAACTTAAATACCTTTTTACCCATATAAGGCTCATATTTTAATTCATTATAGATTAACCACAAGAAATTTCTACATTCACGTCACATGTATGGAGTTTAGAATTGAGCAATTAGTAAAGAATCAGACATAACTTTTGATAGCAAACTTCAAATGAGGTGATTCAAATTGCGTTGGAAAGTTAACTCGAAGACCTTTCCGGCGATATATGGCTCATATTTTTATTCGTTATGGATTGATCTTGGTGAATTTTTAAAGTTGGTTGTAAGTGTAGTGAGTGATCAGAAAATTCTCAGCGTGTACGCCACTCCCTTTTTGGCTGCTGTTGTGCTATACGTTGAGATGTAAATTATGGTATAAAAATGAGATAAATAATAGAGATAAAGAGGAGATTATTGATGATCAAAAAAGCTGAAATTTTATTAACGTAAATAGCAACTAAAGGAGACACAGAAAAGTCAAGAAGTTTGCAGCCAAGGAAGATGTACAAGACGCCAAAAATTTCTGCTGCATTTGGTGGGCTTGGCTGGAGAAAATTCAAAGGAAAGGAAAAGTAAATTTAATAAATAAAATAAAAGTGTAAAATAATAACACCAAAAGAAAAAGTCAACAATTTAACATGAAATTAAATGATATTGGCTGAAGTATATGCAATAAGAAAGAAAAAAAGTCAAGAAAAGAAGAAAGTCAAGAGATGGTACAGCAAAGTGGACTTCAACGTCTGCTGTTGAACCATTTCTGATCAATCATTTAAAGGCTGACAAAATGTAATTTTATAGTATAAAATATAAAGAAAAAGAAAGAGAAGTTTCTTGCATAATTTTCATTGGCTGGAAGACACAAGAGAAGAGGAAATTGAGACAAAAACCGTGCAGCCAACAAGGAATCTTCACGCCACTTCTTGTGTTGCACAGTTAATTCAATTAAAGGAGCTGAAAAAGCAAACTTCTATCGAGTAAAATACAATATATATTATTTAAAAGAAGAGATAAATTAATATTTAAGGTGTGTTCACTTTTATTTGCTGAAGTATAAAGCAAAAGAATGGTAGTCAAAGACGTGTAGAACACATGAACTCCACGCCACTTTTTTGCTGCAAATTTTCTTCATCATTTAATGCAATTTAAGACAAAAAAATGATGAAAGAAAATAGATAAGGTGCTAGGTGGTTAATTAGTTTCGGTTGTCTTGGGTAAAAGAAGACTAAATGGAAATTTAACTTCAGCAAATTCTTTCTTCCATACCGAACTCCCCTGCTGCTCCACGGTTTCTAGTTTTGCTGCTCAAGTTTGGTTCTGTTTGCAGCCGTTTCTTCCATAATTTCTTAACAAAATTTCATCTTCATGCTATTTGATCATTAGACCCTCTCCATAGACCTTATATCCACCTTAAAAACATCAAAAGACCAAGAAAGGAGGGCTGACTAGAAAAGAAACAAAACAGAATGGATGTTGCTGGTTCGGTTGAGGTGATATTTAATGTATTATTGTTTTAATTAAATTTAAAGCTATATTCTAGCCTAGTGTAAGGTGTAAATAAGGTTTATGAAGTTTGTTTTACATGAGGTAGGCTAGATCAAAATTTACCATGGATAAGGATGTTCGGTTGGCATGAGATTGAATGAAATCTTGTGTTGTCATGCAAGAAAACAATAGGAAATGATCAAGTAAGTAAGGAATTAAACGTTGAAACAATAAATCATGGTGAAAGATTGAAAATCAAAATTTGGTAAATGAAGAGAGGGGTTCGGTTTGGACATGAAAGTAGTAAATATATGGCTATATGCAGAAAATGGTAAGGAAAGGCTCACGTATACATGGAAGAGTAATGGAAATATTAGAAGAGACAAAAAATCATGAAAATGGCCATAAGTGGGTTCGGCCATGATTTTGTTTAAGTATGGAATATGCTGAATTTTTATGATTAATAGTAGAAAATAATCATAGAAATTAAAAGAGAAGGATTGGTGAAATTAAAACCGAAAAAGGAACTAAAATGTGGAAGTTGAGTTTTGGCACCAGTATAATTTATACTGGTTGTGCTTATGTTATGATAATAGTGGCCGCATTTTATGAATACTAGTGGCTTAAAAATAAGAAGAAAAATATTAATAAGTTTTGATAAATTATTTTTGCAGCCCGAGTTGACGGATTTCAGTTAGCGTAACCGGGAAGCTTGACTTCATAAGACTGGTAAGGGGGAGTGTGTGAGTTGTAGTGATATAATGAATTGCATGTTTTCTTAAGCTAAATTTTTTGAGAATATTGGATGCATGATTTGGTTTGAAAACATGCAAAATTGTGGTTGACAAGCTGGTTTACATACTGCGAATTGTGTGCAGGAGGTTAGGAATCCGCAGCTGTTATGCTGTCGGAAATATATCAAAAATATTCTAAAATATTATAAAATATTTTAGATGCATAAAAGGATTTAAATGATGGATTTTGGATATTAATTCCATCAATTTTCCATAAGTTGGAAATTATGAGAGAAATATGAAAATTAAATATTCATGTTTTAAAATTTTACATAAGTGACCAACAACTGGTTGGCGTGGGTGGCAAGCGGCCCTCGTCCCTTAAGCAAGGCCAGGGTTCGAATCCTAACTTGTGTATGGAGTGCCAGTGTTGGGAGGGGGACAAGCCTAACCACGCTCTACTTCTCCCGACTCCGGAATAGTCACCGAAGGTGGAAACCGGGGGGTTTCGACCAAAAAAAAATTTTACATAAGTGAGAAATTGGTTATGATTTAAATGATTTTAACTATTCAAAAAGAATATTTATGAGATTCTCACTCAATACATGAATATTTACTGACTGTTCTACTGTATTTAGAAATGAGAAATAAATACCTTTTTGGAAATAAGTAGTTAAATAAATGATTTAATTTATTAGCTTTCCTTAAAGGTATTTTTATGGGAAAATAAATGATTTTACACCTTTATGGGATTAATTATCGACTTTATTTATTTTATAAATTCTATAAAGGTGATGATGTATGAAAATGTAAGAGCCTTATGGATAAACATGAAATATTTCAAATTATTTTGAATAAGATCCATAAAGGTTGTGGTATGGTTTTTATACTGTTTTGAGATTTAGGCCCCGAGATTCATGCTTACTACTGTTACTGTTATTGTCACGTGGCCGATTGACCTGCCAGTCATCAGCAGTCCCGGATGTTACCTGGCAAGTGTACACCAAGGATCCCCTATAGATCATGGCCATAGATCTCACTGTATACTATTACTGTGTCCCTTAGTGGACGATGATAGCATGATATGATGTAGGGTGATGCCTAGTCTCAACTTACTAATTAATGTTTACTGAAGGGATTTAATAAATCCTGTTTTACTGTATTACACTGTGAATTACTATTTACTGAGCTGAACCGTACCGAAATACTGTTTTACTGAATTGTACTGCACTAGAAAATACTGTTTACTGAACTGGTAGCTACTGATTACTGTTTACTGAACTAAAAGCTACTGTTTACTGTTTACTGAACTGGTAGCCACTGATTACTGTTTACTGAATTGAAACCTACTTATTTCTGTTTACTGAATTGAATTGTACAGAATACTGTTTATTGAGCTGAAAGGAAATTACTGTTATCGAGAAATAATACTTTGAAAATTATTTCTTAAATAGAAATAATTACTAAACTGTTTATCCAACGATTTGGATATTTATAACCTACTGTACTAAAAAAACTATTTAGTGTAACTACTATTTTACCACCGTACTGTCATGTGTTTTGAAATCGGTGTACTGAAGTGATATAATAAAAATGGTTTGTACCATTTTTATAATTATGAGAAAAGAGAAGGAAATTGTTTTGAAATAAAACAATTTATTTATTACTCTCTATAGTTGCTCTGGGTTTTCGGGACAAGACAGGTATTTCAAAATACCTTCCATGCTCCATCTGGATTTCTCGGCCGACTGTAGTATCCTTCCTTTACTGTGCTTAGTACACCGTTAGGAAATTAATGTTTTACGGCCTATAGTTTTCATCATATCAAGCAGCATACGACTCCTTTACTGAGCATGTGGTCCGCTCACCCCTTACTTTCAAACTTTCCAGATTAATCACGAGTATTTTTTAATGGCTTCCTCAATTAAATATAGCTTCGAGTAGCCTACTGGGACAAAGAGCCTTGAAATTTAAGGTACAGTCACTTCTCTTATATATTCAAACACTTGTATACAGTACTACATTATTGTAAAGTGTATGGAATATTGAAAAAAATTTTATATTCTGAATTTATTGAATAAATGTTCACCATTTATTACTGTTAAGGATCAAGTGTTAAAGGCATCACAGACAGCCCAACCGGTAAAAATGTGTAAAATACTAGTAAATATTGTGTAAAAATGTACACTCAGACTGTTACAATTTTGAACTAAAGTCAAATCACAAAGACACATCATGTTATCCCAAAACAGCCAACAAAAATGTGCAAGAAGGCTTGAAGGATCGATCCCCCATGTTGAGGGATCGATCCCCAATTGGCAAATTGGGTTGGAAAGCTTTCTAGAACTTAGGAATCGATCATTTATCACGAGAATAGTGCCCAACGGCTAGTTTTTGAGGGTTTCAATGTGAAGAATTGCATTAAATTCTTCAACAACCGTTCCAAGCAGTTGGTGGACTATAAATAGAGGCATTTATGAAGATTAAAGCTAGAACAAACACTTAGCAACTTCTCTAAGCTTCAAGAAAGAATTCAAAGCTGAAAAATAATCTTTTATATTTGATTTATGATATCCCACATTGTACACCACTCACTAACATTAATTTCTATTATTCAAAAGGGTGTGCTAGCCTTGTAAGGTTATCTTGTAAGAGTGAAGGTAGCTTTGCAAGGGGATAGATTGAGAAGGTTACTCCTAAGCCTTGAAAAGGAAGTGTAAGAGGTCTCACCACACCTTGAAGTGGTTTGTACTCATTCACAAAGAAAAATAGAATCAATCCCTTGACAAAAGGAACAAGCAGAGAGGACATAGGCAAGAGATTGGCCGAACCTCTATAAATTGTATGTTTGCTTCTCTTCCCTTATCTTTATTTACTGCATTTGCTTCATTATTGCATAATTTGTTTTATTTATTAATTGAGCTCTTAAAAACTCAAAATTAGTAGTAAAATCGATTCACCCCCCCTCTCGGTAGAGCTAACAATATGGATGTTAAGACGATGATAAGGTGCTGCCTTAGCGTGGTACCCTAGTGAAATGATTTAATTAAGTTGAATTTATAAGACTTTATAAATGTATAAAGTGTAAGTAAGTTGTGTGTGGAATTTGAATGTAGGGAATACAAGATTTTGAAGTGGTAAACATATAGCCATAGTGAAAATTAAAACGGATATCATTGTGTTTAAGTTATAAGATTTAAGAATGGAAATTGTTTATTAATGAAATGATTATATTTAATTTGAAATTGAAGAGTTGAGATATGCTAGCCTATACATTCAACAAGGTCAAGGGCATTAGTGAAATGTATAAGCCAAAATCACACAAGGAACCCCTAGGTATAACCACGGCCTAGAAGGGAAAATTGAATGAATATTATGCAATTTAATTCAATTGAATTAATATAAGTTACGTGAAAGTGTCCTAAGTAAGTTGATGTGTTGGAATTGTAGAGTAAGTGAAAAGGTGACTAACAACCACAACCTACAGCATTGGTGTATGTAGTCACAATTGTTCTAAGCTGGTGTAAGACCCGATTTTATAGTACTGTACACCATATTTTCGTAAATCTTTGATAGTGGAAATAAATTAATTAGTAAGATTAAATAAATATTGAATATGGATTTCCACTTAGAATTTTGGAATAATTGGATTTATAATTTATAATATGGTGTATAAGAGGTGAAATAAATATTTCATGATGAAGTGGAGGTATAGAAAGAAATGAAGGAAATAAATGTGAAATTTATACATGGAAGTGATATTTCCATAGTATAATATGTAAATATGTGAATTATAAGAGAGAGAAATTTTATTCTTGGACATAGGATAATTTATCATTGGATGGAACACACAAAATAAAAGGAGAATTTAACTCAAAAATTGAGCAGGAAATTGGCACCCTGTACGCCACTTATTTTGCTGCTGTTAAGCTCCACGGTTTCATCCATTTAAAGGCAATTAAATTGCAGAATTTTACGGTGTACAAGAATAAAAATAAATTATATTTAAAGAAAGGAAGAAGATTTATTTGACATGTAATGAATTTTCATTGGTTGAAATTATAAAAGAGGGGGAAAACAAGATAGAACCGATCGGCAAAGTAATCTTCATGCCACTTTTGCTGCAGGTAGTGCACGATTCAGTCGGCGAAAAGAAGACTTAAAAAGCAGATTTTTATGATATAAAATACAATATAAACAATACTCAAAGAAGAGAAATTCAATGTTTAACATGGGAATTTATTGTAGCGGCTGGAAACTATAAAAAGAAAAGGAAAACCAGTCAAAGAAACGTGCAGCAAATTCATCACCGCCACAATTTTTCTGCTGCAGTTTGCTGTGCATTTTAATGCAAAATGAGACAGGAAATGATGAGAAAAGAGATAAGTAGCTAAGTGGAAATCTATTATTGGGTAACATGAGTAAATAGAAAATTAAATGGACAAAAAACTTCAGCAAAGTTCTTCTCATTGCCGACTTAGCTGCAGCTCACGATTCTGCTTCTCCTCCACGGTTTCTTACTTTCCTAGCCTTGAATCACCCTCTTCTCATCACCAAATCACCTAAGTATCTTCATATAAAATCATCCTCACATCCATAGCTCCCTAACTATCTAAAAATCTCAACCAAAAATCATCAAAATCAAGTTCCCCTGCTGCTAGACAGTCACGGTTTACACAGGTAAATTCCAGCTTTTGTTTCTTTTATTTTTACTTCTTGTTTATGGTAGAATTGGATGTGTAAATGATGTACAAGATCATGGTTTGAAGTGAAAACATGTAGGAATCATATTAGGAGATTCGGTCATGGTGTTGAAAAGCTGGAAACTTGGCTGTGTATGTGTGTGAGTGGCGTGACTGACACAGAAAAGAATAAGGGGCTGAGCGTAGTGCATGAAACATGGGGGAATTAAAGATGATATAGGTACTGAATGTGTGAAGAAAGTTTTACCAGAAATAAAGCTATAATAATAGTATAAATAAAATAAAATAAAATATGAGACATGGTATATGGTGGCGTGAATGACCTGACCAAGGGGCTGAGTGCTTGCTGTTGGTGGCGTTAATGACAGAAAATGATGGCTGAAAATTCTGCTATAGGTGGCGTGAATTATTGTTGCTAATTTGGGTGATGGGGTCGACATTAGACCAGCACATTCAGCCGGTTAAAGAAAGTCAAATATAGAGGCTGAAACAGGGAAAAAAATAATAATAAAGGAACTATAGGAGACAACCTGCCGTAGAAGAAAGACAAATAAATAACGAAATATATAAATATATAGAAGAAAGATGATGAAGAGATGGTGTGAAAGGTGAAGATAAGGGCTGATTTTGGTGTTTCATAGCATGGAAAGTCTCGAATGTGGCTGCCATACAATGAAATTAATCAAAACATAAACTTAGTCAATAAGTGCAGCCGACCAAGAAAGAAAATGGAAGGAAAGAAATGTTGACTTGTAATGCTTAAATACGTGGAAAACAATAGCTGCAGTAGACGTGGAACAGAAAAGAGAAAGGAAAGAAAAATGATAAAGGGGTTTGCATAGGTTCTAAGAGAGTAGAAGAATTTATGAAAGTATAATCAATGTGTGGTGTGTACTGCTGGTTATGGAACAAAAGAAGAAAAGAAGTATTGTCTTTTATTTCTTAAATGGTGGGAAAATACAAGTAAAAAGGGTATCTCATCTAGGTGGTACATTGACTAAAAATTTTAAACAATAAATTTTAATTATAGAAAGGCCATTTGGCCATAGTGGAAAAGAGAGAAGAAAATGGCATGAAAAGTAACCACTTTTAGCTATGAGACTTTACATACATTTACCTTTTTATATAAATCATAGCTTAAAAATGAAAGGATAATTAAGCTAATGATTTGGTGAAATTAAATGGCAGTCGGGAAATTCGACGTTCGTGTGATGCACGTGATAGCGCGATCTCGATAAACAGGTAAGGAGGGAGTGTGTGAGTTGTAGTGATATAATGAATTGCATGTTTTCTTGAGCTGAATTTTGTGAAAATATTGGAAGCATGACTTGGTTTGAAAACATGCAAAATTGTGGTTGATAAGCTAGTTTATATACTGTGAATTGTGTGCAGGAGGTTAGGAATCCACAGCTGTTATGCTGTCGGAAAATTTCCAAAAGCATTCTAAAATATTATAAAATATTTTAGATGTATGAAATAATTTAAATGGGAAATTTTGAATATAATTTCCACCAATTTTTCATAAATTGGAAATTACGTGAAAGTTATAAAATTAAATATTCATGTTTTATGTTTTATATGATATAGAAATTAATTATGTTTTATATGATATTAAATATTCAAAATGAATATTTATTGTGTTCTCACTTAATACATGAATATTTACCGACTGATTTACGGTACGTGGAAATGATCAATAAATACCTTTTTGGAAATAATTACTTAATTAAATGACTTGATTCATGGGATTTCCTTAAAGGTATTTTTATGAGAAAATGAATGATTTTATACCTTTATGGAATTAAGTGATGATTTTATTTATTTTATAAATTCCACAAAGGTGATGATATATGAAAATATGAGAGCATTATGGATAAACATGAAATATTTCAAATTATTTTGAATAATATCCATAAAGGCTGTAGTACGGTTTTTATATTGTTTTGAGACTTAGGCCCCGAGATTCATGCTTACTACTGTTACTGTTACTGTCGCGTGGCTGATTGACCCGCCAGTCATCAGCGATCTCGGATGTCACCTGGCAAGTGTACACCGAGGACCCCCTATAGATCATGGCCATAGATCTCACTATATACTGTTACTGTGTCCCTTCGGGGATGATTACTGTGTCCCTTAGTGGATGATGATAGCATGATTTAATTGTAGGGTGATGCCTAGTCTCAACTTACTAATTTCTATTTACTGAAGGGATTTATTGAATCCTGTTTTACTATACTGCACTGTGAATTACTGTTTACTGAACTGAACCGTACCGAAATACTGTTTTACTGAACTTTACTGAACTGAAAGCTACTGATTACTGTTTACTGAACTGAAAGCTACTGATTCCTGTTTACTGAACTAGTAGCTACTGATTTCGGTTTACTGAATTGAAATCTACTGATTACTGTTTATTGAACTGAATTATACGAAATACTGTTTACTGAATCGAAAGGAAATTTACTGTTATCGAGAAAGAATACTTTGAAAATTATTGCTAAAATAGAAATAATTACTGAATTGTTATCCAGTGATTTGGATATTTATAAGCTACTGTACTGAAAAGATAGTTTACTGTAACTACTGTTTTATCACAGTACTGTCACGTGTTTTGAAAACGGTGTACTTTTTAGTGATGTAATGAAATGGTTTATACCATTTTTATAATTATGAGAATTGAGAATTTAATTGTTTTTAAATAAAACAATTTATTTATTACTCCTTATAGTCGCTCTGGGTTTTCGGGACAAGACAGGTATTCTAAAATACCTTCCATGCTCCATCTGGATTTCCCGGCCGACTATAGTATCCTTCCTTCACTGTGCTTAGTACGCCATTAGGAAATAAATGTTTTACGTCATATAGTTTTCATTATATCAAGCAGCATACGACTCTTTTACTGAGCATGTGGTTCGCTCACCCCTTACTTTCAAATCTTCCAGGTTAATCACAAGGATTATTTAATGGCTTCCTCAGTTAAATATAACTACAAGTAGCCCACTGGGACGAAGAGTATTGAATTTTAAAGGTACAGTCACTTCTCTTATATATTCGGACACTTGTATGCAGTACTACATTATTGTAAAATAGAAACAGGGGATGTAATATATAAGGAATACTATTAAATTTCATATTCCGAATTTACTAAATAAATGAATGTTTACTACTTATTACTGTTACTGATCACGTGTTAAAGGCATCATAGACAGCCCAACCGGTAGAAGTGTAAAATACTAGTAAATATTGTATAAAAATGTACACTCAGACTGTTACAGCTGGATCTTTATGAATCACGCCATACGGATGAACACTACAGCTTTTGACCAAATCTTTGGAAAAGGTGCTCAAAATGACAAGTGCTATAGTAAGTTAACTATACAAAATGCGTGAATACATCATACTTGGTAAGGATGTATAAGTGATTTGATTGTAATGAGACCATTAAGTTGTGATTGTGGATTTAGTAGATTCATTAGAATTGCATTTTCTGCAGGCTAGGTTAGGCTTAAATATAAGCCGTTATGCCCTGAAATTTTTAGTAATTCGAATAGGAATAAGTGAAAAAGGATCAAAGGAAGTATAACTACTGTTTAAGGATAGGTATAAGAAGATGATGATCAAGGGTCTCAAGAGTAAGGGGACTTGAGATTCCAAAAGGTTAGGGCTAGTGAAATCCTAGCATGTACTACTACCCAACATATTCTGCATTAACATACTTTATTGGATTTTAATGAGTACATGAAACCATGTTTTGTTTTATAACACTTAAATATGCATTGCCATGGTACAGTTGAGATTTCAAAGCTTGCATTGATTATTCCTTGTTTAAAGAATGCTTTGGATTTCTCATGATTCATGTTTTGGAATATTTTGCTAATATGCAAAGGTTTGTAAAAGCTTAAATTAGCTTTATAGTCACACTGTGTTGGATTTCAAAACATGATTGCTAAGGGGTCGTTTGGTATTATTATGTGTTTTGTATTTTATGTTTTTTGTTTTTGAAAATTTTGTTTTGTTTTGTTTTATTTTTATTTTATTTTCAATTTATTAAATTTGAAATACGTTTGGACAGAATGTTTTTTGTTGCAAATTTTTATCAGTGGGTCCTTATTGAAAAAAACGGATAAAGTTTTAAAGTCTAAAAGGTTAAGGGTTCGAGTAAGTCTAGCAACCAAATTTTACCATTTTTACATATAAAATGAGCACTGTAGCCGAACGGGTAAACAGTACCCGTGCGATAACAGTGCAAAAAGTGTTTCCAAATTTTAGGAAACATCATTTTTGTGTTTTTATCTATTTTCAAAATTTTGTGTTTTATTTTTAATTTTTAAAAACAAAAACACACTTGACAAACACATTTTTACTTTCATTTTCAAAAAAATTGAAAACAAAAACAAAAAACATAAAACAAAAACAATCCCAAACATCAGCTAAGTGTTTAGAGATTCTTAAATGCTTAACTCAAGCTTTGAATCTTTTATAAGACATGTTTTGAAATGATCTCTAAACCTATGGAGCTAAGTGCTATGCCGTGTGAAATAAGATTTATTTTAACAAAGACAGCAGCATCTTCCTATTTCAATTAGATTAGGTAATTTTAGACATAATATTGTGATAAAAACGTAAATAAAATACATGAAAATGATAATAACTAAAAGTTGATAAATTTTTTTTTATAAATATAACAAAAACTAAAATATATAATTTATTTTGATGTGTCGACACGGATTTTAATACAAAATTTTCGTATTTTACATGATAAAAATATAATTTTGCATGAGATGAACACAAATTTTATACATGAATCTTTAAGTCCAATACTAACGATAAGTTGAAATTAAGTAGGCATTAGACGTTAAGCATGTATGTAGAGTTAAAAACCTTATTATGGAAAATTAAAAAGAATACAACGAGTCAACAACCTTCTTCAGTTCTTTTGTCTTTTCATTTCGTCATTGTTGACTGGACGAGATGCAGAAAAACCTTATTATAGAAAACTAAAATGAAAACAACAATCTTCCTCACTTCTTTAGTCTTTTCCTTTTGTCATCCTGGGGTTGATGAGATGCAGAAATCAAGAGTTTTTTACCAAACTATTGATTTTTAAAATCTTATTTCCCAATATATTATATTTGAAAACTTATTTCTCTATGTATAATATTTTTTGACATGTCATTGCCATGTCGTAATTTTTTAATATTTTAAAATATAAACATATATCAATTAAAACTGAATCACAGTAACCTAAAAAAATTAAACATCTTTTTCTTCTCTACTTTTCGTTCTTTTTCTATCTCTTTGGTTTTTCTATTCTTTCTTCGTCTCTTTAGTTTCTTTGACTTTGCATCCAATTTTTTATAATAGAGGTACTTTGATTTTGTTTTTTATCTTTCACTTTTTTTTGTCTGGTTTACTGACTTCAATTTATAGTCAAAATTGAAATGTATTTGATCTCTTTTTCTGAGTTTACCTTATTTTTTATTGGTTGTATCTAATATAGGGTTTTATCAAATTCTCTTAATGTTGATTGTATCTGATATGGGGTTTTATTGAATCCTCTGTTATCATACAAATGAATATAAATCCAAATTTTCATTGATGCTAAACAGCTAAAGCTTGCGGTTTTATATGATTTGGCTTAAGAATTGAATGTTAGAATTTGGTAATTCTGGCTTAAAAGACAGAGCAACGTTTTTTTTTTTTCTTTGTTACATAGAGTAAAATTGGTTCTTGTAAAACCCGATGCTATGAATTGATAAAAATTTAAGTTCTTTTTACTTTTTACTTTTACAGCAGGAAGATGAAGTGGTTGGTTTAACAGGTTTTTTTTTTTTTTTTATTTATTTTGAAAGTTAAAAAATATGACATGTTGATAATATGGCAAAAAACATAGTATATTGGGAAATAAGTTTATAAATATAGTAGTTTGGTAAATAAGTTTTTAAATGACACTATTAGGATAAAAAAACTCCAGAATTTGCACGAGAACTGGGTTTGGCCAATATTGAAGTGGAGGGTGACGCGTCGTTAATTATTAAGAAGCTTTCAAGCTGGGAACCTGATATGTCCCCAGCTGGTATATTGATTAATGATGCTCGGCGGATTAGCAGGGCCTTCCAGAAATGTATTTTCATGCATACTTTTCGTGAAGGCAACCAAGCATCTCATGTGTTGGCTAAAAATGGTTTGAAATGTAGTATGTGTCGATATTGGGTTGAGGATTGTCCTGATGCAATCCAAGCTATTGTTGCTAGTGATGTAAACTTTTATTCTGAATGAATGCAATTGCCTTCTGGCTTTTTTCAAAAAAAAAAAAAAACTCCAGAAATCACGCCGGAACCGCTTAACTTCTCGTCCATGATGTTGTCAAGACGCATTCCCATCTCAGCCGTTAAATAATTCTTCCAATCTCTGACGTTTCCCTTCCTAAAATATGCACTATTTTCAATAGACTTATCTTTCCTGCATTGCTTTCCGGTCTTGTTGACCTCTAAATTGCTCAAACTCTCAAAACTACAAAACTTTAGAATGCTTTTTACTTTGCCTTCTCTTTGGAGAAGGGGCACCCGAAGAACTCACCCAGTTTCCTTACACAACCTTCAGTGTCCATATCTTCATATTTTAAGAACAGTATCTTCTCAGGACGTTCCAAGCTTGCTTTCCAGTATCCCAAAACATGTTCCCAGTAAGGTCCATAATATGAAATCCCACTGCAAAACAACTCAAAGGCTTCCTCAATAGGAACCTGATTGACTGGTTTTTGTTTGTCCATTCTTATTACCCTTCGAAAGTAGTGCCACATTGAAACGAATGTGTCCTTTGGATCTCTACAGAGGTCAACAATTTTACAACCTGAATCTATTATAGATTTAGGCAAGCATGTATAAGGAACGTGTGTAGCAAAGAGTGAAATTCTCGGCCCTGGTGCAGTAGAGTACTCACCGAATTCCAAGAAGGGAATGCAATCGTGGGGAACTCTGGTTCGCAGAGGGCTTGTGGAATGGTCAAACTGCGTTCTGGTAGCAATGGAGAAACTCAAGGCTTAAGCCAAGTGCAGCCAGTTTTCATTGAACTGCACAAGAAAATATCAGTGCTTGAGCCTGGAAGGGATCTCGAGCGTACATGGCTCCTTCCAAGAAGAATTCAGAGAACCAAAAGCCTCGGTATGACCAAAGAGGGTACCGGAATGAAGACCAGCCGTTTTCTTGGTTCAGAGTTGATATTTCATCATTGTATTTTTGCAAGGATTCCGGAGAGATGTTGGATGCAAGGATTGGTTTTGAGGGAGAGGATATTTCCATAGAATGGTAATGGTAGATAGTGAAAAGGATAGTTCGAAGCTAGGAAACCTTGGGTTTGAAGAAGGATGGCCAATTAAAGAAAATATAAATTCAACAGTGGTGGGAAGGAGGTCTAATTCGTGGTTTCTTATAGTAGTTTGTCTCTCTCTCTCTCTTCCTTATCAAATAAATAATTAGATAATCCATGAAAATGTTACCATTATTTTAGTAGTTTCATTATTTTTCTAGCAGTTATGTATTATGGTCACTGCTATAAAAAAAATTCATAGGTTACATTCAAAAGACTCTGTTTGATCGAAAAGATTACATTTTTTTAATCGCAACTTATTCTAACGTAATCTTTTCTTAAGAATCATATATTATGATTTTTTGTAGACCACGTTTTAGGGAAAAACCATAGTCAGATCTATAGAAAATAATACTTTTTTTAAAATTTAATTTAATTTTTAAATAAAATACGTAATTAAATCCTTTATAAATTTTTATTTATTTGAAATTAAAATCAATAGAATATGCATATTGAGCAAACCATGCTGTTTTGTTTCATTAAACAAAAATAGTACAAAATAATTACTAAAAAATATTATTACACCATATTTTCATGTATATGAAGTGTTTTCAAGACTTCCACAAAATAATTACACTGTAAGTTCATCATACAAGCCTAACATGCTTCTACACAATATGAAACATGTTAAAACAATCAAAAGTGGAAGCGACATAATCTGACTAACCTCCAGCCATTGCTTTGCTATCGTCTGATATTGATCCAGTCTCAGAAATCAATGAGCTTGCTTGAATTACTTCCAAGCCTTCCAAGCACTCAAAAGCCTCACTAGATGGTGTCTTTTTTTTTTTTTGAGATTAACGTGCTTGGGGACCGGAAGGAGCCCTCTTTAAATAGTAATGAGAGCATGCTAATTATGGCAATAAAATCATGTTTTAACCATCATAAAATCGTGATTTCAATAGCCAAATATTGAGTTGAGATTCACTGTGAAATTATGGAACATATCCGGAATTGGTCAACCAAATATTTTACTTCCATAATCGGAGATATACCAACATTCTCCCACTTGGTCCATATATTTCACTCACAGAAGAAACAAATTACATGAATCATGTTTTAAATAGTAATGAGAGCATGCTAATTATGGCAATAAAATCATGTTTTAACCATCATAAAATCGTGATTTCAATAGCCAAATATTGAGTTGAGATTCACTGTGAAATTATGAAACATATCCGGAATTGGTCAACCAAATATTTTACTTCCATAATCGGAGATATACCAACATTCTCCCACTTGGTCCATATATTTCACTCACAGAAGAAACAAATTACATGAATCATGGCGACAGTTCCTCTAATGGCGAGTTTTATCTTCCATGTATTACTATGTAAAATATTTCTAATCAACCTATTTTACTTAATGAATAAACCTTATGTTTATTCTCGGTCCAAACAACAAGGATATTTCTCAAATAAAACTTTAGTGTATACAAATCAAAATGAGAAACATCATATTATAAATGAAAGTCTCAATTACAAATCACAATGTGGTACCAAGTCCCATTCTCTCTACATGATCCTTAAATTTAAACGGTGACATGCCCTTAGTCAAAGGATCAGCTAACATCAATTTAGTGCTAACGTGTTCAATGACCACTCTTTTATCTCTAACACGTTCTCTAATGGCTAAGTACTTAATGTCGATGTGCTTACTTCGACTTCCACTCTTATTGTTCTTAGCCATGAATACCGCAGCTGAATTGTCACAATATATCCTTAATGGCTTAGATATGCAGTCAACAACTCTAAGCCCACCAATGAAACTCTTAAGCCATACACCATGTGAGGTAGCCTCAAAACAGGAAACGAACTCGGCCTCCATAGTAGAAGTGGCAGTCAGTGTTTGCTTAACACTCTTCCAAGAAACAGCTCCGCTGGTAAGCATAAAGATGTAACCGGATGTTGATTTTCGGGTATCAACACAGCCAGCAAAGTCTAAGTCTGAGTAGCCAATCACCTCTAACTGATCAGTCCGTCTATACATAAACATGTAATCCTTGGTGCCTTGCAGATATCTGAGCACCTTCTTTGCAGCTCTCCAGTGGTCCATCCTCGGGTCACTTTGGTATCTACCTAACATTCCCACAGCAAAAGCAATATCAGGCCTGGTATAGACCTGTGCATACATAATGCTTCCAATAGCTGAGGCATATGGAATGTTCTTCATCTGTTCCAGGTCAAGATCATTTTTCAGGCACTGGTTCAAATTGAACCTGTCACCCTTCACAATGGGAGCCAGGCTTGGTGAACAATCTTTCATTCTAAATCTTTCCAAGACTTTATTGATATAGGTTTCATGTGACAGACCTAATATACCTCTATGTCTGTCTTTCTGGATCTTAATGCCAATGACATATGATGCATCGCCCATATCCTTCATATCAAAGTTCTCAGAAAGAAATTGTTTCACCTCACGTAGCATCCACTTATCATTGGTTACAAGCAGAATATCATCCACATATAGCACAGGGAAACAAATCTTGCTCCCACTGACCTTCTAGTATATACACTGATCCATGATGTTCTCAACAAAACCAAATGAAGAGATGACTTCATGGAATTTTATTACCATTGGCGGGAAGCTTATTTCAACCCATATATGGATTTCTTAAGTTTACAGACCAAATGCTCACCATTACTAGAGGAAAAACTTTAGGTTGTTTCATGTAAACCTTTTCCTTTAGATCACCATTAAGAAATGTCATTTTCACATCCATTTGTTGCAACTCTAAGTTAGAATGTGTAACAAGTGCCATTATGATGTGTAGAGAATCTTTCTTAGATACAGGAGGAAAGGTCTCCTTGTAATTGATTCCCTTATTTTGAGTGAATCCTTTGGCTACGAGTCTTACCTTATAACGTTCAATGTTGCCTAATGAGTCAGTTTTGGTCTTAAAGACCCATTTACAGCCTATAGCCGTGGCCCCATTAGGCAACTCGACAAGATCTCATACTCTATTAGATGCCATCGAATCCATCTCATCCTTCATAGCATCAA
The DNA here is from genome assembly GCA_031772115.1 of Heritiera littoralis. Taxonomy (NCBI): domain Eukaryota; kingdom Viridiplantae; phylum Streptophyta; class Magnoliopsida; order Malvales; family Malvaceae; genus Heritiera; species Heritiera littoralis. The sequence goes on along the minus strand of JAPDPK010000142.1, from coordinate 1,023,590 downwards.
ACCAAAGTTTTGATTCTTTGCTGTTAATGGCTTGTGAAAACGTCTCTGGATCATTAACGGGCCCAATATTGAAATCATACTCTTGTAGATACACAATATAATCACTAGGAATAGTTGATTTCCTTTCCTTAGTAGACCTTCTTAATGTTGGTTCAACATTATCCGAAGGATCATGTTGTTCAACTAGTTGCTCACTCGATTCTGATGTATCCAGAGGAGCCTCGTCTATTGGTAAGTTATTAGCTACTTATGGATCTTCAATGATTGGTTGTTCATGATAACCAATCCTTGACTCGAGGTAGAGGGTCGATCTCTCACAGAAACTAGGTCTTGAGATTGATCGCTCCCACTAACTAAGTCATTTTCAATAAACTTGGCGTTCCTTGATTCCACAATTCTAGTGCTATGAGATGGACAATAGAATCTGTAGCCTTTGGACCGTTCGGTATATCCGATGAAATACCCACTTATGGTCCTACGATCCAATTTCTTTTCCTGTGGGTTGTAAATCCTTATCTCAGAACGGCTTCCCCAAACGCGCATATGACGCAAACTCTGTTTCCAACCTTTGAATAATTCAAAAGGCGTCTTTGGAACAGCCTTGGTTGAAACCCGGTTCAATATATACGCTGTCGATTTAAGAGCTTCAATCCATAAAGACTTAGGCAACTTCAAGCTGCTAAGCATACTCCACACCATTTCCATCAAAGTTCGGTTCCTTCTTTCTGCAACACCATTCTGATCCGATGAACTAGGCATGGTATATTGGGCAACAATCTCATTCTCTTGAAGGAACTTCGCAAATGGTCCAGGTGCTTGTCCATCTTCAGTGTATCTGCCGTAATACTCCCTACCTCTATCAGTTCTTACTATCTTTATAGGTTTTCCACATTGTTTCTCTACTTCAACCTTACAGATTTTAACGGCGCCTAATGCTTCGTTCTTGTTATGAAGCATGTAGAGATACATAAACCTCGAGTAATCATTAATAACGGTGATGAAGTACTTCTGGCCATATGCATCAATGTCTGGACAACATATGTCAGAATGTATGATTTCTAATATGGTTGAACTCCTATTGGCATCTTTCTTAGACTTGTTGGTTTGCTTACCCTCAATGCAATCCACACAAGTGTCGAAATCAGTAAAGTCTAGAGTACTAAGTATTCCATCATTTACTAATCTCTTAATTCTATTTATGGAGATATGACCTAATCTCCAGTGCCATAATGTGGAGGAGTCCTCATTCATAACACATCTTTTAGTACCAGTTTAAACATGCAAGGCATTATGAGCAATGTCATTTTGCAAATCAATAGAGAAAAGACCATCACATAAGGTACCATTCCCAACAATATCAGGCTTAAAATATATCAATACCGATTTATTTGAAAATAGAAAGGAATATCTATAAGGTACCAGACTAGAAACAGAGATTAAATTTCTTGAGAAACTAGGAATATAAAAGGTCTTTTCTAATTGCAAAACAAAACCACTCCTAAGAACTAAAGTGCACGTTCCAACACCTTCAACACGCGAGTGCATCTTGTTTCCTGAATAAATGCTCTCCTCATTTCCCACTGGCTTCCTTAGGTTTGTCATACCCTGTAAGGAAGTCAAAATGTGAATTGTAGATCCAGAATCAATCCACCATGTGTTATGATTAACCTCAACCATATTTGATTCAAAACAAACATATGAGAGTGGATTACCTTTCTTAACGAGCCACTGTTGAAGCTTGGCGCAGTCTTTCTTCATGTGTCCCTTCTTTTTACAGAAGAAACACTTGGACTCTTTCTTAATGTCCGCTTGGGCAGGGATTTTTCCCTTTTCCCTTGTTATTGGCTCGATCCTTGTTCTTTCCTTGGCTTGCAAAAAAAGCACTTTCACCCGATTCCATAAGCAGTCTTCCCTCCTCTTGAACACAGATAGTCATCAATTCATTGATGATCCACTTATCCTTATATGTGTTATAGGATATCTTGAATGGTCCGTACTGCTTTGGTAGAGTGTTCAATATATAGTGCACAAGGAAAGATTCAGACATCTCCACCTCTAGCTTCTTGAGTTGGGCCGCTATATCTCTCATGGCCATTATGTGCTCGCGCACTCCTTTGACACTGGTGAGCCTCATTGATGAGAACTTCATTATTAGGGTGCTGGCCAACGCTTTGTCTGAAGTGACAAACTGATCATCTATGGCCTTCAATAAGGTCCTAACGTTGGTATGCTGTTCGACAGAACCACGTATCCTAGCAGATATCTTTATCTTAATATACATGACACTAAGGCGATTGGATCGCTCCTAGCATTCATGTAAAGCTACTTGAGCAGGAGTGCTGGTCTCAGTCAATATGGGTTCGTCTTTCCTTATAGCATAGTTTATATCCACGCACCCTAATTAGAGGAAAACTCTTTCCTTCCAAACCTCGTAGTTCTCTCCATCTAGCTCGTGAACTTCCAGGTTAATACTAGCCTGAGGAAACACTGCATATAGAAAAACACATGCTTATATATCTAGAATTTTTGAGGCAAACTTAATTATGTCTACTAATATAAACATATTTTATTAATCAATTATGAATCTCAAACATAAAACTTGCCTGTGGGCTAAAGTTCTAATTCTAATAGATTCATATTGTCGTAACGGCTTCGAGCTCGACGAATTTTGAAAAAGCGTTTAAAAACAAAAATGGGAGTCACCACCAATGTTTTTTGACTAGGTGTGATTGGCCACCTGAAAACGTTTATCTTTTCAACAAAATCTCAAAATTAATTAAGTTTTATTAAAAAGATAATCTTTTGGTCTGCGAAACAAAAATTGAGTTCGGGGGTACGGTTACGCGTGGGGAAGGATTAGCACCCCCACGACGCCCGTTAAAAAACGGTACCATAATAATCATGTGTTATCTTTTTTGTTTTAATAAAATGATCTTACTTTAATATTTAAAATTAATTCCTTTTTATTTCATTATTGAAGCATTTTATTATTTATCAAAATTATCTTTTCATTTAAAAAAAGGTTAGATTTTATTTATCGAAAGTGAGTGTGAACCCTTTTGTATTGAATAATTAAATTGAATACTCCAATGCTTTTGGCAGCATTCGAAATAATTTTTCTCACCTAGAGATTTCCTAAGAATCACTACTTGTGACTTCTATAGAATCTCATCCTCGGAAAATTCACACTTGCTTCGAAAATTATTATGAATACACATGATGCAAACAAATAAAAATGATGCAAATGAATTTTTAATTTCAAATTTCATTATTTATTTGTTTATTTATTTATATTTCTTTGTTTTTTAAAAAAACTTATTCATTTTCTTTTTTTATAAAAATTTAAATTATTGAAAAATCATACTAAATACCTCAATACTTTTGACAATATTTAGTAGACTCTTCTCACCTAGGGATCAGTTAAGGAATCACTACTTGTGACTTCTATAGCATCCCATCATCGAAATTTTATCTAATTAAATTTAAAATTTATTATTAATTTTCTTTTTCTATTTTCTTTTAAAAACTCATTTATTTTTATTTTTAATAAAACACTAAATTATTGAAAAATCATACTAAATATTCCAATACTTTTGGCAACATTTAGTACGACTCTTCTCACCTAGGGATCAGCTAGGAATCACTACTTGTGACTTCCGTAGCATCCCATCATCGGAATTTAATTAAATTTAAATTTTATTATTAATTTTGAAAATTCAATTTTATTTTCAAAAATTTAAATTATTGAAAAATCATACTAAATACCTCAATACTTTTGACAATATTTAGCACAACTCCTCTCACCTAGGGATCAGCTAGGAATTACTACTTGTGACTTCCGTAGCATCCCATCATCGGACATTCATTTAATTAAATTTAAAATTTCATTATTAATTTTCTTTTAAAAACTATATGTTTATTTTGTTTATTTTATTTTATTTATTTTAATAATTTCATGCAATAAAATTAATTAAATCCTAGAGAGTTTTAGAAAATAAAATAAATCATTTAATAAAACAAATAACTAAATAAATAGATAAATAAATAAATGATTTAGGAAATATACCAAAAGTAATTTGGGCTTAGAACCCAAAGAAGACCCCTTCAAATGGCCCAAGATCCAGCCCAAACAACAGGGCCCAATCTGCCAGCGGGAGCGGGTCGGGTTGAGCAGAAACGGGTCGGGCGAAACGGATCTCCCTCTGCTGGACCAGGCGCGATCGGGTCAGGCGAAACGAGTCGAAGCGCCACGCGGATCTCCTTCCTCCTTGAGTCGGGTCAGACGCGCGGATCCTGGACCTGGGTCGGGTCCAGGCGCGGGTCGCTTTTTTTTATATATATAAAGCTAATATTTTTTTGTTTTTTCATTTTCAACCGAAAAAGAAAAAAAAAACTCAGAGCCTTTGAAGGCTCTCCCCTGGGGCGATTTCCGGCAGCTGCCGGACCGCCTTCCTCTGCAGCTTCGACCGCCGCCGGTGGCCAAAAATGAAAAAAGCTACCCCTTTTCGATTCCTCTTAGCCTCCTAAGCCCGAATCTAGCTTTAGTTTCACCAAAAAATCAACCTAGCCCGCAGATCTGAGCTTCACCGAAACCTCTCCCCCCTTTTTTTTCTCTTTTTTCTTTTTTTTTTATGGTTGATGGCTCGGCTGTTGTGTTGTTGTGATTTTGGTTTTGGTTTTGTGTTTGGGTTTGTTTTGCAGGTTTGGGGCTTCGGTTTTGGTGATGGTGTCTAGTTTCGGTGGTGATGAAGGCAACGTTGTGTTTGGTTTAGGGGGTTGGCCTTGGGAGCTCGGTGGTCGAGGGCAGTGTGTGGTGCTGTTGGGGTTGAGGGTGATGCTGGTTTCGGATCCCTTGTGTTTTTGGGTTTTTCGGTTAGGGTTAGGGGTCTCGGTGATGGTCGAATGGGGTTTTTTTTTTTGGGTTAGCTTCTCCGTTCGGATGGGAGAGGGTTGTGAGGATGATGCTTCCGAGGGGTTTCTGTTTTGGGGTGACCGGGGATGGTGATTGTTGGTTCGGTGTTGAGAGAGTCAGAGTGTTAGGGTGAGTGGAGAGAGCTTCCGGGGCTTGGTTTTTTTGGGTGGTGAGGATGGTGTTTTTGGTTTGGGTCTGGGTGAATGGGGAGAGCTTGAAGCTTGGGCTCCCCGTTGCTGGTTGAAGGAAGCATTTTTTGTCGAAAGGGGACTGGTATAGATGGGATGGAGTGACCGGCGGGGATGGGATGGCTGGCAGGAAAGCTAGTGGAGATGGGATGGTAGGCAGGGGTAGGTGACAGTGGGTTGATTGGACAAAAAACAAAATAAAATAAAACAAAATAAAATAAATAAATAAAAATAAAAAACATAAAAATAATAATAATAATAATAATAATACAAATAGCAATAATAATAATAATAATAATAATGCTAAAAAAATAAAAATAAATAAATACAAATATATATATAAAGAAAAATAATAACAAAAATGGGACAAAATTAGGTGTCAACACATATCAAATGATAAAACTATCAAATTATATCATTTCCTAATCCCTGTAGGTAAATTAAGAAACTAATTTGATATTTTATCCTAATTAGTTATGAAATTATAATAAAAATTCATATGGGATAAAATTTATTATAACCTTATAACTAATCACAATTTATGTCTAATATCATTATGTGATTTTACAAATATAATTTTACTTAATTAAGGTTGTTGTGGCTAAGCCCTAATTAAATAAATTATAAATCACTTAGATATATTGGCAAAATTCTAAGTTTATTCATATTTTAAAATTGCAATTAACATAAGACAATTTTAATTCTTAATAATATAAACAAACTTAGCTACATCTGCTTCTAGTATAAAAATAACAAAATTATACATATTCAAAATGAGTACACATACACATTCAAATCAAATTTTCATAATTTAATCATAACTTTGTGATAATTTTCACAAAATTATTCAATTTAAAATTACAGCATTGAAAATTCGATATAAAACTCTCAAAATATAATTATTTGGCCTAAATAAACTAAAATCCTTAAGGCCTAAACAAAATGTCCCAAATAAATTAAGAAAACAAGACCCATAAAACCTAATATTGGCCCATGTTTATTTAATCCAAGTTGGCCCCAAAATAAATTCAAAATAATGGCCAAAAATTTAAATATAAACAAATAGCTCAAAACTCAAGAAAGAGGGCCTAACCGTACGGCCCAAACAATATTAAAATCTCGAAATCATGTGAAGAGCCCAAATATCATTAAAAGTTCAAAAAATGGGCAGCCCAAAATGCTCACAAAGGAATGGTTGAAAAGACCAAAGAAAAGGGCTAAAATTTTGTTTCATTATTATTTTTTTTATAGAAGTTTTGTTATTATTATTATTAGTTTTTAGGTGAACTTCATGCGGCACAGGCTGCATGTGCGCCTCAAACACATTGTCGGGCGCGTGCAGTGCACGCACCCTATTGTCTCCTTCAACCGAATGGGTGTTTTATAGTAAAACAGGTCATTGACCCGACCCGGTTCAAAAACCATGTTTCTGTCCCGTTTTTATCAATTTTTTTTTCATGTGTTTTTCATCCCTAAAGCTTTACAACAACACATCAAAAATTTTGTGCCAAAATCGCATTAAAACCGAATGGGTTTCAAGGAACCCAAGAGTTAAAGCTTCAAAATATGGGTTTTTATGATTTCTCTCTACAGATCTCTAGCAAGACAGAGGTTATAACATTGCTCTGATGCTAAATGTAAGTTCATCATACAAGCCTAACATGTTTCTACACAATATGAAACATGTTAAAACAATCAAAAGCGGAAGCGACAGAATCTGACTAACCTCCAGCCATTGCTTTGCTATCTGTCTGATATTGATCCAGTTTCAGAAATCGATGAGCTTGCTTGAATTACTTCCGAGCCTTCTAAGCACTCAAAAGCCTCACTAGATAGTGTCTTTTTTTTTTTGAGATTAATGTGCTTGGGGACCGGAAGGAGCTATCTTTAAATAGTAATGAGAGCATGCTAATTATGGTAATAAAATCATGTTTTAACCATCATAAAATCGTGATTTTAATAGCCAAATATTGAGTTGAGATTCACTGTGAAATTATGAAATATATCCGGAATTGGTCAATCAAATATTTTACTTCCATAATTGGAGATATACCAACATACACTACTTAACTAATTTTAACTAAAAACTGTAAACTAATATAAGCAAACACATGAAGAAGCATCCAACTCAATATCTGCACAGGCCAAGAATCTACTAGCCTAGCCACGCAGCTGCTGTCCACTGCCTTACACGCCTCAACAGCCACAAGGGTAGTAACACAGCCTTGCCTCAACAAGAATCAAACCAGCGAAGCCACCGAAGCACAGCCAGCAGCTCGTCCTCGTCAAAAACGCATCAGTAATTTGCGACTCAGCGGCTGCAAGCCTGCAACAATCCTCTTTAAATAATGCACTAAAATTCAATTGATGGATTAAATTGAAAATATAAAATCTGAATTCATGAACTTGAAAGAGAAATTCAAATAGAAATAGTATCTGAGAATGTGAATAAGGTCCATAAAAAAAAAAAACTCTAAAGAAACTAATGAAATCAAAATTAATTCAAAAACCTGTTGCTTTTAAATTTATAGAGTATGTGCACGCACTAGTGGAGCCAGAAAAATTATTTAGTGGGGGCTTTACACATATATATTAAATTATAAAAAGTAACAACAATAATAATAGTAATAATTAAAAAATTAAAATTTTTTACCTAGTCATAAATGTGATAAAAGTTTTAATCTTCTTTGATACGATTTAATATTTTGAAAATTATGTAAATAATTTTGTTATCAATGTTGGAACATATTTTTTCAAAGCATACAACTAATTTACCATTCAATCATTAATCTCTTATTTTGTTTTACAAACAAGTTTTCAATATATTCATTGTTAAAAATACATTATATGTTGTTACAATAATCGATAGAATCAATGTTAGCGCATACAACAAATAAATTAACTAATACATTTTTTTCCTTTTCAATCTCTATAATTCTTACAGTAAAATCGTAAATTCTTTTCAACTTTGAAAACTGTATACTAGTATATATAAACTTAAACATTATCTACCAGATGCATTATTGAAAAAACTTGAATAAAATTGAATAAAATGTATAACTAAATTTTCATAACATGAAAATTTTTTGGGGGCTAGTGGGGGCTTGAGCCCCCACTTGCCCTCATGGGGCTCCGTCCTTGAGTCCACTGATCGTGACAAGTAATACAATAATTAAGTACAGATATCGTTTTCACGAGAATTATTTAGGTTATGCAGCTAAGTATTAAAATTGGTAATCCTAGATTTATTTGAACAGTTAAAAAATTAAATTAAGCTAACTATTAAAATAAATAAAACATAAACAAAGAGCATGAAAATAAAAAGGAAAAAAAATTAATAAACTAATAAATTGACAATTTAAACTACTAAATTTAATCTAAACTAACCTAGAATGCAAATTAAAAATATTCTAACTAGATCTCTAATTATACGAATTAAACCAAAATAAACTACTAAACTAAAACTAAATTAGACTAATAGATTAACCTATCTAAACTATTAACTCATAAAACACTGCAACCTAAACCAAAGAGACTCTAAAATTTGAACCGAAAAACCATAAGCTACCCATGCACAACAGCAGCCGCATGTCCCAGCCACGTTGCATCAGCAGTAACCTTCACACCAACCCTGTTTCTTCCACTGCTCCAGCTCCTGCTTCCTCCTCCAGCTATGGCAAGGCACACATCTGCTTTGCCAACTGCTTCTTCCAAGTTTGCTTCCACGGCCAACAGCGTCCGATTCTGTCCCTGGAATTACCTGAAAGTGAAATCATTTTCTAATGTACATAAATCTTAGAAGACGGAACATTAAGCTTGAGGCCACAAAAAGCTACATTTGAAACAAAAAACCATAATATATTTTTGTACTTTAAATGTACCTTAATATTCAAAGACAAAACATTAAGCATTGAGTCCAGAAAAGACTACGTTTAAAACTAGAAACATAATTTATTTGTACTTGAATATTGGAAGATGAAACATTAAGCAGTGGCGTATCCAGAAATATGTGTCAATAGGGTCAATATAAACTTGTTCAATGGTTGGATTATTCGTCCATGCCGGAAGCCCCCTTTCTCCTAGTCCTCCCTTATCAAATTTTATACAAGCTTGGACAAAAATATTAAACCTGTTAAATAGGCTTGTGCTTGAAAATCAATGTTCGATAAAAAAACGGATCAAGCTTGTGTTTACCATATTATAATATTATTTTTATATAATATTTTATTACATAATACAACACTGACAAAATTAAATATAGTAAAAAAATCTCATAATATAAAATAATTTTCAAAAACTAAATTTTCTTTCAATTTATTCATAATTTTTCTAAATAGTTACTTTAGCGATGTTATATAATTTTTTTTCATTTTTCTCTTATGCCAATGAAATTGTTATAAAATAATGCAAATAGGTAGATAATATAATATTTTTTTCTTTTGTATTGAGATTATATTTGTACTATTGAATAACTAATTATGTATAAAAGAATTATTGCATCAAGAGCAACAAATCAATCATCTATAAATTGGATCAAACTTATATATATTATGTATTATAGAGGTGATTAAGAAGAAAAACTATTGTTGGAAAGTGTGATCATAACAAAGTGAAGACAAAATTTCAATAAAAAAACAAATAACAAATTAAAATTAAAATGAAACTAAAAATATGTTAGCAAAAAATAAAAAAATAGAAGTATATGCTAATTGCTAAAGAAATTTTAAATCTCATAAGTTAATTTTGTACTTGTAATCATAGAAATTGTTAAATTTTTAAATTAAAATAAATGTATAAGTTAAAATGAAATTTATTTTTCTGACCCTTTTCTTAATTAATTTTAACAAATTTTAGTGGGATTAATATGAAAAAAAATCATATTTTTTAAGCTAAATATACATATGTATATACTAAACACATCCTTTGAGAGAGGTGAGGAGCCTTAACTGTGATGGAGCTCCATGCAGGATTAGTCTCAAACCGTTAAAACAGATGATGATACTTATAGTTTACACCGAAAAAATATATACATATGTATATACTAATTTATGAATTTTTCGAAAGTTGAGTGGGGTCAATTGACCCCACTCAACTCCATGTGGCTACGCCACTGACATTAAGCCTTGGTTACTAAAATATGAAAAGATTTAAAATTTTAAAGCTGCAATTAAAGATATTAGACTGCGCACATTTTCAGTAACTGTATATAGTATAGACTACAATATAACATTAACCATAGTCTTTACTAAAAAGTTTTAAAATTCAATGTGTCCTTCACCTCGGCTGATTATGCCAACATGCCATACACTCGATTTCAATGTAATTTATCACCATAAACACACTCAAATGCATGAATTACACCTCATATCTCAAAATCCCCATCAACCAAGCATTCATGATGTAATGATTTCCATTCTGATTTTACAATGATTTTCATGATACAATGATGCAATGATTTTCTAGTCAGTACTTCTCAGTCTGCTTTTGTTAAGGGGAGGCAAATTATGGATAGCAATTTCATTGCAAATGAAGTACTTGACTCAATGAAAAAATCTTGAGTTGGTGGCCTTACTATCAAATTAGACTTCGAAAAAGTTTTCGATAAAGTTAATTGGGCTTTTCTTTTTGATGTGATGAAATTCATAGGCTTTGGACAAAAATGGATATCTTGGATTTCCTGCTACATATCGATAACTACTCTTTCTGTTCTGATCAACGGATCTCCATCAAGCCTAATTAAAACCCATAGAGGTTTGTGTCAGGGCGACCCCCTCTCCCCGTTTCTGTTTATAATGGTCACTGAAGGGTTGAATCTTTTACTATCAATGGCTTCCTCCATTGATCTTTTCTATGGAATTAAAATTGGACAAAATGGCCTCAAGATAACACATCTTCAATTTGCGGATGACACTTTATTTTTTTGTCAAGCTAAAGGGGAGCAGCTTCTTGCAATTAAAAGAATCCTCAGATGTTTTCAAGCTTCTTTATGCCTGAAAGTTAATTTCTCTAAAATCACCCTTTTTCGAATTAATGTGGAGCAAAATAGAATGGAAGATTGGGCTGCTAAAATAAATTGTCAAGTTGGTACGTTCCCTTGTACTTACCTTGGTCTTCCCTTAGGAGCCAATCCAAGGTCTCTTTCTACTTGGTAGCCAATTATCAATGCCTTCTAAGAAAACTTAGTCTCTGGAAGAACAAACTCCTATCCATAACCAGTAGACTTACTCTTATCACTTCAACTTTGGCAAACCTTCCCATCTGCTATCTTTCTTTGTTTAAATTCCCAAGTGGTGTTATAACTCAATTGGAGAAGATTCAAAGATAGTTCCTTTGGGGTGACATTAATGAAAAAAGGAAAATGAGATTGGTGGACTGGAACACTCTCTGTAAAAGCAAAAGTAACGAAGGTTGGGGAGTTATTAATTTAGCCACTTGCAACCAAGCTTTGCTCTTAAAGTGGCCTTGGAGATTTAGTAGAGTTGATTATGCCCAATAGAAAGACATCATCTGCGAAAAATATCATATTTCTGCTTTTGATCTTTGGCCTTCTTCTTGTCCTTCTAGATCTCTTTCCAATATGTGGAGAGGTATTCAAAACAACAAGTTGAGAAGTGAAAATTCCAACTTTATTTTGTGTAGTTTTCACCCATGTGCAGGTAATGGATCTAGGATAAAATTTTAGAGTGACAAATGGATTCAAGGAATCACACTTAAAAATTCCTTTCAAAGAATATTTGCTCTTGCAGTTAACAAAGACAGATTTGTAAAAGACTATGTTACTGGACAAGCTCTGTTTGGACTTAGGACATCAAGCTTAGAAGTTTTTTTGGATGGAAACAAGAAACGTGGAACAACCTTCAAAATCTTCTCAACTCTATTATCATTTCTGCTCATGTGGCTGACAAAGTCGTGTGGGTACATGCAATTGATGGAAACTATAGCTCAAGATCATTTAGAATGGAAATAGAAAAATCTTCAATGACAAAAGCTTCAATTGAAAGTCTGATTTGGAAAGCAGTGGGTCCTCCTAAAGTTAAATATTTTGCTGGAACGCCATTAGAGATTTGATCCCTGTAATCGATGTGCTTTAAAAAAAAGGATGTCTATCAAACCAGGAGAATAAATGTCCATTCTGCAATAACAATGAATCGGTGGATCATCTTCTTCTCTTATACAACTTTTCGTGGAAGATATAGTGCTGGTTTATTTACAAATGGATTATCACATGGGTACCGCGAGGAAGCTTGAAAGCTCTATTCCAATCCTGAAATTATCTCAATGTCAACAGGAATCAGTCAATTGTTTGGAACATTCTCTTCTACGCCATCTCATAGTCCATATAGCTCCTTCGCAATGAAATGGTTTTTAACAAAAAAGAATTCAGATTTGATCAGGTTTGTCATGTAATCACAGTTAGAACAAGCTGGTGGTTAAAGGCAAAATACCCTAAACTTGATATGCTAAATCTCACGACAAATCTCCAAGAAATCACCATTGTTCCATGTAAAAAAAGGGTGAGACAGGGTATTGAATGGACTCCTCCACTTCTGAGTGTTTGGAAAATCAATGTCGATGGCTTTGCACTCAGGAAACGTGATCCTGCTGGTATAAGAGGAGTTATTCGCAACAGTAATGGTTATGTTCTTCTTATGTTTTCCAAAAACATAGGAACTGCAGATTCCAACATGGCAGAATTGATGGTAGTTGTTGAAGCTCTGGTTATTGTGATTCAAGCCAAGATCTCTCCTTTTCCTCAGCTCATTATTGAAAGTGATTTGAAGGTTGTGGTCTCTTGGCTCAACAAGCATTTGGACAGTCCATGGAGATACAACAACTTAATCAATAAATTGCATAACCTCCTCTCATAATTGGAAAAAGTCTCTTTTGTTCATATCTTTAGAGAAGCAAATTACCTAGCGGACTCTTTTGCTAAATTTGGGGTCTCTAGGACATCTAACTTGATTGCTTGGATGTAATTTAATCTTTTATCAACAAATGTTTTTCAACTTAAAAAAAAATGTTCATAACACTTCAAAATAATCAACATATCTCAATTTTGAAACTACACTTACTCTAATATACCCCTTGTTGGCTGAAACTTCACCTCTCCCCTAGGAATTGTTTTCTTCAAAATAAAACCATAGAATAACTCAATATAGATCACTAATCAACAGTTATTAACATGGGAACTTAAACAACCTCTAGCCATGAAAACTAACCTTGACTGATTATGGATCTTGAACTTGAAATTTGGTGTTTTCTTTACACTACTTGAAATACCAAGGAACTATGATGAAGAGGAGATGTAGGAGAGTTAGTAGATCAACTTAGAAGTGAAAAATCAAGTTGAAATGGCAAGGGTGGCTCACGGTTTGGCATTGCATGTTGGTGTCTTCACTACAACAAATTTGGCAATTTATGAGCTATGAAATAACGTCACAATATATTAATTTTTTGTCATGAATAGATTTTGGTGACAAAAATTTCACCATCACGACGATCGTCACATTTGACATTTACCTTTGCACCGTCACTAAACGTCAAATGTGACAATCCTATAATTTAGTAACCTATGTGTGACTTTAATGTGACGATAACATAAAATATCACTTAATGGTTACTCTTTTGTGACGTTCAGTTGGGTCATAAGTTAGTATAAAAATTTGTCACTAAATATCAATATCGTCATAAAAGATGTGATAAAATTTTATATATTAGTGATGAAATATCAATTCATCACACTATAGGTTACATAAATGTTCGTCACCAATGGTAGTACAATAACATCATAAAATCTTTTAAACGTCACTAAAAATTGTTAAGATTTTAAGTTTTGTGTGACAAAATATCAATTCGTCACACTATAGGTGACATAAAATTTCTTCACTTATAATATTATGGTAATGTCATAAAAAATGCATAAATGTCACTGAAGATAGTTACAAATTTAATTTTAGGTGGCGAAATATAAAATCATCATGCTATATGTGACATAAATTACCATCACCTATGATAGTACAATAATGACTCAAATTTCATTAAAAATAGTTAAAACTTTAATTTTAGGTAACAAAATATAAAATCGTTACACTATAGATGACATAAATTAACGTCACCTATACTAGTAAAGTAGCATCATAATAAAATCCCAGATGTCACGATATTTTGATTTTATAATGCTGATGAAATATGTAATGTCACACTTTTATGCATCACATTTCTTTAATTATAAATAATAGTTATATTTTTCTCAAATAATTAAATAAAAATAGTATTATTCATGCAAGATCTCACTTAAATAATATTGCAAAATAAATAATTGTTTAGACATTTGCATTGGTTTTCCTTTACTTAGCTACGGATTTGTGAAGGGATTATGGTGGCTACAGAAATTTAAGCACATTAAGGGCTTATTTTAGTACCAAAGGTGCATGTTAAGGTATTGGCAAATCAAAATTAAGCTTCCCTTAAAGGCTTTCTTTCATAATTATCCTAAATTCCTCAATTTTCCTTATTCTCTGTTTATTTCATTTCCTATTGGTTCACGAATCTTTAGTAATTGAGAATTTGCATTATGGCTTGCATGTCCCATGCAAATAGGACAAATTAAGGGAAAAATAGAAGGGGTGGCCGCCATAAGGATAGAGAATAGGGTTTTCACTCGACTTTACCTATTTCGATCATTTTCGATTCAATCATAGAAAATTTTTACACGGGGTCTGACATGACAATTTGAGGCATTGATATAACTTAGTGTGACCCCTAAAGTCAATTCACAGTGTTAGTTTTGACTACTTGCTTGACGACCTATGAACAAAATCATCATTTCTCGATTTGTTGCATGTTTTTCGATAGAGGCTAAAATCATAATCAAATGGGTTAAGATGGCTTTCAAGAGGCTAAATATCACCAATATATGATGATTTGGATATATCTGAGTAGGTGTGTGCTCCTGTGTGGCCCATGTACCTGCCCATAAGGAAGCTCCTCTCACTGCACTGAAAATCGATAAATTAGTATTAGTCATCCTACACTATTCAAATAGTAGCAAATTGCAAATGTGTATAGAAATTTCAGTTATTACAATACAGTTACTGGTAACACAACAATTCAACTATGGAAGATGTTAGTTTTTTACAAAGCCAAGCTTGTTCAATCGAAAAACCTTGTGCTTTTTACAAATGGAATCCGAAGTAAATAATATATGTCAAGAGGAATAAGCTAAAATTCAAGAGAATAACTGCACAATTAGGAAAAAAGAATTCAAGTTGCGAGCTTGATCCAACCTTTATGTTAAGCATTCCTGATAAAAAAAGTAAAGATGGAAGGAGATAAAAATTCAATGATTGGAGCATGTCTATTTTTGAGCATTAGTTTCGAAAGACTTTGATGATGATGCTAATGAACTATCTTTCATTGTTTACTTTAGTTGCTTCCATTTCGAAGTTTTTATTTGTTTGGTCTCTTTGTGTTATTTCTTTAGTTTTACTCTCTTTGTATCGACTTCTTGTTTTTTTTTTTTTTTGCTGTTTCTAATGAAACTTTATTGATTCCGTAAAATAAATAAATAAAAAAGGACTATTTACTTGTCGCATTATTAACTAATGTTTTTAAGAGGTTTCCCGCCTAACCCAACCGAACCTAACCTAAACTAGCCTAATCTAATATTGACTAAAGGACTCATGTTTAATATTTGTACAAGTTTACCTTCAAAAAAATATATTTATACAAGTTTTTCAGGGGCATGCATGTTGATGATGATATATTACTTCAATAAGTCCTACAATCCTTACACATAATTGTAATATTATTTTTGACGGGAACATATATTTACAATATATATTCCATTGTATCCATTTCCTTGAAAAAACCTCTTTTTTAGATTCCTGCTTGGACAGTGCACGTTACTAGCTGTGTACGTCATTTTTTTTGGTGAAATGCGTGCATCATTTTTTACTTTAGTAGTTGTGTACGTCTTTGGACCTAAAAATAAATGAATAACAAAAAAATCATTATTAAACAAACAGTGAAAATTGCTGCATGAATATTGATTATAATTTTTTTCCAAAAATAGTAAAACTAATATTTTCAATTACAATATTTTTAAACTTTTTTAAATTTTTAATATTATATTTGTTACAACATGCTAAGACTTAGATCTTAATCCACTAAACACAAAACTATTAGATCTTAATCCACTAAACACAAAACTAGAAGTCATCATCAACCACTCTATCTAGGTATAATTGATTACTTATTAAAACTTTACGTGTGATGAAAGATTTATTTTTAAATTTTTTTTAATTCGTAACTTTTATTTCTTATTCTTAGTGTCTTTACTTTAATTTTAATTTTAATTTTAATTTTAATTTTATTTTTATTTTAATTTACACTTTGAAAATAAACTTAAATTATTGATTATTGAAAATTCTTCTTAAATATTGATTATTGAAAATTCTTCTTAAATATCTCATCAATTTGGCTCAACTAAAAAAAAATTTCACCTAAAAGAACTTTCTCAACTGAAAATTTCAGTGTGTACCAATTGATTTTCATGAAATTCTTATTTCATATTTATTAATATTTTTATTTATTTAATTTTAAATATTAATTATTTTTATACTTTTAATATTCTAATTTCTATCCTATGTAAGACCAAAATAAAACACATATCATGAAAAACATTTATCGTGTAAAATCTTATATTAAAACACATATATCATGTTAAAGCATTCATTCATTAAACATAAAAATGAAACCACATATTATAAACTAAATCACAAATTAAATCATATAAATTATATAAATCATAAAATAATACAAATCAGATTAAATAATACAAATTAAATTAAATCACATAAATTAAATTAAATCATAGAAATTATATCAAATCAATAAAATGACAGCTTAACTAAATCATTTTGAAATTTTTTTTGAGTAAAAATCATTTTGAAATTAATCACAAATCAAATTAATAATTATTGCATACAATTGACCTCATACAATTTATCACAATTAATCAATACTTAACTACGTTACTAAACCATTTACCATTAAATTAACTTATCATATCAAACTGCCATGCCGATAATGACTTGGACCAAATTAATACGTGGAGAAACAAATCAAACATACAGACACCTTATTGACCAAAAATTGAAGACAAAAGGAAAGACCTCCTATCGGGTTCAATTGTGGTGGGTTATTTGCGGGTCCTTACCAAGTTGAATTAGGGTCTGCCACTGAAACCAGGTTTTTCTTGATAGGGTAAAAAAAAAAATAGAAAGATGAAAAATTAGAGGAATGGAAAAATAAAGAGATGGAAAATATTAATTTTTTCATTAAGTGAGCTTGATAAGAAAGATGAAAAATGTGAAAGAAAATATAATTTTCCTTCCTTTCATTACTTGGTAGAATTGAAAATTGGATGGAATGAAAATGAAGTTATATTAATTTATCATTATACCATTACTCAATTAAGATAATAATATAATATTAAAAAAATCAAAGATAGTTTTGTAAATATACTTACTTTATTCGCATCTCTATCATCTCTACTAATCTTTCCAATTTGAAATGATTTAGTTTTATTAATAAAAAAATAAAATAATTGCCTTTTTTACTTTTTTTCTCACATCTTTCATTCCTACCAATTACTAACAAGAACCATATTCATTCTATTTTTCCACACACCCATTTCCATCTTTCCACTTTTACATCCTACCAAGCAAGTCCAATTTCTCTCTCTTCAAACTGGGGATTGCCATAAATGAAACATCTGAAGGAAACCGAAACAAACATGCAACGGAATTTAAATCATTCGGCCTCCACCAGGATCGATTCGGAGGGTTGCCTGATTAGGGTTTCGAGATTTTACCTAACGTTTTCTCTGTTTTTTCTGTCTTTGGTCGAATCACAAGCAGCAACTTTTCGTTCCTGCCTCTATGGTATCCACACGAACGGATCTCACAACTCTTGAACGTCTCACGATTGGATGCCTTAAGGAGCGTTTTTGATTCTTTTAACCGAACTGCTAGCTTCGATTAAAAGAATACTTTTTCTGTTTTCTAATTGTTGTGCGGCTATGTTTCAGAAAACATCCTTTTATAGGCAGTAAATTTTACCCTAAAATTTACTGCCAAACAGAACTCTAATCCTACTTAGAATAGGATTAGTTATATCCCTAATCCAATTCAGAATAGGATTAGTTATATCCTTAATCCAATTTAGAATAGGATTAATTAAGCTCCTCATTGATCCGTTCTAAGTGTGCGACCCAATAGGTTCTCAAAACAATGGCAATGACAAAATTGTCACAGGCAATGAGCGGTATCTAGCAACACATCATTGCTACCCATGTAATGAGAATGTCAATGACTCGACATAACCTTACTCGTGATAGATGTTACTGTGTAGTCTAATCCTTTTATCCTTTGATGTCTTGATTAGACACAAGTCATGGAATGTGTCACACTTGTATAGTCTAATCAGCGTTTCTTGATTCCTGAGTAGACTAATTAAACAAATAAAATCAATATCTCATATTGACTTATTTGAGCACGGCCATGCATTTTAGTCTCACTCTATCAAAGGGCCCAAGACATCACTCTTGTTATATAAGAGGGATAAATCCTATCTTGATCACTCAACATCCCTCTACATAGATCGAGGCATACCCAATTACTACCTTTATAGTCCATCCTGTTACGAATGACATCTAGCAGCATTAAAGTATGCAATTCTCTATGTTGGGATCTGTGATGATCTCAAGTCAAAGGATCACATACACCATCATCACTATGAGAATCGCTTATGACACTCATATAACAATCCATGTAGCGTTCTCATGGAGGGTCGATCCAGTACATAGTTCTCTAACATGTACCTATGTGATGACTTGATATCCTATATCCATGACAATGGCCATCAGTCAACCACATACTAGTCTTATCGTATCATTGTTATCCTTGTTCACAATAATACTTGACTAGGGATATTTTAAGAATAGTGTGTTATTACTATTCTAAGGACATTATCATATAAGATTATATTACGCAGTTATAAAACAAATATAATAATGAACTATAAATAAAAATGTCATGATACATAAAAATGCCAAAGTCAATCATCTAATGAATGGTTTTAAGGGCATAATCCAACAACATCCTAGATCTAACTCTTTGCCTTTGCCCTTCTTGTCGGTAATTCTCTTAAATTTAGTGATGGAAGAGTACTTGAGTCTTAATTTTAGTAACCAAAGATCAAATTTTGATAACCTTAATTGTTATTAGAAAAAAAAAATTGAAATGAGGATGTGAGTGTGTGTGTGTGTGTGTGTGTATATATATATATATATATATATATTAGTGGAAATTTAAAAATGAAAGTTAGATTATACCTAAAAGAAATATATACAAAATAAATAGTGGATGAAAAGATATGTAATGAATGGGGTACAATGCAAATGCAATGTCAGGGCAAGCGTAGCCAAAGCAGCAGTCAAAGAAAAGAAAGCAAAAGGGTAATGTTTGGGCTTTAACACATCAATAAACTCTCACTTTTTGATGTGTATCGGTCCCAATAACAATCACCTTTTGTCATCTCCAATAAATTTATCAATGTGAATGTGATTCCCTTTCTTAGCTTTTTCTTATTTCCTTTATTCAAAACTTTTGAAGATATTGATGTAACGATTTCTTTTTGTCCATCCATCTTTACCCTCCCCATGCATGATTGGGATTTTGAACCAAACCACAAAGCAAAAGCATAAAAAAGTAGAATATTATTGAAATATCGTTTTCAATAACACCATGGAAAATTGTATCTGGTGAAAGAATGTGCTTTTGGTCCAAAGTAACAAAATCCATGCAATATAGCGACTGGTGAGCTTGTACGAAATTACTACGCAACCGCCAACTTAGCCCATTTCATGTGAGGTGGGTTTTGAAAGGACAGCATTATGCATGGATTAGTCCAAGGCTCCATGATCTTTGTGGGGCCCAATTCATAAAAATGATTAAGATTTTCTTTTTTTTTCTTTTTATTTTAGTGAGAAATTTGAATTTGCTAAATACTTATTGAGTGCGAAGATACATATATTTAACATTGTTTAGAAGAAATAAAATAATATTTGAAGCGCCTTTTTTTCTTACGTCAATATAAGACGTGTGGAATCTTATTAAAATTATGGAATCGAGATTAATGTAAACAAAATTTAAACATGAGACCTGTTTTATTTTAAATTTTCTCTAAAATTAATAAACTTATCTCATATTGAGCTTTATCGAATCTTTAGAGGCAGAAATGCCTTTGGGGGCTTTTCAGAGAAGAATATATAAGTAATTAAGTAAAAATTTTATATGAATATGATAAAAATTAAAAATAAAATTTTGTATTTTTCGTGTTAACATAAATTTTGATACGAAATTTTTTTATTTTATATGATACAAATACGATTTTACGTGACATAAACATATATTTTAAACACAACTTGTTAGATCAAGGATGTGATATTGAATGTAACTTATCATGTTTCTGAGCTTTCTCACTAGTTGGCTTTTAGATTGAATGATGAAAGGTTTCTGGTGGCTTTTGCTTTTTCATGCATTTGCTCAAGGTTTGGGAAAGATTTTGTTGGAAGTATCAAGAAACCATGCCAATACGGCGATACCCCAATTACGCAGAAGAAGACAAAAAATCATTGTATGGAGTCTACTTATGCATATATCTTGGACCAAAAAAGGCGGTTTCAAACTCTATCTCAACGGCTTAGAGTTTTTTGGGAGCATATTTTTTTCTTAATTGATATTTGCAAATCTCCAAAAAAGTTACTAGCAATGCATCTTTTAATTTCTTTGGCTCCTCTTTAAGTAGAAGTGTTGATGATGCCCATCACTAAACTAGTAGCTTAAGTTTCATCAAGTTACCTCCATCCATCTCTCAATTTTTTGAAACTCAAAACCATGAAGAAACACTTTTCTTCTTAAGCAAGAAAGATGAAGCAAGACAAAGAGACAAAGGGACAGCACACAACGCACAAGCTCTTCAGGGCTTTGCCGCAATTCTCACTTGATTGCTTAGGGTTGTCGCCAATTGCATTTTGCAACATATTCTTGGAGATCGACTAATAAGGGATTTATTATAGGCTAAGTTTTTCCCAAATCTTACTTAAACCCCAAGCCTTCGTTAAACCTTTTAATGATCAACGAGGCACACAACTTTTTTTGAATAGTACATTTTCATTAGAAGTTGCAATCACGATCAGTATATTACATTCCATGAACAGGTAACTATGAAAATTACATTACTCAAACTAGGTAAACTAATAAATAACTATAACAAACTAAACAAACTAGTAAATAACTAGACTAACTCAAGCTCACACTTGGTGAGACTCGAACCTGAGACCTCAAAGTCTCAGGGCCTCATCCTTACCACTAAGCCAAGGCCTCATTGGCAACGAGGCACACAACTTAATTAAAACCCTTTTAATTAAAATTAGATTTTATGATTTAACTAAACCCGTTAATTAAATCCATTATTCTTTTAATTAAAAATAGGTTTAAGGGCTTAATTAAACTATTTAATTACGTCCATTATTCCTTTTAATAAAAAGTGGGCCTATTAATTTAATTAAACTCTTTAGTTAAATTCAATAGTTGAATTTTCCCTAAACCTTTCCAATCCAATTTAATCCATTAACCAATCTCTTTATGTGTGATCATGGAAATGTACTTGAATACTAATTTAAATGCTAGATCAAGCTAGGCATCTAGTAATACCATATAACCACCCAAATGTTAGAGAATTTAAGACTGATTCTTAAATAGAAGCCTTTCAGTAATAGGTCTCTCAATGTAATTAATATCTTTCCATCGATTATATCTCAATGAATTAATAAGCATGGTACAGTGTCTACTTATTAATTCATCGTATTAGTTCTTGTAACTTTAGGATTGACTCCAATGAATCTAATGAAACCTATTTCATCAAGGACTCATTATAACATGACTATGGACTTGCACAAGTCAATCTCAAGTCAAGAACAATCAAGATATATTCCCTAAATTCACTTATGGTGATGGATTGTCTCTTGACACTCTTTCGTCTTTGTATGCTTCATGCCATACCCAAAAGCACCCTTTACAGGAAATTAGCAACCAAACCCACTTGGATGAAATTTAAAAATGACAATCCACATACAAGATAACCTAGTGTCTTATGTCAGGATCATTTGCACAACTATGACATGAGAATGTTTCTATAGACACTTAAATGAAACTACCAAATGGAATTCTCATATAAGGTCAATTCCAATGAGCTTGTTCCCTAAGAAGAACCCACATATTAACTTGAAGTATATTGCATACTTCAATTTACGATATCAATTACTTACTTTACAAGCAAGAGGCTTAACATGTGCTAGTCTCTAAAGCATTGTCAATGCCATTCTTGACAATACATTAATTAGAAAATGATTTTTAGGAACAAAGCTTTAATGTATAAGAATCTCATAATTAGAACACTTTATAATTACTTTGCAAGCCCTATCTTGTTCTATGGGCTTCACCTCATTTGGTGGCAATTAATACTTATTCTTTTCGATCATATGGAAAAGAGAAACATTTATGTCACTTACCATAAATGGTAATATGTTGTTATGGTGCCATGCTTCATGTTACGTAAATTGTCTCTAAACCATACATTAACACGTTTAAGGCTTGTACGTTACAGGCTATCCCATGAACAAGCCGAGCTGGCCTGTTTAACAACTGTAGTTGTCACAACCCGAAGACCATGACATATACTTAACACTTACACTTATTACATTTAGTAAATTTACAAACTAAATTTTTATTTTCACTTTAATATTTATATTCAGTGTCAATGTAGTTACTAAACAATTTTCACTATCCTTTTTAATATATTCCAACCTTAATAACTTAACTTTATTTCATAAGTATATTTAATTAACTTTATGTGACAATCAATAATCATTTTAATCCATAACAATTTCCTGCCTCGAAAACCAATTGAAAATATCCTTCATTATGATTATAGATTTCCTTAATCAAAAGACCTGCAGAAGACATGTCACATCCTGTTATGTACAATATTTACCACATATTCACACTTACAGTAACGGTTGGGCTGTCTATGATGTCTTTACCTCACACTTTTTAAAACAGTAATCACTATTGTAATGAAGTTAAATCGATATCTGATAAAAATATTTACTGCAAAATATTATATACAGTATTTACACGTGTTCTACATCCCCTATACATGAAATACACAAACGTAGTACTGTACAAATATGTCTGAATGGTACCAAAAAATAATACCTCTAGGATCCACTCAATGCTGCCTCAGGGCAAACTATAACGCAGCTGAATCCGTGGAACGGTATCACTGTAGATAATTTGTGGAGTGAAAAATAAAAGGGTGAGTAAACCACGGCTCAATGAGAGAGTTGTATGCAACTTTGATATCACAAAAACTATATGCAGCAAAATCCTTAATTTCCTATTGGTATGCAAGGCACATTAAAAGAAAGGATACTATAGTCGGCCAAGTAATCAGATGGAGCATGGAAGGCATTTTGAAATACATGTCTTGTCCCGAAATCACAAAGCAACTATAAGGAGTAGAAATTTAATTTAATGTAAAATTTATTTAAATATTCACTGCATATAAATATTTTACATAATTGAGTAAAATAACTCATTAAATCATATGATTCAACACTTGAAAACAATTGGATTTCCATCACTGAAATCATCACTTTCACACGGGTAACAGTGAAATAAACTATTCAAATATAATAATAATAATTCAATGATAAAAACACTTCGAAAATTAGTACCTTTCATTATATATCACAATAACCAATAATAACATGTGAAATAATAGTGGAGACCAAGCAACACCTTAATGATATCATGTTATAATCCCTGTAGGGAACAATAGTAGTAAACACGTGAGATCTATGGCCATAGTCTATAAATGTCCTCGATCGTACACTGAGCAGGTGTCAATCGGGACGCTGAAGACAGGCTCAATGTCAACAACTTCACACATGATATAGTAACACATGAACACGTGAGCATGATAGGGGGCCTAACAGTCTCAAAACAATATTTACACAGTGATATCCCATTTAAGGAATTCATTTAATTAGATAAACTTCAGTCAGTCCATAAAAGAGAATTATAAATAAAATAGTGAATATTATACTGCAAATAATTTATAAAATATTCACTATTCATCATTTCACTTTACAGATCACATGTTCTACTATAAAACACTTGGGATGAATTTTCGATACTTTAACTTTTATTGAAATCGATAGCTTGAATGTTTAATAAATGTTTTTTGGTAAATTCATAATTTATGAAAAATAATACATATTTCACACTAAAGGCTAGGAAAATATTTCACAATGTAGTAAAATATTTCATGGCATTTTTAGAAATATTTCTAATAAATTCCGGCAGCATAACAGCTACTAACATCCTAGCCCCCTGCAATTGCAAACACAGTTTAAGACAGCCAAACAACCTCAATACCACAGGATTCAAGGCAATTCACTTCCAAAATAATTTCATAAAATTATTAGCATGAAAAATATGCATTCGGGATATCCTTACAAATTACACATGCGTCCCTTACCTGTCCGAGGTATACACGCTTCCCAATAGCACCACACGCGAATCAATACTCTTAGGCTACAAGATATTACACCAAACACCATTATTCACCATAATTAATTTCTAATAAATTTTTCTTCACTAATTTCTACTATATTATCAATAGAAAATAATTAACCGGTAGAACTTGTATCGGTACTAAAACCTAACTTTGCCAAATCAACTCTGAATTTAAATTCGATTTCACCAGTAATCTCTTTATAATTTCTACAGTCTAATAGCATATTGAATTCATCAAAAACAGCCATGAATATAGATCCCCTTAGCTTGGCCGAAAATGGTGGGAGGCTTATTCCATGAAATTTTCGTAATTCTTCACTTAATTCATGCTTCACTATGTTCATTCACCCATTTAGCATCACTTTCATGCATGAAATACATTGAATCCATGAAAATCCAAGCTTAGCCAAAACCCTCATTCATGGAATCTTTGGATTCAATTCAATTTAAATGAATCTAACACCATAATCATGCTTAACACATGTAAATCTATTGTTATTCATCATTAAAATTAAAAGAAAATACAAGCATGAAGGATGGGTACCTTGGTCGAAATTCATGGGGAGTCTTTCCTCTTGATTTTGTCACTTATTCAAAGGGCTATGGATATAGGTGGAGAGAGGAAGATGAGTAGAGTAATTTGGTAGTTGGGATTTTGTTGAAAAAGTGTGTAAATTTTGACTTATGAAAGGTTTACTTTTCTTTCTTTCCTTTCTTCAATGGTGGCCACGTGAGAAGAAGAAGAAGAAATGGGAATAGTGGCCAGCTGGTGCAAGGAGAAGAATTTAGTGTTTTCTAGATATAGGCAAAATGACCATTTTGCCCTTAATTATGAATTTTCGGACATTTCTTGCCCTTAAGCTTCAGTAATTTTTATAACTAGGTAATTGAACTCCAAAAATTCATATTCCATCGCCAAAAATTATTATTAAACATATTTTAATAAATGGTGGTGGTTTGGTTCGGGTTTGGAACTACCGTGAGAGTGAAATTACGAAAATACCTTTATTGGGTAAATCGTGAAAATTTCTTATTTAACTACCGATTTAATCTATCTATTAGCATAGCCCAGTCCTTCTTTTCATGTAAAATATCATGCTATTTTTACTTGGTCCAAACTCATTTTGGATTGGGCACAATTTACGAAAATACCACCGGGCTATGTACTTAATCGTCATTTTTCAATTTGTTATCATGTTTCTCAAAAATAATCTAAATGAGGGATTTTAGGTTTGAAATTCTTACCGTAGGCTTATTAGGCTCTTTGAATATTATTTATCTAATCTCACGTCCATCCGGGCACTATAGAGCCTGTGGGGCCCACCTTACTGTACCAGCTCGTACCTGCGAAATACACAGGAATGAATAGTGGTGAGTATCCCTACATGTGCAACAGTACTTAAAAATATGATTCTCACAAGACACTCATTCAATATATTCTCAATCACAACACTCATTTCACATCCACATATTCATCAATATACAAATCATAACCCACATCATTTCACATTCATCCGATCGAATTACATCACCACATCAATCAAATCCAGGATCACACTCAATAACTATAACACTCCTATAATGATCTAGAACGATCCTAAGTTACATTACAATACATTGCAAATAAACATGTACTGTGCATTGCATAATGTCTATATATGCAAACAAAAGAGCATATAACTTTCGTATACCTCATAAGCAATAAAAGTAAGGCTCAGAGGACACCAGTAAGTACCAATACTAGGTTCGGTACTCGAGAGCCCGCATGAACACTCTTGTAGCTACAACTTAACTCAAATAGACTGTAAGGAGTGGAAATAAGGGGTGAGCAATTCACAGCTCATAAGTAGATTAAGTAAATGCATGTTAGACTCATGTCAATTTACATACAAGTGTATGAATAAGCAGTACTGAAGTGACGTGTATGCATGGTATTATGTCATGATACCAAGTGTCCCAATATGGACTTTGATCAAAACACTTTCAATAAGCACTCGATTTAAAACAATTTTACTATGCACATCAATTAAAACAATTACATTGCGCACTTAATTCAAGCAAGATTACCATGTACATAGTTCTAAACACAAGCACTATGCAGTTGTTCAAAACAAATTCTTATGCACTTCATTTTAAAATGAGTGAACTCATGATCGATATAGTTAGGTGAAATACCTAGTAGTAGTGAAAACAAATACAGACATCAAACATGTAACTGATCATTTTAGGCGCATGCCTCAATTTTCAAGAAACAATGTCAAAACCAACAAGTTATCACTTTTAGGCAAAAGCCTCAAATCATTGAAAATGATTTCAAATTGATCACTTATTGCTTTAGTTGTAAGCCTCAGTTCAATGAAAACAGTTTCAAAATCGATCACTTGTCACTTCTAGGCAAAAGTCCTAAATCACTGAAAAATAATATCAAAACCGATCACTTATCACTTTAGTCATAAGTCTCAATTCACTAAAAATGATTTCAAAACTGATTAAGCAATTATCCCAATTCACTGATATACATTAATATTCACTCTAGCTAATGATGGATAAAACGTCACAAAGATGTAACCATTTAGAATGTAGTTCCCTTAGAACTCTAGAGGTGGCTCCTACAATC
Source organism: Heritiera littoralis (assembly GCA_031772115.1). Classification (NCBI taxonomy): domain Eukaryota; kingdom Viridiplantae; phylum Streptophyta; class Magnoliopsida; order Malvales; family Malvaceae; genus Heritiera; species Heritiera littoralis. The sequence continues at coordinate 996,164 of JAPDPK010000142.1, read as the reverse complement.
CCAAAGGTGCCCATGTAGCATGTAGTTCCTTTAAGGTCTCTAAAGGTGGCTCCCACAGTCCAAGAGATATCCATGTAGCACGTAGTTCCCTTAGGATTCTAAAGGTGGCTCTCACGGTCTCAGAGGTACTCGTATAACACATAGGTCCTTTGGGGTCTCTAGAGGTGGCTCCCATGGTATGGTATCTATGGCCATAGAATAGTCCAGTCTTGCTAATTGTCAAGAATTGAAACATGTATGCTGGTTTTCAAGACAACTATGATTTGCCTAGGGGGCATTAAGCTTGATGGGCATACTGCATTGATAGTCTAGAACACAAAGCTCAATAGACAAGTAATAGAACCTAGAGCAAGCTTGATAGGCCCAAAGTGACTCGATGGTCAATAGGTTTGCCTACACTTAAAAGCGAAACTGAAAACCGAGTACAGATTAAAAGCTGATAGTTCTCAAAACATAGCACTTATCAAAACTTAACAAAATTGGACATGTCGTCGAGATTCAGAAGTACCCGTGTAGCACGTAGTTCCCTTAAGACTCTAGAGGTGGCTTCCACAGTCCTGAAGATATCTGTGTACCATGTAGTTCCTATGAAGTCTTTAGAGGTGGCTTCCACGGTCCGAAACCTAACGACCTTATTTGTTTTGCTCGATAGGCGATCAATTTTCAAAACAGATATTTCGTTTTCAAATCGCATGGATGCCAATTATTACAAAATTAATAAAGCACCACAATTTTTAAGTCAAGGCATAGTATCTAATATTATAAAACTCATGCGTAAAGTAACATGAACTGAACATGCTATGCATGACTTCACATAAGCATCCATGGAATAGCACTATACACTTTATATGGCTACCTATTGTAATTAATGCAAGACATGCACACATATACTTAACACTCGCATATAAAGTGAGTAAGGTTTATAATTTCACTTATTCCTATTCAAATCACTAGAAATTTTGGCAACATAATGGCTTATTTTTTAGCGTAACCTAACCTACAAAAAATGCAATGATACAAGTACTATTCCATAATTTTCATCTCAATCATAATTCAAACATTTCATTACAATTCAGTCATTCAATCTCAATCATAATTCACTAGTCTTATCTCAATCTAATAAGTGGACTAATTTCTACGCAATATATTTACAAGAGATGTTCACATATTAAGTAGCACATACAATACATCTCACCCAACACACGAACTTGGCTGGCTACAACACACAATGTAGAAAAACAACGTTTCAATCCAGCCCAAAGCAATGTCCAAGATGACACTGCAATAGTAACTTTAATCTTAGTTTTACTTACTTCAATTGCCCAAATCAATAGTATTATGTCGTTTAATTCAAACGTTAAATTAATTATTAATAAAAATTTAATCATCTCCTACGAGATGATTCTAGCAACTTTACTTAACCGACTTACCTCAAGCTTAGCCCTTATCTTCTTCAAGCCCCCAAGTTAGCGTTTAGCTTTTCTCACCTTCCAAATTCAATACTCAAGCTCCAATATTGCTACGATTCACTACAATAAAATTCATTTCCATCTCAATAACGTAACTTCATTATGCTTAATCATGTGCTAAGATACACATCTTAAAATCGAAATCGTCTAAGTTCATTACTATGTCTGAACTTAACTCTTTATTGTCATTGAGAATGCCAAGCAAATATGGGACAAATTAGCTATTACACATGATGAAACCAATCAAGTTAAGGAAACCAAAGTAGGCTTGCTCACACATGATTTTGAGCTCTATAGGATTAAAGAAGATGAGTCCATTAATGATATGTTTACTAGGTTTAATGATATAATCAATAGGCTTAAGGCTTTAGGCAAGACTTATTCCAATGTTGAAATGGTTAAGAAAATTTTGAATAGCTTGCCAAAATCTTAAGAGCAAAGGTAACCACAATAGAAGAGTCTAAGGATCCCAATACATTGTCTCTAGATGAGCTTATGGGCTCCCAATTACGTATGAGATGAAATAAAAAAATGTAGAGCCTTCAAAGAAAGTAGGGGTAGCCTTAAAATCTTCCACTCATGATATTAAATATGATAGTGATGAGAGTGGAAATGAGAAAGAAAAGGAAATGGCAATATTTGCCAAAAGTTCAATAGATTTATGAAGATAAAGAAGAGATAATGATAGGAGACCTCAAAGAAGAGAGATAATGAGAGAAGAGTCAAGTAGGAAGAAAAAGAATCCATAATGTTCTATAAGTGTAATGAACCGGGTCATACTAAGTTAGAATGTCCCTTACTTAGAAAGAAAAATGATAAAAAGCCTAAGAAAAAGGCATTTGTGGTTACATGGAGTGATAGTGATAGTTCCGATAAGGAAAACATAGATGATGAGATAGCCTATTCATGCTTTATGGCCTTTAGTGATGATGAGACTAGTTCTAGGTCTAGTGAAGGCAACGATTATACTTTTTGATGAATTACAAAATGCCTTTAATGAATTAGCAAATGAATTTGAATGCATGAACTATAAATATAAAAAAATCATTGCTAATTTGAAAATAGAAAAGGAAGCCTTGACAAATGCTAAGCTAGAATTAGAAAAGAAATTTGAAAAATCAAACCTAGAGATAAATGAGTTGAATGAAAAGAATACAAATTTGAATAACTCATTTTCTAGGTTCTATATGGGTCAACAAAAACTAGATCATATGTTACAGATCCAAAGAACTTTCTTTGACAAAGATAGTTTAGGCTATAATGCAAAACAAAATGAAACTCATCTTAAGTGTTTCCTAGTGAGCAAAAATTCTATGCATGATACATCTATCACATGCTCACTTTGTAATAGAATAGGACACTCATCATAAGCATGCACATATAGAAAAATCACATTTAGAGGAAGAGCAATTAGGAAAATATGGATCCCAAGGCATGAAGTGAATTCCAATGATATGGACTTGAAATTAAAATGGATTCCTAAAGAATCGAAAATTGTGAACACTAACCCTCATGGACCCAAGAAAATTTGGGTACCAAAGCATTCTTGAATTTGTTTTTTTTATTAAGAGTGTTAGAGCATGGAGTTACAAAGAAATATTGAAGTTTGAATGCTCTACATGCCCCCAAGTAGTTTGCTTATGCCAATAAGGAAGAAAATCTTGAGGATCCACACTTGGCAAGGTCACAACAATTCTTCAAAGAATGGCTCAAGGTGGATTCAATGAATCATGGCAAAGCACTCTTAAGCAAAGGAGTTTTGTAAGCTTAAATTCTATCTCATCAAAACTCATATTTGCCAAAATTAATTGTATGCTTTGGTGAGGCATTTTGTTAATGATCTTTGATGCACTATGAGTTGAATGAACAAATAAAAGGCATGATAAATGATTTTTTGATTATTTGGTGGTTGATTGAATTGTTGTGATTTGAGCGAATTTGATTTGTCTTGATAATATGGATACTTGCCTATTCATGCCAAATATATCAAAGTATACAAAATGCAATTTAGAAAGTTTTAACTAGAAAATATGCATATTGGATTTTAGGGTATAGAGTTCATATAGACGATGAATTGATGAAGTATTTGCATAAATTCTTGTGACAATGTTTGTTATACTTTACTTGAGCACTCACATTCATTAGTCTTGCAAAAATATATCAAACATGCAAGATGCCATTTCAAGAGCATTAATGAAAAATATGCATATTAGAAATTATGACATAATGTTCACAAATGTGGTGATTTGATGATATATGTACTTAAAATCTATGTGAACATGTTTGTTTTAGCGTATTTGTGTTTTCTAATGTGTTGGTTTTGCCAAAATATGCATAACCCTTAAAATGACCTTCCATGTACCCAAAAATGCATTTTATATTGAAAATTCTTCCAAAATTGCCGAATCTTTTGTTAAATGATTTTTTCTACATTTTTCATTTATACGAGTCCAAAATCGTGTTATATATGGGTTTAAACTTTTATTTGGACTTAAAACACTCAAAAACGGAGTTTTGGCATCTCCAAAGTTGATTTTTAAGTCAAAATTCTGCAGAATTTAAACAAGGGATCAATCCCCCATACTATAAGATCGATCCTCTAGCCAAAAAAATGTAAAAATCTGCATTCTGGCATTAAGCGATCGATCCCCCTCCTCTCGAGATCGACCCCCCAAGCAAAATATGCCTATATCTGGGTTTTCAAGCTAAAATTATGAAGGATTCTTAATTTTCTTGATTCTTTCTTTCATCTCAAATTAAAATCCATTAATTTAACTTATTCTTGATAATGTGTTAACATGTAAAATCATCTTTCATTGGTATCATGACTCAACTTCAACATGGTATCATTCTCAACAACAAATATAATTTTTATTAAACTTATAAGAACAAAATCTTTTTTCTTTGTGAAGACATTCATGAAATGTATAAATCTTGAAATATATTTTCAATGAATGCTTAAACATAATTTTAAGAATTATTTCAATGATTTGTGCATACACTTAAGAATTTGATGAACTTGTGATTAATATACATATTAATTTCTTTTGTTCATCTTCGTCAAGCATGTTTGGAGGATTATATCTCATAACTTGACTCACATATTCCCCACTAGGCATTATGATATACTTCTTAGTAGAATATGAATAATTACGGTCAATATATATGCTTGAATGATAAAATGATCAAACTTGACCTTAATATTTGAATTTGAATATGACTTAGGTGAATGAAATACTTGAGATACAAAAAGCTTTACCTAGACTCATAATTGTCCTTGGCCTACAAGGTATGATGATAAATGGATCTTAAATGTTCAAATGCATGAAATTTGTCATCCTTGAAATTAGATTGTTCTTATGGCCAAATGTCAGAGAACTTAGGCTTTAATGACAACATCAACATTTAAGGATAAATGCAAACTTGAACAAATACACTTTGACTGATATTTATATATTGATTCTTGATTGTTTTGATGTTGAACTTGCATGTTTGCTTAAGTTGAATCAATGATCATTCTATGAGATGAGAATATTTGATTTCTTGAAATTCTACTTGACCTTACTCATAAATTGTGAACTTTAAAGTTAAAATATACTTAAGTATGATATTGATTTACTTAGGTAAAACCATTTTGATTAAATAGCATATACCCTCTAAAACCATAAATGATAAAAACAACTAGGGATATGGCTATTAAATTATTAAGATGGTAATTTTGAACCTCTTTTTGCTCATAATTGGTAAAGATCTTTAAATAAAAAATGAGCATAGGATTCTTTGTGGTTATGACTACAGAAGAAAATGCGTGTACTTGAATGATATGAATTCTTTGAAACTTCCACATGATTAAATTTGTGCATATGAATATGAATTAATGCTTCATGATAGTATGCTAATGTTTAACTAATCCATATGCATATTTGGTAGTGTGTGATTATGTTCTTGCATGTTTAACTAGATTATTCTCTTGATATGAACATACCAACAATCGAATTCATGCAAAATGGTTGAGTCAACCATTGGTAACTATTGGTATGAGCTTTAAATTGACAATTCTTCTCCTTCTCTTTAGATTGAAATGACAAATAGGGAAAAGTTTTTTTTTTGAGTAGAGAAAAGAGTTTATTTGGGACACTTTAGCATGAGACAATTTTGTGCTAGAATTTGTGGTTAATTGATATATGTATTAATTCTAAGCACATTCTTAATTGAAAATAATTTATGAGCTCAATACATAAAATATGTCATCTAAGTTCAGCTTATAATCATGATGTATTGAAGTTGGACCTTAGAGAACAATTAATGTATCTAGGTGCTTGATAGAATTGAAATGAGCAAGTTATAGAAGTTAGTAGATTATTTATAAACAACTTGCTTCATTGCTTACGAATAGGGAGCTTCTTGCAAATTATTTCTGAACAATTGATATAGGATCATAAGCAATGTCCTTTGCATGCACAAACATCTCATAATTTTTATGGACATTGATTTATTTATCTATGCTATAAGTCCTACGTACTAATATATTTCTTGTTGAATGGAGCATTTTTTTTGTCTTCAAAATTTTATGCCATATATTTTGGGAGAGCACAATTTTTATTTACCCTTCTTTTTGCTATGACAAAAAGGGGGAGAAATAATGGAATTCGATAAATTCTTTTGAAAATCATGCTTGTATTAAAAGAGAGCTTTATATTTAAAACCATGCTTTATTTAAGGAGTAGTATTTCTTCAAAGAATTTTCAAAGCAAATTTACCTTAAGTTTTGTCATATCGAAAAGGGGAGAGATTGTTAGCTTTAAATTGACATATATATTTTGAAATGACAAAAACTTAAGTAATATTAAATGTTTGGTTCTATAGTGTAAATTTACTTTATTAATTATATGATTTTCTCAAACCATTTTAAGTGTATTTATCAAAAATAAGACCATGATTTAATTGTTTATTATTATTGGTCTTAATCTTTTATAAAATGAATTTAAATATTTTCATTAAGTAATTTTCTCAAGAAAATATAGAATATATTTTTAGAAAATTACTTAATAAGTTTTTGGACTAAATTTTATTTGAGAAAGTCAAGAAATATTTCTATAAAATTGAAAGAATGTTTTGTATAAAATTGAAAGAATGTTTTGGAGTGAATTAAAACAAAAGATTACATCATTTTTAACCCGAAACAGCCCAAGAAAGTGCAGAAAAAGGATAAGGGATCGATCCCCTATGTTGAGTGATCCATCCCCTAATGACAGAAAGCTCTTAGTGGCCAAAATGAAGCATGGGATCGATCCCTTAAGGCATAGGATTAATACCCATTCACATCTTGTAAAAGGGCGAGTACCCTTGAGTGCTTTATTGTAACTGAGATTTGGGTAGATAAGTTTTACTCATTGAGTCCAGAAAAAGGAGGGGATAGGTTTCTCTTGAGCCTTGAAAAAGAGAGAGGTTTCTCTTAAGCATAGAAAAAGAAAGAGGTTACTCTTGAGCTTGCAAAAAGGAGAAGTGTAATACAAATTGAAGATTAGTGGATTTGGAGAAAATCCTTGGGAGCGTCTCAAGGTAGACAACGTAGGTAAGGTTGCCAAACCTCTATAAATCACTTGAGTACCATTCTCTTACCTTACACTCTTTGTTTACTAGCAATTATATTGTGATTATCATATTGAATTTGAATTCTATGCTTGTGTAGCCTAAAGAACTTAGGAAACTTCAATATAGGCTAGAAAATTTAGAAGAACCACAAAATGAACTTAACAATAGCTAATAACCGTTTCACCCTCCCTTCCCCCCCCCCCCCCCTCTTGGTTAAATTATAGAGTCAACACAGGTCTCTCTCTATCACAAATTTGGAAGACGATTGACGAGAGGGAGAGAACTGAGATGCCAGGCTTGAATGATGGAAAGGGCGAGAGTCAGAGAAATTGTGTAAGAGAGTCAGTAAAGGGAATGGAAAATGCTTTGCTATGGTAGAGCACTGTGTGTTTGGTGGGAGTTTCTCCCACCAAACACATTTTCAAATTATTTTTTTATTTTTATTTTATATATATGATATATAATATACTTATATTAATATCATATATATTTATTTTTATATTATTATTAGTTCCTTTATAATTTAAATTCATGTACATATATCCATGTATATAAATTTATATATTATTATACATTTGAATATATATATATATATTTATATATTTATCTTAATCTTTATATTTGTAATTACATTTAATTTGGTTTTCTTGTTATATATTATCTTATTATAATTATATATTTATCATATCTTAATTATCTTATTTATATGCACATCTTACTATATTTTATCTTATGATAATCTTATATATATTTATCATATGTCAGTTATCTTATTTGCATATATCTTAATTACCAATATGTATATATTATATTTACCCAATTATCTTATAATATTAGAACACACACACACACACACACACACACACACACACACACACACACACACACACACACATATTTAGGTATGTACACATGCATGCATGTATATTGCATGTAGAGGTGGCAAATGGGTGGGTCGAATCGGGTTTAGGTTAGGTTATTTTGGATCGGATCATTTTGAGTTAAGGAAAAATCGTATCATTTTGGGTTCGGATTATTTCAAGTTCGGAAAAGGTCGGGATTGGGTCAATTTGAATTCGGATTAATTTGGGCTCGGATTAATTTGGGTTTGGATTAGGTCGAGTTTGGGTCGTTGACTTTTTTAGTCAATTCAGGTTGGTCGGATTTGGATTCAAGTTGAGCAAACAGGTTTTTTGGATTAAGCCTTCGTCATCTCTATGCGATTTGTCTGGTATGAAAATCAACTGAAACCATATTTTTAAAAATTACAAAACTCATGAAAATAATTTTTTCTTCTTGCACGACTTATAACAAAATTGAGATTGAAATATCCAAAATATTTAATAATCTATGTGATAGTTTTTTTATAAATATTTATCAATATTCATAAATTAATTACATTTTTTCATTTTATTTCTATTATCTATAATAATTAATAACTTTATGAATCAAAGTGATTTAATAATCCCTACTAAATATCATAATACATTATTATACATCTCTTTAATTTCTCTTGATTTTTTATAGAATAATTGGAGACATTAAGTGTAGGTGATATAGCTTTTGTACTCTATTATAGATTAGCCACTAAATAATTATACATTAGGTTCAAATGAATATAATATAAAAGTGAATATTTAAGTTTAATTAGATTGAAAAAAATGTAACACTCATATTATTGAAAAAAATTATATTTTTACTATAATAAAATACTTTGATAATTAATTTTAACATTTAAATATTTATTGATAATATTATATTTAAGTTTGAATATTTTTGGGTTTGAGTTAATTTAGATTCGAATCAATTTGTATTCGGGTCAATTTGGGTTCGGATCAATTTGGGTTCGGATCAATTCGGGTTCGGATCAGGTCGAGTTTGGATCAATATGAATTCGAATCAATTTAGTTTCGGATCAATTTGGATTCGGATCGGGTTGGATTTGGGTTGTTGACTTTTTTCGTCAAATTGGATCGGTTGGGCTTGGTTTCAGGTTAATCGAGTTGGTTTTTTGAGTCGGGTCAATTTTTACCACCTTTAATTGTATGCATTAGTCAGCACATGCATCAACGCTCATATGAAACTCAACACAACATATATATGACGTACGTATACATCTCATTTGCATTCTCGGCTTAATTATATATTCAAAATTTCTTTCTCAAGCATTGGGGCAAGGTAAGTACATTCAAACTCCCAAAATTACTTAATCACACTTAGATCTTATATAAATTACACTTGAGTACAAAATTAGGCTAGGAGAATTTAGAGTTTTCATAGTAGTTGATCTTATTCTTAACTAATTGAAATGCACATCAACATGAAATAAGGCAATTGCATCTTGAAAATTTTATATGTTAGAACTTAAAATTTTCAATTCAAAAGTTCTATATTTTAATGATATAATTATACCATGAAAAAAATAATAATTAACTCATGTATGCATATCAAATCTGTTTATACTAAAAATAGAGCTAAGGGTATCAGGGAGATGAAAGCGGTAGGAGGTTGAAAGGGAGATGAGAGCTTAGATTTATTAAGGAATGTGAAAGTGGGGCAAAATGGTTGCTTAACCTTCATGGTAAAATCTAGGTTTTGCGATTAAAGAGACTGTGTGAGTTTAGAGAGAGAAAATGGAGAAATGAAAGAAATAAGAAAGAAAGAGAGGGCGAGAGAGAGTTGTTGGCATGACTTTTACACAACCAGAGAAAAGCTATGCTAGCCGCCCATATGATAAAAATCAGTCACTTTAGCAACATAGTGATGATTTTATAACTATATGTTGTTGTACAAAACAACAATAAAGGTATGCTGACGTGCTGTTTGTACTCTGTCTCCACGTGTCTCCAATAAGCTTCTGTAAAACAAGAAAAGTCAGAGGGACGCAAAGATGGTTCCCTGTGTAGGCACTCTGATGCTTAAGTCAGCCACAAGTTCTTTAGTATTGGGAAGCGTAAAAGCCAATAGTCAAAAATTAGGGAATAGAATTATACCCGGGCCTATTTATAGGCGAATATTCTAGGTTAATTACCTGAGGGTAATTTTGTCCTTTTACTAGGAGTTTGTTTCCAAGTAGAACACAGATTCGTAAATCCCGGAAGTAGAAGCAGCCTGTCGCCGGCAAGAGACTCAAAAGCATGGCACGTTGTTGGTGGTAGGAGTCTGTCGCTCGCGGAAGCCGGGGGAAGCGCCACGTATCAATCGACAGACGACAGGCGATTGGCGCGGGAGTCTATCGCCTGCAACAGATGTCCTGTCGTAGGCTATACCCTCTATCGTTGAAGGCCACATGGCCCAATGGTCCCTTGCCACGTGGTGAATCTTGACAATTTTAGGCCTGGCCCAATGTAGATACACTTTGTCATATCAATTGCTCCCCACTCTCTTGTTGAATTTCTTCAACCAAGAGAGTATAAATATGTGTTTTTGGGCCCCAACCCAATGTGAATAGTTTTTCGATTTTTTGTGATTCTTTTTGATATTTTTTGTAGGTGAAAGAGCTCTACTCTACGGGATACGTGATCAGGCGCGACGTTTGGCATTCCCAGTCACGGCTATATAAACAACTGGGGTTCGACGAAAGATCGTACAAAAACCCCTAAGCAGCAGTCTATCGCCCGTGTTTTCAGCATTCTCGCCAAAAGAGTTTGTCGCCAAAAGAGTCTTTCGTTTTCACACCAGGAGTCTCTCGCTCACTGCAGTGACAGTAAGTATACACCTGTCACCTTACTTATCACCTCTCATAACTAGTTTTAGGTCTCCCGCAGGTGTTTTAGTCTTCCGCATAGAGTTTAGGTCTCCCGCAAAATTGAGTCTCTTGCTTCACGCTTGTAGGTTCCTCGCCAAATAGGTCTATCACCCAACAAGTCTGTCACCCAATAGGTCTGTCGCCCATTTTTGGTTTTTCATTGCTTCTTTTACCATGTCTTCGCAACGTCCGGGTAAATCACTTAGAAGGGGCGGTGTTGAATGCGAACTGACGAATGTAGACTTAGAGGATTTCAACACTCATTTTCCCCTTCCTTCCAGTTATAGTTATAGACTTCCAGTCAGTGGGGAAGTTACGCCTGACCTAGTTAGAAGCGACGTAGCAGTGCATAAAGCGTCCTTACTCTTCGATTTTCGTTTTCCGTTTTCCGTTGCCAGATTTCGGTTTAGCGTTTCTTAGGTACAAAGATATAGTTTCTTGTCAACTTCATCCTCATGCTTGGGCTCAAATAGTAGGATTTTCGGTCGTATGTCATAGTTTAGGTATCGTTCCTACTGTCCCCATCTTGAGTGCCTTTTTTACAGTCCGTGGTTTGAAAGGACTGATAACGTTTTCTCTTCAGAGGTTAAAAGTCGACGAGTTTCCAAATAACAAAATTTTTTCGGACCTTCCTAACAAACTGCGTGGTTTTGAGAGCGAGTGGGTCGTTGTCGAGATTCCAAGTGATTTGTAGATTCGCACTAGCTAGAATCGTGATACAGGCAACCACTTGAAGCGCTCGGAAAGATTTAGAGTAGAATCCTTGAGAGACCACTTTAGTAAGCCTATAAGGCGAATTTGTTCTACTGGGGAACGTAATTTATTTTCCCTTCTAACTCCAGAGAATATTACAGCAGCCAGTTAGGGGGTAAGCCGAGCCGTTCCCAAGACTCCTGCTACCCCATCTATCCTCCCTACTAGCTCGCATGTGTCCGACGCTGGCCCGAGCCAACCGCCTAGGGTTCCTATAGCCGAGGACCCTAACCCTTTAGGTCACCTTGTAGATGAACCTTCTCCAGATTCGAAAGACGAGACACCTAAGGTTGCTGGTGCCAGTGGTCCATTTGAGGAGGATCTTGAATGGGCTCAAGGCAATGCCTTTGGGAGCCCTTTTGTCGACTTTTCGGCTGATCCAAATTTGGATACCTTAGAGGATTTTACTGATATTATAAGTTTCTAATTTTCTTTACTTTATACATTCGTGTGCGTGGCATTTTTTGGATTTAGATTTGCTGATTACTTCTCCTTGTATTATGCAGATATGAACTTTCATAATGCTATGCGCAGAAGGCAGGCCAATGCTTCTGCCAGAGTGGCTCCTCCTTCTCAACAACAGCCGCAGGTTAGAGCCTCCACTTCCGGACATCCTCGTGCTCCTACTCCCCCTCCTCCGGCTACCAGTGGGCCTAGCCGTCCTGCGCAAGAGGTCGGGAGAAACAAGCGAAAGAGGCCCCTTATCCGCGATCGTAGTTCAGATGATCAAGAAAGCTTGGGGTCACAGAAGAGTGAGTCAGCCCGCCGAGAAGGTGGTTCCCATGCTGCCGAGGATAGGTCGGCTCCTCGCTAGCCTAAGCGTAAGTATAGGAAGAAGTTGATCATTGAAGCCTCAATGCCTATGAGACCAATTTTGCCTAAGGTAGCCAATCCTACTATGAAGCGCTATGTAGTTGATAGTGGGGTCGTTGTAGATGGAGAAGACTTCCAGACCTATCCCGGAGTAAACGACAATGATAGCATTAAGGAAACCGGGATAGCGTCTCGTTTGGCCTGGAGCACCATCCTTACCCGTGACGAGGCGAGGCTTTTCATGAATCTTGCCGAAACTGACTATAATTCTGACTATCTCACGATGAAGGTAGGAGCATCATACTTTTTTGGTAATTATATTCCCTCTTTCATTAAATTTTTTAGTTACTTCTGTTCTTTGTTTTATCAGTCAGCTCAGCAAACGGCGGCTGTTAATGCACGACATAAGGCTCTTAGAGAGCAAGTTGAGAAAGAAATTCGTGACCTTCGAGAGACAAAAATAGTACTTCAAAATGAGGTTGTTCAGCTTCGTCCATATGCTGGCAGGGTCGAGGAATTGACCAAGAGGAACGTTGATCTTGAGCAGAGGTTGATAGAAGAACAAGCAAAAGTAGCCTCCCTTCAAGGATATGAAGAGGCCTAAAATAAGGAAGTCAATGATCGGAAGGCCATGAGGAAGCAGCGGGATGAGGCCATCGATGAGCTGCAGAGTGTGTTAGATCGGCAAAAGGAGGTCCGAGCTGGGGCCGTCCGTGAATACCGCCTGTCTCAACACTGCTATGAGAAGAAAGAAGAGCTTGCAGTGGGATTCATCAAGTACGGCTTCTACTTAGCCCGCTCTTGGTTGGAGAAGCATCGACCTGATGAGTCTTTCCCTGAGTCACTTTTTACCAAGGAGGCCCAGTACTATAAAGCTCCTTCCTGGACCAAATATGAACATGACTCGCTAAGTCCGAATGACTATATAGAGGTAGGAGCCACAGATGACTTGGACAACCTTGAAGGCCCGTGGCCTCCTCGACAGCCACGCAGCCAGCCTAAGCCTACTGGGGCACGTGACCTATGTGGGCCTGCAGCAATGCATAATGAGCCTGAACCTCTTAAGGCGGGCGATCAACCTGAGTCTATCAAGGCACTATTAGGGTTAGACGGCGATGAATTCCAATTTTCTAATTCTGCAGCCGTTGATCCCGTGCCAGACTCTACAGCGTGGCTAGGCCTTCAAGTGATGCTCCCTCTTCCGGGATGGCTTCTTCAGCTCCTCAGGACCCTGATCCTCTGACTCCTCAAGTTCCTGATCCTCAGGCTCCTCAAGTTTTTGATCCTCCGGTTATTAAAGACCCTAGTGCTGATGCGGCATCTTCTCAGCCGGTCGACTTGGTCCTCACCATAGATTAGGATCTTTTGTATTTAATTTTGTTTGTTAACTTAATGTAAAGATTCATTCTTTATGAAAAGTACAATTTCTTTTTGTAGCTTTTTCTTCCTTTGTCTGAATGAATATTTCATATTCATAACTGTTGCATCACAAAAGCTCTAAAAAGTAGCGTTAAATGTGTCTATACTTTCATATACTTTCACAGCGTTTAGAAAGATCAAATATACTTTCTCAGCATTAGAAAAATCAAATGAAGCGTACCTTTACACCATATTGCTCCCCAAGTTTTGCTTTGAAATAGTGTTGTTGTTCCTGTTCAAATACGAACTTTTCTCGAGCACTTGTGCCTATCTCGCGCTTTTTACGCTTAAGGACTTGTTAGATTTGATAAGCCAATCACAGAATATATATATTTTTTGAACCAATTGTAGCACATATATATATTGTAACGTACCTCGTGCCATGCTTCATGTTCGGCATCTCTAAGGATTGTTGATTTGCCCGTCTCGCGCATTTTTCGCTTAGGGACTTTTGATTTGTTCGTCTCGTGCATTTTTCACTTAGGGACTTTTGATTTGCCCGTCTCGTTCATTTTTCGCTTAAAGACTTTTTATTTGCCCGTCTTGCGTATTTTTCGCTTAGGGACTTTTTATTTGGCCGTCTTGCGCATTTTTCGCTTAAGGACTTTTGTTTTGCCTGTTTCGTGCATTTTTCGCTTAGGGACTTTTGATTTGCCAGCTTTTGCCTTATTTTTGATTCCTGTAACACATGCACCAACTAGCATATTGCATTAGAAAATGTAAAAAATGAATTGCTGGTCTTTATTCATGAATTAGATAATCACAGAACAATAATATCTGTAAAATAATGGTAGATGGAAAAATAAAGACAAGAATCATAAAAGAGTAGAATTTTTCACTGCCAGTACAGCTTGAGATGGTTGGCGTTCCAAGTTTTCGAGAAATTCTTTCCTTGCAAGGTGTCTAAGGTGCATGTGCTAGGTCCGATCATCCTTCTGATTCTGTAAGGTCCTTCCCAATTAGCCCGGAGTTTTCCATCCTCCCTATGGGTGTTTGTAATTGCCGACTTTCTCAATACCAGGTCTCTTTCTTGCAATTCTCTGTTCTTAACTCGTGCATTGTAATAAGTGGCTATCCTCTGTTGGTAGGCAGCCAATCTCATTTTTGCCATGTCTCTCAACTCATCTATCAGGTCTAGATTCTCCCTTAGTCCCTGAGAGTTAAGTTCTTCAATGTAAGGGACCAATCTAGGTGACTCAGCTCCAATTTCAAACGGGATGAGGGCTTCAGTTCCACACACCAAATTGAACGGTGTTTCCCCTGTCAACACCTTACTTGTCGTTCTGTAGGCCCATAGGACACTCGGGAGCTCATCTACCCATGCTCCCTTTGCCTTGTCTAGTCTAGTCTTCAAACCATGTAGTATAGTTTGATTACTCACCTCTGCCTGCCCATTAGCCTGTAGGTAAGATACAGAAGATATTCTTAGCTGAATATTCAGGCCCTTACAGAAATCCCAGAAAGCATTACAGTCGAATTGCTACCCATGATCTGCATTTATCACACGGGGGATCCCAAATCGACAAATTATGTTCTTCCATACCATTGCTTCCACCTTTTTTTCGAAAATTGTAGCCAAAGGTTCTGCCTCTATCCACTTTGTGAAGTAATCCGTGGCCACAAGTAAGTACTTCCTTTGTCCTGAACCTAAGGGAAATGGTCCCAGGATATCTAGTCCCCATTGTGCGAATGAAGTCGATTGAAGAGTGTTCTGAAGGGCTGAAACTAGCGCAGTAGCTATAAGAGCGAACTTCTGACACTTTTCGCACTTTTGCACTTTTTCGGTGGCATCTTTCTTGAGTGTGGGCCAGTAAAACCCCGCACGTAATATTTTCGTGGTCAAGGCTCGAGCTCCTAAGTGTTTGCCACATATCCCTTCATGGACTTCGGCTAGGGTGTACTCGGCTTGTTGAGGCCCTAGACACTTTAGCAATGGCATTGTGAATCCACGCTAATAGAGTTCTCCATTCACCATGGCAAACCTAGCACTTTTCAATTTTAGCCTTCGGGCTTCATCTCTGTCAATTGGGAGTGCGCCTTTTAATATATAGTCTTTGATCGAGTTTCTCCAAGCACTTCCGATCTCAATATCGCAGACATCTTCTTCTTCAATACTCGGTTTAGCGAGGGATTCCACTTTAACTATATCACCTTTGATTCCTCTATAATAAGCCAGCTTTGAAAGAGCATTCGCATGAGTCAATCAAAAGTTCTTGAATGATTGTGCCAATAATTGCACCTTCTGTAGATAAGGGACTAAAGATGGTTCTCGCACTTCGTACTCACCCGAGAACTGATTCACCACCAACATGCAAATCACTATGGGCCATTAAGTTGTTGGCTTCAAATTTTTCAGCAAGTTTCATCCTGGCGATTAAGGCCTCGTACTTAGCTATATTGTTCGAGCTTGGGAAATCGAAACATAGGGAATACTCATAGGTTTCCCCTTTAGGTGAAGTTAGCACAATTCCAGCTCCACTACCATCATGTTACAAGCCCCATCCACAGATAATTTTCACCAGACTAACTCTGTTTCTTCTAAAACCTCCCGGCCTGTACATTCTACAATGAAATCTACCAGCGCCTGCCCTTTTATTGCTTGGCGAGGCTGGAAGTGGACGTTATATTCACTCAACTCGATAGCCCATTTGGTCAGACGTCCGAGTGTTCTGGTTTCTACAGTATTTGCCTTAAAGGTTGGTCTGTTAAGACAGTCACCGAGTGAGCTTGGAAGTAAGGTCGTAACTTTCGAGTTGTCATCACCAAGGATAGAACTATTCTTTCGATTAGGGGGTACCTCGTCTCGGCATCTAGCAAGACTTTGCTTACATAATATATCGGACAGTCCCTGTCTCTTTCTTTCCTTAGTAGGACTGCACTTACGGCTTTCTCTCCTACACCGAGGTACATGAGGAGGTGGTCTCCGAGCTGTGGTCGAGATAATAGAGGCAACTCTTTTAGGTAGTCCTTTAACTTCCCAAAAGCATCATTGCACTCTTCTGTCCATTTGAAGTTCTTTCCTGCCTTTATCGCCTTAAAGAATGGTAGACTTCTCTCAGCTGATTTGGACAAGAAGCAATTCAAAGCTGCTATCCTTCCTGTTAGCCTTTGAACCTCTCTAACAGTATTGGGTGGCCTCATGTCCAGAATAGCTTGAACTTTTTCGGGATTAGCTTCTATCCCCCGATTAGTGATCATGAATCCCAAAAACTTTCCAGATCTCACCCCGAATGAGAATTTATTGGGGTTTAACTTCATCTCATACTGCCACAACACATTAAATACCTTTGTCATCTTCTCGGCATGCGACTCTTCCCTTTAGCTCTTTATGATCATGTCATCAACATAAGCTTTCATGGTGTTGCCCAACAAGTCTTTGAACACCTTATTCACCATGCGCTGGTAAGTTGCCCCTGCATTTTTCAAACCGAATGGCATTACTCGATAGCAATATGCTCCACTATCGGTAATGAACGAGGTCTTCTCCTCGTCCTATGGATGCATCATGATCTGGTGGTACCCTGAAAAGGCATCTAAGAAACTAAGCAATTCATACCCACAAGTTTCATCTACTAACTTGTCAATTCGAGGTAGTGGATACGAATCCTTAGGGCAGGCTTTGTTCAAATCCGTGAAGTCCACACACATTCTCCATTTTCTGTTAGCTTTCTTTACCATTACAACGTTAGCCAACCATTCTAGATAGTTAACTTCTCTAATAAACCCTGCCTACGACAACTTCGAGATTTCTTCGTCTATGGCCTATTACCTCTCCGGAGCGAAATTTCTCTTCTTCTACTTTATCGGTCTTGCCCCTGAGACTATGTTCAACCGATGACAAGCAACTTCAGGGTCAATCCCAGGCATATCGGCTGGGGTCCATGCAAACACGTCAGTGTTTTCCTTCAAACATCAGATTATTTCCCTTTTTATTTCTTCAGGCAGCTGGCTCCCCACATATACTACTCTTTCTTCATCCTCTTCAACTAATCAGACTGCCTCCATTTCCTCATTAGGTTTTGGCTTAGGCAGTTCTTCAGTCGTAAGGTTTTCCTTCCTTTGAATCCCCTTACACGTGGTGGACGCGATATTACACGTCCTAGCCTTCCTTTGGTCTCCTCTCACCTGTCCGACACCATGGGGAGTTTGGAATTTCATTAACAGATAACAGGGATGTACCACCGCTCTCATATCATTCAACAATGGCAGCCCAAAGATCATGTTATATGCCACTGACGTTGACTTCACCACCATAAATAACGCTTGACGAATGACACATCTCGGGCACTCCCCCAATGTCACAGGTAGCTGAACTGCACCCTTCACCTTCACCTTTTCTCCTGAGAAGCCATACAGTGGTGTGGGTACTGGCTTCAGCCTATCATTCGAGATGTTCATCTTCTCAAGGCAACTCCAGTATATCAAGTTCACCGAACTCCCATTATCAACTAGGATACGACTCACTGGATGCTTTGCTATCACTGCTGAAATCACCATTGGGTCATCATGAGGGATCATTACATCTCCTCTGTCAGCTGGCGTAAAAGTAATGGGCTCTTCATCCTGCTTTTCCTCCATTACTGAGTTAATTTGGTGAGCTTGCCGGGCGTAAGACTTTCGAGACGAGGAAGATGTACCAGCTAACTATTCACCTCCAGATATCACATTAATAGCTGGCCCTGTGGGTTCATTATCTTCCTCTCTATTCCTTCTATCTGTCCTCCTATCATTATCTCTCCTGTCACCTTCATTTCGCTTTACAGTTCCCCTATTTTGACCTCTTTTGTCTCTAAAGTTGTCTTTATAGTAGTTTCCTCTGTTTCGTACAGGATAGTTGCTCCTGTCACTTCTCCACACAAATTGATTTATTTTTTCATCACGCGCTAGCTTCTCTAGCTGATTCATTAACTCCCTACACTTCTTCGTCAAATGCCCATGTGCTAAGTGGTAGTTACAGTACAAGTCCGTGTCACGGCCCAGATTCTCGGATGTTTTCTTTGGGGGCTGTATAAGACCTGACCCCTCAATAACTGCTAACACTGAAGCTCGAGATTCAGTAAGTGGGGTATAGGTGGTATATTTCATTGTAAAGGCTTTGTCAAATTTCCTTGACTGATTAAAGGATGCTTCAGGAACTTCTCTTCCTCTTTTCCTTCCTTTCTTAGATTCTCCATTCCCCACCATTTTCATCACTTCTTCCTGGGTGACATTTATTTGCCTGAGAAAGCAGGTCTGAGATCATGGTTGGCTGGTCTAGCGACAAGGATTCCTGCAATTTTTCAAACCTTGTTCCTTGTAACATGGCTACCACGGCTATACCGACTTGTAGGTCCCGCACTTCTAGAGTAGCATCTCTGAAACGATCGACATAACTCTTCAATGACTCCTTAATTCCTTGTTTAAGAGTGAGTAAATAAGTCGGCTCTTTCCTTCTCTGACTATTCACCGCAAACATCATAAGAAACTCGCTTTGCAGTTGGTCAAAAGAGACAATAGACCCCTCAGTCAGGTTATTAAACCACTTCATCGCATACCCGGTCAGAGTTAGAAAAGGCCCTGCATATTATCTCATCTTCCCATCCATGTAATAACATTAGCACTTCATAGTTCTGCATATGATCATAGGGGTCTATCTTTCCCGTGTATGTGGTCATCTGTGGCATTTTGAATTTCGAAGGCATGGGTTTTTACAGTATGGCTGTGCAAAATGGTACCCTTCTCCTCTGACTCTCCTCTACGGACACTAATTTCTTCTCTTCAAGTACCTGTTCTATCATCTTCTTCATGTTCACTGAGGGAGTAAGTTGATTCTTGGCATGAGACGAATCAGGCAGGTCTTCGGCCACTATTTCCTTACCCCTTTCTTGAGGTGCACTTGTTCGTGCCATTTGTGTACACCAAGTGGGGTCAAACTTCGACTCAACTCCCCAAGTGTTTTGGTCATCACCATCATTCTTTCCAGCACCTCTGATACCTTATTCTAAGATGGTACCAGCAAAATTTGACAAATCACGGTGGTGGGTGAAAGACCCTGCCGCTCGATCGATGCCTTATCGCCCAACACCAGACACCTGCTGCCCGACACCAGACACCTGTCGCCTGACATCAAACATCTGTTGCACAACCCCTGCCACTGGTTCCAGATTTATCGCCTCATCGACCTCCCTCTGGGTACATGCCGCAGGCCTCCTGCTCCCCTGTCCTGCCGCCTCTTGTTGAATATCATCCTCCTCTACGAGGGGATCCTCCTGTCGCTGAGAGGGATCTACCGCTATCGCATTCTCCTGTCGCCCAAACGCATGCGGCAAGACCCCTTGACTTGTTTCTCCCATCAAATTCTGCACGGTAGGCGACAGACTCAATGTTAGGAGGACTCCCTTGAATAGGTCTACCATGGCTCTCAATGCCTGAGTCGTTTCTTCACTCTGCCGCCTCAGAGCGTTGAATTCTGCCGCAGACACGGTTACTCTCTCATCTTCTCTGTTCACCTGATTCCTTTGGCGAATTGGCTGTTCGAGGGAACTCACGGAGTTCTCATCACTTCCAGTTCTAACGTTTGTCGATCTCGTTCTCACCATCTTAAAAGTTTTGATTGGCTTTTTATGCGCTTCCCACAAACAGCGCCAATTGTTGTTGCACAAAACAACAATAAAGGTATGCTAACGTGTTGTTCGTACTCTGTCTCCACGTGTCTCCAATAAGCTTCTGTAAAACAAGAAAAGTCAGAGGGACGTAAGGGTGGTTCCCTGCGTAAGCATTCCGATGCTTAAGTCAGCCACAAGTTCTTCAGTATTGGAAAGCGTAAAAGCTAGTAGTCAAAAATTAGGGAATAGAATTATACCTGGGGCCTATTTATAGGCGAATATTCTAGGTTAATTACCTGAGGGTGATTATGTCCTTTTACTAGGAGTTTGTTTCCAAGTAGAACATAGATTTCTTAAATCCCGGAAGTAGAAACAGCCTGTCGCTGGCGAGAGACTCAGAAGTGTGGCACGTTGTTGGCGGTAGGAGTCCATCGCTCGCGGAAGCCGAGGGAAGCGCCACGTGTCAATCGACAGGCGATTGGTGCTGGAGTCTATCGCTTGCAACAGATGTCCTGTCACAGGCTGTGCCCTCTGTCGCTGAAGGCCACGTGGCCCAATGGTCCCTTGCCACGTGGTGAATCCTGACAATTTTGGGTCTGACCCAATGTAGAAGACTTTGTCATATCACTATTAATTTCGGAATGATATTTTACATCTCCAACAATATAAAAATTAAATTTGTTTAAATTATTATAAAGAGATTAAATTTTGATTTTTTGAATGAATACAAGACCAATTCTTGAATTTGACTAAAGTAGTAAGTAAGAAATGAGGTTTTATTAAAGATTTTCTTTAGGCTTGTTTGTGCCGCAATTATTCCATTTGAGTAAATAATAATAATAATAATAATAATAATAATAACAATAATAATAATAATAATCGTTAAAATTTGGCAATTATTTGGGCTGATGCAGACAAAATGGGTCATAGTGAGCTGCACATTAACAGGCTTGGCCTAATAATAATTACAACCCCTTTAGGGTATTAAAAGGTAATAATGAAAGCTTTTAAAGCCATTTTAACAGCTTTAAAGTGGGTCCTTTTATGGTCGCCCAACTCAGCTACTTATTCAAGAATGGGCTAGGGTACATCCCCAGCCTGCTCCACTATCACTTAAAGGGCCTTTGTGTCACTCATAAATTTATTGCCCAATCATATACTAACAAAAGGATTATAAAGCTGTAACAAAAAAAAAAAGGATTATAAAGCTCTAAAAAAAATTGAAATCATGGTATCTTGAGATTAAGAAATGTCTTATTTTATGTGTAATCTAACACCGACTAAAAGTCATAATATCAATAAAGTGGTAAAAAAATTTTTAGAAACTTCGAAGTTTTAAATTCAAGCCTCACCATATGTGTCAATTATATATGGATTTGTTTGTTTGATTTAAATGATTTCTTATATTTATATTTATATTTATATTTATATTTATATTTATATTTATATTTATATTTATGTATGTAATACTTAATTATAATTCTTTTATACTTAATAGCTTCATAAAAAAATAAAAAATTCAATATATACCAACAAAATTAAGGACAATGAGATTCTTTCTAATGAATTAACTTTTTTTCTATTAAAGAATTATATTTGATGTCTTGATTGGGTATAAATCTTATAAGGTATCAATTTACTTCATTAATTCATAAATTTTAAAATAAAAAATTCTTAAAAATAAATATTATTAAACTTTCTAATTAATCAAGTTTTATGATACTATTTAATAACAATGTATAAGATTTATACATTGACAGTGTATCAAATATAATTTTTTTATTAATAAAGAAAAATTATGCTATATATGTATAGACTACAAATTTACAAGTAAAATCTTTAAACTTTAGTTTAAAAAAAAGTAAAATATTTAAACTTTACAAACAAAATTAATGGATTGACAAGTGTTCAATTAAAGTATATTTACAAAAATTAATATATATAAATTTATTGTTAAGTGGATAACTATGTACTCTTTAGTTTTATTTGTGAAATTTAAAGAATTTCACTGTATATAATAATCCAAGTAATAAATAATTAAAATTTCAAACTTTTACGCAAATTGTAGTTGGACGCAAAGGATCACATAAGACTTTGTATTATTTGGTCTCAAACTTTTAATTTTTTTTATCCAGGGAAGAGGACATTCGAAAATAACTCTTTTAATAGAATAATAGAGGCATAATTAATTATAAAGTCAAACACTTCGATTTGTCAAATTTTTAAATTGTGATGGCTAAAATATTAAAAAAGCCCATAAACTTTATTACTTTATTTAAATAAACCTTTATATTTTTATTGCATCTAGATAAGCCCTTATACTTTGATTTGTACTCAAATAAGCCCTTATTTCAAATAAAAGATTAAATATGAATAAAAATTATTTCAAACTAATTTAACCAATCATAATTCAATTAATTTGATTCAACTAAGTCACTTTTGGATTTAAATTAATTTTTATAGGTTGATTTATTCGATTAATTCGATGTCTAAAATTACGAATTAAATTAACTGAATTAATTAACTTTTTTTAAGTATATAATATATAGTATAATATACATAATTAAATATTATATAATATATTCTATCTAACTGTTTTTATGTAGAAAGTTAGGTTTTAAACATAATCAAAAAAATCGATTAATCACTTTTATAAAAGATTGATTTATATTAATGACTTATTTGGGTATAAATTAAGAATAAAGGGCTTATCTGAGTACAAATTAAAATCTATGAGCTTATTTGAACTCAAATAAAAAGTTAAAAACTTATCTAAATATAATAAAAATAAAAAGATCTATTTAAATAAAATAACAAAGTTTAAAAATTTTTTTAATATTTTAGCCGATTGTGATTTATTTACTGATTGTTTATATCCTCTCTACTGTTAGCTCTTTATAATTATATAGCTAAGAGACTCCAGATATTGATAGTAAATATGGAAAGGCGTACCCTTTATTCTGTCCTTTCCTCTCTCTCTTTTTTTGGTTGAGATGAAAAAATATATCACTATCTTTGGTACTTTTTTATGAAAAAAAAAAAAGTATATCACTATCTTGTCGGTGAAAAAGAACACTACTTCACAAGCAGAGGCACCAAGCAAATACAAACAATTTGCACCAAGAAATAGAAGTGATATATTTCTGTTCTAACCGAATTAATTAATTGAATTGAAATTTAATTTGATTAATCGGTCGGTTAAATAAAATTATTTTTGAAAAAAATTTGATTTTCAATTAATTATATTAATTAAAAATAATTATGTCATACACTGTTAGTAGAATATTTTTATTTTACAAGCGATGTTAGGATCCTAATACGTATTTTATTTTATTTTTTAATATTTTTATAGGACACGTGTCACGATCTTAATACCGCTTGTGGAATAAAAATATTTCACTGATGGTATATGGAATAATTATCCATTAATTAATCAAATTAATTGAAGTTTTAGTTGAAATATAAGATATGAAACTTAAAAATATATTTAATTTTTAAAATTTACTTGATATTTTAAATTTAATGTTATCGAAAATTTTAACTTAATACTTTGAAACTTTGAATATGTTGTTGGATAATATTATTTAATTTATTTCAAATATAAGAAATCAATAATTTACGTTAATTTAATTCAGTTTCATAAATTTTAAAATTAAAAATTTTAATTTTATTAATAAAATAAAAATAAATTCATTTCATTAAATCCGATTTTGAAAAATTCAAAGTTAATTAAATCCACAGAATAGAAGGATTTAGCAATGTTGCCTGAGAATTAGATGAAATTGTAGCTATTGAGTTAATACATAATGTGGATGTACAGCTACATCCTCTTGGCGAAGTGATTGCGGATGCTAGAGAATTGATGGGTAGAGATTGGAGATGCATCATTGAACATACCCTTCGTGAAGGAAAAAAAAATACTTTCTCAACAACTATGAGTCTGGCTGATTAGGTCTGGACCAATTTTACACGTGGCAAGAGCAGAGGAGTCTGATAAAGATTTCGCAAATAAAGACCTAAAGTTTTGCTTGCCATTGTCATTGGACTTTTCCACCCAAAGATGGACAGGGTTTTAATGGCAGCTCTGCACTTCTTGACTGTTTGAGGAAAACTGACAGTGACACCCTCCCAAAGGCCAAGCATTTTTTTGCCCTTTAGCAGTTTCAGTTTTACTATCTTATATTATAACCAAAAAAAAAAAATGTTTTACTATCTTATATCGTCAAAATTACAAATACCAACAAAAAAAATATATGAAAATCTGAAAAACTGCACATCCTACTTTGCCAACGCCTAGGCCTGTTCCTACTTGTTAGTCGTGACTCGTGGTCTCCACTCTCAGCTAGCAACATCTTTTTCTTTAATACCCTTATCTTTGATGTTTGATCTGCAGATTGCAATAAATTTTGTCTTAAACATCATTGAATTAAGAGTAGGTGTGCTTCATTATTGTTCTTTTCGTATATAAAAGGTGGATTGAATCCATGTCTACTCATTTTTTATTTCATGCTATCAACATCTTAGATTTAGAGTAAGCCATCTGTATGGTAATCAATCATTTACATTTTTATAACCAAAAAAAAATTAATTTACATTTTGAAATATACTATCCATATACACACACATATAATGGAAATATCCACATAACACCAATTTTTTTCTTTTCTTTTAATTTTTATTTTTTTATTTCTTTTTTATTGCTCCGTTTTTTTTTTTAAAAAAAATTTTTAAGATTTGTTTGGCCTAGAGATGGTAATGAGCAAGATACTAGGTAATTTTTGGGATATTCAAACATGAATCGATTATATTTTACAACACTCGAACTTAATTAACTACTCGAACAATTTGATTTTTACTACATAAATCTTACCTATATAATATAAAGAATACATTTTAACTATCCAAACTCGCAAAATATCTATTTATTAAGTCAAAGTTTAAATTTTAAATTTTAATTTAAATATCAATTTTATTGCACACATTAAGAATATTTAAATTAACTCATAAAAATAAATTAATGTTAAAAATCATAATTAAAATACTTAATGAATTAATTTAATTATTATATTAATAATAAATAATTTATAAATACCAACAAATGTATATAGTAATATTTAAAAATTATTTTTTATAATCAAGTTCGAATAGTTAGATACCTTAAGATCACTATCCAAACTAGATTATTAGATATCCTAATCCTATTTGATCGGGTTGGGTAGTGCGGGATATCAATTTATAAGCCACCTAGTTACATCCCTAGTACTTTGGTCCAACTTAAACTTTTGTAAAAATGTTGATCGAGTAGAGTTGTTCTAAAAATGCTATTAAGAGAAGTCAAATTAGTGTTTGACAAATTTAATATAAGTGTAATAGAATGTTAAAAATCATTTAATAGAATTTTTATTTTTTTTTTGAAAAGTTAAAATTTTATTTAATGTACTGACAACAAGTCCAAATTTGGACTACATGCAAAACATCTTAATGGGCAAAACAACCCCAGAGCAGCATACATGCAACCAAAAACTGAGTCCAAATTTGGACTATAAACAACCCAAACAGGGAGCAGTGGCACTCGGGATCTATCAGATCAGGTAAGCATCCGAGAGTTGAATGGCAAAAGCAATTCTCCTAAGGGACCTTACATCAAACAGCTAGGGTGCCAAAAGAACTTTTGACTGAATGATCCTAACTTGTAATAAAGGTATCCCAAAAAAGACAGCAGCATCCCAAGAACATGACAGCAACCTCAACCCAAAATAGCCATTGAAAGAACAATCGGTAAAACTAATGAGGTCAGTCAAGAAGTAAAAATGAACTGGAAATAAAACAAGATAGAGAAGCCATGAGAACTCCACACTGAGCGATGTAGAGTTTGAATTGTTCTCCTCCACCCGTGCAACCCGAAACTGCAATAGCACAAAAACCTGTTGCAAAGAAGCTATACGACCATCATCAATACTTCGCAGGACTGGTCTTCACCATCCGAATCATCTCAACCAAGTTTTCCTCAAAAAACTAAAGAAAGCTATCCTTTAAAACCTTTCCTACATCTGTCACATCTTCAGACTTCTTAAGGGGGTTACAGAGCTAAAAACAGAGCTTCCAGTCAATCCGAAGGTTCTACCAAACTACCTGCTTCATAAAAACTTAGAGCTGGAATCAAAAATGAATCATGCTAAGTTACCTCTCACCACATTGATCTCCTATTCGTGGCTTATCTTCCTTGCCATATCTTCGATTTCAGCCTCCATTAAACTTCTAATTATGTCTTCCTCATTTGCTGTTGGTGAAAGACCCAGAAGTTTTGCTACCTCCAATGTAGCTTCTGCTTCCTTCCTTAACATTCTATTTCTATTCCTAATGTCTTCGTCCGTGATTTCGTCTTCGATTAAGCTTGGAGTATCTGAATAATAACCCAGCAAATTGATTTCATTTTTCCGTGAGTAATTTGCTATTTTCTTTTTCTTTTTTCCTTTGCGTTTTAGTGAAACCAAATTTTTCTTTGTAGGAATGGCAGCAGTAGGTTGAATGGATGAAACAGAAATGAACTTCTTGTTCTTCTTTGCTTTTCCTATTGTGTCAACTATTCCTTCCTGATATTCGCCGGCTGTATCTTCCCCTTCTATTATAACTTCTTCACAAGATTGAGATAAATTGGCGTCGGGCTGAAGGAGAGTTGGGCTGCTTTGTTTATCCATAGTTAAGGCCTCATTGTCCTCAACCGTGTTGCTAGGCTCACAATAAGTGGTGTTAGCAATTAACTGAGTTGTATCGTACAATACGAGATCCATCACCGTTTCATTTGCTACTGTTGCTTCATTTTTCAAAATTTCATCAGCTGAAATTGTTTCAAAACTCCCTCCAAGCTCCTTCTCTCTGTTCAAGAATCCAAACTGCTCATCGTACGTATTCTGACATCTTTTCTCAAAAACCTCACTTTCCTCATTTTCCAATGGCAACTCATTATTGTTTTGATTGATCCTGACATTTGCTTCTACAACCGGCAATTCATAGTCATCGACCGGCTCAATTCCTTCCGTTGGAGTTGTTTTCCTTACCGGCGTTTCTTCTGCATCAGAGGAGGAACTAGAACAGCCTGCTTGAATGGAAGAAAGGTAGTTCCACCAAGATTCAGAAATGTCTTCAACCACGAAATTAACAACAAATTTCAAACCATTAATTTTGAGAGCTATTGAATCCTTCACTAACGAATTTTTCTTCTTGACTATAAGGATTTTTGCAAAGTCCAATCTTTTCCTTTTGCATGAACACTCGTCCTCAATGATGAATCTACCCCAATGATCTCCAATTTGTTTAAGTATTTTTCTGTTCCATGCATGTAGAGGCAAGTTGTGAATTTTGATCCATACTAGACTTTCATCACAAATGAGATTCTCAGACCATGGTTTAACCCAGTTAAACCATTTCTCGATCCATTCATTTCCTTCAGCAAGCATTTTTAGCATTTCATCTTTTCTTACAAATCGGAAAAGAAACCAGCTACCTCCCATTGACGTAATAGAGAATGGAGAGAATCCTTCCCTATACAAACATTGCTGGATCTTATTAATCTCAAGGGGAGACTTGACCGAGCCGACCAGTGCAAATTCTAACCAATCTTTATCCTGAATAGAAGCTTCAATCTCAATCGAATCTAGATCAGTTGCACTCTGCTTGTTACCCCCTCTACTTACCTGTTCACCGATAGAGACTTGTTGGTTATTGTCAGTTTTGAAATCTTCTGCATAAGGAGAGGATGAAGTGTTCTTTGGGATAGCACCTGTGAAGATTAAATCTGGTATTGGCATTTCTTTCTGTGATTCTACTCTTTTCCAATAGGCTGAGCTTGCGTTGAATCTTGCGTAGTCCACATTCAGTCTGTAATCAAGAAGCCACACTCCGTTAAGTCTCTCCACTGCATTCTTGGCCTCATCCTGACTTGAGAATCTGACAAACCCAAACTTCTTGCCTGATCTACTTCTTTTCTGTGAGATAAAGACGTTCATGACCGTGCCATGATGCTGAAATATCTGTTTTAACCATCTCCATTGAATGTTTGGAGGTATGTTGTTAACAAAGACTGAGAAAGTTTGGACTGGTTGCCGGAAGGAGTAGTCGGAGGAAAACTGAGAGTGATGCATGTATGACTTGGATTGTAGAGTGATCTCCTCCAATTCCATATGTCTCGTAGCTGAAACTCTTGTACTTTTGATCATACAAATACAACTTATTCTTGGATCCACAAATCAAAATAGTTCCATCCTTGCGCTCTGCAATTAGAATTTTTATATTTTAATAAATGATATTTTAAAAAATTAATTTTATTAAATTAAAAAACATAAGTTTTTAAGTGAAACAAATATAAAAAATAATTTTAAATTAAAGCAAAAAAATGAAATTAATATAAAAATTAAACAAAATAAATAAATTAATGTGAAATAATAATCCTCTTTATAATTTTGTGAATTATTGAAGAGCAAAGTGAATATGTAAAAAAAAAAAGTAATTACATGTTATTAAAATTAACACATCTTATATAAGCTTTGATTTAAGTTTTATAAAAACCTAAAATCTACTTCTAGCTTAATTAATATTTTAAAATTTTGAGAGTCAAACACTTAACTTTTGCTTCTACAGTAGATAAGTTCTTCAATAAATTAGACCAAACATGCACTTAAAGAGATCAATGTCCTCATGGGATCACTATTATTTTCCTTTTCTTCTTTTTTTTTTTTACCTTTTTAATAGATAAATTATATTTTTTTACTCTTTTTTTTCTTTATTTTTTTGTTCAGTAAGGGTGTCATGGTGGCATTGGTCTCTTCGTCTTCTTGATTTTTTATTTTTTTATCATAGATAATTTTTACGGGAAAGAAAGCTTAATTGTAGAGTGAAACTCAGCTTTTTGGATTCCTATTTTTTTGTTTTTTTGACTTGTAGAGATCTAAATACAATCTAAAAACCCTTCCACACAACCTATTTTAATGTTGAGAGCATCTAAATATACCACAATTTTTACTTTTTACACTTCAATATGTACAAAGGACAACAATATTCTAATATGAAAATACTATTTTACCCTAGTAAAATTTCTCAACCAAATAGACATTCTCTTGTTCTTCTCGTGTTCTTCTTCATCTTGAAAGCTAATAAATATGCCCCCAACTAGTTAAGTAATTGAAGCTTGAAGAAGTGCAAGTTCTAGTAGCATTTTCACTTCTATGACTAATATCTCTTCACTTTATTGTATTGAGGTTTTTTTGGCTATCGAGATCTCAAGGGTAGAGTGTGAGTCCTCTAACATATCTTGTACGCTGAGGGAATTACATCACGGAATGGACTTTCTTGAATTGAATTCTCTCTTCCCACAACAGAGCAAGAAAGTTCTATCACTTTGTAGGTGTTGATTTTCTTTAATATGCTTCAAGACTCAAAGTTGAGCAAATCTACAATCGGGCACTTTGTTTTTGCTTCCCTTAAGGGTATGAATGAAATAAACTGTAAATTATGTTCTTATAGAAGCTTGCTTAAAAGGGATTGAAATAAAAAAAAAAACCCTTAACTGCATAAGTGTAAAAACTACAAAACTTTGTACCATATTAGTGAATAAATAAGAGACATAAAATAAGCTAAGTACTATGATGCACTTTGTAATTATGATTATTTCAAGTAATGAGAATGAAGTTGCAAGTTAGCAAATTTAGCCATAAATGATCCTTGAGATAATTTAGAAACCTTATAATGAGTTCAAGAGATATATAAGAACAAATAGGTACATATATTCCACAATATATAGGTATATTTGTGTTAATAAAACAAAGGACACAAGTATACTAAAAGAAATGTAGTATACTTGAATATTAAAATAGTTAAAATAAAATAAATAAGGAAATACATATATATATATATTTATACCTATTGAGAATTAAATATGTATATATATATATATATATGTAAATTTTAAAACAAAGGAGA
This sequence comes from Heritiera littoralis, assembly GCA_031772115.1. NCBI lineage: Eukaryota > Viridiplantae > Streptophyta > Magnoliopsida > Malvales > Malvaceae > Heritiera > Heritiera littoralis. Next base: position 965,808 of record JAPDPK010000142.1, on the reverse strand, counting down.
AAAATGTGTGTATATATATAAATATATATACACATACCTACATTAAAAATGCATTAGACATGAACATATAAAATATGTGTGTGTATATATATATATGTGTATGTAGATATTATATATTTAATGTTTAAAATATAGGTACAAATACATATTACATATAAGTAATGTAACAAGATAAATAAATATATATATATATATATGAATATATATATTAGATATATATATAAATATATATTATTATGTAAAGATACTTATAAATTATATGGATGTAGATATTTGAAATAGGAAAATATATATATATATATATATAAAATAAAATAAACTTGAAATTTATAAAATAAAAACATAATTTAAAATATGTGCTTAGTGGAGTTTGATGGGACTTTCTCCCATCAAACCCCACTAAGTCACATTCTCGGCATCACCATCCAAGACTTCTCAAAGAAGTCTTGGAAATAAAATAAGAAAATGAAAGTGTAAGAGAGGAGAGGGGAAACCAGAAGAAAGAAAGGAAAGGAAACTGAGCCATAGTGAATCGGGAAGAAAAGAAAGAGTGGCCGGAAAGAAAAAGGAAAGAGGAGAAGAGAAAGAAGAGGAAAGAAAGTGCAGTAGTTGCTTTGCCATTTTGGACAGCAAAGGAGCAAAAGCAGAACAAGTAGTGTTGGCTCTTCCACCTCGGACAGTAAACAACGTGGAAAGGGGCTGTTTCAAGGGTGTTTCAAGGCTGTATAGAATCGGTTATGAAGTAAGGTCCGAAGCTAAATAAACGAAATGGGAAAGGAGATGAATAACGACATAATCATTGGTTCAAGGCCACAAAGTGTACGATATGAATGAAATAACACCATACAGTCACTTGGAGCGGTGTAGGAGCTTGAATCTTAAATTTGGAAGACCGAGGAAGATGATTTCTAAGCATTAAGGTAAGTGGGTTAAATAAACCATACTAGTATCATCTCGTAAGAGATGAAAGAAATCTTTATTCGATAATTATCTAATTTATATCACGTTTGGTGAAATACGATGGAAAAGACTACTAGGGTAAGTCTTGGTAAGATACAAGTTGACTTGATGTGTTCGTGAGTAGTATTCTTCCGGAATAAAACCTTATTTGTGACTTGTGCATTATGTGTATGACTTGTTTATGCTTACTAAGCATATAGAATCGTATAAATTGTCGATGCCTGCATTATGAGAAATGCATGTGATTTATTAAGTTGCACAAAGTAAGCATGCTAATATATGGCAATACTTTGGGATGAATATGTGAAGTAGTATACAGTATCTATGCAGCTTATGATGTTTAAATTCATGGACCTCGAATAGCACCTAGTTGTATTCATTGAAACTATGATAATGGAATTGTATGACAACTGATGTATATATGTGACTCGAGGACTTGAATGATTTTTAGAACATTACTACTAGAAATCATACGCCAAAATGGCAAACCCGAGTAAAACTCAATCTTTTGTACTGTGTGGCTACCTCTAGAGAACTAAAAGGAACTATGTGCTACACATATTCTTCGAAATTGTGGGAGCCACCTCTAGAGTCCTTTGAGAGCTAAGTGCTACACGAGTTTCGATGAACCATTAGAAAGCATGCGCCATAGAGGCCAATCCGAGTAAAACTCATTCCTTTGTACCGTGTGAGCCACCTCTAGAGAACTCAAAGGAACTACGTGCTACACAGATTCTTCGAAATTGTGGGAGTCACCTCTAGAGTCCTTTGAGAGCTAAGTGCTACACGAGTTCCGATGAACCATTAGAAAGCATGCGCCATAGAAGCCAATCCGAGTAAAACTCATTCCTTTGTACCGTGTGAGCCACCTTTAGAGAACTCAAAGGAACTACGTGCTACACAGATTCTTCGGAACTATGGGAGCCACCTCTAGAGTCCTTTGAAAGCTAAGTGCTACACGAGTTCCGATGAACCATTAGAAAGCATGTGCCATAGAGGCCAATCCGAGTAAAACTCATTCCTTTGTACTGTGTGAGCCACCTCTAGAGAACTCAAAGGAACTACATGCTACACAGATTCTTCGGAACTGTGGGAGCCACCTCTAGAGTCCTTTGAGAGCTAAGTGCTACACGAGTTTCGATGAACCATTAGAAAGCATGCGCCATAGAGGCCAATTCGAGTAAAACTCAATCTTTTGTACCGTGTGAGCCACCTCTAGAGAACTCAAAGGACCTACATGCTACATAGATTCTTCGGAACTGTGGGAGCCACCTCTAGAATCCTTTGAGAGCTAAGTGTTGCACGTGTACTGATGAATCATGGGAGATCATACGCCAATGAGACAATGGATAAAACGGTTGTGACTTGTGATGTTGTAACTATCATTAGATAAGATGGATATTATACATACGACAGTGAATTGGAATAGTTATCGAACTTTACTTATATAATGCTATAGCATCATGTGCTATTTGAAATGGTTAGTTACATTATGCTTAACCATATCGATGAAAGTAATGAAAAAGATGAGTTTGTATGAGTTAAAGGTATAAAGAAAAGTTGAATGAGCCCATACAATCTGTTGTAAATTATATGTGAGTAGCTCATCATGGCAGAGTGCATACATGATATTTTTATGGTACATGCATGTATGATCATATTTTACGACATGAGCCTAGTCTGTATTTATTTAAGCTACTTACTGAGCCGTGGATTTGCTCACCCCCTTAAATTTAACATCTACAGATCATACGAGTTGATATCCAGCTCAGGCTTCATATAGGCTCTCTCGGGAACTGTACCTAGCTGTGGTACTCGTCTACGTTCTCCGAGCCTTGCTTTTATGCTTTTGAGGTATACAATGGTATATCATTTTGATAATTATGCAAACTTGATTTTCACAGTACTAGGAAGTAAATGGGATGTAACTTTGGATCGCACTAGATTATTATATAGATTTATGTGGTTATCGAGTACGATCCGGGATAATATCATTTTTGAAATACGTATAAACTGTAAACAAAAGAATGTGGAATTACTAGTGAGATGGATCTTGAGATACATGATTGTATGAATTGTGGAAATTAAAACTAGTTGTACTGTGAAAGTTAGAAATGTATTTTTAATGCAAGTGATTTTACTAGGGAAATTGATAAAATACAAGGGAGAGGTTTTCAGCCCATTTCTTTTGGGATAAGTGAATATGAGACTAAAATAGTTATATTCACCTTGAGATTTATAATATAGCCAGAGAAATAATATTATTAAGGCAAGATTTGGTTTAATTACTACACTAACACCGAATACGAAAAGTAAATAGAAAAGAAAAATTTAGTTCGTAATTTTCTACATGAAATAAGGTAAGTGTTAAGGGAACGTCATGGCCTTCGGGTCGCGACAATAAGCATGACTCTTGAACATGTCTCGAGCACAAGATAGTCATTTTTGTGCAAAGGCTCTTGTGCAAGACGGCCATTCTTGTGCAAAGGCCCTAGTGCGAGACAACCATTTTCTCTTAAGGGCCTTTGCGCGAGACAACCATTTTCTCTTAAGGGCCTTTGCGAGAGAGGATCATTCTCAAAGTTGGTTGCTTAGAGATACCTGCTATACCGCCTTTGATTTTTTTAGGGATTCTTGAAGATTTGGTTTTTGTGTCAAAGTTTTCGATTCTGTTTAAGGAAAGATGAAGACAAATGACGGTCTATTTAGTTTAGGGTCATGTTAGTAATTTTAAGAGGTAGAAAGGGTTCGTTTTTAAAGGAGATGTGGTATATTTAGTAATGTAGTTTAAAGATAAATTTTTGTGGCACATTAGAAATTCTCTCTAATATTTTTTTAATACAAAAATGCCCCTAAATGAAATTATCATTTTTACCCTCTCTTCCATAAACCTAATACAACCTATTTTTTTTCATCTTCTTCACCCTAAATAGAAATTTTAACAACTCTTCTTCCAAATAACATCAAATTTGTGATAAATTAAGGAACACATTTCTAGATGAAAAACGCAAGGAAAACCTAAGGTTCAACACTCCCGAAAATGATTTTTCGGGAGTTTCGTGATGTTCTTGGAAATGAATTCTTTGGAACACAATAGACCTCTCAAAAATTCATTTTTGAGCGCATTCATAGAAGCAAGCTTTCATGAGTCAAAAAGGCTCATGGAAATTTCCTTACGTGAAGCATTATGAAGATAGAAATGGGGGGACTGCAATTAAATACACCATTACCCAACATTTTCATGCAATTAAATGAAATAATAATAAATTTAAATGAAGATATTAGATAGATTTAGTTTAGATTGTTGCAAATAATGAAGATATTGGAGAGATTGAAGAGAGATTCAGATAGAATATGAAAAGTAGTAAGAGAGATGGTTTGAGAGAGGTAGGTCGTATAGTTAGGTTGCGAGTTGAGATAGAATATGAAGAGTAGTAAGAGAGATGGTTTGAGAGAGGTTGGTTGTACGGTTAGGTTGCGAGGAGGTATATTGGTAGAATACTAGAGAAAATAGGTTATGAGGAGTAGAAATAAGTAGATGATTTTAGGGTTTAGATTAAACAGAGTGTCGGGAGTAATTACTAAGGTGTATATAATAATTCTCTTTTGACTTTATTCTTTTCAAAATAGCTTTATTTTTGTTTCAAAACACACTTTTTTTTTGGATATTAATTCAACTCACATTCCTAATTTTTTTTCAAACATTTTAAAGATATTCATTATTTCAAGTAGATTACATTTAAAAAATGATACAAATAATAATTATTTTTAATTATCTATCCATGCATCCATACTATGAATTTTGCAAGAAAAAGTTTTCATTAGTGGTGTCACGTGTCATATGTTTTTTTTTTTTACTTTTTGTCTAGATTTTTCAATTTTTTCTTAATTCTTTTATAATTTTTGCCAAAATGTTTTATTTTGATCAATGTTCTTTTGATTAAATCTACACTCGTAGTAGTGTCCATCACACATGGCTTTTTGAGGCTATTTTTAAAAAAAAATTTTATGTTTTTTCATCATAACACTTTAATTTGATTAGGGTTCCCTTAATTGAATCCATACAATAAATTTTGAAATTTTTTTGCATCTCGAAAGTGTCCAATTCGCACTCCTTTGTTTTGTCTTTTTTTTTTTTAAAATTTGGTCCAACCGAAAGGAACATATGTTTGGTAGTCTAAGTTAAAAAAAAATAAATAAAAGAAAGAGGGATTAAGAGGGAGATACAGTAAAAACAAAAAGTAAGAATGAGATGGGGTAAAAAAATAAAGAAAGAGAGAAAAACAATATGAGAACCGACTTTATGGTACTGTATATGTGAAAAAAACTAATTATTAATTTAATTTTAGAATATTTTGGTAAATTTCAAGTAAATAGTGATGTGGGCCCCATGTGGATTTTCGAGCCCAGATATATATATGACTGAAGAAACAGTGTATAGATGATGTAATAATGATATTATGAAAATCTAGAGGCCAAAATACTTCATTTGCACTATTCTTGGAAATATGGTAAACAAATTGAAAAATGACAGTTATGTCTCAAGGGTATTTTCGTAAATTACACCCAAACTAAAATGAATTGGGACAAAGTAAAAGTATCATGTTATTCTACATGAAAATTAATTTAAGACAGTGTCAACGGATTTATCAAATCAATGGTGAAATTGGAGAAATTAGCTAGCGGGTCGCAAGGGTAAAATCGTAATTTCTCACTATCCGTAAATCGCGCATTAACAAAACCACTTCTAATCATCAAGATACCTTAAATAAGATTATTTGGTGTTGGAATCCGAAATTTTGGGGCACGATTACACAATTTTTACTACAGTAGAACTATAAGAGCAAAATTATTCGGAATTTACATAACTAAGGGCATTTTGGTCATTTTGCTCACTTCCAGAATTTTCTTCATAAACCCATCAGCAACTGAATGGAACTATTCATCATCCTCCCCAACAAGCCTCCATGCCATTTTAGAAGAAAGAAGGGAGAAAAGAAAAACCAACAAAAAACACTACTAAAATTACAAAATTTCAACAAAATTTTAACTAGAGAATTGTTCTATTCTCTCTCCTCTACCCACCCATGCCCATAAATCATTATATAAGCCACTACATAAGGAGAAAGAGAACTCCAAAGATTCAGCCAAACAAGGTACATTAACATCCATCATGCTTTCTTTAATTCTACAAGTGTAGATTTGTTCATTTAGGCATGATAAGCATGTTTCTACCATTAGATTCAACTTAAAGTTGCAAAATAAAATTTGGCCATTAAAGGAACATTCGGCCAAGCTTGGTACCTATGGAATTTATGATGTTTCATGCACAAAATAAATGCCAAATTGATGATTAAACAAGGTAGAACATGGAAATGCCATTAGATTGTTGAAAAATCATTAAGGTTAGGATGATGGTGATTTCGGTCTCATGAAGGGGTGCATTATCCATGGCTGGTTTTGATGGTTTAAGGGTACATTTAGATTGTAGAAATCACAAGGAGTCTGTCGGTATACTCGGATTTAAAATCCGACGCAAAACGAAGAAGTTATGTTAAACTACCGATAGAATTTATACTGCAAAAATATTTGCAATGTACAAGGTGGCTGCATATAGACATGAATAATAGGTCAAAAATAAGTATTTAATGAGCTAATAATTTTGGTGAAATTATCTGTAGCCCGGGAGTAATAGTTTACATGTGGTACACTCGAAAGAGTCGGATATGACAGACATGTAAGGGATGCGTATATGAACTATAAGGATATTCCGAATGCATGATTTTAATACGAATAATTTTATGAGAATGTTTTGAAAGTGAATTGCCTTGGAAAATGTGAAATATGTGGCTGTTGGCTGGAAAAATATTGTGTTTGAATTGTAGGAAGGCTACGGTATAAGCAGCCCTTATACTACTGAAATTTCTTAGAAAATTCTTTGAAAATGTCATGAAATAATTTATTGCATATTTGGATGATTCCCTAGCCTTGAAAATGATGAAATCAATATTTTTCAAAAAACATGAACATACCAAAAAGAATTATTTAAATATTCATGTTACCGAATCTAGTGAAAGGGAGGTTACTGAAAATTCCTCCTATACGTCTTACCATATATGAAGTGGTTTATAAAGTGAAAAAAGGAAAGGTGAATATTTTATAAATTATTTTCCCTAAATATTCACCATATGATTTAATAAAACCTTTATGGACTGACTGAAGATTTTACTTACTTTACTGATTCCATAAAGGTGATATTATCTGTAACAAAAAAAAAGTGATATTATCGTGTGAATATTCTTTTGAGACTGAAATGTTTCTAAATGTGTTCCATAGTGAAATAATGTGTTTATGGAATTACTATTAATTTTGAAAAATAAATATTACTATTTTCCATAAAGTATGAAATTAACAAGAAAATGATTTCCAATAACTTTGAAATTTAAATTTGTGAAAGGAAACATGGAAATATGATTAAATGTGTTCACGGTGAAATGGAATATTTATGAAATTTATATGACTACAGTGTAAATATTTTATAACACTGTTTTCACCGTACGAGACACTGTGATTTATACCTTTATGGATTCTCTGAAAGATATTATCAATTTTATTTAATTCTATAAAGGTGACGAGATTTCATATATACTGTTTTGAGACTGTAAGGCCCCATATCATGCTCACGTGTTCATGTGTTACTATTACTGTGTGAAGCTGTTGACACTGATCCTGTCTTCAGCGTCCCAGTTGACACTTGATCAGTGTACGACCGAAGACATTTATAGACTACGGCCATAGATCTCACGTGTTTACTGTTAGTGGTCCCTACGAGGATTATTGCATGATATATTGAGGGTGTTGCCTGGTCTCCATTCACGTGTTACTGCTACTGTTACGGTTTTCAGTGAATTATTATTGTTACGAAAGTGTTTTCTGTTATCGAACGGTTTTCAATACTGTTTACTGTATTGCTTATTGGGTTTTACTGAAGAGTGTAAAACAAGTATAAAGTGATTTGATAAAATACTGATTAGAGTATTTATTTAAAAGGATTATAAATTGTTTATGAAATTATTTATTTACTTAATGGTTACCGTTTAACTAACGGTTTACCGTATAAATTACTGAAAAGTTATCATCACTGAATTGGTTATCACACTGAATCGTATACTGCACTGTTTACTGTGGGTTATTTAAGTGTGAAAGTGATATTTTAATATGGAAATTAAAATATTTCCTAAATGTTTTCTTTGATGGTTATTATACCATAGTTATATAAATTTTTAAATGTGAATTTATATTAAATTCAATTTCCACTCCCTATAGTCGCTTCTAAGTTCCGGGACAAGATAAGTATTTCAAAATACCTTAGTTACTCCATTCGGATCCCTAGCCGACTATAGTATCCTTCCTATTTCGATCCCTAGTGCACCTATAGGAAAATAAATGATTTTATTGCATATAGATTTCAGAATATCAAGATTTACATACAATTCCTTTACTGAGCCGTGGTTTACTCACTCCTTTACTTTCATCATCCACAGACTATATGTATCGGTTAACTAAAGTATCAATCTGTGGATTAGCTGCGCTTTAAGTAGCTCGAGGTAGCTCCTAATGAATTCCGAAGGTATCATGCTTACATTTGTATGTTCAGACATTGTTATATAGTACTACTTGTTGTAAATTTTAATTTCAAGGGATGTAAACTGATTTATACAGCTATGAATATTATTTATTAATAAATAAATGTTGTCTAAATTGTTTTACTGTTGTAGATGAATAGTGGGTAAAGGCATCACAGATAGCCCAATCAGTGTAATGTGTATCGAAAAGTGTGGAAAAGTGTGAAAAAGTACAAAATACTGTATATACAAACTGTGACAAACAATTATGCATGTCAGTTTTGTGTTGGGCTCAAAAGCCTTTCACAAGTTAGTAAACTCAAATTAACAATTGTGAAGCTCAATTAACAAATAAATGGTCCAAAACACAAGTCTCGATACTCAATTTGCAAATAAAAAATGAATTTGTTAACTGACTTAATAATTTTGAAATTCGAATTTAGTACAAACTTGAATTAGTATAATCCAAAACCAAACTAAGAATTGGATTGATAGTTGACCTTGATTTAATTAAAGTTGTTTTTAAAAATATTTTTGAAAATCCTTAGAAAAATTGGTGTCTACACTGAATATTTTTCTATTTTCATGACTTTTTTAATTAAGAAATTACAGTTGACAAATAATTTATATAGCTCAATTAAGGAGGCAATCTTTTATTTGATCAAATCATGACTAAAAATTTTCAGGGTTAATCAATAAAAGATTTTTTGATAGGTTTGAGGGTCATGCGATGTTTAAGAGAGTGATGTTGATGGAAAGGAGGGTAAAAATGTATTTTCACTCTATAGACATCTAATTTTGTCCGAATAATTTTTTTTAAATATAAAAATAAAATAATAAAAATAAGTCAATATTTTGGTCAAACATTATTTTACCACTAAACTACCTCAAACCTAAAACCCACTTAAACCCTAAAACTATTCCCATGCACCCACGCATACACCATGCAAAACCCTAAACAACCACATGCACTCCATGCAAACCTCACACAAAACCCTAAACCACTCTATGTAAATCCCATGCAACCCCACTACACCAAAGTTCCATTCCAAGAGTTAACTCGAGGATTTGTTGCTAAAAGAAAAGAAATAAATCACAAAAAGGAAAGAAATAAATTACAAAAAGGAAAGAAATCATGTAAATAATGCAATGTGAAAAAAAAATTAAAAATAACAAATGGAAAGGAACTAAAATTAGTTGACTAAGGAGCTAAAAGGAAAGAGGATGATTTGACAAAAAAAAATAAAGAAAGAAAATAAAATCAGTTGACTAAGGGGCTAAAAGGAAAAAGGATGAATTTGACAAAAAAATGAAAAGAAAATAAAATCAGTAGGGGTTGGAAATTGACTATGTGAGCCAAAGATCTACAAAAAGAAAAGGGAGGAGACCAAGAAAATTTTTTTGCTATTGCTTTCTGCAATTTTCACCACCAAGTTCCACACAACATCCTTGCTACATCACTGCTCACAGCATCCTCTCCCCCACGCCATCGTTTCCTTGTTGCTACAGTTACCATAGACTTGCTACATTATCATCGTAACTTCACTACATAGTTGCTCGTAACTTCACTACATAGTTGCTGCTATATTTGTTATGCTGAATCATCGTCAACGTAAAGGATAGAGAAAGGATGACTAGAGAGATAGGAGGAACAAGAAAGTTGAAGGAAGAAGTCGATCATTGAAAACGGTGTAGTTTTATTAAAGGTAGTAAAATTTTGTTTTAATATTTTATGTTATTGTTATTAGTTTCTTTTCTTTATATTTTATGTAATGTATATATGTTATGTTTAATTATTTGTTTTTTTTTTTTAAAATCATTCTTGTATTGTTTCATTTTATTTTTATTATTTATCATTCAATGATATTTAACATACTTGTTCAAATTTCAATTAAAATGTATATATTTTTAAAATACCATATAAAAAGATAATTTTGTAAAATTTATAAAATATGAATTATTAAAAATAAAAAATAAGAAATTTTCGATGATGGGATTTATTAGAAATCACAAGTAGTGATTCTTCAATAATCCTTATGATTGAATTAAAATCCTTAAATATTACCAGCGTATTGGAATATTTAAGTAATTTTATTTCGATATCCAAATTTCTTATATAATTGATTTTTATGAAATAAATTATATTTTAAAAATGAAAAAAAACAAACAAAAAATTAATAAATGAATAAAAACATAAATTTTACTTCCTATGATAAAATATTACGGAATTCACAAATAATAATAAATTTTTTTAATAATAATAATGACAAAAATAAATTTCTCATATGCATCATGCATTATGTACTTACATTATATGCATTCAAAGAATTTCAAATTAAGTGCGAATTTTCCAAAGATGAAATTCTATAGATATCGCAAGAATGCTTTTTAAGAGATCTCTAAGTGAGAAAATGATCCGAAATGCTACCAAAAGTATTAGAGTACTTTGAAATAGTTTTTAATACAAAAGATTCACATTTATTTCTTATAAAAAATTAAAATTTAAATATTTAAAATAAAAAATTTGGTTACAAAATAAAAGGAATTTAAAAAAATGTTTAATTAAGTGGTTTCAAAATAAACAAGAAAATGGTTGCAAAATAAAGGAATTATTTAAAATATTTAATTAAGACCATTTTATAAAATTTAAAAGATAATACATGACTAAATGATACCGTTTTAAATAGGTGCTGTGAGGTACTAATTTTCTCCATACATAACCGAACTCTCAAACCCAATTTTTGTTTTCGCAGACCAAAACTTGTTTTTTAATAAAACAATTAATTTTAAAATTTTATTGAAAAAATAAATGTTTTTATGTTGCCAATCACATTTAGTAAAAAAAATTGGTGGTAAATCTCTTTGTATTTTCAAAATTGTCTGGCAATCAAATCGATGGACGAAATCGTTATGACACACTCTAAAAAATATCAATATTTTTTCCCTTTTTCTTTCTTTCTCTTTTTTTTCTTTCTTTCCTTTTTCTTTCTTTCATTTATTTCTTTTCTTTTTCTCTCTCTACTCCATTTTTTATCTCTCTTCTCTCTCAAAAAACCCAAGAACACCTTAAAGATTTCAACCTACATTTTTTAGATTTTGATGATGATGATGATGAAACACAATGCTATCTGCCTCTAACCGTCACCACACTCACTTGACGACGACAATTCTTACTCAAATTACATCAAAATAATCCTCTTAACCTCCTCTTCCTTCTTCTTCAATTTGATTTTCCAAAAACTAAATAAAAAAAATTCCTAAATCTAGACTTAAAGTTGTAACTTCAACATACCAAAAACTTAGACAGCCATTGCTTTAGACAAGCCCACCCCCTAGTATGTTTTCCTCTTTACTTTGTTCTTCTTTCTCATAAAATTTGTTTGCTTAAAATCCCCTCCAATTGCTTGAAACCTAAATTTCAGAGAAAGTTGTTCTCTCTTTTTTTTTTTTGTGATTTTGATTTTTGTGTGTTTGTGTTGTTCCCTCTTTGGGGGTGAAGGTGTTTCATTTGGGTATGGTAATTTATTTAATATTTAAGATTTTTATATTTAAAATTTTCTTTAATATTTCCAATTAGTAATTGATTTCAATTTTTTTAAATTGGTATATTTTATATATGCATCAAGATTTTAATACGTTATTCAACATATGTTATAAAATGATTTCTTATAATTTTTTCTATTTTTAAAAATTATTATAAATAAAAATCGTTGCCATGCATTGGGTTTAAATCTAGTATTTATTTAAAATGTGAGAGATAATGAGGATTTGGTAGTTTTAAGAAGTGAAAGATAAAAGATAATTGGTTTAAATGTCCTATGTAACATCAAGAGAAGATGTTCACGTAGGCATCCATGTGATACTATGAAGTAAACTTGCATTCTGTAATTATATATAATATACATGTGTGTGATATCACTTGAGTTTAGGTTTTGTGGTACTAGTAAGATATCATTTGAATTTCACCAAAAAAAAGATATCATTTGAATTTAAAAAGTGGTTTTTTGTTTTTAATAATTCCAATGTTTTGCTTAGTGTGTTTAAAAGTAAAGTCTTTTTATAATGTATTAAGATGGTAGAACGGTTTTTCTTTTGGTAAAAAAAATAAAGTAATTGGTATAAATTTAAAACAGATAAAGTTTTAAAGTATTAATTTACAGATAGTAAAATGATTACAGATATACTGTTCAATAAATATGGTGGATGAGTCTGACAAAATAAAATAAAAAACAGTGGAGAATTGGATCACAAATAAAGGTAAAAAGTGCCATTCTGTTTGGTGAATAATGACATCATCACCAACAATGGTTGATAGACCCAAATTGCTTGGTGGTGAGAAAGGAATTGTGATCAGTGATGGTAACAAATGACTCGTAATACTGTTTAATTTAACATTTCATGAGCTTGATGTTATGCTTATAAAAAATAACTAAATTTCACGTTCGAACATTTAATTTAATTAAATAGATTTTGAATTCGAACTTCTCTTCTCTAGCCTAAAAAAAGTCAACAAAACAGTTTTGTTCTGAGTTTGATAACTAAATTTCACGTTCGAACATTTAATTTAATTAAATAGATTTTGAATTCGAACTTCTCTTCTCTAGCCTAAAAAAAGTCAAAAAAACAGTTTTGTTCTGAGTTTGATTTGTTTTCACGTTGGTTTAAATTAAATTCAAAATAAAAAATATTGGTTTTAATTTTTTATGCTAAATTGATTCGAAAGATCAATCCTTCCCATCTACAAGAAAAACAAAGAAGATGAACAAACTTTTTCAAAGTATACTTTAGAAGATGGAATTTGACAAAACCATTTGTCTTATGCTTTTTAATCTTTATTTCTACAAAGCCAAGAAGCATATTAAAGTACATTAAACATCCAAAAAAAGTGGCTGGTTAAAGATGGGAAAGCATTTTCCAATTGGCAAATTACATCGGAAATAGTCTACTGGTAGTTAAAGTTGAGTAGTTAGTTGAAAGCCTAAGTGGATTCAATCCAATTTTTAAATAATTTGAATAATACCACACTTTGTGGTCGGTTTATCTGTCAAAAAATCAGTATCAATAGGAAATTAGATGGGATATCCTTCAAAAAATTAATAAACCCTTTCTATCAATCCATCAAATAAATCACCATAAATGTTTGTTTTCTTTATTTCTTTAGTTTAATTTTCTTAACATGACAAATGAGAGTTTGATATACGATAGTGAAAACTTGGGTGTAATTCAAAATATTAGTTCAGACTCATCTTATCCTTGGAGAATTATTATGTCCAAGAATTCATGCAAATCAATGTCGGCTGATACAATGAGTAATCTCATGTTTTCTTCCTTACTATTTTAATTCAACCTATTACACGTAATCTACTATTGTGAAAATCGAGTTTATTGACTAAGGATCGAAACAAAAAAACGATTTGAATAAGTGAGATAACATCACTTAACAGATAATATATTTATCAATTTTGAAATTTAGTTCAAATAATCAATTTTTTATTATTAAAATGTGAAAATTTTATAAGGCTCTGTTTGGTACGCGAAGTTCATTTTCCAGAAAATATTTTCCACATTTTCTATTGTTTGGTACCTGTAAAATGTTTTCGGTCAACGGAAAATGAAATTCGGTCTACGAAAAATCTTTAAGGATTTTGAAAAATTGTCTTATTATTTTCAAAAGGAGAAGTCAATTTTCAAACCTATGTCACTGTTAAGAAAAAAGCTTCATTAAAACTCAACCTAATCTACATTGAGTTAAAACAATAAGCAATAGAAAATATTTTTCAGCATATCAACCAAACAACAGAAAATCAAATTTTCAGAAATCATTTTACAGAAATCATTTTCTGAAAGTCATTTTACGCGAACCAAACGGAGCCTAAGTTTGAGATTCAAATTTCATTATTTGCATTTTCTCTTCTATGAAATTAGAGATCTCATTTGTATAAAAATATATATTTACGACAATAATTAACAATTAAAATTTGAAAAGTAAAAAGTCTCATATTAAATTTTGGAAAAAAGATGATGGGATTATGAGATAAAAAAAAAGAGCTTCATCTTTTACACATAGTTTAAGTTTATTTATTAAGTACTGTAGTGCTAGTAATAATGGTGGAAAAACAACATACACTAGCAATAAAAGTAAATTAACACTAAATTTTTTGCATTGTGTTGCAAATCCTAAGGATGCAAACACCTTAAGATTCTATGTTGTAACGCTATAATATTAACAATAGTAATTAAATACAATAATCAATGGATGACACATACACAACAAAAAGGAATGGAAGACTCAGAACTCAAGACTTCAGGAGCATTTAAATAACCCATCATGGAAGGAGTTGCACGCATGCATTAGCAAAACCCAAAAAAATTTTTTTTAAAAAAAAAAAACAGAAAAATCTTTCCAAGATCAAACCCACAAAAAGAAATGTTAAGCTTATCCTTTGCTTCATGATGGGAAGAATTTCATACAAAATCTTATTTAATTCCTTAACCATGCCCCATATTCTTTAGCTTTGACCCAAACTTCTTCCTCTGCATTTCCGAAATAACCCAATTTAAAACATTGCCTGCATCTGCATGCATTTTCATTTGTAAACTATATGGGAACCAAAACTTTTGTAGGTTGACAGCAATTAATCCTCTAGCTGCTGCTGCTGCTATTCCCCATGTTACTCTTGATTGTTCTTTATTCAATTGGTATAAAACGGAAGAAACCATGATTATTCTAAACCTCTTTACCATTGTACAAGTCTTTTATGGATCCAATCTTCAATTTGGTTTTTTATATTCTGTAGTTATGATGTTGGAGTAAACAATTTCCTTTTATTCTTTTGATAAAATGCAAAGTGGAAGACTTATCATTTAGATAGATAGCATCAACAAAGGATTGAAATAATGGAAAGATACAATAAATAGTTAGAAGAAGTGAATATGAATTTTTTCTTTAGATATTTGGATATGGTTCAAATTTTGAAGTTGTTATTGTTGAGAGAGTTTTACCGTTTATCATTCATGGCCTAAACAAAATTAGTTTCAAACCGTAAAACTAATAAAAATACCTATAGATAAACTAAAAAAATAATGAAAAGATGAATCTTGAGTTTAGACCGACAATATGTTTTTTTTTTTGCAACACTATCGGGAGGAGTTAGCGTTTCACACGCACTGATTATGCGTTTGGGGCACAAACTACTGTGCTCCTATTGTTTTCGGTTTTCTGCCTCGTTAGAAAGTGGAAAACACAATATCTCCAGCAAAGCAAGCACCCAACATTGAGCTGGTGGAACCATAGCAGCAATGGAGCAGTGCAAGATGAGCAAATGCAGTTGTTGGGATGTGTTCTTCTTTGTAACAATTTGTGTATTTTGGAGGATGGGCCCCACCGCACGCACTCTTCGTCTCCTTTGGGAGAGAAAAAAAATATTACTTGGGAAACTCCCGCACCTCAATCCTCTCTAACTGATCTTTCTTAACCTTCTCTCCAGTGTCCAAATACCCTTCACTGGTCTAGTATAGTAGTATATTATTTGGCGACAAAAACAAATCCCAAACTCGAAACAAAACAAACACTGCCCATCTATCTCAGTTTAGTATCACTTGTCCCTAAAACTATTATTTCCTCTTTGATGTTTAAATTGGAAAATTGCAAAAAACCATTTGTATGTCACCAACATAACAAGCCCATACCCCACAAATATCCCTTTTTAGTTTTTTACCTTTCCTTTCTCACTTTCTTGCTTTTGTGGCCTGTGGCCTTGTGCCTCTGTGTATGTGCTCGAGGGGTAATGATTTGGTGCATTTATAGTTTGGTGGACTTTTGTGGGCATGCCACCAAGATTTTCCACCATTGGAGTAAATATGGACCATCCTCTCACATCACAAGATCTGGTGATGATACTAACCTCTTTAATTCATGCACTTCCTTAACAGAATCCAAGATGAAAGTGGTCCTCTTTTTAAAGTTCCTTGACTGACATTTTGCATTGGATTTTAATTTGCCTTCTTTATGTGTCAAACTTGTGATAATTCAAAGTTTGTTCTTTTTATTTTCTCCTTAGCTATTGCAATGTTGTAGATATTATACAGTTTTTATTTTTGAAAGCAGTCTAATTTACCAACTAAAATAAGATTTAAGGAAAAAAATAGAATCGCCTTCTAAGACCTTTTTCCCCTTGAGCAGATATCTGTACCATTGATCTTATCTAGCGGCAAAAGGCCAAAAGCATGAGCTTAAACACACAATCACAAGCTTCAAATTGGGTCAACAAAACAATGATCTCCATACCAGTTCAGCAATGAGAAGAATCCAAAATATAATGAGTGAGTGAGCGAGGGGCTTTCCTTCCTTCAAAAACAGAAAGTTGATCAACATTGTCTTAGTCTTAAAGCTGGGACCCAATTTATCCTCCAAGTCCAGAATGTCATAATACACAATCACTACTCCGACTCTGTGCTGGTCTTCTGTCCTGTAATCTCAGAGTCCAAGGATCCATCATAAGGTATAATGTACATCCCTACCCCACCAACCCATGACATGACCACATCATTACCATTGATCTCTGGGCCCCAAAACAATAACAATGTGGACCCTAGACGGTATTGGGCTGTTGGCCGACATTCATATTCAGTTCAGTCTCAACTCCAATCCAGATGCACTCATGATCTCATTGCAATGTATACTATTGCTAGGTAACTTAATTTTCTTGGTAAGTGTTTGCCATTCTCCACATTCATTTTGTCACAATAATTTACTTCTTGCTTTTTGTTTTTTAATTTTCAATAGCAGAGTACATGTATGGAGGAAAAAGGGTATGCCTAACATTATCCAATACAGTCTTAAAGCTGAGAAAGCAAAAGAGATTAGTGAGGCACTGGCCACAACAAAAAATTAGGACCCAAATTCCAATCTCTAAGAAATCGACCGTTACAAATAGCCTGATGAAGATGGATGGGTGAATGGTGATGAGTGATGGTGTAGTGGCAAATGTTGAAGATATTTTACTACATGAAATGAAGTAATAGAAAAAACTTATGGTCTTAGAGAGAGAGAGAGAGAGGGGAAGGGTGGGCAAGCAAAGCATTGCATAGGGACTAGAGAGAAGAGAGAGATAGAGAGAGAGCACCGAATCGAGAAGTCTGGAGACGACTGCAAGTTCGAATTATTCTTCTTCTGTGTATGATTGCTTTTATAAAAATCCCCTCAGTTCTTTTGGACTGTTTACCGAAGCCCCTCCCTTCCATCCACCATCCCCAACCACTTTCTTCTCTCTCTGTATATTTATATATATTTATCCATTTACATATAAAGTATGTGCTTTTCAAAGACAGGACTTTTTTACTTTTATTTTTATTATTATTTCATAATAAAAGAGTCATGGTACGTCCCGAGGCTGCGCCATTAGTTCTGAACCAAGAACAAGGCAAAAAGAGAGAAGGCTAAACTAAGCCAGGGCCAAAGCCATTTTTTTAAAAGCTAAGAGAGAGAGGGGCTCGCAAAGGCTTTTACACGTGATAAAGAAAAAACCAAAAGCACTCTGCATGCGTGTATAAAGATTCATCATCATCATCTCTCTTTCACTCATACTCTCTCTCTCTCTCTTTCTTCTCTGAAGTCCTCTTCAAAAACCCACTTTTGCCTTCTCTTTCAATCTCTCTGCACGTTCTTTGGCTTCAGTCCATCTTTTCTAACATCTTCCTATCTCTTCTCTTGTAGTTTTGCTTCGAAGTTCACCGCTTTGTATGTTTTTGCCACTTGTTGAGTTATTTGCATATACTAGTAATGTTTTATGATGGCATTTAATTGCTTCATTTTATTATTTTCGCTTAAGCATTATAATTGTTTTTTGATATCCATGAGATAGTGATTTCACTGCCCTTTTCAATGTTTATTCCTTCTCTTTGTAAACATGTTCTTGTTTTTTGTTTTCTTCTAGATGGCTTTTATTCTTTCTATATGCTACCAAGTCCCATGGTTTCAAAATCTGTTCTTTACATAATAAATAAATAAAATTAATAAACTTTCTTTTATACTGTTGCTATGTTTTTATCTGCTTGGGCTTGTATTCATTTCATTTGTGCCTAGTAAAGTTTCAGGTTTTCGTAGGGACAAGCTTAGGGGAATGGTTTTGTCTTCTGGGTAATATCCATTTTCTTTGTTTTGGGATACTATTAAATTATTCTTAACTTGATTTGTTAATGTTTTCTTCCTCGTGATTTTATGGTCATTGGCTTCACAATAGATGTTTCTCAAGAAGGTTTGGTTTTGGAGTTGATGTTCAGTCTTGTCTTTGCTTCTTACCAATTTTTAAAGTTGCAGAGCTGATTTTTAGTTGTAAGGTTGGTTTGGGTCTTTGTGCCTTTAGTTATCTCTCTTTTTGCTTGGTCTTTTGAGGTGTTTTGAACAATACTATTTTAGAAACAATAATAATTGTATAGTAATTTATTAAATATGTTTATAAAAGGGTGGTTATAGTTCTAAGTTCTAAGCTTTGTATTTCCATTTTTATTTAATTTTTATTTATTTTTTTATGAGTTTTAAATTTAGTAGTATGTAGTTTTGGGCAGTTAGATGCTGAAACAAAGGTGAAAGATTGGGTCTTTGGTGTTGCAAAGGAATGGTAAAGCTTGTAATGTGCAAAAAAGTCTGCACATTTTACCCATACCCATTACTTTTACCTTAGCAAGTTCGGTGCCTTATCAACATTTATTATTTACTTTTCTGCAGTTTTTGCAAATTTTGGTGTTTTTCCACTGACATAAATTTTCCCAATTTGTTTCTTGTGTTTTCAAGCAGAAAGGATTGTTAATCCGTGACGGTAGCTAAACAAGTATAAGAATAGAGGAGAAACCAGTGCTTTACGCGTGTGCCATTTCGTGAAAAACTCCGTAACTCTTTTGGACAAAGCTTTTGTTCTCGTGTTGTATCAGTTTCTGTGACAAGGTAAGAAGAGCTAACCACTATGCCTATAAGGCAAATGAAAGAGAACTCAGAGCAACACCTTGTGGTGAAAAATCACTTGCAAAACACTATGAACCCAGTTCAAAGAGCACCAAAAACTGCACAAAATGGCAAAGGTCCACCAGCAGCTCATGAACCACAGAACACAAAACATCCCCATAACCAAACCTCTCCTCCATCAAAAAATAGAGGAAGAAGAAGAGGAAGAGGTGGTAGAAAATCAGATCAAGGAGATGTTTGCATGAGACCAAGTTCAAGGCCCTGTACCATAGCACAGAAGCCTGTGAATCCAGCTGCTGGTGATCTTGTGGCTGCAACTTCGAATGGGTGTATTCAAAATGGCCGTAACTTGGGTGGAATGGAAATGTCGTTTCCTTCTTCAAGCAAGTCTTTGAATTTTGCACCTAGGCCTGGTTATGGTCAAGTTGGGACGAAGTGTATTGTAAAGGCTAACCATTTCTTTGCAGAGTTACCAGAAAAGGACTTAAACCAGTATGATGTAAGCTCCTTCTTTCCTTGTATTGTGTTTTTTACATTGAAAATGGTTCATAGTATTACTGCATCAAAACAAAAGCATCTTATGGTAGCATCTTTTTTTTTTTAAAGAATTTGTTTCATGGCAATATTTGGGGGGCCCCTAATCTGACATATGTGTATGCTGTTGTGTCTTTAAACTTTTGCAGTTACATCGAAGATGAAATTTATTAAGATTTCTGTTCTCACCATGTCCTTTTCTTTTAATGTCTTTTATGTTGTTTAAATTTTGTTCTCATTGTTTTTTTTTTTTTCCTTTTTGCAACCCGTGTTCTGCTTCTTTGCAGGTTACAATAACCCCTGAAGTGGCATCAAGAACGGTGAACAGAGCTATTATGGCAGAGCTTGTCAGACTGTACAAAGAATCAGACCTAGGGATGAGATTGCCTGCTTATGATGGCAGAAAAAGTCTATACACAGCCGGTGAACTTCCTTTTGCATGGAAGGAGTTCACCATCAAGCTGATAGATGAAGAGAATGGAATCAATGGCCCCAAGTGAGTACGATTTTATCTTCTTTTTCCTTGTTAATGGGCATTCTATTTCTTTTCTCGTGCAATGTAGGCTTTTACTTGCTTGACAACATTTAATGAAAAAGGAAATAAATATATAGAATTCTTTTTTTTTACCATTTCTCGATCTGTCTCTCTTTTATTTTTTTAAGTTTGTTTCAATTGACTCAAGTAGTATACTATTTTTACTTCCTTTCTTGTTAATCTCCAACGATCTATACGTGATTTTACAGAAGAGAAAGAGAATATAAAGTTGTAATAAAGTTTGTTGCGCAAGCAAACATGCATCATGTAGGCCAATTTTTAGCTGGTAAGCGTGCTGATGCTCCACGGGAAGCTCTGCAGATTCTTGACATTGTATTACGAGAACTATCCACAAAAAGGTATGAGTACTAAAAGTGTTGTGTTTATAGAAAAATGATTGTGGTTATTGATAATTGTTCTGTGGATCTCACTCTACCTGATGCTGTGAAGGTACTGTCCTATTGGGAGATCCTTCTTTTCACCTGATATTAGAGCACCACAAAGGCTTGGTGATGGTTTGGAGTCATGGTGTGGTTTTTATCAGAGTATCAGGCCTACTCAGATGGGCTTGTCTCTGAATATTGGTATGTGAATTATGAAAAATTTACAAAATCAAATGGCAGTTACCTTTGCTTGGTGTTTCTCATCTTCTGTTTTTGCCTCTTATACCTTTTGTAATAGATATGGCTTCAGCTGCATTCATTGAGCCTCTCCCTGTAATGGAGTTTGTTGCACAGCTTCTAGGCAAGGATGTATTGTCAAGGCCATTGTCTGATGCTGATGGTGTGAAGGTACCTTTTTCTTTTTGTTGTTGCTGCAGCCTGATTTTGCCGTTTGATTTTAATCATAAGCTACTTTGAAATAACTGACAGATTAAAAAGGCACTCAGAGGAGTGAAAGTAGAGGTAACACATAGAGGGAATGTACGAAGAAAATACCGTGTTTCAGGATTGACTTCTCAGCCTACTAGAGAACTAATGTAAGTTTCTCTGTGAAATATGTTGTTTGACAAAGGATCATGGATGTTAGGTATTTACAAGAGCTTGAATGAGAGTAAAATAAGAAGTTCCTTAGACTGTTTTGTTTCTTTCTGAGGATGTACTAATCTTGATGAGTGTTTGTGCTGTTCTTATTACCTATGGTTTATTTTTCAGGTTTCCTGTTGATGACAACTCAACCATGAAGTCTGTTGTTGAATACTTTCAAGAGATGTATGGCTTCACAATTCAGCATACGCATCTACCTTGCCTTCAAGTAGGAAACCAGAGGAAGGCAAATTATTTACCTATGGAGGTTGGAAGATGTCAGTGAAAATTTTATCATTCTGAGTAAACACTTTTTTCTGTGCTAACATGTGAGAAATCTGGACTCTTTGCTTTGCCAGGCGTGCAAAATTGTTGAGGGACAACGATATACAAAAAGATTGAATGAAAGGCAAATTACTGCTCTCTTGAAAGTCACATGCCAAAGACCAAGGGAGCGGGAAAATGACATTTTGCAGGTACCACTTTTATGCAATCTTTACATCATAGGATTTATATAACCTTGGTTTGTTTGTAAGGAATTGAAAGAATGAAAGAAACTTTGAGATAGGTGGCTACTTCTGTATCAGCAATTAAGCATTGAAGCACGACCACTATCTTTTCCTGATCTTTCTGATGAGTGATGACCAAAGCACTGTAGAATTCCTGCGATACATAACCTGTGAAACAGTTTAAGAAGTTGCCAATCTATTCTGTTTGCCACAATCTCCATTTCAATTTCGAAAAATATGTTAATGTGAGGATTAATTGACGCGAATACATTAAGTGCAGACTTAAAGAGAAGGAATCTCTAAAAAGGACTAAGATGCTACCATCTGAAATAGAATTTATTGGTTTGTGATCTGGGGAGTCATTGGAGTATTTATTTGGTTTTTCTAATGACAAATTGTCTTTGCTGCATATTGAATACAAGCAGACGGTTCAGCATAATGCTTACGACCAAGATCCTTATGCAAAGGAGTTTGGAATGAAAATCAGTGAAAAACTTGCTTCTGTTGAGGCTCGAATCCTTCCTGCCCCTTGGGTAATATATCCTAAAATTTCTGCATGATCTGAAAAGAAAAAAAAATTATTTTTCTTCATTACTGACCATTTTATTGGCTCCTTGCAGCTGAAATATCATGAAACTGGAAAAGAAAAGGATTGTTTGCCTCAAGTGGGGCAGTGGAATATGATGAATAAGGTAATACTCTGGTGTATGTTTTCAATATTATTCATTTTCTTTTTAAGTACTGATGAGTTCTCCCTTTTCTACCTTTATTCCCCTTTAAGCAAGTAAAAGAGAAAGGTTAACGGGAAAGTTAATCAAGATTTTTCAAAACGTTTGTGAAGATATATACCATTTTTTAAATCAATCAAGTTTGCTGGTCAGTTCAGGTAGAGGGTTGAAGAACTTAGGTCTTTTCTTTTTGTCTAGTTTACAACAATATAAGCTGAGCATGCCGTGCATGGGTTTATGTTTCTTCACTGTAGTTCTTGCGGAGTGTGTTCTCTTGAATGTTTCATTAGCATTAAGGTCTAGATGATATTTTTTGTTAAACCTATACATTTTCTAGCTTGTGTTGCTGATATTTTTGGCATCTTGTTTTTATCTGATCTAGAAAATGATCAATGGGATGACTGTAAGCCGATGGGCATGTATTAACTTCTCACGAAGTGTGCAAGAGAGTGTTGCTCGTGGGTTTTGCAATGAACTTGCTCAAATGTGTCAAGTTTCCGGCATGGTAGTTATCTAAAACTTATAACCTTGGGCATTTAAGATCAGTATGTTCTAGTTTCTTCTTCCTTTTTTTTTTATATTTCAAAATTTCAGTGGAGTATAACTTTACAAGCCATTGCTGTTTTATAGGAGTTCAATCCAGAGCCTGTAATTCCAATCTACAATGCCAGGCCTGAACAAGTGCAAAAAGCTTTGAAGCATGTTTACCATGCGTCCATGACTAAGACTAAGGGAAAAGAAGTAGAGCTTCTCTTAGCTATATTGCCTGACAACAATGGATCGCTTTATGGTATGTCATGTTATGATGATTTGCAGTTCTAATGGTTAGATATATGCTTTATTCCCCTATGCTTATATGTGGTTAAGATGGCTCCTTAAATCCTACCCTCCTTTGTCTCCAAAAGGATGGATGGAAAACTGGAAGAATGATCTCAAAATGTTATTGGAGTACTACTTGTGACATCATTCTACTTTTTCAGGTGATCTCAAGCGAATTTGCGAAACTGATCTAGGCTTGATATCACAATGCTGTCTCACAAAACATGTCTTCAGGATCAGTAAACAGTACTTGGCTAATGTGGCCCTCAAAATTAATGTTAAGGTAAATCATATCTCCCAGCTATATATTAATTTATTCCCTAAAATGATTTGATTTCGAACTTTAATCTGGTTTTATGGTCGATATATGTGCTTCTTGACTCTTTTCACAATATACATTTGAAAGTTCCTAATAAATGACTATCCCTTGTCCTTGATGCAGATGGGTGGCAGGAACACTGTTCTTTTGGATGCTATCAGCTGTAGAATACCATTAGTTAGTGATATACCAACCATAATATTTGGAGCTGATGTAACTCACCCAGAAAATGGAGAAGACTCCAGCCCCTCAATAGCAGCTGTAAAATTCTTCTTCCTAGTTTATGTTCCTCAAACTTGTTATTTCATCCTTAAGCTAACAGTTAGACTCCACTTTCCAAATATACTGGTTCTGTAGGTAGTAGCTTCACAAGATTGGCCTGAAGTGACAAAATATGCTGGACTAGTTTGTGCTCAAGCTCATAGACAGGAACTCATACAGGACTTGTACAAAACGTGGCAGGATCCAGTACGTGGCACAGTTAGTGGTGGCATGATCAGGTATACAGATGTCAATTCCGCTATAGCAGTACTTTTAACCATGCAGTTATAGGTATTTTCATTTCTAATTACAATTTCTTGTGTAGGGATCTTCTTGTATCCTTTAGGAAGGCAACAGGGCAGAAGCCACTGAGGATTATATTTTACAGGTTTGTGATGCAGGATTTGTTGGTAAATATTTCTACTATTTTATTTCATTCCTGAGTACTACTGAAAATATCTTCATCAAATTCAACATGAGCTAAATCTCATTCCCGAAGTTTTAGGGGGCCATGTAGAGTTGTTAAGATTTTTCTGTATTTTATTTGGGAAAAGATGATATGCTGGGTGGAACGAGAGTCGGAAGAATACATTTTTCTTAGAAAAGAATGAATGGCGGAGGAAAATTCCTGTTAATGACTTAGCATGAGTTTCTATGTTAGTTCATGAAGCCTATCACATTTTTAGGATAAAATCTCTGATGATAATGATAATGATGATGATGAAAAGATGATCCTTGATTTGGGACTCATATATCTGTAAAACTAACATGCAATTAGCAGTACATGGTTGCTTGCTTACCACTGTTTTTGTATTATGAAATCCTTGCATGCACTTCTTGTCCTGCTTTTAAACAATTTAGATAGATTGTAACTACTACTCATTTATATGCATATGTTGTACACTTTTCGTGTCTTGTACTAATTGGTGAATCATTCGAGCAGGGATGGTGTCAGTGAAGGGCAATTTTATCAAGTTCTGCTGTATGAGCTAGATGCAATCAGGAAGGTGAGCATTAATATATTTTCTTTTCTGATGAGGGTTTTTAAATCAATTGGAAACAAATTTTGAGACACATGGTTCTGATAAAGAATTTATTTGTAGGCCTGTGCTTCTCTAGAGCCCAACTATCAACCACCAGTGACTTTCATCATTGTGCAAAAACGACACCACACTCGATTGTTTGCTAATAATCACAGGGACCGTAGCAGCATAGACAAGAGTGGAAACATTTTACCTGGTGAAAGATCAAGTCTTTTGGATAATTATTCATGATGCATGGGCATTCAACAACTTGATAACATTAATTGTTCTAATGATCTTGCAATTTGTTTTTCCAGGCACTGTTGTTGATACGAAAATCTGTCATCCAACTGAATTTGATTTTTATCTTTGCAGCCATGCTGGTATTCAGGTAGAACATTGATATTCTTCATTCTTTTTTGATTTCGGGGACCTTTTCTTGGATTTTTTTTTTCTGAAAAATTTCCTTACCAAAACGGACTTTGATTTGACTGTTGCTTTAATCTATATGTTAACCTGTCCATGATGAGATATAGTGATTTCATGTGGGAGAATTTTCTGAATAATAAGCTCTATAAGAAAGATAAAAGGTGAAATGTTTAATAAAATGGATCTTGTTTCTTCATTTGAATCGCAGCATGTGTGTGCGCACTGAACTCATCAAGACTTGTGTCTGAGATCCTCTCCTAGGTTGTAATGCATTTAGGATTTGAGATTTGAAGAAGGCTAACAAGAGGTTGAAGCAGTGACCTCAAGCTTTGCTCATAGCTAATTATACTTTTATCACCAGGATGTATTAGAAGTTGTGTTTGCATTATCTCACATGTAATTTGAGAAATGTTACTTTGCAATTAACTATCATATCTTAAAGTAAACCATCATCTGTAGCATAACTTTTTATTCATACTTGTAGAATTAATTTATCTTGTACGTTTATGTGGCAGGGAACAAGTCGGCCAGCGCACTACCATGTTCTTTGGGATGAAAACAATTTTACAGCAGATGGAATACAGTCTCTAACAAACAATCTTTGTTACACATATGCAAGGTGCACGCGCTCGGTCTCCATTGGTGAGTGAGGTTTGCATATGCTATTAGTATATCTTTGCAACCAAAGCAACTTTCATTCCCCTGAAGGACAATAACATGAAGACCGAGATGACTGCAAAGTTCATTTCAGTTCTAGCTTTTTTAGAAAAGCAATAGTGATCAAACCCATGCAGAAAAATCTTAATTTTAATGTCTTGCATGGCACCATCATGAGGACCAATTGTTTGATTATTGATTAGTAGCTACTTAATTTGCTGATATGCGGTTTTGCATGCAGTTCCTCCTGCATATTATGCACATTTAGCTGCATTTCGTGCCCGATTCTACATGGAACCGGAGATGCAAGAGAACGGCTCAACAGGTGGTGGCACCGGTCACACAAAAAGTAGTAGGGCAGCAGGAGAAACGGGGGTGCGGCCATTGCCAGCCTTGAAGGAGAATGTGAAGAGAGTAATGTTCTACTGTTAGAATGGGGAGATGTCGATGGTAGTGAAGTGAGCCGGGAGATGCCAGCAATCATGAGTAGATTTTCATTTCTTAATTTTCTTTGTACAGTTGCAATGATTGATGCATGGTTGCTATAAAGTCCACAACAAGGCTTTAGTTCAGGGTTTCTCGATAAGAATGTCCAAAACATGGGAGGAATGACACCCCACCACCGATCTTGTCGTCTCGTAGGAAGCCTAACTTCGATGGATAGAATGTTAAACTAGACTATGTAAAGAAAAGGTTTATTTTGAATCAATCTTAATGTAGGAAATTTTGGCTAAGAGGCCCTGGAACAAAGTTGTCTCCTCTTTGTCCTTTCTCATTCACCACCTACCCATACATACATGTACATATATAGAATTAATATCAAATATATTATTAGTGGAGTTTTTTTATTTCACAAGTAGGATTAAAATAATGATGCATGTTTTTTTTTTAAATATCAAGAAAATAAAAAATAAATAAAATATATAAGGTATGTCTTATTATTTTAATTTTGTTTATGGAGTTAAAAAATTTTACTAATGGTATATTAGAAAATTATATATATATGAGGAGAGATTTATTTACACGTGTAAAACAAATTTAGTTTTAAACACTTTCATATCTTTTTATATGATTTATAATTTTTTAGTTCAATCGTTAAATTTTATGTTTTATTCACATAGATCATATATGTTAAATTTCAAATTAATCGAATACGTCTAACTATATATTTTGTAAAATAAAATTTCAACCGTTGATATATATTGAAAAAAATACTAATCTCGATTAAAATGATAGAAATAGCAGATTGATTAAAAAATTTACATACATAATAAATATGAGTATGTTGTTAAATTTAACGGTTAGTTTGCAAAAATATTAATCTTATGTGAAGATATAAAACTGTGTAAAACAAAAATTTTATTTTTATGTTGTGTAAAAATATTTTATGTTGAAATTTTATTTTACGAAATATATAGTTAGACGTATTCGATTAATTTGAAATTTGGCATGCATGATCTATGCGAATAGAACATAAAATTCAACGGTTGGATTAAAAAATTATAAATCATATAAAAAGATATGAAAGTGTGTAAAACTAAATTTGTTTTACACACTTTTTTGACTCTTAGATTGAGATCACATGTATGGCTTAGATTAAAACCCTTTTATTTGTAAGTGCAAAATTAAATGTAAAAATATTTTTGATTTCTTTCCTTTTTTACATCTCTTTTCACAGCAGTTTTTCTCCATCTTTTTCATAGCCATTTTTTGATGCCAATTTCACATGATTAGGTTTTAGAGTTTTGCTTCAATGGCTTCCAAATGGTTCTTACTAGTAATTTAGTTTTAATTGCTAATTTTTGTTTATTTTCCTGACTATAAGGATGATTAGTGGATGGAGAAGTTTGATTTCTTCATTGATTTCTTCTTTTCATTGACAATGCCAGGACAATGGTAAAAATCGAGACCTGCAATACAAAAAGTTTATTACAAGTTGAAATCTACTGTAGTGTGTGATGTAGAAGCAAGTTCAGGTAGCACCCCACCAAACAGATTCAGATTGTCAGTCTTAATCCCATTACGAGGAGTAAATCCATGAAAACACCTAAAATGTTGAACAAAAATAGAGTAGAGGATGTCATTCTTCTCTTTAAGTAAAATTCAACAAAATACATGTTTTGAAGTTTGCACATATTAACCAGCCATTGGATAGTTATATATGTACTCAATAGCAAGATTACACGAGTCAATCTTGTCAGCTTCCTTGTCTGGAATTTCCAGCTTGAACTCCTCTTCTAAGGCCATTACAATCTCTAACATTATCCAAGCTATCCAACTCCAAATCTTTCTGGAAAAGAAAGTCGGGTGTCACCTGCAAGTGATTGAGAAAGATGATTGTGAAAAGAGATGTAAAAAAGGAAAGAAATCAAAAATATTTTTACATTTAATTTTGCATTTACAAATAAAGGGGTTTTAATCTAAGCCATACATGTGATCTCAATCTAAGGGTCAAAAAAGTGTGTAAAACTATTAAGTTTTACACAGGTGTAAGTAGATCCCTCCTCATATATATATAGTTTATTCATGTAGATCATGCATGCTAAATTTCAAGTTAATTGAAGATGTTAACTATTTGTCTTATAAAATAAAATTTCCGTTAATATATATTAAGAAAAATAATATTCTCAATTAAAATGATAGAAATATCATATTGATTCAAAAATTTACATGCATGATAGATAAGAATATGTTTTTAAATCTCAAGGTTGGTTTTCAAAAATATCAATTATATATGAAGATATGAAGGTGTATAAAACTAAATTATTTTACATGTGTAATGGGATCCCTTCTTGTATGTGTGTGTGTGTGTGTGTGTGTGTTTGTGTGTGTATATATATGAGGGATCAACTTACACGTGCAAAACTAATTTAGTTTTACATATCTTTTATATTTTTTTATATGATTTATATTTTTTTTTAATTCGACTGTTGTGTGTGTGTATAATTTTACACACCTTTGTGTATATGTGTGTATATACTGTGATAATTGCGAATTTTAATATTTTGACATTGAATATTTGTAAATTAAATTCCAATGCAAATAGAGAAATTAAATTAAATAAATAAATTATTCACAAGAATTGGAATATTATTGAAATTAAAAAGGTTGATGACGGAATAGATGGAGAAATTGAAATTGGGAGGAAAATAAATTTGAATATTAAGAAATCCCAATTTAATAAGAAATAAAAATATGTATTTTTATATATTTATATAATGATATTATATAAATATATTTTTAATAAATGTATACATTCATATATGGAATATATGTATATATCATATGTTGAAATACCATTTTATATCATTGAATATATACATGTAAATTTTTATACATTTATGTATATGTACATATATATAATATATATGTATATAGTATTTTAAATCAAAGTGTACATATATATATATATATATATTAATAGTTTATATAAATATATATCTATATATATATATATTTAATATTACAAATATATAATTATATATATATTAAAAAAAATAGAAACGGGGTCGGGATCTACCCAACCCCTGTTATTTTCTGTTTTAGGAAAAACAGAAGTGAAACAGAAAGGGGCGGTCGACCCCCGTCGGCTGGCCGACCGAGGGAAGAGGAAGAGGAGGCGAGGTCGCCAGCAAGCCGAGGAGAGGAAGAGGAAGCCGACGCCGACGACGGGAAAGGAAAAAGGAGAAGAGAAACGAACGAAAATTGAAGAGGAAAGGAGAGGAGAAAAGGAAAAGAGACACGGCGGTGCCGGTCTATTCGGGCATCGCCACTTCCCCCACGACACTGGTGGAGGCTAGGGGAAGGAAAGGGGACCATCGGCTGTGGAAAAGAAGGCAAAAAAGAGGGAGAAAAAGAGAAGGAGGAGGCCGAACCTTCCGCCGCCAGATCCGGCTCCGTCGTCGTCCATCTGGACAAATGGAGGGCGGATCCAGTCTCGCGGCCATCTCCGCCTGCCGAG
Source organism: Heritiera littoralis (assembly GCA_031772115.1). Taxonomy (NCBI): domain Eukaryota; kingdom Viridiplantae; phylum Streptophyta; class Magnoliopsida; order Malvales; family Malvaceae; genus Heritiera; species Heritiera littoralis. The sequence continues at coordinate 935,464 of JAPDPK010000142.1, read as the reverse complement.
GAAGGACTGAACCGGTGAAGGCCCGGCTGTCGGAGGCTGAATCGACCGGTGAGTGCCGAACCGGTTCGAACCGGTTCAGACCAAAAAAGAAAAGAAAAAGAAAAGAAAAGGAAAATGAAAAAGAAAAAAAGAGAGAAAAGAAAATTTTCGGAATTCGAAAATTTCGAAAATTCGGAGACCCTGAAAATTCGGTAGGAAATTACGAAAATTATTCCTATTATTTAATTAAATAAATTATTTGTGAAAATTCTAAAATGTTAGAATTTGGTTTTCAGAAATTATTCTCGGTGAACGAGATGATGGAATCGGAAGAGATGGAGCACGAGCGCGACCGATAACGAGGAAATTGTCAACCCGAAAAAGGTAAGAGAGGCATGTGCAACACTGTAAGGATATTCAATCTGCATGTTTTTAATTATGAAATATTTTATGAAAATATTGTGATGATTCATTGGTTGAAAAAGTGTGATGATGGACTGGCTGGATATTTAAACTGTATTTTTTTGCAGGGAGGCTAGTCAATCGACAGTCGTTATGTTGCCGAAAAATTTTAGAAAATTTCATAAAATCATAATAAATGATTTTGTTTCACGAGAAACGATTTCCAACCACGAAAATTGAGAAAATGATTATTTTTCATAAAACATGAATATATGGAATTTCAATTTTAAAATATTCATGTTTTCGAGAATGGTGATAATGAAATCACCAAAAATTCTCTTGAGAGCTAAATTACACGAAATACGAGATGAAAAATGAAAAGAATTAAAGTGAATATTTTTATGAATATTTTTATAAATATTTCTTAAATATTCACTAATGTTTTTATAACTTTTATGGTTTTGAATTATGAAATTATATATTTTAATAAAATTCCATAAAGGTTATTTTATGATGAAAAACATGGTTTTGAGACTAGTTGGCCCCTCTATCATGCCGATATGTGATATGTGATACGTAACATGTGATATGTGATATATAGTCCCAGTCGACACCTGATCAGTGATCTGCCGAGGACAATTATAGACTATGGCCATAGATCTGACTTGATTATTTTATACCTTCGGGTATTATAGCATGATATGATTCGGTGGTTGCCATTGTCTCCATATATGATATGTGATATGTAAAATGAAAATGTTTATACAATACGTAACATGTAAAAGAAATATGTTTTATATGATATGAGAAGAAAATGAAATGATTTATAGCATTTTTATAAAATGCTCATTTCGGTATTGTTTTTAGTACTACGAAATGATTTTCATATGATATGTGATATGAATATGTAATATGTTTTCAAAAAGGAAAAAGGAGGAAAATAAATCTAATATTCTTATTTTAAATTTTTAAATTGAATATTAGATTTAAATGATGTATATGTTATACGAAAAGGAATTAATAGCTTATTTTGCTATTTAAAGTACTGTAATAATTATGGTTGTACAGTAAAATATGAAATGAGTTTAAACGAGAATGATGATGATTTAACTAATATTCTTTTCAAAGAAGATATGAATATTAGTTACTTTAGTGAAATGCTTTATTTTATAAAAGCATTATTTTAAAAAGAATATGAAAACGATATGGAATAAAAAAGAAGAGGATTTAAATTTCAAACAAAATGAAATTTATTACTCTCTACAGTTGCTTCTAGGTTTCGGGACAAGATAGGTATTTCAAAATACCTGCCTTACTCCATCCAAATCCCTAGCCGACTATAGTATCCTTCCTACATGTGAGCTTAGAGCCCTTATAGGAAAAATGAAAAAAGTTTTTCTGCATATAGATAGCTGAATATCAAGTTATGCATATAATTCTCTTACTGAGCCGTGGTTTGCTCACCCCTTAATTTTAACATTTCAGATTTTCGAGGACTGAGAGTCTGACATTTAAAGGAATTCGACTGTGCATTTGGAGACGATGCGACAGCTTGGTTTATTACATAAGGTACGGTCATTTATTTTCTGTATTTAGACTTATCTACAGTATTATTTCCTTATAAATTAAGATAGGGGATGTAATTCATATTATAATTTAATATGAAATTGTTAATATGTAAAAGAAAAGTAAAGTATCGCAGACAACCCAATCAAATAAGATGTATAGAAAAAGGTGAAAAATAGGGTCATGGGTTGTGACAGATTTAATGGTATCAGAGCAGGGTTGGCCTGATGTCTGTTGATACTTTTGGAAAGGAAATATATCGAAAAGGTTAACATCTCCTGTAGTACTGTATAGTCTAAATACATAGAGGAAATAAATGATTGTAAATTGAATTAAATGATTTAAAAAGGGAGTGAGAATTATGAATTATGGAATGCAAAAAAGGAAAACGGCTCAGGATTGTAACCTGAAATTGGTGATCTTAGAATCTAAATGAAGGTCGGTTCGATAAGGAACAAAAATAGACTCGGTGAGGGCCCCACCAGTACTTTCTATCCGGATCGAACTGAGGCCTGAAAGTGATGATATAAAGGAGAGGAATGAAATATTATCATTAAATAGACATTAAGATCATTAGTTGAAGGTATTTTGAGGAGAGAGAAAATTTTTGGCCAAAAATGAACAAAATACCCCTACCTCCAAAATTTTACCTGCAGTCATAATAGACCAACAGAAGTTGGAATTAACTAATTTGATAGAGTAATTGATGGTGTAAGGATGCATTTAATGCAAAATGATCTGTATATCAGTCCTATTAGGATTTTTCTATCTAAATCAGACAAGATTTGAAAATGATGATATGGTGTGAGAAGGGATATCATCATTCTATGGGTAAGGAGATCAATGGTTTAAATGTATATGAGGATAAAGAAATAAATGTTGAAATGACGAAAATGCCCCTATGTGGGGTTATGTTTTGAATAGTGATAAATCAAGTTGATCTAGAATTCTATTGATAGTAATGGAGTTATTGATGGCATAAAGGAATGTAATATGAGTATAACGATCCCGATTATAAATTCCACCTACACTTAGAGTGCTGATGTGACCTGAATGGTTATAGGAAAGTCGCAGGATGAGCGGCTCAGTTATTGATTATTAAGGGTCGGAGTTAAAAGTGTATTGATGAGATGTTGATTACAGGATTGTTGGATATGATGAATGAGAAAGTGATCGGTATAGATGATGAAATCCATAGTAGTACGGTTAATTCTGGTTCTATACAATCATATAGTCTCTGAAGTAATAAATGAATATTTATAGAACCAGAATATTTTGAAATATGTTTTATAGAATAATGTACTGTATGGAGTATATGAAATTGGAGAATATGCATAAGAATAGTAAGTGAAGATAAGAGAGGAGGAAGATAACAGCTAACTGAATTATTAATGAAAATGATTGTAAAAGTAAATTACAGTAATAATAAATCAGTTAGCTGTGAAATGTGTTAATTAAATAATTACACTTAATCCAGCATATAAATTAAGATGATTGATATGCTGGGAAATATGAGGAAATAAGTGAATCAAGGCGGAGTAGATGTTAAAATGATTTGAATATTAAATTTCTTTGCCTTAAGGATATACAATGGAAATGATAGGACACAAAGATGAAATGTCCAAAATGATAAGAGATGTGTGATTCAAGAAAGTATCGGATGAGATTCCTGTTAAATTTTCAGAGTAATATAGATTGAGAGATCGGATTAATATTGACTCAATTATTAATATGAAATCTATTTTAAGCTTATATCAGAGAACATAGAAGAATCCGAAAAGCTTAAGAAAATAACTCTGAAAAATTAGTGAATAATGAAATTCACCTATATATGGAAATTGATAGAATTACAGATGATGTGATTTGAGGATGAATTAAATGGTGAATTAAATTCCTATTATACAATAGAGTTCTTATTAAGAACAAATACTCATCTGTGTGAAATTGATGCCTTATTTGATTTAATTAGAGAGGTATAAGGAGTCTATAAGAACAATCTCTATATAAGGCATTAGTAAATAAAAAGTTAGAGACTGATGTTCATAAGTATAATAATTAGAACTCGATAAGATTTTTACGAGCTCCTATTGAGGTTTACAAGGTTAATGAAATACCTTGTGAGGTATCTAAGCCTAATGAATGAGGCATCTATATAAGGATAAAGTAATGATTTACCGATACAGTCTAAGGCACAAATGGAAAAGGACCAGCATAGTGGTATAAACCCGTAGACTCCCAAAAACAGTGAACTACATGTTGAGTATGGCAATAGGAGATGTGGCTAGACAGTATCTCTTTCTATGATATATGATCTCGAATGACAGAGTGATGTGAATCTGTCTATAATGAAGAGATAATGATTGAGATACTAAATGTATTGGGTCTAGCTAAATACTATTGCCAGTCTATAGAAGAGTTTATGGGACTAGCTGCTCTACAGATGTGATAAAATTAAAGAAGTTAAGTCGGTAAATGAATAAATGTAAAGATGGTATACAAAAGGTTAAAAGAGTTTAATAGTGGAATATTTTACCACTGAGGAAAAGTGACCGAAATGATGATGAAGGAAAAGATGAATATGAAATAAGAGGATAAGTACATGATGAAGAGGGAACACGACTATGAAGTAGTTCTCAATTTTAAAGCTAAAAGTGATTTTGTGGTTATCACATGATTATGGCTAGATGTAAGATCGAGCCAAACTTGATAGAGAAAAAGTAATTATATTCCAAGGAGTAAAGAAATGATTTTACATTTTATTGCCAGTCATATAAATGGAAAAAGGATATATATATATATATATATATATACCACCTTGAAATGATGGAAATAGTGGATTTATATGGATAATGAGATGGTTAAATTGATAATTATAGATTCAATGATGAAGTTAAATAATGAGAAGATTAAATTATAATTTGATTATGCTATTATGGAATCTAAATTATCAAAAGAGTATAATTTCAGGTATATTCTAAAATTAAAGTGATAATGAATATATCACAAGAATAAAAGATGGTAAATAGTAAAGTCTGCAAATGAACTGCAGCATTTGATGAAATAAATATGAAAAGAGTATTGGGGATAATAATGAAGAATCTAAAAGAGATATGATAATATGGAAGTGATTATAAACTGATAGTCTAATGAAATCACTTCTCCATTATCAAACTCTTAGATTCTTTAGTGCCATAGTCGAGATATGATTATAGAACGATGTGAATGTATGTGAAGTTCCCGTGAAACCTATATGTGATGGGAATCTCTAAGTAGCTATATGTTATGGGAAATAGCAAAAGACTTTGAGATTCCAAATGTATTGATAGCATCGCTCCGTACTGATGTAAATATTTGAGCGTAGTATGGAAACGATCAAAGATATGTTAAGTGAGCGGATGTATGAGATGTGATAGCTACTGGGATAATTACATACTATTAATTTAAATCAGTAAATGATAGTTACCAAACTATATCGACTTGGCACCAAATGAGAAAACAGATGCGGAACAATATGAATCAGCTGTTATGTGAAAAGAGGTGGAAATTGATAACTCCCAAATTGAGAAAGTAATTCTTAGGGAGCATATATATATATATATATATATATGTGATGAAAGATGACATGAATGGTTTAAAGGTGATTATGATTTAGAAGTATGCTGGCAGTATTAATTAAAAGATGATCGAAAGGTCAGAAATAAGAAGTATACAGAACGGTACCACCTTGTAATTTAAGTAAAATTCGGAGGACCGAATTTCTTAAGATGGGGAGAATGTGATAACCGCAAATTTTAATATTTTGATATTAAATATTTGTAAATTAAATTCCAATGCAAATAGAGAAATTAAATTAAATAAATAAATTATTCACAAGAATTGGAATATTATTGAAATTAAAAAGGTTGATGACGGAATAGATGGAGAAATTGAAATTGGGAGGAAAATAACTTTGGATATTAAGAAATCTCAATTTAATAAGAAATAAAAATATGTTATTTTTATATTTATATAATGATATTATATAAATATATTTTTAATAAATATATGCATTCATATATGGAATATATGTATATATCATATGTTGAAATACCATTTTATATCATTGAATATATATATATATATATATATGTAAATTTTTATACATTTATGTATATGTACATATATATAATATATATATGAAATATATATATATATGTATATAGTATTTTAAATCAAAGTGTACATATATATATATATTAATAGTTTATATAAAATATATATTTAATATTACAAATATATATAATTATATATATTAAAAAAAATAGAAATGGGGTCGGGATCTACCCGACCCCTGTTATTTTCCGTTTTAGGAAAAACAGAAGTGAAACAGAAAGGGGCCGCCGACCCTCGTCGGCCGACCGACCGACCGAGGGAAGAGGAAGAGAAGGCAAGGTCGCCGGCGAGCCGAGGAGAGGAAGAGGAAGCCGACGCCGACAACGAAAAAGGAAAAAGGAGAAGAGAAACGAACAGAAACTGAAGAGGAAAGGAGAGGAGAAAAGGAAAAGAGACACGGCGGTGCCGGCCGATCCGGGCACCACCACTCCCCCCCACGACATCGGCAGAGGCCAGGGGAAGGAAAGGGGACCATCGACTGTGGAAGAGAAGGCGAACAAGAGGGAGAAAAAGAGAAGGAGGAGGCCGAACCTTCCGCCACCAGATCCAGCGCCGTCATCGTCGATTTGGACAAACAGAGGGCGGATCCAGTCTCGCGGCCATCTCTGCCTGCCGAGGAAGGACTGAACCGGTGAAGGATCGACCGTCGGAGGCTGAACCGGGCGGTGAGTGCCGAACCGGTTCAGACCAGAAAAGAAAAGAAAAAGAAAAGAAAAGGAAAAAGAAAAATAGAGAGAAAAGAAAATTTTCGGAATTCGAAAATTTCGAAAATTCGAAGATCTCGAAAATTCGGTAGGAAATTACGAAAATTATTCCGATTATTTAATTAAATAAATTATTTGTGAAAATTCTAAAATGTTAGAATTTGGTTTCCAGAAATTATTCTTGGTGAACGAGATGATGGAATCCGAAGACATGGAGTATGGGTGCGACCGATAACGAGGAAGTCGGCAACCCGAAAAAAGGTAAGGGAGGCATGTGCAGCACTGTAAGGATATTCAGTCTGCATGCTTTTAATTATGAAATATTTTATGAAAATATTGTGATGATTCATTGGTTGAAAAAGTGTGATGATGGACTGGTTGGATATTTAAACTGTATTTTCTGTGCAAGGAGGCTAGTCAATCGGCAGCCGTTATGCTACCGAAAAATTTTAGAAAATTTCATAAAATCATAATAAATAATTTTATTTCTCGAGAAATGATTTTCAACCACTAAAATCGAGAAAATGATTATTTTTCATAAAACATGAATATATGGAATTTCAATTTTAAAATATTCATGTTTTCGAGAATGGTGATAATGAAATCATCAAAAATTCTCTTGAGAGCTAAATTACAAGAAATACGAGATGAAAAATGAAAAGAATTAAGGTGAATATTTTTTTTGAATATTTTAATAAATATTTCTTAAATATTCACTAATGTTTTTATAACCTTTATGGTTTTGAATTATGAAATTATATATTTTTATAAAATTCCATAAAGGTTCTTTTATGATGAAAAACACGGTTTTGAGACTAGTTGGCCCCTCTATCATGCCGATATGTGATATGTAGTCCCCGCTGACACCTGATCAGTGATCTGCCGTGGACAATTATAGACTATGACCATAGATCTGACTTGATTATTTTATATCTTCGGGTATTATAGCATGATATGATTCGGTGGTTGCCACTATCTCCATATATGATATGTGATATGTAAAACGAAAATGTTTATACAATACGTAACATGTAAAAGAAATATGTTTTATATGATATGAGAAGAAAATGAAATGATTTATAGCATTTTTATAAAATGCTCATTTAGGTACTGTTTTTAGAACTACGAAATGATTTTCATATGATATGTGATGTGAATATGTAATATGTTTTCAAAAAGGAAAAAGGAGGAAAATAAATCTAATATTCTTATTTTAAATTTTTAAATTGAATATTAGATTTAAATGTTGTATATGTTATACGAAAAGGAATTAATAGCTTATTTTGCTAGTTAAAGTACTGTACTAATTATGATTGTACAGTAAAATATGAAATGAGTTTAAACGAGAATGATGATGATTTAACTAATATTCTTTTCAAAGAAGATATGAATATTCGTTACTTTATTGAAATGCTTTATTTTATAAAAGCATTATTTTAAAAAGAATATGAAAACGATATGGAATAAAAAGGAAAAGGATTTAAATTTCAAACAAAATGATATTTATTACTCTCTACAGTTGCTTTTAGGTTCCAAGACAAGACAGGTATTTAAAAATACCTGCCTTACTCCATCCGGATCCCTAGCTGACTGTAGTTTCCTTCCTATATGTGAGCCTAGAACCTTTATAGGAAAAATGAAAATGTTTTTCAGCATATAGATAGCTGAATATCAAGTGATGCATTTAATTCTCTTACTGAGCCATAGTTTGCTCACCCTTTAATTTTAACATTTCATATTTTCGAGGACTGAGAGTTTGACATCTAAAGGAATTCGACTATGCATTTGGGGACGATGCGACAGCTTGATTTATTACATAAGGTACAGTCATTTATTTTCTGTATTTAGACTTATCTACAGTACTATTTCCTTATGAATTAAGATAGGGGATGCAATTCATATTATAATTTAATATGAAATTGTTAATATGTAAAAGGAAAGTAAAGTATCGCAGACAGCCCAACCAAATAAGATGCATCGAAAAAGGTGAAAAATTGGGTCACGGGCTGTGACACATACATGCATACATATAGGAGGGATCCACTTACATGTGTAAAATTAATTTAGTTTTACACACCTTCATATTTTTTTATACGATTTATATTTTTTTAATTCGACTATTGAATTTTTTTATTTTATTCACATAAATCATATATGTCAAATTTCAAGATAATAAAAAACATATAACTATTTGTTTCATAATAATAAAATTTTAACCGTTAATATGTATTAAAAAATGTTATTCTCAATTAAAATGATAGAAATATTGGATTGACTCTAATTTACGTGCATAATAGATATGAATAGGTTGTTAAATCTAATAGTTGGTTTGTAAAAATATTAATCACATATAAAGCTATAAAAAATGTGTAAAACAATTAATTTTACACGTGTAAGTGGATCTTTCCTCTTATGTGTGTGTGTGTGTGTGTGTGTGTGTGTGTGTGTATGGGTTTTAACATTTTGGACTGCTTTGATGTGGGCTTGATTATAAGGGATTGATTTTTTATTTTTTGCACAAATTGTGACTAAAAAATCTCACTTTTGTTTGGAATTATGTTTGGATTTAGAGACTATTGTAACTTTTTGTGTCACTATTTGGATGGAAATGAAAAGGTGTTTAAATTGTTGGTCAATAGCCGATGAGAAGATTAATACATTATCAATATATATGATTGTAAACTGGGAATAATTATTAAAGATTTCATTAATTAATGACTTTAAAAATTGAAAACAGATAAAACATATTAAAATTGATAGAAATTATAAAATAGATTAAAGTTGGCCAATTTACCCCCACGTCGTGAAGCCACGTTTTTGCCTCCTTTGTTGAACGTGTTTCTTTTTTCTTTTGGTGTCGCGTGTCTTTGTTGGTTCTGTTCTCTTGTGTTCTTTGGTGTCCAGTTTCTCCTTGCAGGGCTCTTCTGTTTGTATTAAATGATATCCATAAATGAGCTTCTGTCTTTTTCAGCTGTTTAATTCTTTTTGCTGCAAGGTTAATGTCTTATTTATCCTTGCCTTGATTTCTTTGCATGGAAGGTTGCCCGTTTGTCTTGGTTGTTATTCTCTTGTGTTTTCTTGGTTTGAGTGTCTTTTCCTCTTTTGCCTCGTCCCATCTAGTTCTTCAAACGATGGCACTTGATTGTTTTTGGACGTTGTGTGTATTGGTTTATGGAGTTTGCTTGTTTTTTCTCTCATTTGCATTCAATGTTTGCTACTTGTGTTACTTGCCGCTAGTTTGGGTTGTCTTTTTCCACTATCATTTGCTTCTCTCTTTTCCCTTTTCTTCTACTAACTTCCTCTGGATTCTTGCCACGTTTCACCCAGGGATTGTTGTGCTGTTGTTTTGTTGGTTTTCCTTTTTTTACCTGTTCTGCTTTTTCGCGCTTTTTCCCCCGTTTGGCTCTGGCTGATCCAGTTGTTTTCACATCATTGTATTCTTGTTGCTCGCTGTGTTCTCAAACCCTGATCGGTATCTTCCTCGTCTTTCCTTGGCTTTCCTTTTCTGCATTCAGTTAGTTGTTGTTTTGTTGTGTTCTTAGTTGTTAGATGGCTATTTCTTTTCCTCTGTCTCCCTTTATTTATTGTTGTTCCTTTGTTATTTCCTCTGTTTTCCTGTCTCTTGTGTCTGGATGCTTTGTCATTATGTTCGTCCTTTCTTTGTTATGGATCTCTTTTTGGTATATTTAATGTGTTCCCGCTCTTTTATCTTTTGTGTCTTGATTACTTTTTTCCTTTTTTTAAAAGCTTTCTCCCCTTTTACCTAATTGATGAACCATTATTGGTGAACATTTAAAGCTCTTCTGTTTTGTTGTTGATGCTTTAATTGCTATTTGTTGTTATTATGTTTATATTCTCGTGTGTTTCTGCTTGTGTTTCTCTTTTTTTGTGTCTTTTGTTTTTCCCTTTCTTCATGGATTTGTTATTTGCCTTATATTATATCGATTTTATCTCTGTTTGTTCATTTTGTTTTGTGTGTTTTTGTTTTTTCTTTTGTTTTGTTCCTTTTTTTCTCTCATTTGTTTGCTCATTTATCCAAGCTATGTATTTGTTGTTTTTATGTTGTTATGTCCTGTTTTCTTTTCTTTTTTTTTCCTTTGACATTTGTTATTGTTGTAGGTGGTTAATTCTTGGCTGAGTGATCATTTTTTCGATGGCTTCCTCTCTTTGGTGGTATTTTATTTATGTCCGGCTGGTTTGTTTTTAGTTGTTGTTATGTCTTTTGCCTCGATTTGTTCTCATTTTTTTTGGGAGGTTTTTCCCTCTGTTTCCTTGGTTTCTCCTTGTGATCCCTTTTTGCCTTCCTTTTTTTGCATTTTTATTTGATGGTTGTTGTTGTTGGTTATTCTTTTGCTTGATGACCAATGTTGTTTTTTGCTTTTATCTTTTTTGGTTTAGAAAAGTTATTGTTACGTTTGATTATTAGGTTCCTTGCATATTTTTGTTTTGGTTGGCTTGCTTGGCATTTGTTTTTCTTTGAGGTTTTTTTGCTTTGCTATTGTTTTTTGTGCTTCCTTTTTTAGGTTTATGGCTCTCGTCTATTTATCTGTGTTCCCTCTATTTGTACTGCTGCGTTTTGCTGGGTGGTTTCTTCCTTTTGTTTGTGCTTTCTCGCTTCCTTTGCATTACACTGTATTTGGGCCGACTAAGTTTCATGTTGGTTCCAACGGTTTCTTCTTTCCTATTGTTTTTTTGTTAGATTGCTTGTCAAGTCAATTCAAATGGTTGATAAAGAGTCAAGCCAAGAAAACAGGTTAAAACGGAGTCAATATGTTAAGGATAAGAAATCTAGAGGTTGTAGGGGTGGTCGCAGTCAACAACGTCAGCCATTATTGGGTTAGGGTTCATCTGGATATTATGACCTGAGTCAGAGTATTGAAATTGGGCAATCCGATGCAATTCGATTAGTTAGCTTGGCTTCTGATGTTCATGACAAGAATGGAAATTCAAATGTTTGTTCATTGGATGTAGAACCTGTACATACACAACCTTTCCCTGCTCTTTGCTTGAATGTCATCCCCATTGTTGTTGATTGTGAGCTAAGGAGGCAGGGTGAATCTCATGTTTCATGCCCAATAGTACTATATGGTATTTTTTTTGGCTCTCTGCGGTGTGGTTATATTTTTTACTGTGATATTAGTTGGATATCTAACTAGGTCTTTTTCTGGTTTAGTGCCTACTCAACAAAGCAAACCAAGTATATTTTCTATCAATTATTTGGCATGTGCTTCCTTTTGTTGTTTATTTGGGCTGTTCTTTTTTGATGTCTCATTCTTTTTTCTTGCTTTATTCTCTATGGTTATGTTGAGGTTGATATGTTTTTTCTTTGTGCTGATATTTTGCTTGCTTATTTGTGATACTATCATTCGCATTTTGTCAATTTGTCCTAGATACGAGGAAGGCAAAAGGATTGAAGTGTTTTGAATCTATCAGGCAGCAACGACGTAGGTAATGCAAATGTTTTCCTCTTTTTACTTGTCAAATGTTGTCAGTCTTCCTTGGCTATTATCCTTTAAGCTATTTTTATTTTTGTTGTCTCATGTTTTATAGATTGGTTGGACCAAATGGCTTAGATTTGAATCATTAGTAGGATTCTTTCCTTGTTGTTGGTTAGTGATCTCCCCTCCTCGCTAATCCTTGTGCTGATCTTGTTTTCCTCGCTGGTTTTTGTTTCTCTAATTTCCCTAAATTGGTAGTTGTGTAACGTCTGGTTTTCGTTAAAAACACCATGTAATTTTCTCTTTTAATTTACGGTTGGTTAGGCTGTTTGTCGGATCATTTCATTTCGTTAATAATTTCGAGATCATTAAATAAATTCATCTACTGGAATTTTCGATCTAGTATAAAAATTTAAACTTTAAACATACTCATATATTATCATTTATACCTTGCAAAATTCTATTTACACTAAAACTTCATTTGTTTTAAGTTACATTCTCGAGATTTATAATAAAACAAGTATTGTACAATAAGCCTGATATATATATATATATATAACAGTACAATATGCCTTCTGTGGACTAGAGAAACGCCTCGAAGGAATACTGTAGGGTCCCAAAAATAATGCTCCTCTACAATGAGCGAAACAGTCACTGCAAATAGTCTAGGGTGAAAAATAAGGGGTGAATTTACGCTCAATAACGAAGCATATATAAAAGAATAGTACTATGCTACTATATACAATTTAAAATCATTTAATACATTTTATTCGATAGAAGGGAATTCTATAGCGACTAGGATTGCCAGGCAGAGTAAGGGAAAATGCTTTGGAGCACCTCACGTGTCCCAGGTTCCACATTTGATTATAGGAATGTTGACGATTCATAATTTATGTATAAAATAATGCTCAATAAAATAAAATAATTTCATATTAAATAACCAATATTCAAAATATGAATATATCATAAATTAAATCCGATCAATTAAATCAATAATTCAGTAAATCATTATGAAACAAATACAACAAAACAATAAGTCGGTAAGTTGGTAAATCATATCAACCGGGGGAGACAGTCAACACCAGGAGACTTATGCGTAAACGGTATCCCTAGAGGAATGGATAGTTGGTAAAGGAATCAAGCGTCCAAATTGGGCCAGGAATCCATCGCTAAGCTGTTCTTATTGGTAACAATGGCCATTGCTTAATGGTCCACAGTGTACATTGGGCATATGACAATTGTGGGACTACGAACTTGTGATAACCATAAATTTTTCATTTATTAGAAATCATAAATATTGGAAACAAATATTGGGAAAAATAAATTTGAGGAAATAAATAAAATTGTGAGAACGGGATATTGGTGAAAATCCCGAGAATTGAGGAAGTGAAAGAATCGAGAAATTCGTGTAAAGGAAATTAAATTGGAAGTGAAAATAAAAATAACGGAGAGAGGAAAACTAACTTGGATAAATTAAAATCCAAATTAAATAAGGAAAATGCGAAATGAAAATAAAATATGTTTATATAATTACAAATTTTATAAGTGAAATTTATACAAATACATATGCATTTAAAATACTATATAATATATTTTAATATACGTTAGTATATATATGGAAATATAAACTATTTCATAAATTTAAATAATACATATGTATATAAGCATAATATTTTATGTGTATATATATATATACACACACACACACATATAGAAGAAAGGTAAATGTGATTTTATATTAAAGTTTATATGTATATATATTGTATTATAACATTTATATAATTGTATATATATAAATGTTATTTATTTTAAAGTATATAAATATACATAAATATATACTAGATATATATTTTGTAACAATTTATATATAATATATATTGTATTATATTATATATGAAATAATATATGTATAATATATGGTATATATTATATGTATAAAATATATTTTATAGTGTATAGTATATAGTGTATTATATACTAAATATGGAAAGAAGACAAAAAAAAGGAAACAGAAAGAAAAAGAAGAGAAGGAATCGGGACAGTGCCTGATCCCTTCCCAGCCAAACCGGCGGCAGCAACCGCTGCCATCGTCAGCGAGAAAGAAAGTAAGAGAGGCAAAGGAGAGAGGCAAAGGAGAGAGGCCGATGAGATGGGGAAGAGAAAGATCGCCGGCGACAGGGAAGAAAAAAAATCGAAAAAACAGAAACAAAAAAAAAGTCGAAGAGAAAGGAGAGGAGGAATTGGCGATACCAGCCGATCCAGGCACCGCCACCACCACCTCGACCTCGGCGAAGACAAGAGGAAGAAGAAGGAGGCCACCGGTGAGGCCAACGGCGGTCGGAGAAAGACGAATGCAGGAGGAGAAGACGCCGATCTAAACCGAGTAGATCCGCCGTCGTGCCCCCGATCCAGGGCAAACGGAGGGCACCGACGAGTTCGCCTTGCCGTCAGCTAGCTGAAGGACACTTGAAACGCCGAAGAATAGGCCACCGGTGAGGAACCGGCGAGGAAGGAGCAGACCGGTCTGACCGGGAAAGGAAGAGGAAAAAAGAAAAGAAAAAGAAAAAAAAAGGAAAAAGAAAAAGAAAAAGAAAAAGAAAAGAAAGAGAAAGAAAAGAAAAAGAAAGAAAGAAAGAAAAAAAGAGAAAAAAGGAGAATTTCGGGAATTCGGAGATTCCCGGAAATTCGACAACCCGAAAATTTACGGAAATTCAGTAAGATATTCCCGGAAATTAATTTCAGAAAAATTTAATAAATCATGGAAAAAATTCTAAAATTTAGAATTTTTATTTCCAGAAATTATTCTCAGCGACCGGGATGAGGAATCGGGAGAGATGGAGTGCGGGTGCAACCGATAAGAGGAAGCCACCGACTTGGAAAAGGTTAGGGATGCATGTGCAGCACTGTAAGGATATTCAGTCTGCATGTTTTAATTTCGAAATATTTTATGCAAATATTTTATGAAATTATTATGATGAATGATTGGTTGGAAATTTGGTATGAAGTACTGGCTGGAAATTATAAATTGTATTTTCTGTGCAGGAGGCTAGCCAATCGGCAGCCATTATACTGCCGAAAAATTCTCGAAAATTACTGAAAATCATAATAAATGATTTTATGTCACGAGAAATGATTTTCAACCACGAAAATTGAGGAAATGAATATTTTCATAAAAACATGGATAAAATGAAAGTGATTTTAAAATATTCATGTTTTCGAGAATGGTGATAATGAAATCACCGAAAATTCTTTTTGAGAATGGTGATAATGAAATCACCAAAAATTCTCTTGATATGTAAATTACTCGTAATACGAGATGAAAAACGAAAAGAAATAAAGTGAATATTTTTATATATATTTCTTGAATATTCACTAAATTGTTTTATAACCTTTATGGTTTTAAATTATGAAATTTATATTTTTATAAATTCCATAAAGTTTATTGATGATGAAAAATACTGTTTTGAGACTAGTAGGCATCCTATCATGCTGATGTGTGATATGTGATATGTGTAGTCCCGGTTGACACCTGATCAGTGATCCACCGAGGACAATATAGATTATAGTCATAGATTTGACATGTTTATTTCCTTACCCTCCGAGGTCTATAGCATGATATGAGTGATGATTGTCTTAGACTCTTTATAGGATGTGTGACATGTGAAAAGAATATGTTTTATATGATATGAGAAGAAGACCAATTAGTTTATAGCATTTTTACAAAATGCTCATTACGGTACTGATTATAGTATTGTGAGATGATTTTCATAAGACATGTGATACAAACATGTAATATGCTTTCAAAAAGGAAGAATTGATAAATCTAATATTCTTACCATGATTTTAAATGGAATATTAGATTATACGTGCTACATGTGTAACGATGAACCATTGAAAACATAAGCCACGTAGGCAACCCGAGTAAAGACTCGATCTTTGTACCGTGTGAGCCACCTCTAGAAGACTCAAGGGACCTAAGTGCTACATAGATTCTTCGTGAACTATGGGAGCCACGTTTAGAATCCTTTGAGCACTAAGTGCTACATGAGTTCTGATGAGATAGTGGAAAGTATATGGCGTAAAGGCCAATCCGAGTTAAGACTCGATCTTTGTACCGTGGGAGCCACCTCTAGAATCCTAAGGGACCTACGTGCTACACGGATACCAATTGGACCGTGGGAGCCACCTCTAGAATCCCGAAGGACCTATGTGCTACACGGATATTGTTTGGATCGTGGGAGCCACCTCTAGAATCCTAAGGGACCTACGTGCTACACAGATACCAGTTGGATCGTGTGAGCCACCTCTAGAATCTCGAAGGACCTACGTGCTACACGGATGTTGTTTGGATCGTGGGAGACACCTCTAGAATCCTAAGGGACCTACGTGCTACATGGATACCAGTTGGACTGTGGGAGCCACCTCTAGAATCCCGAATGACCTACATGCTACACGGATGTTGTTTGGATCGTGGGAGCCACCTCTAGAATCATAAGGGACCTACGTGCTACACGGATACCAGTTGGACCGTGGGAGCCACCTCTAGAATCCTGAAGGACCTACGTGCTACACGGATGTTGTTTGATCGTGGGAGCCACCTCTAGAATCCTAAGGGACCAACGTGCTACGCGGATACCAGTTGAACCGTGGGAGCCACCTCTAGAATCTCGAAGGACCTACGTGCTACATGAGCTCCTCGATATGACACTTAACTCCATTGCTAGTTAGAATGGATGTCGTAACCGAATCATTGAACTGGGGCTTACGCCTAAAGTGATTAAGTGATCGGTTATTTTGAACTGTTTTCACTGAGTTAAGCTATATGCTTGAAGTTTATTGATTTTCGTTTTGTGAATGGATTGATTTATAATCTTGCATAGTAACCAATTTATCGACGTGTATAGTGACTAATCTACCGAAGTGCTTGCTGCTTTGCTAATGTGATAAGTGGAATAGATTTTAATATTCTTACTATGATTTTAAATTGAATATTAGATTATATGTGACATGAATATGTGATATGTTTTCCAAAAAGGAAAGAGGAGGAAAATAAATCTAATATTCTTATTTTAATTTTTAAATTTAATATTAGATTTAAATGATTTATATGTTATACGAAAAAGAATTAATAGCTTATTTTGCTATTTAAAGTACTGTACTAATTATGATTGTATAGTAAAATATGAAATGAGTTTAAATAAGAATGATGATGATTTAACTAATATTCTTTTCAAAGAATATATGAATATTAGTTACTTTATTTAAATGCTTTATTTCATAAAAGCATTATTATATGAAAAGAATATGAAAATGATATGAAACAAAAAGGAAAATGATTTAAATTTCAAACGAAAAGAAATTTATCATGTGATAACCGTAAATTTTCTATTTTTGGAAATTAGTATTAAAGAAAATAGATAAAAAGGAAATAAATAAATTAAAGTAAATAAATAAATTATTTATGAGAGGGGAATACTATTGGAATTTTCGTAATTGATGAAGTGAAGAAGTGGAGAAAATTAATTTGGATAAATTTGAGGAATTTAATTTGGATAAATGGAAATCCAAATTAAATAAGAAATGAAAAAGGAGAAATAAATTGGATATTAGGAAATCCAAAATTAAATGAAATAAAAATATGTATAAGACTATATTCATATAATTAGATTATATAAATATAGTTACATATGTTTTTATATAAATACATATGTATATATATGAAATATAATATACATATGATATACGGATATATATATATATATATTATTTTATATCATAAAATAAATACATATGTATTTATGTATACAAATAAATATATATACGATATATATATATATATTATTTTAAAGTTAAAGTGTAGAGATATATATATGTGTATATATATATATATGTATATCTAATATAATAATTATAGATATAATTATACAAATATAATTATATGAATATTGTAATTATATATGTATATAATTATATAAAAGAAATAATTATATAAATAACAAAAAAAAAAAAGAAAGAAAGGAAAACAAAAAAAAAAGGAAACAGAAACGGGAAATGGGATCTCGTTTCTGTCGAAACAGGAGAAGAGGGGCGGCCGACCACCGTTGGCCGGCCAATCGAGGGAGAAAGGAAGGGAGAGCGGTGTCGCCGGCGAGAGGAGAAGCAAACAGGGACGGCGTGAGGCGGAAAGAGAAGGAAAAGGTGCGAAGCGAAGCGAAAAAACTGAAAGGAAAAAGGAAGAGGAGATTGGCGGTGCCGGCCGATCCGGCCACCGCCACCGCCACCAACGCCACCGGCGAGGACCAAAGAAGGTGAAGGGGGGCCACCGGCGGTGAAGGACACGGTGGAGGAAGGAGAAATGAGAAGGAGAAGAGCCGAGATCTTCTGCCGCTAGATCCGGTGTCGCCGCCATCGATCTGGAGAAACAGAGGGCGGATCCAACATCGTAGCCATCTTCGCCAGCTGAGGAGCCGCCGAACCGCCGGAGAACCGGCCACCGGAGGAGAGCCGGCGGTGAGGGAGCTGGACTGGTTAGAACCGGTCCGAACCGGTTCAGACCAGGAAAAGAAAAAGAAAAAGAAAAAGAAAAAGAAAAAGAAAAAGAAAAGAAAAGAGAAAGAAAGAAAAGAGGAAAAAGAAGAAAGAGATAGAAAAAGGAGAATTTTTGAAATTATGGGAAATCTCGAGAATTCGCAAACCCAAGAATTATGGGAATCGGTAAGAAATCCCGGAAAGTGATAAATTATTTAAATAATTTATTTATTTAAATAATTATGAAAAAAATTCTAAAATTTAGAATTTTAATTTCCAGAAAATTCCCTCGATGATCGAGCCGATGGAATCGGGCGAGGTGAACACAGGCGCGACGAACGAGGCGGTCGCCGACCCGGAACATGTAAGGGATGCATGTGCAGCACTGTAAGGATATTCAGTCTGCATGCTTTTAAATTATGAAATATTTTATGAAAATATTGTGATGATTCTTTGGTTGGAAATTTGTGGTGAAGTACCGGTTGGAATTATAAACTGTATTTTCCGTGCAGGAGGCTAGCCAATCGGCAGCCATTATACTGCCGAAAAATTATCGAAAATTACCAAAAATATCTAGAAAATTTATAAAATCATAATAAATGATTTTATTTCACGAGAAACGATTTCCAACCACAAAAATCGAGAAAATAATTATTTTTCATAAAACATGAATATAACGAAATTCATTTTAAAATATTCATGTTTTCGAAATTGGTGATAATGAGATCACCGAAAATTTCCTCGATATATGAATTATATGTGATATGAAATGAAAGATGAAAAAGGGATAAAGTGAATATTTTATAAATATTTTCTTAAATATTCACTTGATTTATTATATAACCTTTATGGTTTTAATTATGAAATTATATATTTTTATAAATTCCAAAAAGGTTTTCTGATGATGAAAAATATGGTTTTGAGACTAGTTGGCATCCTATCATGCTGATATGTGATATGTGATATGCAGTCCCGGCCGACACCTGATCAGTGATCCGTCGAGGACAATTATAGACTATGGCCATAGATCTGACATGATTATTCATACCCTTCGGGGTCTATAGCATGATATGAGTAACGACCCAGTGGACGGGCTGGGCGTGTGTGCCTAAGTCTCCATATATGATATGTTTTAAATGAAAATGTTTTACGTGATATGTGATATGTGAAATGTAAATGTTTTACACGATATGTGATATGTAAAATGAAATGATTTATAGCATTTTTATAAAATGCTTATTTCAGTACTGATTCTAGTACTACGAGATGATTTTCAAATGATATGTAATATGAACATGTGATATGTTTTCAAAAGGAAAAAGAGTTTATAAGTCTAATATTCTTACTATGATTTTAAATTGAATATTAGACTATTCTTACTATGATTTTAAATTGAATATTAGACTATATGTGACATGAATATGTAATATGTTTTCGAAAGGAAAAAGGAGGAAAATAAATCTAATATTCTTATTTTAATTTTTAAATTGAATATTAGATTTAAATGATATATATGTTATACGAAAAGGATTTAATAGCTGATTTTGCTATTTAAAATACTGTACTAATTATGGTTATACAGTAAAACATGAAATGAGTTTTAAATGAGAATGATGAGAATTTAACTAATATTCTTTTCAAAGAAAATATGAATATTAGTTATTTTATTTAAATGCTTGTAAAACATGAAATGAGTTTTAAATGAGAATGATGAGAATTTAACTAATATTCTTTTCAAAGAAAATATGAATATTAGTTATTTTATTTAAATGCTTTATTTCATAACAGCATTATTTTGTAAAAAGAATATGAAAATGTTACGGAATAAAAAAAAAGAAAGGATTTAAATTTCAAAACAGGAAAGAATATTACTCTCTACAGTTGCTTCTAGGTTCCGGGACAAGATAGGTATTTCAAAATACCTACCTTACTCCATCCGGATCCCTAACCGACTGTAGTATCCTTCCTACACGTGAGCCTAGAGCCCCATAGGAAAAATGAAAAAAGTTTTTCAGCATATAGGAAGCTGAATATCAAGTATGCATATAATTCCCTTACTGAGCCGTGGTTTGCTCACCCCTTAATTTTAACATTTCAGGTTTTCGAAGATTGAGATTCTAACACTTAAAGGATTTCGGCTGCGCATTTGGGGACGATGCGACAGCTCAACTTATGACATGAGGTATGATCATTTATTTTCTGTATTTAGACATATTCACAGTACTACTTTCTTATGAAGTAAGATAGGGGATGTAATTCATATTATCATTTAATATGAAATTATTTATATGTAAAAGAAAAAGTAAAGTATCGCAGACAGCCCAACCATATAAGATGTATAGAATAAGGTGAAAAATAGGGTCACGGGCTGTGACATATCACTCTCTACAGTTGCTTTTAGGTTTCGGAACAAGATAGGTATTTCAAAATACCTACCTTACTCCATCCGGATCCCTAGCTGACTGTAGTATCCTTCCTACATGTGAGCCTAGAGCCCATAGGAAAAATGAAAAAGATTTTTAGTATATAGATAGTTGAGTATCAAGTGAGGCATATAATTCCCTTACTGAGCTGTGATTTTGCTCACCCCTTAATTTTAAATATTTCAGGTTTTTGATGATTGTGAGATCAGTTGATTGTGGATCACAGCTGTACATAAAGGACAATTTGACAGACTGACTGATGTATTTGAGGTACGATCATTTATTTTCTGTATTTAGACATGTCTACAGTACTACTTATCTAATTTATTAAGATAGGGGATGTGTATAATATAAACAATGTTATGTAAAATTGTTTAACAGTTAGTACAAGTGAAGTATCACAGATAGCCCAACCGGTTAAGTTGTGTAAAATAAGGTGAAAAATGTGGTAACGGGTCGTTACAAAACTTGCCCCAATGTCTCACAGTTAATTTCATATCATTCGGTATCAGTAATGCATGGTCATTAAGGAGCAACAATCTCGAAAATCAATTTAATTCAGATATCAATAAAATCAATAAATAAAAACAATCATTTAAATAGATTATCTTCAGTAAATTTATAATTGTATAAATAAATATTCTTTATAAATGAGAGTCAATAAATCAAATATATATTTTAAAATAATTTAAATAATATTAAAAAAATATACCTCTTGCAATAAAATTTTAACTATCAATATATAGACACATTGAAGTGGTAAATTAAGGTAGGAATTTCTAAAATATTGGTGGGATAGAAATTAGATAAATTTCTTGAAAATTTGATGGTATGACGGTTAGGCCTATCCTAATCCCTTATATAAAATTCATAATTTATATATATTTTCAAATCCACCAATTTCTCATGCAAGCACAGTATTTTCCTAACAACTTCCATATACGTTCCTTACCTTATTTACTGTGCAGTATGGAAATCCAATAGCACCACTCTCGTAACCTTATTCCTTCGAACTTAAAACTGCAAAATAATATCAATTATATTTAAACTTAGTATCCAAACCCAATTATAATCATACCTTCTACCTTAATCAAATTTCCATTTGAATTTTCACTAATTAGAAAAATCTAATTATAGCCAAATGAGTATCCCTTATCCCAACAGGTTTTTACCTTTTAATTTCTTAACATTCATACTTAACATTTTAACCATGAAACCATAGGAAAACAACATGGAAGCTACAAAGGGAAACTTGGCCGAATGCTTCCTTTCATCCTTCAATATTTATTTTTCCATTTCAACTTCACCTATAGGCTTCATTCATTTCTTCCATAATTTCTACAACTATCAATGATACAAAACCAAAGAAATTTCATATCCCCTTCATCCAAGTCGTGGGGTTCATCATGCCAACACTATCCATTTTCAAATTTTAATTCCATAATTCCACTTAATTCATATCATGTATTAATTCTACAATTTCCATGCATCAAAATTACACCATATTCACTAACCTCCCTGCTTGGTCAAACTACCTTAAGTGCCAAACTCTTTGTTTTATCTAGTTTCAAGTTATGGCTAAGCTTATCTCTTCATAATAGTTATTTTCTTATCCTTCATGCCATTAATTCACGCTGGTTCCACCATGAACCCTCTTTGGCCAAAACCCTCATCATCTCCTATACTTAGTTTCATGTGAATTTAAAGCTATAACTATATAATTCATACCTAGAGCAATACCAAAACCATGATTAAGCTTAAAGAAAATAACATCTTTCTTTCTTACCCAAGGAAACCAAAAACTACAGTAGTAAAATCTCCCTCAATACTCTATTCTAGCCCTCAAAAATCCCAGCCATCAATAGCCCATGAAGAGAGGAACAACTTTTATTAAGTGAGGTTTTTGATTTGGTGAAGGTATGGTTTCACAAGGTGGAATTATGGAAGACTTAGGAGAAAATGGAGGAAAACGTGGGACTTGGGTGGCCGGTTGGAGAAGATGACCAATAAATCTAGAAAAGTCTTATTTATATAGTATTTTATTCATAAAAATCTGTCCATGGGGTAAAATGACCAATTTACCCTTTAAAAGTTAGTTATTTACAAGTATGCCATCTAGATATTTTATTATTTTCCAAATTTCAGATTTTAGTTATTATTTTTGATAAATTATATTTATTTAGGTCAAATTAAGTCAATTATTGACTCAATATAAGGTTTGACTAATATCCCATGCAAAATAACCTAAATACCCATTACAATTCCATTATTTCCAATTCTATCCAAACATTATTTTAATAATTTATATTTTCAGATTTTACATTTTATTTTTATTATTTTTCATATATTTAGGACAAACATGATTAAGGGTTGACTATTGAGGTTGCTTGATTGGCCATAGGTAGTGAAATTACCAAATTATCCTTTATCGACAGCTTTTGTTTTATTCGCGTAATTCAGTTCATGAGCTGGATCCACGTGAAACATCTTTACACGAGGATTCTCCTATTTCATTCTATGGGTCCAAATTCAATTTGGTTTGATCGTTATTCAGGAAAATCTTTTGGGAGTATGGACATGATCGTCATTTTTAAATTTGTTACACTCTAACTAAAGTATGCAAAAGAATAAGAATTTCGAGGAATAGTCTTCTTATCATTTAGATGTTTCGAGCTCAACTTTCATATTTTGTGCTTTGAAACTCATCCGAATTACTATTTACATTGTAGGGCCCACTGTCACGTGTTTATTTTCTGTATTTGTGGATTACGGCTGCACATAATGGACAATGTGACAGACCGACTAATATATATCAGGTACGATCATTTATTTTCTGTATTTAGACATGTCTACAGTACTACATATTTGTAATTAAGATAGGGGATGTGTATAATGTTAACAATATTTTATTAAATTGTTTAACATCAAGTGTAAAGTGAAGTATCATAGACAGCCCAACCGGATAAATTGTGTAAAATAAGGTGAAAAATGTGGTAATGGGGCATTACAGATTTAATGGTATCAGAGCATGGTTGGCCTGATGTCTGTGGATACTTTTAGAAAGAACAGTATTAAACATCCCCGGTAGTACTGTGTCGTCTGAATATATAGAGAAAATAAATGATTGTAAATTGAAAAAAAAAATTAAAGGGAGTGAGAAAGTATAAATTGAGAATGTTAAAGAAATAATAGGCTCAGAAATTACCAAAAAAAATTGGTGATTCTTATAATCTAAATGAAGGCCTGTTCAGTAAGGAAACGAAAGGACTCGGTGAGGGGCCCCACCAGTACTTTTCGATCCAAATCGAACTGAGACCTTAAAATGATGATATAAAGGAGGGGAATAAAATATCATCATTAAATTGACTTTAAGATCACCGATTGAGGGTAATTTGAAGAGAGAAAATTTTTGGCCAAAAATGACCAAAATTTTACTGGGATCAAAATTTTACTGGGAGTCAGAATAGACCAACAGAGGTTTGATTTGATTGATTTGACAGAGAAATTGATGATATAAAGCTGAATTACAGGTAGAATAATCTAATTATGGATTTTAGTGGACTTCTCTGTCGAAATCAAACAAGATCTTAAATTGCTGATATTAGTATGAGAAAGGATACTATCAACACATAAATGATCAGTTCATTGATTCAAATGTATACTGAGGAGAAAGGAATAAATGTCAAAATGATGAAAATGCCCCTATGTTGGGCGATGTTCGGAACAGTGATAAAACCGAGCTGAATTAGAATCCATTGATAGTAATGGAGTTATAAATGGCATAGAGGATGTCATATGAATATAACGATCCCTATTACTGACTTCCACTTACACGTAGATTATGGATGCGAATGGTGAGTGACCCAGTGAAAGGGCTGGGCATTCTCAAAGAGGACAGTACAGATGTGTACAGGCGGACGGCGGACGAGCTGAGGCCTTATATGATACGATCCAATAAAAGTGTAGTGGAATGTCATCAAATGAGTGGCCCGAATATTGACTGTAAGGGTCGGAATTAAGAGTGTATTGAACAGGATCGTTGAATACTATGGAAAGTGAAATGATTATACGAATTGACTGATGAGGTGAGTAGTATAGATAATGAAATACATACCAGTGTAGTTAATTACGGTTCTATATATTTTACTACTTTGAGGTATCAAACAGATAATCTTATATATAATCGAAATATCTTGAAATATGTGTTAGAGAATAAGGTACTGTGCGGAGTACTACGAATTGGAGAATATGTATAAGAATAGTAAAGTGATAAAGAAGAAGATGACAGCTAACCTAAGTTCTTCAGAACCCTTGAGACAAAATTGTGATGGGCGACCCAATGATAGGCGACCCGTAGTGGATCATGTGCTGTGAGATGTAGGTGAACTATGCTATCGCCGACTCACTAGTAAGGGTAAACCTGGGGCGAAAGGATCGCCTAGGGGATGCTCGCCGACGGCCAATACGAACGGGCGGGGCTTTTACAATTATCTCAATGGTAATACGAGTGTAAGGAACTAGGTACGTAAGGGTGCCAAGGTTCAAACCTCATGGATAATATACTCAAGGGAATTAAGCCTGAATTCATTATATGGAAATGATTTTAAAGTGAATAACTGTAATGAAACGGTTAGCTGTAAAGTGTGTTAACAACCATTGTACTTGATACATCTTACTAGAATGAGATTAATAATGCTGTGAGGTATACGGAAATAAGTGAATCAAGGTAGAGTATGAGTCGAAATGAATCGAATAGTAAATGTCTCTGCCTTGAGAATACACAGTGTAAATGATAGGACATGAGGATGAAATGTCCGAATTAATAAGAAATGTGTGATTAAAGAAAGTATCGGATTTGATTTCCGATAGAACTTCCAGAGTTATATAAATTGGAGGAATCGAGATAACATTGACTCGATTTTGAATATGAAATCTGATTCTAAGCTTATATCGGAGAACTTAAGAAAATCCGAAAGCTTAAGAAATCTACTCTGGAAAATGAAAGAATAATGAAGTGCACGTGTATAAGGTGTGATTGAGGGAAACACAGATAACGTAAATTGAGGATAAGAAAGTTATCTGTATAAGTGTGAGAGAAGCACAAATGAATTTAATAAGTAGATGAATTGACATGATATAGTAAATGGTTACTATGTAATAAAGTTTTGTGAAGACCAAATATTCATCTACATGATGAAATAGACGCTTTATGGATCTGATTCGATATGCATGAGGAGTTTATAAGACTAGCCTCGGTATAAAGCGTCCTTAGATAAAAGATGGGAGATTGATGTCCATAAGATGATGATTAGAACTCGGAGTGAATTTTACGAGTTCTTATTGAGGTTACAATGCTAATGATTTGCCTTGTGAGGTATATAAGCCTAAAGAATGAGGTATCCATACATGAATAAATTGAGGAGATATTAATAGAGCCTAAAGTACAAATGGAACATGAGCAACATGATGATATGACCCTTGAAAGTCTCAAAGATAGCAAACTTGTGCTAAGATTGGCAAATAAGAGATTTGGCTAGACAGTATCTCTTTATGAGATGTATAATCTCGGATTGACAGAATGACAGTGAATCTGTCAATGATAGTGAGGTAATGATCGAGATATAGAAATAATGAGTCTAGCTAGATACTAATACCAATATATAGAAGAGTGATGGGGTTAGCTACTCTATAGATAAGATATAATTAAAGAAATTAAAGTCGGTAAATGAATAAGGGTGAAGAAAAGATGGTATGCAAAATGTTAAAAGATTTTAATTGTAGAGTACCATACCACTTAAAAAAAAAACCAACTGAAATGATAAGTAGGGAACATAGAGTAGTTCCCGAAATAAAGACTAAAAGTAATTTCAGGTTGGTTATCACATGACACTGGCTAGATGTAAAATCAAGCCAAATTTGACAAGTGAAAGTAATGGTACTCAAAAGAGTAAGAGGAACGATATGTTTACTGCCAGTATCTAAGTAGAAAAGTGTTATACATACACATAACCACCTTGAAATGATAAATGGTGGAAGTGTATAGATAATGTGATGATTAAATGGATAATTGAGGATTCAATCATCGAATGACCAAACTACATAAAAAGAAATATAGAGAGAAATGATGGTCTCATGATCTATGACTGTAAGAGATGATCCATAGTAAAGTCTACAAGTGAGATGCAGCCTTGATAAAAGGAATATTATGGTCAATAAAGAGTCCAAAAGAGAAATGATGATATGGAAGTGATTAAAGACTAATGATCTAAATAGAATCACTTTCCATTATCGGAATCTTCTATTCTCTAGTGCCTTAGTCGCAGTATGAGTGAGAAACAGTGGAGATGTATATGTACAGTTCCAGTGAGCATTACATGTGATGGGAGTCTCTAAGTTGCCATATGCTTAATGAGAATAGCAAAAGGCTTGGAGATCCCAAGTGTATTGATAGCATCGCTCCATACTGATGTAAATATCTTAGCGTAATATTGAAATGCTTGAAGATACATTGAGAGAGCAGATGCATGAGATGTATAAGCTACTGGGACAATTACATATAACTGACTGACATGTGTAATTGATAGTTTTAAACTATATCGACTTGGCACTAAGTGAGAAAAATAGATGATGAACAACATAGAGCAGCTGTGACATGAAAAACACTGTGCATGGACTCTTATGTGAAAAGAGGAATGAAATGAATGACTCCCAATTTAATGAATGAACTTACGGGAGTATAGATATATATGATGAAAGACAGCATGTAGTGGTCTAAAGTAATCTGGAATGCTGAAAGTGTACTGGCAGTATTACCTGGAGGATGATCTAGAGGTCAGAAGTCGTAAGTATACGGCATATACCACATTTGGACTTAAGTTAAATTCGGAGGACCGAATTCCTTAAGGTGGGGAGAATGTGATAACCGTAAATTTTTCATTTATTGGAAATAAGGAATATTGGAAATTGGTGAAATAAATAAATAGAATTGAGAAAGGAACGGATGGTGGAAATCCGAGTGAAGGAAGTTAAATTGGAAATAAGAATATTTGGAAATTCGAAAAATAATAAAAGAGGAAATTTAATTTGGATAATGGAAAATCCAAATTAAATAAGAAAATAAGAAATAAAAGAGAAATATATTTATATAATTATAAATTATATAAATGTATTTTTATACAAATACATATGTACTGAAATACTAAATAGTATATATTAATATACAGTGGTTATTTATATATATACTATTTTATTAATTTAAATAGTACATATGTATACAAGTATAATATTTTATGTATATATAAATATATATATATATATATATATATACACACACATACATATATGGAAATGTAAATGTTATTTTACATTAAAGTTTATATGTATATATATTGTAAATACAATATATATTGTATTATAACATTTATATAAATATATATAAATGTTATTTATTTAAAGTATATAGATATATATAATATATATATATTTTAATACACAACATATATATATCTTTATATATATTGTATATCTAGTACTATACTATATATAAATAATATTATATGTATAATATTATTACAGTATAAGTATTATATATATATATATATATATCTAATTAAAAAAAAGAAAACAGAGGAAGAATCGGGAGAAACCCGATCTTCCCCGATGAAGAAGCCGACCACGTCGACCGGCCAAAAGAGAGGAAGAGGCGAGGCGAGAGACGTCGCCGGTGAACCCAGGAGAGGAAGACGAGACGACCAAAGATGGAAAACGGAAGAAGCAAAGTCGGAAAACGAAGGAAAACCGATGAAAACCGAAAGAGAAAGGAGAAGAAGAAAACGGCGATGCCAGCCGGTCTTGGCACCGCCACAGCCACCTCGACCTCGGTGGAGGTGAGGGGAAGGAGAAGAGAGCCACCAGTGAGGCCAACGATGGTGGAGGAAGGCCGACGGAAGAGGAGAAGAAATCGAGGGAAAATCGAGTAGATCCGCCGCCGTGCCGTCGAACCAGGCCGAACGGAGGCCACCGGTAGCTTCGTCATGCCGTCGGCCAGCTGAAGAGCCGCCGAATCGTCGGAGAACTGGCCACCGGAGAAGAACCGGCGGTGAGGGGGGTGATCGGTCCGGCTGGGAAGAAAGAAAAGGAAAAAAGAAAAAGAAAAAGAAAAGAAAAAGGAAAAAAAGAAAAAAAAAGAAAAGAAAAGAGAAAAAGAAAGAAGGAAGAAAAAGAAGAAAGAGAAAGAGAAAAGGAATTCCGGGAATTTGGAAAATTCCCTAGAATTCGAAAATTACGAAAAATCTCGGGAATTACGGGAATCGGTAAGAAATCCCGGAAAGTGTTAAATTATTTAAATAATTATAAAAAATTCTAAATTTTAGAATTTAATTTCAGAAAATTTCCTCGATAATCGAGCCAATGGAATCGGGCGAGGTGAACACGGGCGCAACCTTCGAGAGGCAGTCGTCGACTCGAAACAAGTAAGGGAGACATGTGCTGCCTGTAAGGATATTCGGCCACATGTTTTAAATTATGCATTTAAATTTTATAAATGCAATTGACATTGATTGGTTGAAATTTGTGGTGATTTATCGGTTTGAAATTGTGGTGAAATACCGGTTGTAAAATATAAACTGTATTTTTCGTGCAGGAGGCTAGCCAAATCGGCAGCTGTTATATTGCCGAAAAATTATCGAAAAATTACTGAAATTTACCGAAAATCACTAAAAACCAAAATAAAAGATTTGATTTCACGTGAATCGATTTTCGGGTACGAAAATCGAGAAATTAAATAAATTTCATAAAACGTGAATATAGTGATATTTAATTTTAAAATATTAATGTTTTCGAGAATGGTGAAAAGGAAATCACCGAAAATTCACCCGGTAGGTGATATTTCACGTGAAACCAGATGAAAATGAAAAAGAGACTGAAGTGAATATTTTTATAAATATTCTTAAATATTCACTTGATTTCATATAAAACCTTTATGGTTTTAATTATGGAAACAAATAATTATGAAAATTTCATAAAGGTTAAGAAATGATGGAAAACCATGTTTTGGATAAAAAGCACGGGAAAGCGTGCATATGTGTTTTACGATGGAAAAGGACAGTTTTGCCTTTCTATTTTTACAGTGATGATTTTGCAAACTGTTTTCACCGTATGGAAAACATGATTTATACCTTTATGAAATGTTTTGAAAAAATGTTAATTATTTTATAAATTTCATAAAGGTGATGATATTTACATGGGAGCCTTATGGATATGTGTGAAATAATTTGATTTACGGTATTTGAAATCCATAAAGGCTAAGGTACGGTTTTTACACTGTTTTGAGACTTAGGCCCTGAGCTTCATGCATCACATATACTATTAATGTCACGTGGCTGATTGACCAGCTAGTCATCAGTGTCCCGGATTGTCGCCTAGCAAGCGTACACCGAGGACATATTATAGATCATGGCCATAGATCTCATTACTGTTACTGTGTCCCTAGTGGACGAGATAGCATGATTTGATTGTAAGGTGATGCCTAGTCTCACTTACTGTTTACTGTTTACTGAAAGGATTTACGGAATCCTATTTACTATACTGTTTACTGTACTGAACTACTGTTTGCTGTTACTGATGAAAGACCGTACCAAAATACTGTGTTACTGAACTATACTGTTTACTAAAATGGTAGCCATTGATTACTGTTTTATTGAACTGAAAGCTAGCATTTACTGTTTACTGAACTGAAAGCTACCTTATACTATTTTCTGAACTGGTAGCTTTTATTAAGTGAATATTGAATGTGAAAAGAAATAAGTGGTTTACTCTGTGGAAAAACGAAAAGTTTATCGTTTTGAAAACAACGAAATTAGTACTTTCTATAGTTGCTTCTAGGTTCTGGAACAAGTCAGGTATTTGAAAATACCTGCCTTACTCTATTTGGATCCTTAGCCGACTGTAGTATCCTTCCTACATGTGTGCCTAGAGCCAGCTAGGAAGATTTTAAAGAAAATAAAAAAATTATTATTTTCAGCATATACATAGCTGAATATCAAGTGTGACATATAACTCTCTTACTGAGCCGTGGTTTGCTCGCTCCCCAATTTTAACATTTCACGTTTTGATGATGGTGAGATCCAATATTTGTGGATTACGGCTGCGCATAATGGACAATGTGACAGACCGACTAATATATATCAGCTACTATCATTTATTTTCTGTATTTAGACATGTCTATAGTACTACATATTTGTAATTAAGATAAGGGATGTGTATAATGTTAACAATATTTTATTAAATTGTTTAACATCAAGTGTAAAGTGAAGTATCACAGACAGCCCAACCGGATAAATTGTGTAAAATAAGGTGAAAATGTGGTAACGGGGCGTTACACAAGATGACAATTGTTGAGTTATTAAAGATAGATATCTTACAATCAAAGGTTTATTTCTTCTTTATTCAAGAGAAAGAAAAAATTATCATTAGATGGATAGATTTTACATGCAATCATTTTGACAAATCACTTTTTTCCCTGTCATAAATGTCTGGCACAGAATATATTCTTTATGTGAAAAGCAAAAATTTTGGGATTTAATTTCTCTGGTGGTTGGTTTTGCAAATGTTGGAAGATTTGCAACAAAGATCTGAAAATTATTGATAACAAACTATGTTGTCCAGTTGATAGAGAAAACGAACAAGAACCAAGACCATAGTGAGATAAATTTAGATTCATTTTTCATCTATATTTTTTGTTTTCAAACTTTTTATTTGGTACCTTATCGACTTATATATTTTTTCTTCATCTATTTTAATTATGTCTTTGCCTCACATTTGCCAACAACTAACTTCAAGCTTTGCATCAATGTCCAAGATGAAACCAGTGAGGTTGATTTTATGGTTTTTGGTAGAACTGTAGAGGAATTTGTTGAAAAATCTATAGAAGACATAGTTATGGAACAGACACTTGACCAACAAGTGTTGCCTGAATCTATTAAAGATTGATTAATCAAGAAAGAATCTTCAAAATCAATCTTGCAAAACACTCTTTTGAATTTGGTGTACACATCTTTGTTGTTGCTAGAACTTTCTCTGTAAATAACAATGATGTTCCTGTTGTTGTTTGTGACGTTTCTGCCACTACATCTTACCATCTAACTTTTTCCTTATTATCTTATACGACATGATTCGATTTGGTTCATCAGTGTCATTCATTCCTTCTTCTTAAGCTAAAAATCTAATAGCTCGATATGAACACTTTACTTTCAATAAACATAATAATGATATATATAAATATCATTCCTTTCCACAGGATCTTACACATCGTCTTAACTTACATCCCCGACATCTTATATACATAAATGCTACCTGTACTATACCATAGCTGAATTACAATTACTTTACATAAATATATAAGTATACCTTCTATGCTAACGGGGAAGCGTATCACGAAGGTACACTTCAATCTTTCAAAAGTAAGCTCCTCTAATCGGAGCGAAGTTCACTTCAGGTAAACTGTAGGAAAAATGTTCGTAAAAGGGTGAGTTTACGCTCAGTAAGAAAAATATGTAAAAGAGTGTTTTATGCCTCTATATCCATTTTTCCTACTTGGCTCTATAATGTCATGTAAAGCATTATAAAGCATGCATCATAAACATCTTTCATATATCGTTTACAACCATGCATATTTCTTTCAAATGGTATAAGCAAACATACTTTCTTTAAAATGTGCATCATCTTCTTTCTTTAAAACATCATACTTTATAACTTGCTTTAAAACATACATCATATACTTTAAAATAGATGGAGACTATGTACATTTATTCAAGCAACTGCATGATCATATAAATCATTTATACCCATTTATATGATTCTAATCACATAAATCATTTATACCTATTTATGTGACTTTAATCCTGTATTAGTACAATGGTGCACCATGTAATGGTCAGGGATTCTCTCCTGCCTTTAGTAATCCACAGTGAACACTAGTCAGGTGTCATCTGTGGTATTGAGGATCGGACAGGGTTCCTCGCTCAACATACATAAGACTGAGGACTTGATCAGAGTCTCTCAGCTAAATACAGGGATGCATTATCATAATCGTAGTCCATAGTCTCAAAGCATTGATTATATACTTCTTTAGAAAACACTTTTGTGTTTAAACCAAATAGGCTTTGAAATCTCTTTTCATATAGGGCAGTCAACTGGCCTCATAGGGCAGTCGGCTGCTGCTTCATAACTTTCTTTATCGAAATTAATTTCATTTAAAATTTCGATATTTTCATCTTTGAAAACATATAAGGGCAATCGACTAGTCCATATAGCAGTCGACTGGTTTTTAAACAGAATGCTTCTTGAGAAATAGCAGTCGACTGGTCATATAGCAGTCGACTATTTTTTAAACAGAATGCTTATGGAAAATTAGCAGTCGACTAGCCTTATAGGCAGTCGACTGGCTTTCAAACAGAATGCATTTTAGCAAATAGCAATCAACTGTCCCATATAGTAGTCGACTGGTTTGAAACAGAATGCTTCTGGGTAATTAATAGTCGACTGGTTTGTCTCGGTTTTCGAAAAATGACGTTTTGGTTGTCTCTAGGCAGTCGACTTCCCTTTAAGGCAGTCGGCTGCTCCTAGCCTAATTGGCATTAGGAGTCAAACCCGAAAGGTAATTTTTCTTACATAAAATCAAACGAACTTAATGAATCGATGGAAGAGTGAGATGGTTTGTCAAGGTAGCTATAGAAGGAAAACTTGGAAACTTGGAGAACACGATAGAGAAGGCTGGAAGGTTTGCTGCCGTGGGGGTGATGGATGATGGGGGTGATGAGTCATGCCTACATGCATCAAATGCATGCTCATCCCATTAATTCATCTCAGCAATTGACCATCCCTTTTTTTGACCCTTTGACCCATTTAATTATTCTTTTCCCCCTTTCTTCAACAGCCACATGTCCAATTAATTGGCAAAATTTCTGATATAATTTTCCTTATGCTCCATTCATTTCCATAATAATAAAATAAGCTCTTTGACTAATTGGCTTTCAACTTTCTTATTTCTTCCATATTCCATACACCATGCATACATCATTTATACATCAAACTTCATATTTATTTAATCATGTCAGATTATAATACGTTACAAACATGGAGAAATTTCATGGAATTTGGGGATTTCACATTGTTGAATCGACTTCTCCTCCTGTCACAACTCCTGTTACACATTCATCTGAAATTTTAATCTCAAATCTTGACAAAACACATCCGTCGCCAAATCTTGAAACTGATTTACTCTAGGATTTATTTAGTTTTTAGACTCCAACAACTCAAAAGGAGATTAGGTTTGCATCCTCTCTTATCTCAACTTTACACAAAAAATGCAGGGAAAGAAAAATAAACATCATGCTTTTCTTCCCAATACCAATTCTTATATCTTTTTAATCTGTGCTGCTCAAAATTCAAGAGAGAAGTCAACAATCTCCTCAAACTTAGGAACCACTATGTTTTGCCTCGGCTAAAAGAAAATTGTTCAGATAAATGTTTGAATAACAATAAAAATAGAATCTGGCTATATAATTCACTATTTTCTATTGTTATCAATCCTTAACTATCCCAAATAAAACCTTTTTCTTACTTTTCCACAATGAGAAAGGAAAAGGAATATTTGGACCTCTGACTGATTCTGACGATGACACTTCTCTATATAATATACCCCTGAAACAATTAAAATCTAGGTATAAAACTAATTTTTCTACTTTCAATCTATTTTTTTTGTCTTTGTCATCCACTTCATTTTTCAATGTCGTTGGATAATTTTGTGCATATTCTTTAGTTTTTTCTCCTCTTTCCTGCCCTCTTTTCCCCTTGAAACAGTGTGCTTTTTTTTCCCATAGATTCCTGCTATA
The DNA here is from genome assembly GCA_031772115.1 of Heritiera littoralis. NCBI lineage: Eukaryota > Viridiplantae > Streptophyta > Magnoliopsida > Malvales > Malvaceae > Heritiera > Heritiera littoralis. Next base: position 900,380 of record JAPDPK010000142.1, on the reverse strand, counting down.
TAACAAATATGAAAATCATCTTCTACCATACCTGATAAGCCTCTTTGAATTGTAACTTGATTAATATCACTCCTTTTCTTTTTGCTCATTGTACTTATATTCATTTTTAAAACATATTTTTATATTTATCATGGAAACAATCTTCTACTTTGTTCATTAGATTTTTCTTGCTGCAAATCTCACTTTTTCTGTTTGAGAGAAACATGATAGTCATTTACATTATTTCAAATAATATCTTTTCTAACAATACAACATTGTGTGCTCTCTTTTATCCACTCTATCGAATTGTTAATTACAAACTTATATTCTTCACTTTTTTTTATATCCAGGGACAAAGGAAAAAGAAAAATGTGATCATCATATGCATACCAACATGTCATATCTCTTTTGTGTTAACTTGCTTATTACAGAGACATATTACTAGTTAAGATAACAACGATTGCATCCTTTTAATGAACATTAAACACGACCTCTACAGCACTTGTTTGGTTTCTCATCATGATTACTTTTTGTTTTTTTGTTTATCATTCTTGTGTATTTGAAAGGTTTCATAACAATTACCTGGGCTTTTAACTCTTTTGCTTTTGTTGCTTTTCTAGCTAAATCTTGACTGCAGATACGATACGCAAATAAATTTTAACTTATGCTATATTGTATATATATACACCAAATACTACGCTGAAACTTTCTTTAATATAATAAGTCAATGCAGCGTATCTTTAATTTGTCCTTATTTGTTCTTTACTTGTATACATTTTTGTTATACATTTGCATCCTGCCCACTAATTGATTTTTATGCCAAGGTTGTACAGCTAATTATATATATATTTTTCCCTGACTAACCTACTAATGTAGCTCACCATCTCTTTCATTTTTTACTTACCTGAATCATTTGAATTGTTTGGATAAATTGACATTTCCCATACTCATCAATTTCGGCTATCCCTTGACTTAGTTACTAAACAAAACATTTGTTCAGTTTTTGCCAGATTTAGAATACTAAAGTAGCAATGCATGACAACCATTGTCCCTTTGTCACAAAAAACAATGCCTATATCAACATTTGTTTTCTCCTGACTTTTCTTGATCATGTAAATGCTATGCTACTAGATAAACCATCCACTAACTGATTTGGACATCATTAAAATAAATAAATAATTTAAACTACTGTTGTTAAACAACTGTATACTCGTCACAGCCCGTGACCCTATTTTTCATCTTTTTCTATACATCTTATTTGGTTGGGCTGTCTGCGATACTTTACTTTTCTTTTACATATAAACAATTTCATATAAAATTGTAATATGAATTACATCCCCTATCTTAATTCATAAGGAAGTAGTACTGTAGATAAGTCTAAATACAGAAAATAAATTATCGTACCTTATGTAATAAATCAAGCTGTCGCATCGTCCCCATATCACAGCCGAAATCCTTTAGATGTCAGACTCTCAGTCCTCGAAAATCTGAAATGTTAAAATTAAGGGGTGAGCAAACCACGGCTCAGTAAGAGAGTTATATGGAACACTTGATATTCAACTATCTATATGCTGAAAAAGTTTTTCATTTTTCCTATAAGGGGCTCTAGGCTCACATGTAGGAAGGATATTACAGTCAGCTAAGGATCCTGATGGAGTAAGGCAAGTATTTTGAAATACCTGTCTTGTCCCGGAACCTAGAAGCAACTGTAGAGAGTAATAAAATTTCTTTTGAAATTTAAATCCTTTTTCCTTTCATTTCGTATGCTTTTCATCTTATGCTTTTATGAATTTAAAGCATTTAAAATAAATAACTAATATATATCTATTCTTTTAGATAAATATTAATTTAAAACTATCATCATTCTCTTTTAAATTCCTTTCGTATTTTATTGTACAATTTATAATTAGTACAGTGCTTTAAATAGCAAAATAAGCTATTAAATCCTTTTCGTATAACATATACATCATTTAAATCTAATATTCAATTTAAAAATTAAAATAAGAAGATTAGATTTATTTTCCTCTTCTTTCCTTTTCGAAAACAAATCACATATTCATGTCACATATAGTCTAATATTCAATTTAAAATTATAGTAAGAATATTAGACTTATAAACTCTTTTTTCCTTTTGAAAACATATTACATGTTCATATCACATGTCATATGAAAATCATCTCGTAGTACTAAAATCAGTACCGTAATAAGCATTATGTAAATGCTGTAAATCACTTTCATTTAACTTATCACATATCATGTAAAACATTTAAATTTCACGTATCACATATCATATAAAACATTTTCATATATGGAGACTGAGGCAATCATCACTCATATCATGCTATAAACCCCGAAGGATAAAGAAGTAAATATATCAGATCTATGGCCATAGTCTATCATTGTCTTCGGTGGATCACTGATCAGGTATCGATCAGGACTACATATCACATATCACATATTACATGTCACATATCACATATCAGCATGATAGGATGCCAACTAGTCTCAAAACCATGTTTTTCATCATCAGTAAACCTTTATGATATTTATAAAAATATATAATTTCATAATTTAAACCATAAAGGTTATAAAACCATTTAGTGAATATTTAAGAAATATTTATAAAAATATTCACTTTATTTCTTTTCTTTTTTCATCTTGTATTACGTGTAATTTACATATCAAGAGAATTTTCAGTGATTTCATTATCACCATTCTCGAAAACATGAATATTTTAAAATCACTTTCATTTTATTCATGTTTTTATGGAAAATATTCAGTTTCTCGATTTTCGTGATTGAAAATTGTTAGCTTTAAATTGCAATATATATTTTGAAATGACAAAAACTTAAGTAAGCTTTAATGTCTTAATTCACATTGTAAATTTGCTCATCACACATGATTTTCTCAAATCATTTTCAAGTGATCATATCAAACTTAAGACCATGATTTAATTACATACTCTTATTGGTCTTAATACTTTGTAATGTCTTGAATATTTTAGAAAATCACTTGATGAATGTTTGGACAATATTTTCATTTGAGAAAGTCAAGAAAAACTCCCTTAAAACTTATAAATGGTTTGGGTTGAATTAGGATCAAAGGTCATATCATTTCTAACCCAAAAGTGCAGGAAAAATGCCCTCTGGAAGAAAAGGATCGATCCCCACTGTAGCAGGATCGATTCCCTTTTGGCAGAAAGTCTTCCCAAGGTCCCTGAAGCCCAGAATTAAGATTTTGGACAAAAGGGATCGATCCCCACTGTAGCAGGATCGATCCCTTTGCACCAGAAAGTCCCCAACGGCTATTTTCTGTGAGATACAACGGCTAGTTTCGGTTTTGGCTCCAACCAACGTCCACAAACCATCCAAGGGGCTATAAATAGAGGCTTAGAAGCTAAAGGAAGCAAGAGGAACAACCAAGCAACATCATTCATCATCTTATTCATCTTCCTCAAGCCTCAACAACAAATCAAGAGCTATAAGTCTTCATCTTCCATCATTCACTTATCTCTTGTATTGTTTAGCACAAATCTTGTATAGGCTTTTACTTGTACCTAATTTCTGTAATCAATTACCTTCTTAGAGGTCTTCTTTGATTACATATCTTGTAAACCAAAATCACACCTTGTAAAGGGGAGGTTTCTCTTTAGCCTAAGAAAAAGAGGGAGGTTTCTCTTGAGCCTAGAAAAAGAGGGAGGTTTCTCTTGAGCCTAGAAAAAGAGAGAGGTTTCTCTTGAGCCTTGAAAAGAGGGAGTGTAACAAATTCAAGTTAGTGAATTTGGGAAAATCCTTGGGAGCGTCTCAAGGTAGAGGACGTAGGCAAGGTTGCCGAACCTCTATAAATCACTTGCGTACATTTCTCTTTCCCTACTCTCTTTAATTACTTGCAATTATATTTGTGCTTATTGTATTGAATTTGAACTGCATACTTGCCTAGCTTAGAGAACTTAGAAAATATTCAAATAGGCTAGAGAATTTAGAGAAACCGAAAAACGGGCTTAAGATTAGTTAAAAACCGATTCACCCCCCCTCTCGGTATAGCCTATAGAGCCAACAAAAATCATTTCTTGTATAATAAAATCATTTATTATGATTTTTTGTAGTTTTCTAGAAATTTTAGGCAGCATAACGGTTGCCGATTTACTAGCCTTCCTGCACAGAAAATACAGTTTATATTTCAGCCAGTAAATCACCACAATATTCTAACCGAGAATTTTCCATGGCATTTTATAAATTTAATGCATAATTAAAATGTGCATACCGAATATCCTTACAGGCTGTACATGCCTACCTTACCTTTTTCGGGTCGATGACTTCCTCGTTATCAGTTGCGCCCGTACTCCATCTCTTCCGATTCCATCATCTCATTCGTTGAGAATAATTTCTGAAATTAAAATTCTAAAATTTAGAATTTTTTCATAATTTTTAAATAATTTAATAATTATAATTTCTCGTAAATTCCTACCGAGAATTTCCCGAAATTTTCTCTTTCCTTATTCTTCTTCCTTTTTCTTCTTCTTTTTCTTCTCTTTTCTTTTTCTTTTTCTTTTCTTTCTTCTTTTTCTTTTCTTTTTCTTTTCTTTTTTCCTTTTCTTTTTCCTGGTCTTAACCGGTTCAGACTAGTCCAACCCCCCCTCACCACCGGTTCTCCTCCGGTGGTTGGTTCTCCGGTGGTTCGACGTCTCCACAGCTAGCCGACGTCACGGCGAAGCTATGACTGGTCTCCGTTTAGCCCAGATCGGTGGCACGGCGACAGATCTGGAGGCGTGGGTCTCGGCTTCTTCCTCCCCTTTTTCTTCCTTCCTTCCTTCGTCGTTTTCCTTCACCACCGGCGACTCCTTCTTCTTGGTCTCCCTTCGGTGATGGTGATGGTGCTGGTGGCGGTGCCTGAACCGGCCAGCATTGTTGTTTCCTTCTCTTCTCTTCTCTTCTCTTCCGGTTTCCTTCCTTTCCCTTTCTATTTCAGCCCTTTCTCTCTCCTTTTTCGTCGTCGGTCGCCTTCTCTTCCTCTCTTCAGCACGCCGGCGACGTCGCCCTTCTCTCCCTCCTCCTTTCTCTCGGCTGGTCGAAGGGGTCGGCTCCCTCCTCTTTGGTTTCGACAGAAACGGGATCTAATTTCCTGTTTTTGTTTTAACTTATTTTTATTTTTTATTTTTTTATATATAATATATATAATTATATTTATATAATTATATATATAATTATTCTATTAGATATATATATGTCTTAATATATATATTTCATATATATATATATACAAAAATGTATTATAATAATATACATATGTATTTATTTAATATAAAATAGTATATATATAATTTTATAATATATACTATATTTCATATATATACATATGTATTTATATAAAAACATATAAAAATATATTTATATAATCTAATTATATATATATAATATACGAATTTTTATTTGATTTGGATTTCTTAATAGCCAAAATACTTATGCTCATTTTCATTTTTTATTTAATTTGGATTTCCATTTATCCAAATTAAATTTCCTCTTATTTCATCATTTCATAAATTTTTGAAAATTCCAACAGTATTTCCCTTTTTGTAAATAAATTCATTTATTTATTTAACTTCTCTATTTGCTTTAATATTAAATTTACAAATATTTAATATTAATTTTAGAAAATTCACGGTTATCACATTCTCCCCACCTTAAGAAATTCTATCCTCCGAATTTAACTTAAATTAAAGGTGGTACCGTTCTGTATACTCCTTATTTCTGACCTTTCAATCATCTTTTGACTAATACTGCCAGCATACTTTCAACATCAAAATCACTTTTAAACCATTCATGTCATCTTTCATCACATATATGTATTCTCTCTATGGATTACTTTATCAATTGGGAGTTATCACTTTCCACTCCTTTTCGTACGATACATCATTCATACTGTTCATCATCTGTTTTTTTTTTCAATTAGTGCCAAGTCGATATAGTTTGGTAACTATCATTTATCGATTTAAATCAATAGTCTGTAATTGTCCCAGTAGCTTTCACATCTCGTGCATATGCTCTCTCAACATATCATCGAGCATTTCCGTACTACGCTCACATATTTACATCATGTACAGAGCGGTGCTGTCTATAAATTTGAAATCTTAGAGCCTTTTGCTCTTTCCCATAAACATATAGCTACTCAGAGATTCCCATTACATATAGGGCTCACTGGAACTTCACATATATTCTCATCATTTTATAATCATATTTCGACTACGGCACTAAAGAATCTAAGAGTTTGATAATGGAGAAGTGATTTCATTAGACAATCAGTCCTTAATCACTTCCATATTATCATATCTCTTTTAGACTCTTTATTATCCACAATACTCATTTTTACATTTATTTCATCAAGGCTGCATCTCATTGCAGACTATACTGTTAATCATTTCTTACAATAATTGAATCACGAGACAATCATCTTCTCTTTATATCTCTTTTCATACAGTATGCTCATTACATCTCTTCTTCTTATGGTATACTCAATATCACTTAAATTTTAGAATATACCTGAATTTATACTCTTTCCATAATTTAAATTCCATAGGTGACAAATCAATCATCCTTTTTGTCACCGTGTTATCCATACCATTTCACCATTTCGAGGTATGTGTATATATATTTATATCATTTTTCCATTTACATTACTGGTAGTAAAATGTAAATCATTTATTTACTCCTTTGAGTATCATTAAATTTCACATGTCAAATTTGGCTCAATCTTACATCTAGCCGTAACCATGTGATAACCAAAGCGAAATCATTTTCAGTCTTAAATTCGGGAACTACTTCATATTCGTGTTCCCTCATCATCATGTACTTATCTTCTTATTACATTTTCATCTTCTCACTTTCATCATTTCAATCAACTTTTCTTCAGTGGTATAGTACTCCAATATTAAACTCTTTTAACATTTTAATTGCCATCTTTACACTTATTCATTCACCGACTTTAACTTCTTTAATTATCAGTCATATCTGTAGAGCAGCTAGTCCCATAAACTCTTCTATAGACTGGCAATAATATCTAGCTAGACTCAGAAATTTTGTATCTCAATCACTGTCTTTCAATCATAGACAGTGTGATAACCGTAAATTTTCCATTTATTGGAAATAAATATTGGAAAAAATAAATATTGGAAATAAATAAATAAATAAAATTATGAGAACGGGATACTAGTGAAAATCCTGAGAATTGAGAAACAAACGGATGGTGGAAATCCGAGTAAAGGAAAATTAAATTGGAAAAATAAGATGAGAATTATGGAAAATAATAAAAGAGGAAATTTAATTTGGATAAATTAAAATCCAAATTAAATAAGGAAATTGAGAAATGAAAATAAAATATGTTTATATAATTACAAATTATATAAATGTATTTTATACAAATACATATGTATTTAAAATACTATATAGTATATTTTCATATACGTTGGTATATATATGGAAATATATACTATTTCATAAATTTAAATAATACATATGTATATAAACATAATATCTTATGTGTATATATATAATTATATATATATATACATATAGAAAAAAGGTAAATGTGATTTTATATTAAAGTTTATATGTATATATATATTGTATTATAACATTTATATAATTGTATATATAAATGTTATTTATTCTAAAGTATATAAATATATACACACACACACACATATATATATTTATACTAGAGATACATTTTTATACATAAAATACATATCTTTATATATATATATATATATATAAAAAATATATAGTACCATAATATATATAATAATAATATTATATGTATTATGTATATATAATATATATGTATATATGTGTATATAATTAAATCAGAAAATAAAATAAATAAAGAAAAACAAAAGGGAGGAATCGGGAAGGATCCCGATTCTGCCTCCCCGAGTGGCACCGGCCACTGTCATCGGAGAAAGGAAGAGAGGAGAAGGGAGAGAGAACGTCGACTGACGAGCCAAGGAAAGGAAGAGATAACCGGCAACGGAAGACGACGGAAACAGAATCGAAAACAGAAGAAAATTCCGGCGGAAGCCAAGAGGAAAAGAGAGAGAGGATCTGGCGGTGCCGGCGGAATCGGTCGCCGCCATTGCAACCGAAGCTTCACCGGAGGAATAGGAAGACGTGGGAGGCCACCGGAGAGGCAGGGAACGACGGAGGAAGGCTGACGGAGGAGGAGAAGAAACCGAGGCAAAACCGAGGCAAAACCGAGTAGATCCGCAGCCGTGCCGTCGATCCAGGCCGAGCTGAGGCCATTGGCAAGTTCGTCTCAACACCGGCCAGCTGCTGAGCCACCAAACCGCCAGAGAACCGGCCGCCGGAGAAGAACCGGTGGTGAGGGGGTTGACCGGTCTAGCTGGAAAAGAAAGAAAAGGAAAAAGAAAAAGAAAAAGAAAAGAAAAAGGAAAAAGAAAAAGAAAAGAAAAGAAAAAAAAAGAGAAAAAGAAAGAAGGAAGAAAAAGAAGAAAGAGAAAGAGAAAGAGAAAAGGAATTCCGGGAATTTGAAAAATTCTCAAGAATTCAGAAATTACGAAAAATCTCGGGAATTACGAGAATCGAAAATTCCCTCGATAACCGAGCCGATGGAATCGGGCGAGGTAAACATGGGCGCGACCTTCGAGAGGCAGTAGCCGACCTGAAACAGGTAAGGGAGACATGTGCCGCCTGTAAGGATATTCGGTCACATGTTTTAAATTATGCATTTAATTTATAAATGCAATTTATAATGATTAGTTTTGAAAATTGTGGTGATTTATCGGTTTCAAATTGTGGTGAAATACCAGTTGAGAAATATAAACTGTATTTTCCGTACAGGAGGCTAGCCAAATCGGCTACCGTTATACTATCAAAAAAATTATCGAAAAAATACTAAAATTTACCGAAAATCACTGAAAACCAAAATAAAAGATTTGATTTCACTTGAATTGATTTTCGAGTACGAAAATCGAGAAATTAAGTAAATTTCATAAAACATGAATATAGTGATATTTAATTTTAAAATATTCATGTTTTCGAGAATGGTGAAAAGGAAATCACTGAGAATTCACCCGGTAGGTGATATTTCACGTGAAACGAGATAAAAATGAAAAAGAGACTGAAGTGAATATTTTTATAAATATTCTTAAATATTCACTTGATTTCATATAAAACCTTTATGGTTTTAATTATGGAAATAATTAATTATGAAAATTCCATAAAGGTTAAGAAATGAAGAAAAACTATGATTTCGAGACTAGAGGTCTCTACACGTGTTTTTAAAAGAAAATATGGTGATGGGAATTTAAAGTTAGAAAATAAATAATTTATTTTCATAAATTATAAAAATGATTTGTTTGAAATTTCGATAATTATAAAACCATGTTTTCGATTGAATGCATGAAAAAGCGTGCATATGTGTTTTACAGTGGAAAAAGATAGTTTTGCTCTTCTATACTTTCAGTGATGATTTTGCAAACTGTCTTCATCGTATGGAAAACATGATATATACCTTTATGAAATAATTTGAAAAATGTTATTTATTTTATAAATTTCATAAAGGTGATTATATTTACATGTGAGCTTTATGGATATTTGATTTACGGTGTTTAAAATTCATAAAGGCTAAGGTGCGGTTTTTATACTGTTTTGAGACTTAGGCCCCAAGCTTCATGCATCATACCATACTGTTACTGTCACGTGGCTGATTGACCAGCTAGTCATCAGCGTCCCGGATTGTCGCCTAGCAAGCGTACACCGAGGACATATTATAGATCATGGCCATAGATCTCATTACTGTTACTGTGTCCCTAGTGGACGAGATAGCATGATTTAATTATAGGGTGATGCCTAGTCTCACATATTGATTACTATTTACTGAAAGGATTCACGGAATCCTATTTACTGTACTGTACTGTTTATTGTACTGAATTACTGTACTAATTACTGTTTACTAATGAAAAACCGTACCAAAACACTGTTTACTGAACTGTACTGTATATTGAAATGGTAGCCACTGATTACTGTTTTACTGAACTAAAAGTTACCATTTACTGTTTACTGAACTGAAAGCTACCGTATACTATTTACTGAATTGGTAGCTACTGTTTACTATTACTTACTAAACCGTATCGAGATACTGTTTTACTAAATACTAAATATATTGTTGTCATAACGTATTAAGTTTTAGAGAAAACTTAATAACTAGACACAAAATCTATGGAGTCGCCACCAACCATTCTACCTAGGTGTGATTGGTCACCTATTCAAACTATGGATAAGACTGGTCTACATCTCAAATTTAGGGTTCGGGAGTACGGTTACGTGTGAGGAAGGATTAGCACCCTCGCAACGCCCATCCTAAAATGGTACCAACTAGCTTTAGGTTATCTCAAATTTGCCTTAGTTAATCTTAAGTTCAATAATTTAATATTGGAAAATATTTCTAAGCATCCTCCATTAAGCTGGTGGGATAGCTTAAAAAATTCTCCTCACCTCAAGAGTATTCAAGTAGTACTATATGACTTGCTTGAAGAGGCTCCGTCGTCGGATTCATTTTAATGTTTTATGAAAAATTCCTAACTTTGACTCTTTCTACCCAATTTATTCTTGCCATTCTATTATTGATTAATTCTTAATTTTATTTGTTCATTTTATTATTTTCTATTTATGTTCTTGACTAATATTTTTATCTATTATTAATTGTCATATTTATTCGTGAATATAAATTATTTTTATTTTAGAAAATGAATATAAATCATTTTATAAAAAATTCCTTTAAAATCCTCCATTAAGCTGGTAGAATTTAAAAGAAATTCTCTTACCTAAAGATTCCAAAGTATTACTTAAGCATAACCCTCTTTGGAATCTTATCATCGGAATAATCCATACTCACTTTCATGAATTATTATTAACTAACTCTTCTTATTATTGTATTTTATTTATCATATTCTTTTATTATTATTTATTATATTTTAGAAAATGCACATGAATTATTTTTATTGAAAATTTCCTTTAGCTCCTTCCATTAAGCTAGTCAGACCATGGAGGAAATCCTCTCACCTAGAGATTCCAAAGTATTACTTAAGCGTAACCCTCTTTGGGATCTCATCATAGGAACAATCAATATTCATTCTCAATAACTCCTATTCATCATTTTATTATCTCATCAAGTTTCATTACTATTTATTATTGTTATTTTATTATTATAGTTAATGTGAATTATTGAAAAGTTTTTTATCTTCTTAATTAATTACTTTAATTTTAATTTTAATTTAATAAAAAAGAAATCAATTATTTTATAATCTTAAAAAATGAATAAAAATCATTTATTATTGAAAAACTATCTCTAGGCCATCCATTAAGCTGGTGAGACCTTGAAAATAATTTTCCCGCCTAGAAAATTTCAAGAAAATCACTTATGCGTGATTCTCTCGATATTTCATCGTTGGAGTAATTCATATTCCTTTTTTTATTATAATTTTAATATCTAATTTTATTTATTCCATTCCTTGTTTTGCTACTCATTCTTATTTCCATTATATTATCATGGATCGTTAATATTGTTTCTAATTTTTATAAATAATTATTCTTGCTCTAATTTAATGATAAATCTACTGATTATTCATATTTTAATTTTATAAAAATGGATATAAATTACTTTTTATTGAAATCCTATTTAGACCTTCCATTAAGCTGGTGAGGCCTTGAATAGAACTTTCTCATCTAGAAATCTTTAAGAAAATTACTTAAGCATAATCCTCTTAATTTTTCATCATCGAAGTAATCATATTCATTTTTTATATTTTTCATTTACTGAATCTTATCATTATTTTATTATTTTAATTTTATATTTTGTCATATTTACATTTATTATTTTTTTTATTATCCTAAAGAGTTATTTCATTATTACAAATTATGAATATCTAAATTAACTAATCAATTAATTAATTAATCTTAATCTTACCCAAGTTGACCAATTAATTAATTAATCAATTAATTTTAATCTTACCTAAAGACATCAAGAGTTAATCAATTTATTTGAAACTAGAATTAATCAATTGATTTGGAACTAGCTTAACAAACAAATAAAGTAAAATAACCAAAGAATACAAGCTACAGTTACCTTTGTTCCTTCACCATTCACGTACATGTGAAAAGACTTGCCTCTGTAATTTTCTCCTTCACTACTAGCCTTGGTTTTTTAGTTGTCTTTTTTCTTCTTTATTAACTGCAGTTCACGCCTTTCCTTTGCTTTGATTTCACGTGGCTTGCAAAGAATATTTCGAACATCAAGCGAAGATGGTAACAAGGCTGGATAGAAACGGTAGAGCACCACCTCGTAATGGCCCTCAATACAGAACCTGAAACGCAGCAGTGCGGGAGTGGTTGACTGCAGCGAGAACTAAATGAGTGCCCTCTCCTTTTTTGCCTTCCTTGTTAACGCCCCGTCTCTTTCCTATCTTCAAAGTTTTGCAATATATGTGTCACCAAAGCCCAGCCACAATACATCGACGCAGCAAAGCATGTCCAACTCAGCAGGTTATGGTAACATGTAAGTGAACAACGGGCGAAGATGGTGCTGGAGCAGGCGGCTCGGTGATGCTGGAGTCAAGTTTCGAGCTGCAACAATGGTGATGATGCACGGTGCAGCGATAAATATGAGTGCAGCATGAAGCGGCGGGGCTGGAAGTGATGATGGCAACAAAATTGCAACGTAGCAGAGGAAGGCTCAGTGCAGGGCTGTGGCTATGAACAGAAGCAAAGCCAGGATGATGATGATGATAACCATGGACAGAGGTGCAATGGCAAGGAAGATGGGCCAGGAGAAAGGCTGAGTGATTCGATGGTGGTGAGGCCAGATGTGGTGTAGTGCAGGTAGGGGTTGATACTACTTGGAGAAGGGTGAGGATGTTGAGGAGGGTTCGGTGCAATATGGTAGGCCTCCGTTTTCTTTTCAAGATGATGATGAACAGTGAATAATAAAGCCCCCTCCCTTCCTTTCTGTCGTCCCCCCTTTTCTTTCTTTTTCCCACGTTTTTTTTAGGTTCTTTTCTAGGTTTTTTTTATGGTTTTTCTAGGTTTTTTTAGGGTTTTTCTAGGTTTTTTTTTTAGGGTTTTTCTAGGGTTTTTTCTCTCTTTTATTCTTGATTTTTTTTTTGGAAAACCTTTATTAATGCTGTGTATCAAATCTTTTGATTCTAATGTTGATTTCCAATTTTGCACAATCTTGGAGTTGACTTATTTGATTTAATTTCCAAAATTTTCCTTCAAATCCTTCCTCAAAATTTTCTGTTGATTTTCTTTCCAAATTGACATTGGTTTTAATTGACACGGTTTATTTTTTAATTTTTCAATTTGATACTATCCAAATTCGTTTCATTGATTTCTCATTGACTTGCCTTATGTTGAGATCTTGATTTTCCTTTCCAAATTTCTCTTCTTTGATCACTTCATTATTTTTTGTTATCTTTTTTATTTTTATTTTTTTTCATTTTCTTTTCATTTTATTATTATTTTTTTTTATTTTTTTTTATTTTAATAATAAACAAGGTAGTAATACAAAAATTAAATTCATCGTCTAAAAAAAGATCCCGGACAAAATGGGGTGTCTACAGTTGCCCCTCTTTGTACATTTGCTATGAAATAGTAATTGTGCAAAGACATAGACATCCATTTTGTCCGCATCCATTTTATTTTATTTTTCCTTTTTTCAAATTTTTTTTCCTTTTTTCAAATTTTTTTTCTTTGTGGATATTTACTTATTCTAAAAAGAAATTGGTTTTCATCATGAAAATGCTCATCCGACCAGGAAGGCCCTGAAACTTTAAAAATTTCTCATCTCAAAAATGCTCCTTCGACTAGGAAGGCCCTGAAACTTTAAAATTTTCCCATCTCCAAAATGCTTTTTCATCTCCAAAATGCTCCTTCGACTAGGAAGGCCCTGAAACTTTAAATTTTCTCACCTCTTAAATGCTCCTTCGACTAGGAAGGCCCTGAAACTTTAAATTTCTCATCTCCAAAATGCTCCTTCGACTAGGAAGGCCCTGAAACTTTAAATTTTCTCATCTCCAAAATGCTCTCCAAATGCTCCTTCGACTAGGAAGGCCCTGAAACTTTAAATTTCTCATCTCCAAAATGCTCCTTCGTCTAGGAAGGCCCTGAAACTTTAAATTTTCTCCTCTGTAAAATGCTCCTTCGACTAGGAAGGCCCTGAAACTTTAAATTTTCTCATCTCTAAAATACTCCTTCGACTAGGAAGGCCCTGAAACTTTAAAATTTCTCCTCTAAATGTGTTCAATTATGCTCGGAGGTTTTACGGATTGTACCCAGAGGATTTGATGAATCATGCCCGGAGGTCTTATAGATTGTACCCAGAGGTTCTAATGAATCATGCCCGGAGGTCTTACAGATTGTACCCGGAGGTTTTAATGAATCATGCCCGGAGGTCTTACAGATTGTACCCAGAGGATTTGATGAATCATGCCCAGAGGTCTTATATATTGTACCTGGAGGCTTTGACCTTATCTCATCATTTCAATTCTATCTTCTAGATCATCTTATCATCACAGTTTCTTCTTTTTGTTATTTCCTATCACACTTTTTCATCTCATCACATCTTTCAATCCATTTTTCATTATCCCATCATATCCATAACTTTTTAATTTCCTCTTTCTTTCCAAATTTTAACATTTTTGTTTCGAAACTTCATACCTTTTTTGTCACATCTTATTCCTAATCTTTCTCACATTTTCTGATTTTTTTTTCTTTTTGTCTCTCTCTTTTTTTTTTAATTTTCCAAATTTTTAGTCATCTAGTCTTTCAGAACTCTTTTTTTTATCCTATTGTCTTAACAAACAAACTCTCTTTTTTTTTTGTGTCAGAATGCATGTAATGGAATGCAATGCCATGCATGTCAAGAATGCAATGCAAATGATAAACAATGCCTTACCAAGTCACATCATCAGCCTACCTTATTCCTTTCTTCAAAAATTTGTCATCCTTCAATCTTCTCTTTACCTTATCATTCAATCTTTCAATGCCTCATCATTCTTCTTTCTTCAAATTTAGCAATCCTAAAATCATTTACCCCATCACCATCGTTCATTCAATCTTCTTCTTGCCCCACAATTCTTCTTTCTTTAAATTTAGCAATCATCACTCGTTCAGTCTTCCCATTGCCCCATCATCATCATTCATTTAGTGTTCTTCTTGCCCCACAATTCTTATCAAATTAAAACTCATCTATCCAAATCATAACAACAAAATCGTCCCAAACTATTCACAAGAACATTTCACCACTTCTCATATTTTCACAAAAATTCATGCTCTCGTAACAACCAAAGGCTGCCCCAAGAATAGTCTTAAAAACACCATTACCACACTTGGTTTCTTTAAAACAAGAACTTGCCCCCATAAAAATCACAAAACTCTCATTTTCCACTTCTTCAAGTTCCTTTTTCAAAATAGGAAATTGCCTCACATAATAATTTTCCAAGATAAAAACATTTGACTTTTAAATCTCTTAAAAATTGGTGATTACTATTGAGAACAAATAGAACGAGTTACGACTTGGTCTATTTGAATAAATGTGCTGATTTGGTGCATCAAGGATGTTTGGTTATCAAGAAAGGTTTTATTGATCAATGTCTCTTCATCTTGGCTCACAAATGAAACAAATTCCTTGAAAATCATTATTCCTTTTGTAAAAGTAACTTTGACAGAGCACAATCCATTTTAGCATTCTCTTAATTTGTTGATATGTGGACTTTAACAAATGTCAAGACTAGCTGTGATGGCTCAAATTTCTGGGCAAGGATTCAAATCTCAAATCAGATTTTCAAGGTGATGGTTTTTCAATTTCTCAAAAGGTCTTGATTGAAAGCATCACTCTTCTGGTTTTTCTTCTTTCTTATTATTGCCTTAGCATAGTCACAAACAATGGCCTTGAGTTGTTTCAAATTTGCTCTAAACTGCCCTTTCATGGGTTTTCACCCTAGAGCTTCATTCTCTTTTTTTCTTCTTTTTCTTTTTTTTTCTTCTTCTTTTTTTTATTGATTATTCTACCATGCATTTGAGAATTCAAATTTCATTACAAACTAAATAATGATGATGGTTTCTCAAAGAAAAGCTTTTCAATACAAGCATCTTTATTTGATCAAAATGGACTTTTAAGCACGTACCGTAGGCCAAGGTTTAGGGTTTTCAAAGAATGGATAAATAGGCCCAAAATAAGTGTTTTCAAGGTTTATCAAACCAAGGATCATTTCTTCGATTGTGAACATCTGTCCTTCCCACTCTTCGAAGCATTTTTCTTTTCTTTTCTAACCTTTTATTCTCATTCATTTCTTTTTTTTTTTTTCACATCTACCTTTTTCATTTTTTCAATTTCTTGTTTTTTCATATTGATTTCCATCTTCACATATCCTTCTTCTCACATTTGCCCCTTAACAAGGGCATCATTTTCTTGCATTTGACATAAGACCAATCACTAATGCTTCTTAAACTCCTCTGATGTATTTGCCTCTCCAATGTGGAGGGTGATCCTTGGTCAAGGTTCATTTAGAAAGAAATCAATAAGCTCAAAAGGGGTAACAAATGGATGATTTCATTTCAGTAATAGGAATATGAAAGATGGCCATTTGTCATATCAAATATTAACACTTCTATTGAAAACCAATCCTTAAGATGAAAATTTGGCTTTTGAAATCATTTGAATATCCCTCATGCATGGTTTCACAATCAATTTTTTCTTTTCTTTTTTCTTTTCTTTTTTTTTACTTCCTTTTTCTTCATTTCTTTTCACAACTCATGCCCAGAATGTATAAACTCAACTTTATGAAGGCCATATGCAACAATTTTCATCATCATGGTTTAAGATCGGAAAAAGGATATCAATCAAATTAAGAATGGCCATTAAAAGATATTGAGGTTATCAAAAGCTTAGCTCTTTCAATCATTTTGCCTCAAGGTGTAGCGAAGGATGATTTGAGTTAGAAAGTTCAAGTTATAAGAAAGAATTTTGGGTTGATGTGTTTGGGACTCTTAGCTTGGCCTTAACATCTATCAAATTTCCAAATACAAAGTCCTTCAAAACAATTCAAAAATTTTTGCAAATTCATCAATCATTTCATTGCTCATCGCCTTAACGAAGATCACTGACTTCAAAAGTTCATCATGGTAAGCAAAAATGAATGAATTTCGAGTTTGTTTGTCTCTTTATGGATTCCAAGTTTTCACTGAATCGGAAAGTATACTAGAAATGTAATGGCTAGGTCTATTCATTCTCAATAAAAATCACCAATGATTTCAAAATTATTTTATTTCATCTATTTGGAAAGAAAAATATGGAAAGCTTTCAAAACAACTTGATGAAAATTTCAAGAATCTTGAGAACATCTCACATCCACAAATTACATATAGGAAATTTGGCCTATGGAAGAGCAGACTTCCATTGTTCAATAAGCTCTTGAGTTAAGGCACCACTACTGATGAGTTCTTCAACCTTTTCTCCAACATGTCACATTTATGTTGTATCCCTACAGCCAGACTGTCAACTGCCTCTCTCTTTAACTTTTCTTGTTCAACAGGATCATCCAAGTTTAGGACAAAAATAGGGTCAACAGGACTAGACCCTATACCAAGTTAACTTTGTCCTAGAGTACGGCCTTGTCCTCCCATTGAAGGTGTTGCATGAGCATAAACCTTTGGAGACATTTGGGCTTGATGGGTGAACCCTGGAGGGTATGGTGGATCATCACTAGGATATTTCTCCGCTGTTAGGTCTTGCACAACTCCTTTCCTTTTAGTCATACTCATCATCAACTCCATCATCTTGGTCATTTGCTCTTGAGTTTCCTCTTGAGCTTTAACAATCTCTTGTTGCACCTTTTCTATTTCATCAATTCGTGCCAACTGCTCATTCTCCATGACTCTTGTTTGCAAACAAGTATCGTATGGGTGACTGGCAATTTTGACGGCCGAGCTATCTTCTCACCTTTATTACCATAGTCTAAATCAAGATGCCATGATATGCACATACAAACCTATGTATGACCAAAAATGTCTAGATGTATAGGTGCAATGTTCAAATTGACATGTTATGCATCGCAAAATCAAAGGAAAGCCTCATGTGATGAATTGTCACGACCCGTGACCACATTTTTCATCTTCTTATACACATCTTAACCGGTTGGGCTGTCTATGATACTTCACTTGTACTGACTGTTAAACAATTTTACAATGTATTGTTTATATTTTACACATCCCCTATCGTAATTTATCAGATAAGTAGTACTGTTGACATGTCTAAATACAGAGAATAAATGATCATACCTCAAATAAATAGTCGGTCTGACACATTGTCCTTCGTGTACAGCCAGGATCCACAATCCACTGAACTCACATTTATCAAAACCTGAAATGTTGAAAATTAAGGGGTGAGCAAAACCACGGCTCAGTAAGAGAATTATATGCCTCACTTGATACTCAGCTTCCTATATGCTGAAAAATCTTTTTCATTTTTCCTATGGGCTCTAAGCTCGCATGTAGGAAGGATACTACAGTCGGCTAAGGATCCGAATGGAGTAAGGTAGGTATTTTAGAATACCATACTTGTTACGGAACCTAGAAGCAACTGTAGAGAGAAATTTTCATTTTGTTTTGAATTAATAAATCCTTTTTCCTTTTCAATCTTTCATAACCTTTTTCATATTCTTTTCAAATTAATGCTTCTATGAAATAAAGCATTTCTATAAAATAATTAATATTCGTATATTCCTTGAAAAGAATGTTAGTTAAATCATCATTTTATTTCTTTAAAATTCATTTCATGTTTTAATGTACTCTCTTAATTAGTACCGTCCTTTAAAAAGCAAAATAAGCTATTAAAATCTATTCCATTCTTAAGTTCACAAGGCATCATTCTTTTTATCAGTATGATTAAGTGTGAACGAGACGAACATTCAAGTAGCACATGTTTGAGTGGCATATATAAACAAAATCCGTTATATCACACACATCATATGTCATGTGCACAAGATCTATTTCATCCTTCGACATTTGTCGCATTCCCATCAGAACTTAGATCTTTACTAACACATCAGAACACGTGCAGCATTTAGTTCCCGAAGGATTCTAGAGGTGGCTCACACGGTAAAGTCATTGCTCAGTTTGGCCTTTACTAATACATCAAAACACGTGCAGCACTTAGTTCCCAAAGGATTCTAGAGGTGGCTCACACGGTAAAGTCATCGAGTCTCTGCTCGGTTGGGCCTTTACTAATACATCAGAACACGTGCAGCACTTAGTTCCCAAAGGATTCTAGAGGTGGCTCACACGGTAAAGTCATCGAGTCTCTGCTCGGTTTGGCCTTTACTAATACATCAGAACACGTGCAGCACTTAGTTCCCGAAGGATTCTAGAGGTGGCTCACACGGTAAAGTCATCGAGTCTCTGCTCGATTTGGCCTTTACGCCATATGTACTTTCCACTGTCTTATCAGATCTCATGTAGTACTTATGATCTCATATTTCATTTAAGACCATAAAAAGAATATTAGAATTATCATTTCTTCCTTTTTGAAAACATATTACATGTTTGTATCTCATGTCTTATGAGAATCATCTCACAGTACTATAATCAGTACCTAAATGAGCATTTTGTAAAAATTGCTATAATTCAATTGATTCTCTTATCATATTATATAAAACATGTTCTTTTCATATGTCACCCATCATGTATCACATTTTTCAGTTGGCATATTCCATCTTATGTAAAATACTTTCCTTTTTAACATATCACTAATCATTTATGGAGTCTAAGATAGACATCAATCTTATCATACTGTAAACCTCGGAGGGTAAGAGAACACGCCGGTCAAATCTATACCCATAACCTATATTGTCCTCGGTGGATCACTGATTTAGGCGTCGACCGGGACTAAACAGGTCACATATCATGCATCAGCATGATAGGAATGCCAACCAGTCTCAAAACCGTATTTTCATCATAAAATAAACTTATATGGAATTTATATAAATATAAAATTCCATAATTTAAAACCATAAGGTTTAAAATCCTTTAGTGAATATTTATAAAAATATTCATAAGAATATTCACTATATTTCACTTCATCTTTCATCTCGTAATTCGTGTAATTTATCTATTCCGAGAATTTTCGATGATTTCATTATCATCATTCTCGAATACATGAATATTCTAAAGTTCCATCTCATTATATTCATGTTTTATGAAATTTAGAAATTTCCTCATGTTTCGTGATTTACTATCGAAATTCGGAAATAAAATCATTTAATATGATTTTATAAAATTTTTCTAAAATTTTCGGCAGCATAACGGCTGCCGATTTACTAACCTCCTGCACGGAAAATACAGTTTTAAATCTTTTAGCCAGTACTTCTTCCCAAATTATTTTCAGCAAATCATGCATCATAATAATTTTCATAAAATATTTGCATAAATATTTCAATTTAAAATATGCAGACTGAGTATCCTTACAGTGCTGCACATGCATCCCTTACCTTTTTCCGGGTCGGCGACTTCCGCTTATCGATCGCGCCCGCGCTCCATTTCTCCCGATTCCTTATCTCGATTGCTGAAAATAATTTCTAGAATTAAAATTCTAATTTTTAGAATTTTTTTTTTAATTTATTTAATTTTTCTGAATTTAAATTTCCGGGGAATTTCTTACCGAATTTTCGTAAATGTCCGGGTTGTCGAATTTCTGGGAATTTTTCGAATTCCCGAAATTCTCCTTTTTCCTCTTTTTCTTCCTTTTTCTTCCTTTTTCCTCTTTTTCTTTTCTTTCTTTCTTTTCTTTTTCTTTTTCTTTTTCTTTTTCCTTTTCCTTTTCTTTTTCTTTTCTTTTCTCCTTTCTCTGGCCGGACCGGTTCAGACCGGTTTGTGCCTCATCCCGCCGGTTCGGCCGGTTCGGCTGCCGGCGGTCCTCCTTTTCGCCGGTTCACGCCTCCCCCAGCTTGTCGGAGTTGCGGAGATGCCGGATCTGGTTTCCGTTTCTCCCATTGCCGGCGACGGTGCCGGACCTAGGAGGGTGGGTTTCGGCTCCTTTCTTCCTTCGTTCGTCCTTCCTCGGCCGCCGTTGGTCTCACCGGTGGCCTCCTTCATCTTCCCCTCACCTCCGCCGAGGTTCGGGTTGGGGTGGCGGTGCCTGGACTGGCCGGCACCGCCGTTTCCCTCCTCTTTCCTCTTCGCTTTTGCTTCGTTTTCCGTCGAATCTGTTTCTCTCTTCACGCCGCCGATAGCGTCTTCCCTATCTCTAGCCGGTGGCGTCTCCTTCTCCTTCCTCCCTCGCCGGCAGTGGCGGCTCCGCCGCTGATGGTTGCGGCTGGGAGGGTCGGGATTCCTTCCCCCGATCCTTCCTTCTGTTTTCTGTTTTTATTTCCCTTTCTATTTTTGTTCTCTTTCTATTTTTAGTATACTATATAATATACATTATACCATAAGTTTTATACATATAATATATATTATATGTTATACATACATTATTTCATACATAACATTATACAATATATATTATATACAAAATACATATTGTACATTACAAAATACATGTCTAGTATATATGTGTATATTTATATATATACTTAAAATTAAGTAACATTTATATATATAAATTATATAAATGCTATAATAAAATATTTATACATATAAACTTTAATATAAAATCACATTTACCTTTCTTCTATATGTATGTATATATATATTTGTTTATATATACATGAAATATTATGTTTATATACATATGTATTATTTAAATTCATGAAATAGTGTATATATATATATATATACCAACGTATATTAAAATATATTATATAGTATTTTTAAATACAGATGTATTTATATAAAATACATTTATATAATTTGTAATTATATAAATATATTTCATTTTATTCTCTTATTTTCTTAATTAGATTTGGATTTTAATTTATCCAATTTAATTCTTTTCCTCACTATTATTTTTATCTTTATTTTCATTTAATTTCCTTCACATGAATTTCCTTATTCATCACTTCCTCATTTCTCGGGATTTTCACCAATATCCCGTTTCTCGCAAATTTTATTTATTTCCTCTTATTTAATTTCTCTAATATTTATTTTCAATATTTCTAATTTCCAATAAATGGAAAAATTTACGGTTATCACATGAATAGACACGTTTCATCTCTTTATTTTTTTTTGATTTTTTTTATTATTATATTTCTTGAAAAGAACAAATTTTCCTTCATGTGTTCGGATCCTTGGTTATCTCTACATGATGAGCTGGCATGGCTCTAACTTAAGTTGGCCTCTCAAGTTTCTTTATATGCTTGGTTTGGATAAGTAAGATTTCTAAAGGTTCTCAAATTGTTCCTCACTATCGTCCATATAGGACTAGTAAGGCACCCAATCCTCACCCATCATAGGTTACAAACGGAAAGGTTCTATTTGAGTGGGAGTATTTCGCTAGCCATTGCGGAGGTATTACCTCACGAGAGCGTAGGTACTTTACTCCCTCCTAAAAAGGATCGAGCCCGGGTCGAGGGCTTATGTATGCTAATGCAAAGTGATGTGTGTGTATGAAGGAATAATGTTTTATTTAATGTTCGTTTTCTATTAAGATCTCTTAAGCAAATTTTGAGATCACCTAAAACTAAGTATTGGCCTGACTCTCTGAAATCCCCAGTGGAGTCGCCAAACTGTCGTAACGTATTAAGTTTTAGAGAAAACCTAGAAGTCGCCACCAACCATTCTACCAAGGTGTGATTGGTCACCTATTCAAACTATGGATAAGGCTTGGTCTACGTTCAAAGATACTAGGGTTCGGGAGTACGGTTACGTGTAGGGAAGGATTAGCACCCCACAACGCCCATCCTAAGATGATACCACTTAGTTTTAGGTCAATTGCTAAATTTGCTTATGTTGATCTTTAATCTCGATATAATTATTATTGAAAAATATTTCTAAGTGTCCTCCATTAAGCTGGTGGGACAACTTAAAAACTCTTTCTCACCTCAAGAGTATTCAAGTAGTACTATGCGACTTGCTTGAAGAGGCTCCGTCGTCGGATTCATTTTAATATTTTATGAAAAATTCCAACTTTGACTCCTACCCAATTTGTTCTTACCATCCTATTATTCATTAATTCTTAATTTTATTTGTTTATTTTTATGTGAAAATGAATATGAATTATTTTTATCAAAAATTCCTTTTAGATCTTCCATTAAGCTGGTCAGACCCAAAAGAAATTTTCTTACCTAAAGATTTTCAAATCATTACTTAAGCGTAAATCTACTTGGAATCTCATCATAGGAACAATCAATATTCATTCTCAATAACCCCTATTTATCATTTTATTATTTCATTACTATTTATTATTGTTATCTTATTATTATAGTTAACATGAATTATTGAAGTTTTTTTATCTTCTTAATTAATTACTTTAATTTTAATTTAATAATATTTTTAGATAAAAATCACCTATTTTATAATTTTAAAAAAAATGAATAAAAATCACTTATTATTGAAAAACTATCTCTAGGCCATCCATTAAGCTGGTGAGACCTTGAAAAAAATTTTCCCACCTAGAAAATTTCAAGAAAAATCACTTATGCGTAATTCTCTCGATATTTCATCATTGGAGTAATTCGTATTCACCTTCATTATACTTTTCATATCCAATTTTATTTATTCCTTTTCTTATTATTATTTCTATTGTATCATCATGGATCATTAATATCGTTTCTGATTTTTATAGCTAATTATCCTTGTTCTAATATACTAATTATTCGTACTTGAATTTCATAATAAGTTTATTTTATTATTAAAAAAAATGAATATAAATTACTTTTTATTAAAAATTCTATTTCTACCTTCCATTAAGCTGTGAGGCCTTGGATTAGAATTCCTTACCTAAAATTTTCAAGATATACTTAAGAATTATCTTGATATTTCATCGGAGTAATTATATTCACTTTTATTATTTTAATATCTTTCTTTGGTCACTTTATTCATTTCCTTCCTTGTTTTATTCTTTACTACTATTATTTTTATCATATCATTAATAATTATTAATATCTTTCTAAATTTATAACTAATTGTTTTTATTGTAATTTTATAATAAATTTATTTTATTTATTTATTTATTAAAAAAATGAATATGAATTATTTGTTATCAAAAATCCTATTTAGACCCTCCATTAAGCTGGTGCGGCCTTGGATAGAATTTTTTTCACCTCAAGATCCCTAAAAGTACCACTTGAGTGTAGTCCCTTTAAGAGTTCCCTCGTCGGAATAACTCATATTTATTATATTTAAAATGTTTGTTACTATATACTTCTAAGTATTGCAATTCTAAACTACCTAAATAAATCTTAACAATGCTTTAACCATGCATTAAATTAAGCATATCATATAAAATTTATTTGAAATCTAAAAATGAAATAAAATAAATAAAATATAAAAAAATAATAAATCATAAATAAAAACAAATCGTGCCAATTATATCAAATCATGCTAATTAAATTGAAACTTACACAATCAAGTCAATAAAAAATCACATACATCAATTTATATACACAAACTACATTAATTAAATCTTATAAATACTTGTCAAATTATACTATCCATACATCAAATTAAATCTGTTAACTTATCAAATTAATTACTTAAATTATCTTATTTCACAATTTCTGTTAATTAAATTACTGTATTAATTAAAAATGTACAAAAAAATCATCAAAAGAAAATAAGAAAATCAATAAATGAAGAAAATAAATAAAACGAATTAAAAAACGAAAAAAAACAGAAAATCATCAGAAAATTGGAAAAGAAAAACCTTGCGATCGGGTCGGGTCGGATGAGGGTCAACACGCGGATCTTGGCTGCTTGAAACGACGCCGTTTTGATCCTGCAATTTAAGCTTTCTTTCCGATTTTTTCGGACAGTTTTCCGCTTTCCAGAGCAAAAAAAACAAAAAGCCTCTGAACCTAGGCGATTTCCGGTGGCCGAAAACTTCTACCGGTTGCCGGAAAACTCAACCTTTCCAGATTCCGGTGCCTTCCTCCGCCGTGCACCACCGTAAATAACCAGATCTAGGCCTAAAAACCTCTAGAAATCTTTCCCTCCTCTCCCTGAAACCAGATCTAGAGACCCCAGTCACAAAATCAATGTGCAAGTCCACAGATCTGGATCCCCAGACTAAAAACCTATACCACCGAACCCTAAACGATTGCCTCTGTTATATTTCTTGATTCTGTTTTCTGTGTGGGTTGTGGTTGTTTTTGGTTGTGCTTGTTGTTGCGGTTGTGTGGGTCGTCGTGTGTCTCTGTCTCTATGGTTTCTGTTGGTTGTGATTGCTGTGGTCTGTTCGTGTCTCCCCCTCTGTTGTTGATGTCTCTCTTGTTTCTGTGTTGTCCTCTTTATAAAAATTTAGATCTGACTATTTTGGAAATTTGGAGATCCGATTCTGATTATGCTTTTAATGTTCTGATTTTAAATTCTTTTTCTTTGATTTCCTTGCAGATTCTGAAGACACGATCTTTCCTTTTTCGTTTCTGGCGGCCATTAGGGTTTAAACTTATTTTGGGGTCACGATTTGGTTAGGGTTTGGCATGGTTTGGTTGTGTTTAGGGTTTCTGGACGGGGTAGGGATTCTGTTTGGGATTAGGGTTAATGGTTCTATTTGGGCTTTCGGGGGTTAAGGATTTTGGTTTAGGTTTAGGGTTTCATATGGGTTTAGGCTCCGTTGGGGGGTTAGGGTTTCATGGGATTTGGTGTTGGGCTAAAGGTCTCGATTAGGGTTTCTGATTAAGGTTTCTTTTTTTTGTTTTGTTTTCTTTTTTTTTAATTTTTTTGCATTTTTTATCAAAATAAATAAATGAATAAATAAAAAAAATAAATAAAAAAATAAAAAATAAAAAATAAAAAATAAAAATAAAAATAAAAACAGAAATAAAAATAGAAAGAGAAATAATGATAAAATGAATAATAATGAAAAAGAAAAGAAAAAAAAAAGATAAAAATAAAATAAAAAATAAAATAAAAAAATAAAAGAAAAAAATAAAAAATAAAAAAATATATAAAATAAATAATAATAATAAAAATAATAAAAGTAAAAATATAAAGGAAAAGAGAAAAGAAGAAAAAGAAAGAAGGAAAAGAAAGAAAAAATAAAATAAAAAAATAATAAAACAAAATAAAATCAATTATTCAAACATGGGTTTAATTTATTTTCGATTTTTAGAATACACGTCGAGTGACTCGAGATTCACAATCTCGGACAAAAATTGGTGTCTACAACTGTTTTACTGAACTGTACGATACGGTTACTAATTTGAAAAGAGAAATAAATGTTTATTATAAAAGAATAACATAAGAATTATTTCTAAGAAAGAAATAATCGAAGAAGTAACTATCCAATGATTGGATATTTACAAATCACTGTACTGTCACGTGTTTTATTGTGCTGAAGAGGAGAGAAGTAGACCACTGTTTTACTACTGAACTGTCACGTGTTTGAAAGTATACTGAATGTGAAAAGAAATAAGTGGTTTACTCTGTGGAAAAACGAAAAGTTTATCGTTTTGAAAACAACGGAATTAGTACTCTCTACAGTTGCTTCTAGGTTCTGGAACAAGTCAGGTATTTGAAAATACCTGCCTTACTCTATCTGGATCCCTAGCCGACTGTAGTATCCTTTCTACATGTGTGCCTAGAGCCAGCTAGGACGATTTTGAAGAAAACAAAAAAATTATTTTCAGCATATAGGTAGCTGAATATCAAGTGTGACATATAACTCTCTTACTGAGCCGTTGTTTGCTCACTCCCCAATTTTAACATTTCAGGTTTGGATGATGGTGAGATCCAATATTTGTGGATTACGGCTGCACATAATGGACAATGTGACAGATCGACTAAGATATATGAGGTACGATCATTTATTTTCTGTATTTAGACATATCTACAGTACTACATATTTGTAAATAAGATAGGGGATGTGTATAACGTTAACAATATTTTATTAAATTGTTTAACATTAAGTGTAAAGTGAAGTATCACAAACAGCCCAACTGGATAAATTGTGTAAAATAAGGTGAAAAATGTGGTAACGGGTCGTTACAGATTTAATGGTATCAGAGCATGGTTGGCTTGATGTCTATGGATACTTTTGGAAGGAAAAGTGTTAAACATCCCTGGTAGTACTATGTCGCCCAAAATACATAGAGAAAATAAATGATTGTAAATTAAGTAAAATAATTTAAAGGGAGTGAGAAACTGTAAATTGAGAATGTTAAAGAAGAAAATAGGCTCAGAAATTATCAGAAAATTGGTGATTCTTATCATCTAAATGAAGGCCTGTTCGGTAAGGAACCGAAAGGACTCGGTGAGGGCCCCACCAGTACTTTACGGTCCAGATCGAACTGAGACCTGAAAATGATGGTATGAAGGAGGGGAATGACATATCATCATTAAATAGACTTTAAGATCACTGATTGGGGGTAATTGGAAGAGAGAGAAAATTTTTAGCCAAAAATGACCAAAATACCCCTACCTCCAAAATTTTACCAGGAGTCAAAATAGACCAACAGAGGTTGGAATTGATTGATCTGACAGAGAAATTGATGATATAAAGCTGAATTACAAGTAAAATAATCCAATTATGGATTTTAGTGAACTTCTCTGTCGAAATCGAAGAAGATCTAAATTGCTGGTATAAGTATTAGAAAGGATACTATCAACATATAGATGATCAGTTCATTGATTCAAATGTATATTGAGGAGATAGAAATAAATGTTGAAATGACGAAAATGCCCCTATGTTAGGCGATGTTATGAATAGTGATAAAAATTAAGTTAATCTTGAATCCATTGATAGTAATGGAATTATTAATGGCATAGAGGATGTTATATGAATATAACGATCCCTATTACTGATTCCACTAACACTTAAATTACGGACGCGAATTACTAGTGACCTAGTGAACGGGCTAGGCCTCACGATAAATCCTTGAGGGGTGACCCAGTGAAAGGGCTGGGCATTCTCAAAGAGGACAGTACAGATCTGTACAGGCGGACGGCAGACGGGCCGAGGCCTTATATGATGCGATTCGATAAAAAGTGTAGTGGAATGCCATAAGATGATTGGCCCGGTTACTGACTTTAAGGCCGAGAATTAAGAGTGTATTGAACGGGATCGTTGAATACTATGAAAAGTGAAATGATTACAGGAATTGATTGATGAAGTGAATAGTATAGATAATGAAATACATACCAGTATACGGTTCTATATATTTTACTACTTTGAGGTATCAAATAGATAATCTTATATAGAACCGAAATATCTTGAAATATGTGTTACAGAATGAGGTACTGTGCGGAGTACTATGAATTGGAGAATATGTATAAGAATAGTAAAGTGATAAAGAAGAAGATGACAGCTAACCTAAGTTCTTCAGAACCCTTGAGATAGAACTGTGATGGGCGACCCAATGATGGGCGACCTATAGTGGATCATGTGTTGTGAGATGCGGGCGAACAATGTTATCGTCGACTCACTAGTAAGGGTAAACCTGGGGCGAAAGGATCGCCTAGGGGATGCTCGCCGACAGCCGATTCGAACGGGCAGGACTCTTACAAAGAGCTTAATGATAACATGAGTGTAAGGAACTAGGTACGTAAGGGTGCCATATTCAAACCTCATGGATAATATGCTCAAGGGAGTTAAACCTGAATTTATTAAATGAACTTGATTCCAAAGTAAATTACAGTGGTAATAAATTGGTTAGCTGTAACATGTGTTGATAACTATTGTACTTACTACAACTTACTGGAATGAGATTCATAAGGCTGTAAAGTATGAGTAAACAATGAAATCAAGGTAGAGTATGAGTCGAAATGAATCGAATAATAAATGTCTCTGCCTTGAGAATACACAGTGTAAATGAAAGGACATAAGAATGAAATGTCCGAATTAATAAGAAATGTGTGATTAAAGAAAGTATCGGATTTGATTTTCGATAGAACTTCTAGAGTTATATAAATTGGAGGAATCGAGATAACATTGACTCGATTTTGAATATGAAATCTGATTCTAAGCTTATATCGGAGAACTTAAGAAAATCCGAAAGCTTAAGAAATCCACTCTGGAAAATGTGAGAATAATGAAATGCATGTGTATAAGGTGTGATTGAGGGAAACATAGATAACGTAAATTGAGGATAAGAAAGTTATCTGTATAAGTGTAAGTGAGAGAAGCACAAATGACTTTAATAAGTAGATGAATTGACATGATATAGTAAATGGTTACTATGTAATAAAGTTTTGTGAAGAACAAATATTCATCTACATGATGAAATAGACGCTTTATGGATCTGATTCGATATGCATGAGGAGTTAATAAGACTAGCCTCGGTATAAAGCGTCCTTAGATAAAAGATTAGAGACTGATGTCCATAAGATGATGATTAGAACTCGGAGTGAATTTTACGAGTTCGGATTGAGGTTACGAGGTTAACGATTTGCCTTGTGAGGTATATAAGCCTAAGGAAAGAGGCATCCATACATGAGTAAATTGATGAAATGCTGATAGAGCCTAAAGTACAAATGAAACATGAGCAGCATTGTGGTATAGTCCTTAAACTCTTAAAAACTGTGGAATTGTGCTAATATTGGCAACTAAGATGTTTGGCTAGACAGTGTCTCCTTATGAGGGATATATGATCTTGAGATGACAGAGTGACAGTGAATCTATCTATGATAGAGAGATAATGATTGATATACGAGAGTAATGAGTCTAGCTAGATACTACTGCCAGTCTATAAAAAGAGTGATGGGACTAGCTGCTCTATAGATGAGACCTAATTAAAGAAATTAAAGTCGGTAGATGGATAAGTGTAAAGAAAAGATGGTATGCAAGATTTTAAAAGATCTTAGCAGTATAGTACCATACCAATTAAGAAAACCGACTAAAAGGATAAGAGTAAAAACATGAAAAGATAAAAGTGGAAATATGAAAACGAAAATGAAAGTGGAATAAGGAAATAAATTGCATGATGAGAAGGGAACATTAATATGAAACAGTTCCCAAAGGTAAGACTAAAAATGATCTAATGGTGATTATCACATTAAATCTGTAACAACCCGTTACCACATTTTTCACCTTATTTTACACAATTTATCCGGTTGGGCTGTTTGTGATACTTCACTCTACACTTGATGTTAAACAATTTAATAAAATATTGTTAACGTTATACACATCCCCTATCTTATTTACAAATATGTAGTATTGTAGACATGTCTAAATACAGAAAATAAATTATCGTACCTCATATATCTTAGTCAATCTGTCACATTGTCCATTATGTGCAGCCGTAAACCACAAATATTGGATCTCACCATCATCCAAACCTGAAATGTTAAAATTGAGGAGTGAGCAAACCACGGCTCAGTAAGAGAGTTATATGTCACACTTGATATTCAGCTACCTATATGCTGAAAATAATTTTTTTTTCTTCAAAATCTTCCTAGCTGGCTCTAAGCACACATGTAGGAAGGATACTACAGTTGGCTAGGGATCCAGATAGAGTAAGGTAGGTATTTTAAAATACCTGACTTGTTCCAGAACCTAGAAGCAACTGTAGAGAGTACTAATTACGTTGTTTTCAAAACGATAAACTTTTCGTTTTTCCACAGAGTAAACCACTTATTTCTTTTCACATTCAGTATACTTTAAAACACGTGACAGTTCAGTAGTAAAACAGTGGTTTACTTCTCTCCTCTTCAGTACAATAAAACACGTGACAGTACGGTGATTTGTAAATATCCAATCATTGGATAGTTACTTCTTCGATTATTTCTTTCTTAGAAATAATTCTTATGTTATTCTTTTAGAATAAACATTTATTTCTCTTTTCAAATTAGTAACCGTATCGTACAGTTCAGTAAAACAATATATTCCGTATTTAGTAAAACAGTATCTCGATACGGTTTAGTAAGTAACAGTAAACAGTAGCTACCAATTCAGTAAAGATTATACGATAGCTTTCAGTTCAGTAAACAGTAAATGGTAGCTTTCAGTTCAGTAAACTAGTAATCAGTGGCTACCATTTCAATATACAGTACAGTTCAGTAAACGGTGTTTTGGTACGGTTTTTCATCAGTAAACAGTAATTAGTACAGTAATTCAGTACAGTACAGTAAATAGGATTCTGTGAATCCTTTCAGTAAACAGTAATCAGTATGTGAGACTAGGCATCACCCTACAATTAAATCATGCTATCTTGTCCACTAGGGACACAGTAACAGTAATGAGATCTATGGCCATGATCTATAATATGTCCTCGGTGTACGCTTGCTAGGAGACAATCCGGGACGCTGATGACTAGCTAGTCAATCAGCCATGTGACAGTAACAGTATAGTATGATGCATGAAGCTCGGGGCCTAAGTCTCAAAACAGTATAAAAATCGTACCTTAGCCTTTATAGATTTTAAACACCGTAAATCAAATATCCATAAAGCTCACATGTAAATATAATCACCTTTATGAAATTTATAAAATAAATAACATTTTTCAAATTATTTCATAAAGGTATATATCATGTTTTCCATACGATGAAGACAGTTTGCAAAATCATCACTGAAAGTATAGAAGGGCAAAACTGTCTTTTTCCACTGTAAAACACATATGCACGCTTTTCCGTGCATTCAATCGAAAATATGGTTTTATAATTATCGGAATTTCAAACAAATCATTTTTGTAATTTATGAAAATAAATTATTTATTTTCTAACTTTAAATTCCCATCACCATATTTTCTTCTAAAAACACGTGTAGAGACCTCTAGTCTCGAAATCATAGTTTTTCTTCATTTCTTAACCTTTATGGAATTTTCATAATTATTATTTCCATAATTAAAACAATAAAGGTTTTATATGAAATCAAGTGAATATTTAAGAATATTTATAAAAATATTCACTTCAGTCTCTTTTTCATTTTTATCTCGTTTCACATGAAATATCACCTACCGGGTGAATTCTCAATGATTTCCTTTTCACCATTCTCGAAAACATGCATATTTTAAAATTAAATATCACCATATTCATGTTTTATGAAATTTACTTAATTTCTCAATTTTCGTACCCGAAAATCAATTCACGTGAAATCAAATCTTTTATTTTGGTTTTCAGTGATTTTCGGTAAATTTCAGTAATTTTTCGATAATTTTTTTGGCAGTATAATGACTGCCTATTTGGCTAGCCTCCTGCACGGAAAATACAGTTTATATTTCTCAACTGGTATTTCACCACAATTTGAACCGATAAATCACCATAATTTTCAAAACTAATCATTATAAATTGCATTTATAAATGAAATGCATAATTTAAAACATGTGGTCGAATATCCTTACAGGCAGCACATGTCTCCCTTACCTGTTTCGGGTCGGCGACTGCCTCTTGAAGGTCGCGCCTATGTTCACCTCGCCTGATTCCATCGGCTCGGTTATCGAGAAAATTTTCGATTCCCGTAATTCCCGAGATTTTTCGTAATTTTTGAATTCTCGGGAATTTTCCAAATTCCCGGTATTCCTTTTCTCTTTCTCTTTGTTCTTTTTCTTCCTTCTTTCTTTTTCTTTTTCCTTTTTCTTTTCTTTTTCTTTTTCTTTTTCCTTTTCTTTCTTTTCCAGCCAGACCGGTCACCCCCCTCACAACCGGTTCTTCTCCGGTGGCCGGTTCTCCGGCGGTTTGGTGGCTCAGCAGCTGGCCGGCTTTGAGACGAACTTGTCGGTGGCCTCAGCTCGGTCTGGATCGACGGCACGGCGGCGGACCTACTCGCTTTTGCCTCGGTTTCTTCTCCTCCTCCGTCGGCCTTCCTCCACCGTTCCCTGCCTCTCCGGTGGCCTCCCACGTCTTCCTCTTTCTCCGGCGAAGCTTCGGTTGCAGTGGCGGCGACCAATTTCGCCGGCACCGCCAGATCCTCTTTCTCTTTTCCTTTCGGCTTCCGCCGAAATTTCCTTTTGTTTTCGATTCTGTTTCCGTCGTCTTCCGTTGCCGGTTATCTCCTCCTTTCCTTGGCTCGTCGGCTGACGTTCTCTCTCCCTTCTCCTCTCTTCCTTTCTCCAGCGACAGTGGCCGGTGCCACTCGGGAAGGCAAAATCGGGATCCTACCCGATTCCTCCCTTTTGTTTCTCTTTATTTATTTTATTTTCTGATTTAATTATATACACATATATACATATATACATAATACATATATTATTATTATTATATATATTATGGTACTATATATATTTTATATATATATATATATATATATATAAAGATATGTATTTTGTGTATAAAAATGTATCTCTAGCATAAATATATATGTATATATTTATATACTTTAGAATAAATAACATTTATGTATACAATTATATAAATGTTATAATACAATATATATACATATAAACTTTAATATAAAATCACATTTACCTTTTTTCTATATGTATATATATAATTATATATATACACATAAGTTATTATGTTTATATACATATGTATTATTTAAATTTATGAAATAGTATATATTTCCATATATATACCAACGTATATGAAAATATACTATATAGTATTTTAAATACATATGTATTTGTATAAAATACATTTATATAATTTGTAATTATATAAACATATTTTATTTTCATTTCTCAATTTCCTTATTTAATTTGGATTTTAATTTATCCAAATTAAATTTCCTCTTTTATTATTTTCCATAATTCTCATCTTATTTTTTCGATTTAATTTTCCTTTACTCGGATTTCCACCATCCGTTCCTTTCTCAATTCTCGGGATTTTCACTAGTATCCCGTTCTCATAATTTTATTTATTTATTTGTTTCCAATATTTATTTTCTCCAATATTTATTTCCAATAAATGGAAAATTTACGGTTATCACAGACAGATCCACCGTTATTCTGTCATTCGAGATCATAATCTCAGAAAGAGATACAGTCTAGCCAGATTTCTTACTTGCAAATCTTAACATATAGATCACAGTCTTTGAAAGTCTACAAGGTCATACAATTATATCTAACTCATATTCCATTAGCGCCTTAGACTATATCGATATATCATTAGTAATCACTTTATCCTTGTATGGATGCCTCACTCATTAGGTTTACATATATATTACAAGGTATTTCATTAACCTTGTAAACCTCAATATGAACTCGTAAAAATTTTATGGAGTTCTAATTATTATCTCATGGGTATCAGTCTCCAACTTTTCATTTGGTGATGTCTTGTACAGAGATTGATCTTAGACACTCCTTATTCATCTCGGATTAGATCAAATAAAACGTCCATTTCAAACAGATGATTATTTGTTCTTCATAAGAACTTTATTAATTAATACGAATTTAAGACCTCATTTAATTCATCCTCAATCACATCATCTGTATTTCCATCATTTACATCTCTACAAGTGAATTTCATTATCCACATATTTTCCAGAGTTGTTTTAAAGCTTTCAGACTCTTTCAATATTCTCTAATATTTTTAAGATTCTGTACCAATAATCGAGTTAATATTGACCCGATCTCTCGAATCTATGTTACTCTGGAAATTTATCGAGAATAACATCCGATACTTTTTAATTACTCATTTCTTATTGTTTTGGACATTTCATCACTGTGTCCTATCATTCCACTGTATATCCTTAAGACACAATCACTTTACATTTCAATTATTTTAACATATACTCCATCTTGATTCACTTATTTATTCATACTTCACAGCATATCGATTATCTTAATTAGTATGCTGTATCAAGTGTAACAATTTAACTATCACATTTTACAGCTAACCGATTCATTACTGTATTTCACCTTAAAAACATTTTCATTTAATAACTCAGGTTAGATGTCATCTTCTTCGTCATCTTACAGTCATTTTACGGTTCTTATACATGTTTTCCAATTTTATAATACTCCCTACTGTACACCATTTTGTAAAACATATTTCAAAATATTCCGGTTCTATAAATAATTGTTTGATACTTCAGAAACAGTATGAATGTATAGAACCAGAATTAACCATACTGATTAGGTTTCATCAAATGTACTAATCACTTTCTCAGTTATCTTCAGTAATCATCTCACTTTTCATCATATTCAACGATCCCTTAATAAACATCCCATCAATACACTTTTAATTCAGACCCTTAAGATCAATAGCAAGGCTAATCATCCTGCAGCTTTCCACTATAAACATTTCGGGTCACCTCCATAATCTAAGTGTAAGTGGGATTAAATAAGCAGGACCGTTATACACATATTACGTCCTTTATACCATCAATAACACCATCACTATTAATGACTTCAAGATCAAATTGGTTTTATCAAAATTCAGAACATAGTCCAACATAAGGACATATTTGTCATTTCAAAATTTATTTCTTTCTCTTCAATATAATTTAAACCAATGATATTAACATCTATATGTTGATAGTATCTCTTCTCACCCTCATATCAGCATTTTATAAGATTTTGTTTGATTTGGACAGAGAAATCCTGATAGGATTAATAAAGGGATCATTTTGCATATAATACCTCATTATACCATTAATTACTCTGTCAAATCAGTCAATTCTAACTCATGTTGGTCTACTATTACTCAGAAGGAAAATTTCAAGGTAAGGGTGTTTTGGTCATTTTTCCAAAATTTTCTCTCTTCAAAATATATTCAACAGGTGGGTGATCTTAAGATCTATTTATTAATGATATCTCATTCCTCTCCTTTATATCATCATGGTAAGGTCTCAATTCGATCCGAACAGAAAAGTACTGGTGAGGCACTCACTGAGTCCATTTCTGTTCCTTACCGAACCGACCTTCATAAAGATTATAAGATCACCAATTTCAAGAAAATTTTTGAGCCATTTTCCCGTCTTTAGCATCCTTAGTTCATAAATTCTCACTCCCTTCAAAACATGTAATCCAATTTACAATCATTTATTTCTTCTATGTATTCAGACTACACAATACTACAGGGGATGTTAACCTTTTTCAATACATTTTCTTTTTAAAAGTATCAACAGACATCAGGCCAACCTTGCTCTGATACCATTAAATATGTCACAGCCCGTGACCCTATTTTTCATCTTTTTCTATACATCTTATTTGGTTGGGCTGTTTGCAATACGTTACTTTTCTTTTACATATAAACAATTTCATATAAAATTGTAATATGAATTACATCCCCTATCTTAATTCATAAAGAAGTAGTACTGTAGATAAGTCTAAATACAGAAAATAAATGATCATACCTTATGTAATAAATCAAGCTGTAGCATCGTCCCCAAATGCACAGCCGAAATCCTTTAGATGTCAGACTCTCAATCCTCGAAAATCTGAAATGTTAAAATTAAGGGGTGAGCAAACCATGGCTCAGTAAGAGAGTTATATACAACACTTGATATTCAGCTATCTATATGCTAAAAAACTTTTTCATTTTTCCTATAAGGGCTTTAGGCTCACATGTAGGAAGGATACTACAGTTGGCTAGGGATCCGGATGGAGTAAGGCAGGTATTTTGAAATACCTGTCTTGTCCCGAAACCTAGAAGCAACTGTAGAGAGTAATAAATTTCTTTTGAAATTTAAATCCTTTTTCCTTTCATTTCGTATCCTTTTCGTCTTATGCTTTTATGAATTTAAAGCATTTAAAATAAATAACTAATATTTGTCTATTCTTTTAGATAAATATTAATTTAGAACTATCATCATTCTCTTTTGAATTCCTTTCGTATTTTATTGTACAATTTATAATTAGTACAGTGCTTTAAATAGCAAAATAAGCTATTAAATCCTTTTTTATAACATATACATCATTTAAATCTAATATTCAATTTAAAAATTAAAATAAGAATATTAGATTTATTTTCCTCTTCTTTCCTTTTTGAAAACAAATCACATATTCATGTCACATATAGTTTAATATTCAATTTAAAATTATAGTAAGAATATTATACTTATAAACTCTTTTTTCCTTTTGAAAACATATTGCATGTTCATATCACATGTCATATGAAAATCATCTCATAGAACTAAAATCAGTACCGTAATAAACATTATGTAAAATGCTGTAAATCACTTTCATTTAACTAATCACATATCATGTAAAACATTTACATTTCACGTATCACATATCATATAAAACATTTTCATATATGAAGACTGAGGCAATCATCACTCATATCATGCTATAGACCCTGAAGGGTAAAGAAGTAAATATATCAGATCTATGGCCATAGTCTATCATTGTCCTTGGTGGATCACTGATCAGATGTTGGTCGGGACTACATATCACATATCACATATTACATGTCACATATCACATATCAGCAAGATAGGATGCCAACTAGTCTCAAAACCGTGTTTTTCATCATCAGTAAACCTTTATGGAATTTATAAAAATATATAATTTCATAATTTAAACCATGAAGGTTATAAAACCATTTAGTGAATATTTAAGAAATATTTATAAAAATATTCACTTTATTTCTTTTCATTTTTCATCTCGTATTACGTGTAATTTACATATCAAGAGAATTTTCGGTGATTTCATTATCACCATTCTCAAAAACATGAATATTTTAAAATCACTTTCATTTTATTCATGTTTTTATGAAAAAATGTTCGTTTTCTCGATTTTCGTGATTGAAAATCATTTCTCGTATAATAAAATCATTTATTACGATTTTCTGTACTTTTCTAGAAATTTTCGGCAGCATAATAGCTGCCGATTTACTAGCCTTCCTGCACAGAAAATGCAGTTTATATTGCAGCCAGTAAATCACCACAATTTTCCAACCAAGCATTTTCCATGGTATTTTATAAATTTAATGCATAATTAAATTTATGCATAATTAAAATGTGCATACCGAATATCCTTAGAGGCTGCACATGCCTCCCTTACCTTTTTCGGGTCAGCGACTTCCTCGTTATCGGTCGCGCCTGTACTCCATCTCTTCCGATTCCATCATCTCATTTGCCGAGAATAATTTCTGAAATTAAAATTCTAAAATTTAGAATTTTTTCATAATTTTTAAATAATTTAATAATTATAATTTCTCGTAAATTCCTACCGAGAATTTTTGAAAATTTCCTTTTTCCTTCTTCTTCTTCCTTTTTCTTCTTCTTTTTCTTCTCTTTTCTTTTTCTTTTTCTTTTTCTTTTCTTTTTTCCTTTTCTTTTTCCTGGTCTGAATCAGTTCAGACCAGTCCAACCCCCCTTACTGCCGGTTCTCCTCCGATGGCTGGTTCTCCGATGGTTCGGCGTCTCCACAGATGGCCGATGTCACGGCGAAGCTATGGCTGGTCTCCGTTCAGCCCAGATTGGTGGCACGGCGGCGGATCTGGCAGCGTGGGTCTCCGCTTCTTCCTCCCCTTTTTCTTTCTTCATCCGCCATTTTCCTTCACCACTGGCAACTCCTTCTTCTTGGTCTCCCTTTGGCGGTGGTGCTGGTGGCGGTGTAAAAACTACAAACTTTGTACCATATTAGTGAATAAATAAGAAACATAGAATAAGTTAAGTACTATGATGCACTTTGTAATTATCATTATTTCAAGTAATGAGAATGAAGTTGCAAGTTTAGTGACTTTAACAATAAATGATTAATACCTTGAGATAATTTAGAAATCTTATAATGAGTTCAAGAGATATATAAGAGCAAATAGGTACATATATTCCACAATATATAGGTATATATGTTGTAATAAAAAGGACACAAGTATACTAAAAGAAGTGTAGTATACTTGAATATTAAAATAGTTAAAATAAAATAAATAAGGAATACATATATATATACACATATTGAGTATTAAATATGTATACACATATAGATATATGTAAATGTAAAAAGAAAGGAGGAATATATATATATACACACACACACACACGCACACACACGCAGACACACACACACACATATCTACACTAAAAATATATTAGACATGAAAATATATAATATATATATATATATGGATATGTGTATGTATATATATTTTATAATTAAGGTTTGAAGTATAGGTGCATATATATATTATATGTAGAGAATATAATAAAATGAATAAATACATATGAATATATGTTGGCATATATATATAAATATATATATTATTTAAAGACAATTATAAATTATATGAATTATGGATATTTAAGATAAGAATAGAAAATGTAAAACAAAAACAAATTTAAAATACATTAAAATAAAACTTAGTGGAGTTTGATGCGACTTTTTCCCATCAAACTCCACTAACATTCTCGGCAAACAAGAACAAAAGCTTCTCAAAGAAGCTTTGGAAATGAGATGAAGAAAAAAGGGAAATGAAAGAAAGAAGTGGGGCACAAGAATGAGGGCTCAAAGCTGAAGCCGAAAGGAGAAGAAAAGAAGAAAAAGAAGAACTGCCACAGTCCCTCGTTTTTCTTCTCCCTCTCCAAACTGTTCCTCACGTCAGCCCAGTAGAATTCATCTTTAATTCACCGATTCACTTAGGTCCTTTCATAGAAATTTCTTCCCATCTTAAGAGATCTTTGACCGTCCAAAAACTTCAGCCAAAGGCCACCAAAAATACGTTGCTCTACTGCTGGCAGTAACGCCTCTGTACAGGTAACACACAGCTTTAATTTTCTGCATTTGAATCTTGTGTATTAGCTTGGATTTGATGTGTAGATGATGCATATAATTTTGGATTGAAGTGAAAATATATAAGAACCATATTAGGAAGTTTGGTCATAGGATTTGAGGGGTTGAAATTCTACTGTTGTGACGTGAATAACAGAAACTAAGGGCTCTGTGTGTGTGGTGTGATAGGGGGTCAACAATGGTGGCTGCTAATGAAATAAAACCAGCCATAAAATTTAATAAATAAAAAGATTAACTTTAGTCAATATTGTACAGCTGTTGGATTTTTGAAGAAAATAGAAGAAATGATAAGAAAAGAAGAAAAACAAAGTGCTAAATGTAAATTTCAATTTTTGCTGGAAAACTGTCTGTCCGAGCCACATATTTAAAAATTCAGTTTAGGGGTTTTATAAGAAATAAATTCTGGAAAAATTATTACAGGTAGCGTTATGAGTTAGGCAAAATTCAGTTTTGGAATTACCTAATTTGGAGTTGTGTAGCCTGAGATATAGGCAGTTGAACACAGGGCACTCAGTGGAGTAGGCGAAACGCTCTGCGTCAACTTTGAAAATTGGTAGAAATTAGCACAGATTGAATTTGGCTGCAACATTTATGTTTTTGGAAAGGTAAATGAGTTAAAAATAATATGATTTTGAGTTTGCACAATTTGGACAAACCTATCTTGATATATGGCTCACTTTGTACATAGAGGTCAGTAGACAATCTGCCAGAATGCATCTAGAAATAGGGCAAATCTAAGGAATTATTAAAAATAATTTCGAAATGATGAAATTGTGAAACTTGCTATTCTAAATAGGGAATTTGATTAAGATTCATATGGTTTTGGGATTCATAATTTTAGATATCCCTACAATTAGTAATATAAAATTTAATGCACAAAGGTCAGAAAATTTATCCTGTCATATGGGTCAGAATTGGGCTGAAATTTGGAAAATTGTGAGGAACAACATGGAATGAAGTAGAAAATGGGCTTTACACTTCTGGATAGGGAATTAAGTTAGATTACATATAAAATTGACGGTGCATTAATCAGAATTCAATATTTTCCATTATGAATAGAAAGGCATTGATAGGTTAGGGTGGAATTTTACTGCATTGTTCAAGCATTTGATGGGGGTTTTTACATGTGAATTTCAAGCTATACATAATGACCTGAAGCCGTGAGTTTCTTGGAGACTGAAAAAGAAACTGATTTCTTGACACAGTGAGTAAGGGCTAAGAAATTGGTGCACTTGGTTTTGAAGGTAATTCTAAGAGTGAGGGTTATGTTTCATTTTAAAAGATTGTATGATTTAATTATACAATTAAGTACAGTATGTTTAGATAATGTTTACATGTGTATGGGTGCATAAACATCAACAAGATAGAGCTAAATATATATATATATATATACACACACACACATATATATAGATAAACACAGACACATATATATATAGACATATATATATACACACATACATATATCTATATATATATATATATATATATAGAGATATTAGATAGAGATTTCCATGGACATAATGATAAAGGATTTAATATGATCATGTAATTATACATGGATATATAAACATGCATTGAGTGTATATATGTGTCGTGAGGCTGAAGAGGAAGAACAACATTGGTTTTAATTTAGATAGTTGCACTTGGATACAATATGAATATACTAGGTACTTATAGATGTCCAAGTACTAACAAATAAGAAATTTAGAAATGGAATTTTGGTATAGGAATTTACTTAAAAACATTAAGGCAAACGTTTTGTACTAAATCGAATAAGAGAAATTTTTACGGTAAGGATTAAATCCTGGTTTAAAGATTTATATATATAAGAATGAATATATTTATATATATATATGCTCTTCAGAGTAACAATGAGATCTTAATTATAGGCATAATATTAAACTTGAATATATGTGTGTAGCTTTAAATTATGTGCTTTAAGTTTGGTAATTAATATGATATGAGTAGTTGATTGAGACAGTATTAGAATGATTGTAGTGACTTCAACTGGAGCGGAGGAGTGAATTTCCAATTCGGAGGATCGAGGAAGATACTCGCTAAGGGTATAAGGTAAGTGGGTTAAATAAATCTTATTAGTATCATCTCGTAAGAGATGAAAGGAATCTTTATTCGATAATTATTCAATTTCATATCAAGTCTAGTAAAATATCACAGAAAAAACGATGAGGGTAAGTTTTGGTAAGATATAAGATTGACTTGATGTGATCGAGAATAGTACCTGTTTGGAGTGAAATCTTATTATGATTTGTGTGTTATGTGCTATGAATTGTTTATGCTCACTGAACATATAAAATCATATAAATGTCGGTGCTTGCATCTTGAGAAAATGCATTGTAATTTATTTAAGTTGCACCAAGTGAGCATGCTAATATATTATGATACGATGAGAACGTATATCTGAATTGTGTACAATACATACATCTCACGATGTTATGATCAAGGACCTCGAATAGTACTTAGTGGTTCTTATTGGAAAATAGGATAATGGAATTACATCACAACTGACGTGTATCGATGAACCATTAGGAAACGTACGCCAAAAAAGGCCAATCTGAGTAAAACTTATTTCTCGTACCGTGTGAGCCACCTCTAAAGAACTCAAAGGAACTACGTGCTAGCAGCTTTCTTCGTGAACTGTGGGAGCCACCTCTAGAGTCCTTTGAGAGCTAAATGTTGCATGTGTATCGATGAACCTTTAGGAAACGTACGCCAAAAAGGCCAATTTGAGTAAAACTCATTCCTTGTACTGTGTGAGCCACCTCTAGAGAACTCAAAGGAACTACGTGTCATGCAGCTTTCTTCGTGAACTGCGGGAGCCACCTTTAGAGTCCTTTGAGAGCTAAGTGCTATACGAGTTCTAATGAACCATTTGAAAGCATGCGCCACAGAGGCCAACCCAAGTAAAACTCATTCCTTTGTACCGTGTGAGCCTGTCACATCCCGTGATCCCATTTTTCACATTTTTCTATACCTTTTATCCGGTTGGGCTGTCTATGATACTTTACTTTTCATATTCATTTAACTGCTAAATATAAAATTTGTAATATCAATTACATCCCCTATC
The DNA here is from genome assembly GCA_031772115.1 of Heritiera littoralis. Classification (NCBI taxonomy): domain Eukaryota; kingdom Viridiplantae; phylum Streptophyta; class Magnoliopsida; order Malvales; family Malvaceae; genus Heritiera; species Heritiera littoralis. Next base: position 857,602 of record JAPDPK010000142.1, on the reverse strand, counting down.
TTAATTCTCAAGAAAGTAGTACTGAAAGTAAGTCTAAATACAGAAAATAAATGATCATACCTCATATTATAAATCAAGCTGTCGTAGTGTCTCCAAATGTGCAACTCGAAATCCTCAGATGTCAGATCTCTTAGTCCTCGAAAATCTGAAATGTTAATATTAAGGGGTGAGCAAACCACGGCTCAGTAAGAGAGTTATATGCAACACTTGATATTCAGCTACCTATATGCTGAAAATAATTTTTCACTTTCTTTAAATCTTTTTAGAGGCTCTAGGCTCATATGTAGGAAGGATACTACAGTCGGCTAGGGATCCGGATGGAGTAAGGCAGGTATTTTGAAATACCTGTTTTGTCCCGGAACCTAGAAGCAACTGTAGAGAGTACTATATAAATTGTTCTCAAAAAGATTTAATATTCGTTTTTCATAGAGTAAACCATTTATTTCTCTTCACTTCAGTATGTTTTAAAACACGTGACAATTCAGTAGTAAAACAGTGGTTTAGGATAAACCATTCTGTAATTATTTCTACCTTAGAAATAATTTCATGTTATTCTTTTTGAATAAACATTAATTTCTCTTTAGTTCAATAACCGTATCTTACAGTTCAGTAAAACAGTAATATTCAATACAATACCATTCGGTAAAACAGTATTTTGCAAATCAGTAAAACAATATCTTGATACGGTTCAGTCAGTAAACAGTAAATAGTAGCTAACAATTCAGTAAACAGTATACGGTGGCTTTTAGTTCAGTATCATGGAGACCAGGCAACACCCTAAATATATCATGCTATAATAATATCATCCCTAATAGGGGAAACACATGAGATTTATGGTCATAGTCTATAGGGTCCTCAGTGTGCACTGATCAGGTGTCCACTAGGACGCTGATAATAGGATCAGTATCTATCAGCACTAACACGTGACACGTGAGCATGATATGGGGCCTAACAGTCTCAAAACAGTAAACACGTGATATAAACCCCATTTGTGAAATCAATTTCACTGAATATAAGTTCAATCAATCCATAAATATTCATAAGGAAAATATTTTCATCTTATGAATAACAATTTATAAAATATTCATACTGGGGTAATCATTCCCGAAAATGTTCTAAATATTATAGAACAATATAAATCACATTTTCCATACGGTGAAAACAGTTTATAAAATAATCACTGTAAAACATAAAAGGTCATAACTGTCCTTTTTCACCGTAAAACATATACGCACGTTTTTCCGTGCTTTCTATCGAAAACATGATTTTTAAAGTTATCAGGATTCAAATCAATTATTTTTATGATTTATGATAAATTAAAATATTTATTTTCCAAATTAACACTCCTGTCCTGTGTTTTCTCTGTAAACACATGCGGAGACCTTCTAGTCTCACAACACTGTTTTCCACCTTTAATTACCTTTATGGAATTTTCTATAAACACTTATTTTCACGATTAAACCCATAAAGGTTATTTATAAAATCAAGTGAATATTTGGAGAAATATTATTAAAATATTCACTTTGGTCCTTTTTATTTTTCACCTCGTTTCACGTGAAATATCACCTATCGAGATAAATTTAGGTGATTTCCTTTTTCACCATTTTTAAAAACATGAATAATTTAAAATTAAATATCAGTATATTCATGTTTTCTGAAAACTAATCGATTTCTTGATTTTCGTGTTGGAAATCGTTTCTCGTGATGAAAAATCATTTATTATGATTTTTGGTAATTTTTCCAATAATTTTCGGCAGTATAACGGTTGCCGATTGACTAACCTCCTGCACGAAAAATACAGTTTAAATCTCAACCGGTAAATCACCACAATTTTTCCAACCAATCAATATTAATAGCATTCATAAAATTAAATGCATAATTTAATACATGTGTGCCAAATATCCTTACAGGCTGCACATGTCTCCCTTACCTTTTCCGGGTCAGCGACGTCCTCTTATCAGTTGCGCCCGTACTCCATCTCTCCCGATCCATTGTCTCGATCGCTGAGAATAATTTCTGAAAATTAAATTCTAAATTTTAGAATTTTCATAAATAATTTATTAAATTTTTACTCGAAATCATTTTCCGGAATTCTTATCGAATTTTCGTAATTTCCGATTGCCAAATTCTCGGGAATCTTCAGATTTCCCAAAATTCCCCTTTTTTCCTCTCTTTTTCTTCTTTTCCTTTTTTTCTTCCTTTTTCTCTTTTCTTTCCATTCTCTTTCTTTTCTTTTTCTTTTTCTTTTTCTTTTTTCTTTTTTCTTTTTCCTTTTTCTTTTCTTTTTCTTTTCCTTTCCCGTCAGACCGGTTTAGCTTCCTTCCTCGCCGGTTCCTTTCCGGCGGCCGATTCTCCGGTGGTTCAGGTGCCCTTCAGCTGGTCGACGTCAAGGCGAACTCGCCGGTGCCCTCCGTTTGCCCTGGATCGGCGGCACAGTGACGGATCGAGTCGATTTTCCTTCGTTTTCTTTCGCCTCTTCGCCGGCCCTCCTCCGCCGTTCACCGTGCCTCGGGTGGCATCCTTCCTCTTCCTCTGGCGGTGGTTTCGGTGGCAGTGGCAGTGGCCAAATCGACCGGCACCGCCAGATCCTCTTTCTCTTTTCCTTTCGGCTTCCGCCGAAATTTCCTTTTGTTTCTTTCTGTTTTCCTTTCGTTTCTCCTTTCTTCCGTCGATCACCGACTTCTCCTCCCTCCACTGGCCCCGTCCTCCTCCTTCGTCTCTCCTCTCTTCTCCGATCGTCGACAGTGGTCGGCTGCTCACCGGGAAATCGGGATTCTTCCCGATTTTCCTTTCCTCTTTTGTTTTTGTTTTTTTTATTTTTAGTATATAATATATTATATACTATATAATATATTTTATACATATAATATATACTATATATTATACACATATTATTTCATATATAATATAATACGATATATATTATATATAAAATATATATTGTATATTACAAAATATATGTCTAGTATATATATATATGTATATTTATATGTTTTAAATTTAAATAACTTTTATATATATTTTCAAACTTTAATATAAATCAATATTTACATTTCTCAATTATATGTATATACATGTATATATACATAAGAAATTATAGTAAAATACATATGTATTATTTAACAATATAAAATAGTATATATATATTCATATATACAAACGTATATTGATATATACTGTATAGTGTTCACATACATATGTATTTGTATAAAAATACATTTATATAATTTGTAATTATATAAACATATATTATTTTTATCTCTCATTTTCCTTATTTGATTTGGATTTCCATTTATCCAAATTAAATTTCCTCTTTTCATTATTTTCCATAATTTCATCCTTCTCCTTATTTACAATTTATCCAAATTTAAATTCCTTAATTTCTCACTTCCTAAATTTTCGGAATTTCAACGATATTCCATCTCGTAAATAAATTTTATTTATTTACTTTAATTTATTTATTTCCTCTTATCTATTTTCTTTAATATTAATTTCCAAAAATAGAAAATTTGCTGTTATCACAGAGCCACCTCTAGAGAACTCAAAGGAACTACATGCTAAGCAGCTTTCTTCGTGAACTGTGGGAGCCACCTCTAGAATCCTTTGAGAGCTAAGTACTACACGTGTACTGATGATTAATGGGAAATCATATGCCATTGAGACAATGAATAAATGATTGTGATATGTGAATGTGATGATTATCGTTAGATAAAATAGATCTTATACATAAGACAGAGAACGGGAATAATTGTTGAACTATACTTATATTATGCTATAGAATCATGTGTTATTTGTAATGTTTGTTTCTTTCACGCTTAACCATATCGATAAAAAGAGACAAAAAGAATGATATTGTGTGAGTTAAATAAATGAAGAAAAGCATAAACGAGCTTATGAAATGTGTTGTACATACAAGTTAGTAGCTAATCTTGATATAAGGCATACATGCTATTTTATGGAGTTCATGCATGTATGGTCGTGTTTTACGATATGAGCCTAGTCAGTATTTATTTAAGCTACTTACTGAGCCGTGGATTTGCTCACCCCCTTAAATTTAACATCTACAGATCATACGGGTTGATATTCAGCTCAGGCTTCATATAGGCTCTCTCGGGAACTGTACCTAGCTGTGGTACTTGTCTACATTCTTCGAGACTTGCTTTTGTGCTTTTGAGGTATACAATGGTATATCATTTTGATAATTATGCAAACTTTATTTTCACAGTACTAGGAAGAAATATGAGATGTAGCTTTGGATCACACTAGATTATTATGTAGGTCTATGTGATTATCGAGTACGATCCGGGATTAGATATTTATTTTGAAGTATGTATAAAAATGCAAAATGTGGAATTTCTAATGAAATGAATCTTGAGATATATGAGATGCATGATTGTGTAAATTGTCGAAAATAAAAGTTGGCTGTATTGTGAAGTTTAGAATGTGTTTTAATGCAGGTGATTTTACTGGGAAACTTGATAAAATACAAGGGGGAGGTTTTCGACCCGTTTCTTTTGGATAAGTGAAAATAAGGCTAAAACGATTAAAAATCACTTTAAGAAGTATGATATAGCTAGAGAAATAATATTATTAAGGCAAGATTGGAATTTGTTACTACACTAACACCGAATACAAACCGTAAATAGAAAAGAAAAATTTGGTTCGTAATTTTCCCAAGTAATAAGCTAAGTGTTGAGGGAATGTCATTGGCCTTCGGGTCTTGACAGGCAGTGCCTGAACCGACCGGCATCGTCGTTTCTTTCTCTTCTCTTTTCTTTCGGTTTCCTTCCTTTCCCGTTTCTGTTTCGGCCCCTTCTCTTTCCTTTTCCGTCACCGGTCGCCTTCTTTTCCTCTCCTCGGCTCACCGGCGATGTCGCCCTTCTCTCCCTCCTCCTTTCTCTCTGCCAACCGACGAGGTCGGCTCCTTCCCCTTTGGTTTCGACAAAAACGAGATCCAATTTCCCGTTTCTATTTTAACTTATTTTTATTTTTTTATATATAATATATATAATTATATATATAATTATTCTATTAGATATATATATATGTCTTAATATATATTTCATATAATACCATATATATATATATATATATATCTATACATTTAAATTCAAATACTATATATATAACTATATATATTTCATATATATATATATATACAAAAATGTATTATAATAATATACATATGCATTTATTTAATATAAAATAGTATATATATAATTTTATAATATATACTATATTTCATATATATACATATGTATTTATATAAAAGCATATAAAAATATATTTATATAATCTAATTATATAAATATATAATATACGCATTTTTATTTTCTTAGATTTGGATTTCTTAATATCCAAAATACTTATGCTTATTTTCATTTCTTATTTAATTTGGATTTCCATTTGTCCAAATTAAATTTCCTCTTATTTCATCATTTCATAAATTTCTAGAAATTCCAACACTATTTCCCTTTTTGTGAATAAATTCATTTATTTATTTAACTTCTCTATTTGCTTTAATATTAAATTTACAAATATTTAATATTAATTTTAGAAAATTCACGGTTATCATAATACCAACTTGCCAAAAAAAGGAAAAATTAATTTTCCTATTTACTCTTTAACCAGCATCAATTGCAGTTAAAATCCAATTTATCTTGACCAAACTTAAATTATTGTATGCTTTTTAGGATATTAACTTGCTAAATTTGTTGGTATTACACCCATGAAAATATCAGTTTTTATACTCATCTTGCCTTGAAATTTCCGTTTTTTTATTACTTGCACACCTATAAACTTTGTATAAAAAACCAAATGCATCCAATCACTTTGTTTTTCCCCATTTGTTACAGTAAAACCAATATCTATCATGAGAATTATCTATTGGTTAAACTCTTATAGGAACTTCATCCTTATTTAAAATATGTTTTTTCCCCTTTATCTTTATTTAATACATAGCTTTTGCTGTTTTGAACTAATATGAACTTCTACAAAAGTTTCTCTCTCCCCCCATTTCACTAAGCCTAATAAACTATTACCTATTTATCTCTTGATTCAATTTCTTTATAACATATAAATATATACATTTAAATAAACAAACAAATATACTAATAAATTTATTCATTAATATTCAATATCTTTTTTCAGCTAAAATTTTCCCTCCTTTACAATGAATATTTCAAGAAATAAGAATAAATATATAAACAACACAAAAAAAAAATCCCATAACTCTTTCTCTATAAATAAATGTCTCTTCCATTGGCAATCCATGTACTTGGTAATAATATTTATCTCACCTATTAATAACTATATAACTATATTTTCAATCCTATTTTACTTTACCTTTTCGATGCAATGTTTATTAATTGTCGAAATAAGAACAAAACCAGATAAAACAAAGAAAAACCAAGTCCATCATTTTCTAACCATCGTCTCCCTCTCATACAATCCTGATCATTAAACATTAAGGAACATATGGATTCATAACCGAATCCTAGCTTTTGCGTCGTCATGACTCAAGATCTTATGCATGGAAAATATTTGGTAAGAAATCTCTACACATCGAAAACAAAATTGATGTTTTGTGAACAAAACTCCTTAACATCCATGCTTTCAACAAAAGACCATGCATCTAAGTTCTTATGAAATTCATGATTATAGTTGTTTCATTTACTTTCCTTAAAGATGTTTAAGAACTATTACCGTTGAAAACACTGCATGATCAAACAAAATAACATGCATCTAAAGTCTTATAAAATTCATGGTTATTTTCTCAGGTCCTTTTAGAAAAAGTTGTGCTACAATACATGCAATCCCATGATTGTCAATACCCGGTAATGCACCAGACTTCTTTACTTGGAACATTTAAGATGACATTGATCTCAGTAGATAAACATTTGTGTTTTATTGACGGTTGGGAGTATTTCTTCAACGCACATTGTTTAAGTTACAGAGACACAATGATATTTCGAGCAACTGAACAAATGTGTTTTGACATAACCATCTATACAAGAGAAGTAATGTTGTTATCAATTGAAACCATTAAAAGAGAAAAGGTAAATTTCGCCAGTTTCTTATTACATGATTCATGTTCTGTATATAATCACAACTTGGTTAGCAACTAGATCATCTCAAACAATATCCCATGATAAATTTGGGCAAGAAAATCAAACCTACAATAACCTAACAAACACTTGTGACATTAATAGTAATCTCCCTTTTTTTACAGTTACCATGACAGCAGCAAATACTAAAACATCATATGTTCTAGTATTTACTAATTCAATTACCTAGCACTTCTTCTTTTTAATTTTTTGATTCTTATATGTACCTCATATAATGTATATTGTAACAACATGTACCCAGATTATTTGCACACAATTGTCTCTCGAAATCCAACCTTGATATGTTATTCTCCATATCTGGCAAGTCACAAACATGGAATGTTCATTATATTTACAGTGACAAAAATAAGTCTTTCCAAGCTAGATAGAAAATATTTGTTGTCAACAATAACATTAAGGTTGGAGATACTTGCAATTTCTCAAACATTGAAGACACACATATTCAATTAGCGATATGTCAAGGTACTCACTTATCTACATTCAATTATCAAACAATTATTCTTTAGTAATTCCTTTGCTATGAGATGAATTTAAGAACTTTAATCTCCAGTGATTTCCATAATTCATATCTTATCCCTTTCTCCTAATATCGTGCAATTTCCCCCTCTCACATGAACATTTAAAATTTTGGTTCTTATTTATTTTAGTTCTTTATTCTCATTTATTTTCTCCTAAAACAATGAAGTGTGATCACAACTATAATAACATTTACAAAACATACTGGATACTAACGTTTTTGCCTTGCATTATTTCCCTAAATTTTGCTTTATAAATCTTTGCAATTTCTCTGATATTATGGTTCAAGCAAAAAACAAAAACCCTATTATGGCTAGATCAGCAGTGATGATAAAGAACATCTTATGTATTTACCACCAACATCTGAATTTCTTTCTTGGTTTTCAAATGCAGGATCTCAACATTAAATATAAAATTTAAAAAAGTCAAGCTAAAATTACATGTTTCACCTTTTGATTTCCTTAGTTTGGTTTGCTGTTCATAGTTAACTTCTACTTTCTTAAACAAGTACTTTTTCTCTTTATATTTGCTGAAAAGACATTATGCTATTTTGTTTGTATTAACACTTTTCACTTTCTTTACAATTCATGCTTGCAGTGCCTAATTATCCTAAAAAACCAAAAAAATGGTATTAGAGCTATTTTAAATCCAATTACCAAAATTAATTAAATTTTGTTATAATTTTGTACTTATAAAAATCATAAACATAATTTATAGAGATCTCTAACTGTAGTCATATCTCAATTTATACTGCTTTTTTCAGTTACACTTAAATCCGGCTAAAACTCAACATAATTTCATTTCCACATTCTCCTCTTTTTGTATAAACATTCTTTTGAATTATTTTTGGTTCTAAATTATTAGGAAATAAAAAAAATTTAACTATATTAAACAATAATTACTCTTTATAATTCTCAAAATCATAATAACAAATTGTGCATGCCCACTTCTCACTCTTGATTAATAAAAAAATTACACATTATTTTCCTCTCAATAAAAAGTGAAATGAGCAAAGATCAAGGCACGAAAAAATTTTGTCCTTTCTAGCCAACAAAGCTATTTAATGCTTATATGTGTACGTGTACGTGTATAAATATATATATCTTTTTAAATGATCAAATTGCTATCTACATCGGCCCATTTTATCATTTTAAATTATCAAATTGCTATTCAGATCAGCCCATTTTTAAAAACAAGTTAGCTCTTTGATCTTTCTTATGTACAGTATCCAATATGTCAGGCCAATATCTTTTAAATACTTGACCAAAATCTGCATTTATGTGATTGGAATCAATATCAGATCAGCCCTATTACCTTTTCTTGTCACATCACCTTCGGTTCACCGAATAAGAACACAACAAGCCCTTCCTATACCATTACTTTCACTTTCCCTCTTTCATTACCCATTCTAAGTCTGACAACCACCATTGGAAACAAAAAAACTCAGTTCTGACTGATTTTTCTTCTGATAGACTCTAGCTTCCTTTAACTTTCCAGACTTTATACTTACATCTACCTATTATCACAACGCCTCTCCATGCAACACCAAATACTTGCATTATCAAGGATGGCAAGCAACAACCCAAATCTGCCACTGTGTTTCTTCAATGTTTACTTCGCGTCTGAAAACCAAAAGAATATTGTGATAAACAAAAATAATTTCCCCTCAATTTTTCTTCCTTATAATGACTTGAAAATATATGCTATGTCTCCATTTTGTACCTGAAACTATGTTATTCATGAATATTTTCCCTTTTCATATCAAGTTACTTATCCATTCAAATTTCTCATGTTGAATTCCTTTAACAAATTGAATTTTTAACTTTTGTTAGTCATTTGTACTTTTATATTCCTATATTTTTTAATGACCAAATTCACCATCAAAATATAACTTATATTTTATGAAACCTTAAACAATTACCAAGAGAAAACATGCTTTATCCATCCTATCCATTTAGAACTTTATATACAACTTGATATACTTTGGAATCTATATGTTGTTAAACAAGTTCCACTCCTCAATAATCTATCCTGATTAATAGTACTTGGAACATCTCTGTATTTACGTTTATATTTACATATATTATATAAAAATTTCGATTTATAAATTTTACACATGCCTTATTTAAATATATATTCAAAGTTGATGTTCTGCAACTATTGATGCTTGATTTTTAGCCTGCTCTTTTGTGTTTAACTCACATTCACTACCTTTCTCACAATATATCACTGTAAAATATAAAATAACGAAAGTTCTTGCTAATAATATTGTTCCATTCACTCCAGGCATTACCTGATTGGTTCGCAAACGAATATTTCCCTCACATCCAAGCACCATTGGATTGCACTTTTAAGGCAATGTTACCAAAATAAGCAAAACAATTTCAATGCATTCATCTACAGCAAATAAACTACTTTACTCACTATGCAACAAATCATATCAAGAAAAGGCAACATCATTTCCTAAACTGTGATCAATCCAAATTGTTTGTCTCCTCAATAATTCTAATTGCTAAAACCAACTACTTGATCCTTCATGCTTTTTCCTTTGGTTTTTAACATAATCAATTTAACTTTCTTCGTATACTTTTGACTAGCTGGCAACATATCGAATATAGATGACACATACACATCTAAAGATGATGCAAAACCAACTCACTACTATATAGATTTTCGAAAACCAAGCAATTTGCTACCCAGATTCAAATCCTCCAACCTTTGCATACACAATGACAAGAACCAATGTTGAAACATCATCTATTCTAGTAATGTTTTCTCCACCAACCAACTCTTCATATATTTACCACTTCGCCTTTTGCTAAACAAAGATTTTGATTTTCCTCACAACACATACCATGACAATTTTATGAAAATTGTTTGCCAAAAGAAAGGACTCAGCTGAACTTATGCCTCTAAAAAACCACACAAATATGAACTGTGCAATATATTTATTCAAAGAAAAACAAAGTCTTTTAAGGAGGCTGAAAAAAGTTTGTGGTTGATAACAACATCAAGATTGGAGACCAATGTGAATTTGCAATGATTCAACCAAAGCTCTTCCAAGTCTCAATCTACCGTTGCAAAAAAGCCTATTTGAATTCATGTGATCTTAACATATGATACTCAATCATAATAGGTCTATTGGTGTATCTTTGTTTTTATATGTTCTAATTCCAGCTGTCTATCACAGGCATCCATTTGTTTCATTTTAGCTTGTATCAAACTCGACTTTTTCTAGGTAAAATAATTATTTTAACTCTTTGGTTATAAGTTATAATAAACAATGGTACTTCAGGTTTGATATTATATTATCTTCTTTCAATCATCTTCACAATTTATTGTCTCCGACACATTTAACTCCTACCAAAATACACTTTTATTTTCATACAAATACAATGTAAAACAAAAAAAGAACAAATGCTATATCGCAACTGCCATTATTCTGCTCTCTCAATTATCCCCTCATTAAAAATAGATTAACCAAACTATTCAGTATACCTATTTAATATTGGAACTAAACAAAAAAAAAACCATAGCTCAACACTTTTTGCACAACCATATCCCACCACCCATATCCTATCTGCTCACAATCCTCGCCATAAAGTACAAAAAACATAACTCTTTATGTTCCATCACAACTGTAACATCTATCTCATATATACCTTTCTGTTTCCCCTATATTCTACTTGCATCAGATAATACATCTCTTCGACACCAAAAGTGATATCGTTTCCTTTCCTTCACCTTTCCTCAATATATATACCCAAAAATTAAACTTTCATTTCCCTTCTCAAACAGGCAAGATTCTTTTCCATTGTATTTCCATGGCATATAACTCCACAAATCACCTATCCCAGTACTTTGAAGTTTTCTTTCAAGATGACGAGCAACAACAGACTCTGGTAAGCAAACAACTTTCTACCTTTTTCTCTTTTTCCTGGTGCATGACAGAAAATCTCCTTTACTCTAAACCATATCTCTTGTTCTAGCAAACTCTGCTACTTTTATGATATGCCGTGCTTGTTTAACCATCTCATATATAACTTTTTTTTCTTTGCAATCCTTTGATTACAAAAAACTACTACTTTACTACCCTTAATTGATTCCATTATCTTCAAATTATGAACCTTTTGCCTATGCAATCTACTTGGACATCAAAATCTTGAAAAATAAATATCCGCATAATTATCATACTTAATCCTCCATATCTAATTCTATTCAAATCTAGTCAATTACAGTGCTTGAACAAACAATAGAACCATAACCTAATCACCTTGCTTTCATTGATTATATATATTTAATGTTTGGCAAAATAAAATTACTTACTAGCTCAGTTTGTTTTTCCAGATTTTGCCACATACATTTGTCCAACTTTATTTCGCCAATGTCCAAACACCAGCGTACTGCACTTTGAAATTATATCTGCCAAAAACTTTCCGAGTCCTACTTGAATGCAAAAATGAAGACCTTTACTTTACTGATGGCTAGGAAATATTTGTTTAGGCCAACGCTATCAAAATCAGAGACTTGCTGCTCTTCCAATACAATGGAGACCTCAAATTTAGTAACTCACATATGATCAAGCCCGCAATCCTCTCACTATTGAACTGATCAAATCAAGAAGAGATAGATAAATTTAAACAAACTAGAAAACTATTTTCTTTACCTAACCTATAAAGCTTGTTTTTTTAATCATGTTTTATCCTTCAACTACCTTTATAAAACTTTCATTTTTTCCCAATCACACAATTTAATTATTTACTATTCAATTATGTCCTTCAACCTCTTGCAGCAATGCTTGAAAAATTTTGCAAAATGCTTCAATATGGAATTATTACTATTTCATCCTAACAAATCCGATAAAGAAGAACAAGAACCAAATTATTTACTCATCTTTGACAATGCTATTGAATGCTTACCAAAAAATGATCTACCTCTGTTTGGAAGCAAGATGACTAACCAAAATGTTCAATATCCCTATCTTGTGGTAATTCCCAAAGCTTACTCACTTCAGTCCCTCCTTGTATTTATTTAAACTCGCTTGTCTCTTCTTCCAAGATATACCAAAAGAATTCAATGATAAATGTATGCCCCCACAATCAACTAAAATGAGTTTTATCATCCAAGACAAATTCTTTGTCACCTGGTAAGTAAAATACATCAGGACGTAAGAAAATGGATACTTTACTGGAGGCTAGAAGAACTTTGTCATTGAAAATGATGTTAGACATTGAAACAGATGTCAATTTGCACTAATCAGTCCAGGGAAGATCAATGTTAACATCTTAAGGTTAAGGTCTGGCATTTATATGCATATTTGATACTCTCCGCTTCATCTGTACAAGACCTTAATTAATGTATTTTCCTTCTCTGCTTGGAATGTTCAAATAAACACTTGCCTTTCACATATAACCTTTATATAATCTACCTGTGCAACGTGTGGGTCGCACCTAGTAAATTTTGAAACTTAGAAAACTAGAGATTACAAAGGAGAGATTTTAAGAATGTTTAAGACTTTCTTATTTCTCAAGAAAAACTCTCATAGAAAATTTTGATTTACAAATGAATGAGAACCTTTTATGTAGAAGATTCTTTACATGACATTGTTGAACCATGAGGAGGTCTATACTTGTTACAAATACACTGTTCAGGTATGAGAGCCTATACTTATTACGAATACATTGTTGAGGCACGAGGACTTGTACTGATTACAACTTTAGACTTCTGAGTCATCTATCACTGTTTTAATAGTAACTTTTTACTACAACAAATGCGTTTTTTATGTTAGATTAGCGACCAAAAGTATTTTTTTCTCTTTATGTCATTCATCTATTGAGGTATCGAAAAAACATTTCTTTAACTAATGATACACAGACCTAAGGTTGATCTTGAACAAGACTTATGCACCCTACAACTAATCAAATAGATCATCAATCTATGGCAGTGGATACTTATTCTTCACTATTGCTCTATTCAATAATCTATAATCAATGCACAATCAAAGACTAACATCTTTCTTATGGACAAACAGAACCGAAGCGCCCCAAGGTAAAACACTAGGGCATATAAAATCTTTATCCAGTAACTCCTATAACTATTTCTTTAGCTTATCAAGCTCAACTACTGACATCTAATAAGGGGGCTTAGAAATAGGCTGAGTGCCAATCAGGAGGTCTAAGACAAACTGAGTCTCTCTATCTGGTGGCAATCCCAGGAAGACCTTTGGAAAGACATATGGGAAGTCTATGACTATCGAGATTTGAGATAGCTCTGAAACTGTTCTATTCACATCCTCCACAAAGGCTAAACAACCTTCACAAGACATAACACATATTCACATAAGATGCAATAGCAAAATAAATTCACTTTTATTTCACTTATAAAACTTTGATTATAACTTGTTTTGGGAAGAGAAAAGGTTACACTTTTACTATGACAATCTATAATAGCATGGTTGGTGGCTAACTAATCCATACCCAAAATGACATTTATATCATACATATACAAAAGTACAAGATCAACCTCTAATTCTCTCTCTCACATTCACTTTACATTTTCTAATAACAGTATTAGTCATATGAGACTCTTTGAGTGGAGTACTAATATACAACAAATATCCCAGTGACTCTGGCTCTACATTCAGTCTGTTAGCAAATAAAGGGGAATCAAATGAATGTGTAGAACCTAGATCTATTAAACATAATGCTTCGATATCCAAGATCATAAGCTTACCTTTAAAAACAGAGCTGGAAGCATCTGCAGCCTCCTGATCAAAGATGAACACTTTGCCCTGAGTTACCATCCTCTTACCCTTATCCACCAGCTTTGCCTTCTCTACAACTGTTGTCTATATCCTTTTCTCTCTATCTTTCTTTAGTGGACAGTCTTGGATCATACGGCTTGTCTTACTGCACTTAAAGCAGGCATTGATATCCAGATATAAAGGTCTCAATTCGTAGTTCTTACCACATCTGAAGCATACCTTATCTAGCTTAGACTTATTAGCCTGCTTGCGAGGCGCGTCTGTCTTTTACCTTTTATCTTTCCCTTTCCCTTTCTCTTTGCCTTTATACTCATCAAAATCTGACTTACCCTAAGCCAATCTCTTACTTTTCCCTTACCTTTAACCTCATATTGTGCTTGAGACTTGTTCAGGTCTTGCTCAACCAACTAAGCTTTCTGAATAGCCTCGGTGTAAGTGGCTATATTTAGTACTAACATCCTATTCCTGATAGCAAGTCTAAGCCCATCAATGAACTTCAGTACCTTACGCTCCTCATCTCGAGCTATCAATGGATTGTAATCGCTCAAAGTAGTATATCGAGACTCATACTATCCTATAGTAGGGTTTCTCTATGTCAAGTTCAAGAACTCTACGGTTTCTTCTTCTTTACACTTTCAAGGAAGTACCGCTGGTGGAAAGCTAACAGAAACCTCTCCCAAGAAATCACTACATCCTATCCCCATAAGGTCCTCTTAACTGATCACCACTAATATTTTGCTTCACCTCTTCATCATGTAAGTTGCTAGGGCTACTCTCTCTTCAGGTTGACATGACATATTCTTAAACACTTTGTCAATCTCTAACAACCAGGCCTCTGCTCCTCAGGTTCCTTAACTCCCTTGAATACTGGTAGGTTCATCTTTTGGAATTGTTTAAACTTGTCTACACTCGAAACTATAACTAGTGCTGCAGCAAGCTGTGGAGGATGAACTACTTATGTAAGAGGTACGGGTGGTGGTTGAGGATTGGGCACTTGTTGGACTGGTGGTGGAGGAACCTATGGTGGTTGTGGGTCAATTAATCATCGATTAATCAGTGTGATTAAGTTCTACAAGCTCACAGCAATATCTTCCATGCTCTACTCAAACTGAACTAGACGCCTATGTATATCAAGACTATATAGCTATCGATGAGGTAACGGAGGAGGTGGAGTACAAGGTGATAAAGATGTATCAAGTATATCTCGGGGTGATCTACCTCTAGAAGAGGTGGAGTACAAGGTGATAGAGGTGTATCAAGTCTATCCTGGGGTGATCTACCTCTATCTTTACACATCATGGACTATTTTATATAGAAAATTTATATGCAATAGAACAACGATAATTTAAATTTCATAGTTAATATTCAAATAACTACAGTACTTTGGGATATGCATGAGATGTAAGCACTAACTTAGACCTTTAACAGACTAACTCGAATAGATAAGCATTGCTCTAATACCAATCTTCCATGCCCTAAAGAACGAGATGTTTTCGGTAAAAAAATAATGAAAGTACAAGTTTTTAGGGCTAACACTTTCTATTTACTTTAATTGTAGTTCGTGCATCGAATAGTCTAAATCGTTCAGTTTCAAGTTACTATTCATCTAGTATCATTTTAAGGTTAATTTTCTTATGTCCCAGTTCAATTCATATATTAAAACAACTTAAAACTCATTTTTGACAGTATTTTCGCTTAAAAAATGGAAAAGCCCCTCTAACACATTTTAGATAGCAATTCAAAACAGTATTCATATCCCAACATTTGTGGCTCGAAATAGCCTATCACACTCTCATACAGTCTAAAAGAATATTCGTAAAAGTTTCATAACTTTTTTAAGACCCCAAATGTCGTTAAAAAAAATTCCCAACCAAATAATATAATAATTTTGTCACTATTCATGTCAAAATCGAAAAATATTTTCGTTTACATCCCAAAACCGATAAATTGTTCGATATTATCACATAAATAGTTTATACACATTCCAAACTATAGTACTATAGAAAACATCTAAAAATAATAACATTTAATATCACTATTCATATACCTATGTACATGTAGGTACAAGCAGAGAGGGTTTTGAGAGTGTACATGGGGATTTTAGTTATAGTGTAAGAAACGAGAGTGGGGATGCTATCTTCGATTTTGCTTTATCCTATGACCTAACCCTAGTAAACACACTGTTTAGAAAGAGATATTCTCATCTTATAACATTTAGAAGTAGATCAAGAGCAAGTCAAATAAATTTCTTTTTAACTAGGAGTAGGGATAGACATAGATGTCTGGACTATAAGGTTATCCCAGGTGAAACTGTTAACATGCAACATAGACTTTTAGTCCTAGATATGAAGATACATAGATGACATTTAACGAACCAATAAAAAGGAACTGAAAGGATTCGATGATGGAAGCTAAAAGAATATTATCATACAATATGTAGAGATAGTTGGATTCAAAAAGAGGATTCGACAACAAAAGAGAAGCCAAATGTATTGTGGAACAAGATGGAAAAATGCATTTGAGAGGTGGGCAAGAAGACACTAGGAGTGTCAAACGGAAAAGTGTCGACTAGAAAAGACGCAACATGGTGGACTGCAGTAGTAAAAGACGCTATAAAGACTAAATATGAGTGTTAAAAGGGTTTGAGGAAGAGCAACACAGAATATAAGTTAGCTAGAAATGAGACAAAGAAAGCCGTGGCAGAAGCTAAGGCGAAGGTTGCGAAAGAGATTTACAATAAGTTGAACACAAAAGAGTGAGAGAAAAACATACACAGATTGGTGCGAGCAAGAAAAAGGAGGTGTCGTGACCTAGGAGTTGTAAAATGTACTAAGGATGAGCATCAAAGAACTCTCTTTAAGGACAATGACATTAAGGACAGATGGTATGATTATTTTGAAAAATTATTTAATGACGGACAAAATCAAAATTTGGATAATATATTAGTGCCTCTCGAGGATTTGAATCGGTGTTTTATGTGTAGAATCAAAGAGACAAAGGTAAAAGAGGCACTAAAAAGGATAAAGACCGAAAAAGCTATTAGACCTGATGACATTCTAATTAAAGTTTGAAAATGCCTTGGAGATGTAAGAGTTAAGTGGTTGACAAAACTTTTTAATAAGATTTGGTGCACCAAAAAAATGCCTGAGGAACGGAGGAAGAGTGTCTTGATACCTATTTATAAAAACAAAGTAGATATTCCAAGTTGCGCCAATTATCAAGGCATAAAACTAATAAGTCACATGATGAAACTATGGGAGAGAGTGATAGAATAGAGATTAAGAAAGAATGTAGAGATATCGGAGAATCAATTTGGTTTTATGCTTGGTCGATCAACTATGGAGGCAATATATTTGCATAGACAACTTATGGAGTGATCTTCAGTACTAGGTAAAGATCTCCATATGGTCTTTATAGATTTGGAGAAAGCATATGATAAAGTGTTTACGGAGGTACTATAGTGGTCCTCAATGAAGAAAAGAGTTCCTTTGAAATATATTAAACTAATTAAGGACATGTATGAAGATGCAAGGACACATATGAGAACATGTGAAGGGCAAACAAGTGAGTTTCCTATCATAGTGGGATTACACCAAGGGTCAGCGTCAAGTCCATTCTTGTTTGCAGTAGTTATGGACGAACTGACAAAATCCATTTAGAATACGATGCCTTGGTGTATGATGTTTACAGATGATATTTTCCTATGTGCGGAAACTAGAGCGGAGATCAATGCAAAGTTCGAATTATAAAGACAAATGTTAGAACCAAGAGGATTTAAACTAAGCAAAGTGAAGACTGAATACATGAGTGTAAATTCAGTTCAAACCAAGTAAAAGAGCATAATGTAGTGACTTTAGATAGGGTGGCGATGCCTAAGCGAGACCATTTTTGATATCTGGGATCGATAGTACAATGAATAGAGAGATTGATGGTGATGTGATTCATAGGATCCAAGCTGGATAAAGTAAGTAGAGAAGGGCTACAGGTGTGTTGTGCGATAAAGGAATTCCTATATGGTTGAAAGGCAAGTTTTATAAGACAGTTGTTAGACCAACATTATTATACAGTAGTGAATGTTGGGTGACTAAGAGACAACATACACAAAAGATACGATGGATATGTGGATATACAAAAAAGGATAGAATGAGAAATGAAGATATTCGTAAGATGGTTGGAATGGTACCTATCAAAGATAAGATGTGTAAAACTCATTTACGTTGGTTTGGACACGTACGACGTAGACCTGTAAATGCTCTAGTTAGGAGAATAGAGGCTATGAATGTTAAGAGAAAGGTTAAGACTAGAGGAAGATTGAAAAAGACTTGGAAGGAAGTAATTTGGAAAGATATGGAGGTATTGGAGTTGGATGAACACATGGCTTTCGATAGGAATGTGTGAAGGAGAAGAATACATATGGACGATCTAACGCGAATCTAGATATTGGTTCATATACCCTACCCTAATCTCTTGGGATAAAGGCTCTGATGATGATTATCACTGTTCATATACCAAATTGGAACTGCGGAAGCTTCAAAACTTGTAAAGGGGTCCGAGCCGACAACAAGAATCGATAATCGAAACTATTCGGCATAACCAATGAGGAAAACAAAGAGGTGTGAGCTGGGGAGTCCAATAACCTAACCACACAAGCACAGAAGATAGCAACATATTGTAAGTCGTTTTATATGCATATAGTTCATTATATTCATTTCAACCAATAGCTGATAACAATAATCGATAACTTCACATTTTCTGATAACAATACTATGCTGACTCATTTTTCAACGGTATAACGCTGCAACTTTGTTAAGATCTTTCGAGATTGGGTATGGAAGGTATTTTGAAAAACCACATTACCTCCTTAATACTTGACATCACTATGACACAATCCTACTCAATTATGATACAGTGATTCAATGATAGTACAATGCAATAGTATAATAAAACCGATGTAGAAAGATTTTTCGATAAACGGTATAGTATTCAGTAAAACAACCAGTGGTATGATAATTCGTATTTGGTAAAATAACTACTTTTACAATAAACGATATTCTATAAAATGATAATAGTTACAATAATACTTTTCAGTAAAGCAATAGCTCATAAAAATGACATAGGCATAGCTCTTTAGTTTTTAATAAAGACTATCCCACTTTAACTATCAGTGAGCCAGTAAAATACTTTGAAAACTAGGGTATTAGCTATGGCCAAAAGTCCAATAATCTCCAGTCCTAGTGATCAAGTAATTAAGAAGGTACCTATCAATGACAATTGTCGAACAAGCCAATGTGACTATATATGAGTAATGATACTCAAGCATGTTTCCAAATGCTTTATCGGTGTAAATATAGTGCTGAGTGCCTATAAGGTGTAAAAATAGTTTGATACAGTTTTCTAAAAAGCTGATAACAATATGGCTCATAAAAGCAAATGTATACCTATCTACAATTCAAAGCTTTAAAACATGCAAGATTATGTAATGCAAGCTTGAAATCTCATCACTATCATGTTGTGCATAAAATGACATGCAATTAGATATAGTTTAAGAGGCCTAACAATTCACTTACGGTATTCAATTTCTAAATTTCACTTCGCTAGGTCCGAGTTACTAATTGTCATTACCCAACTTGCAATTCAAAACGATATCCACAATGCAAACAGTTCGTATCCACAATTTAGGCAGTTCATATCAGTAAACCAATATTTACATACACAATCTTAATTTCCATATTCACGATTCAATGTTGATATTCACAAACTAGAATGTATATTCAATCTCTAACAATACAATTAAATTCATATGCTTCCAGTAATAGTTCTGACATACCATTTACACATACAATTCAATATCAATGAAACCAAAGGCCTAATGTTTGAACTTACACTATACAATGCTAACATACATGTATCTTACGCAGCTAACTTACCAATGCTCTATAAGGTGAGCACACGTTCAAGCTCAGTCTTCAATGTCACCACACTACGACTCTATGGCCTAGTTTGGCTCACTGGTGCGTTGGGAATTTGTACAAAAGACAAAAAATTTTAGACAGCTAAATTACTTTTTTACCCTTAGTATTAAATTCTTTTTATTATTTTATCAAAAAACTTACATCCTTAATAGTCATTTTCTTTTTTTCAATTTCATCGGATCCAATCACACCGCTTATCCAAACTAACCCTATATCAATACCACTACAAACACATATAGACGATGTCATTCACCAACTTACACTATCACATAGTTATTTAACATTAGCAATTCATTACTTTTACATAGTAACACATTAGAAGTAATGTGACAAAAGTCATCTTTCGATCTTTTTTTATTGTTCCATTTATATTATTCATCTTAGAGTTTATCTAATACTCATTTAACAATGTCATTTCACCTTACAGGTGAAATTACCACATTGTCCTCCATTTGGCCAAATTCACATCTTCTTCGATTCATGTCAAATTCTCACTTTTAAGCTTCCATTTCATTTCATTCATCCTCATTAATATAAATTATACTACATATGTCAAAATCACCATTGCACTTACACAATTACCCTATAAAACCCTTATGGTTGAATCTCATTCTTATGGTTCCAATAATTTTCAATGCAATTCAAGTCCATATTCATTCAATACACTCTCAAATGCATCATATATATCGAGCTTAGAATCACACTAACCCTTAAACTCCCATAGTTGGCTGAACCTACTTCCTTACTTTTGATGTGGTTTTTCTTCAATCTAAACAGATGGAAACATCTCATATTAACCCTTATAACATAGTAAAAGTTGTTAGAAAACAAGATAAAATTTCTCTACAAATCTATCTTGAAACCGATTTTAACATACCTTTAGTATGCCTAGGTAAAACTTGATCAAACAGTAGAGTTTAGCTACCAAATCTTGATATGTTGTAGAGGAAAGAAATTGGAACAACTTTGATGGGGGCAAAAAAGCTGAAAACGGTTGGAAGTAGGGGCAAAATGGGTGGCAAAATCAGGTTGGCAAGGGAACCTTACGGTTTTCTCTTCTTTTCCACTAGCTTCGTGGTTTATCTTCACTTAGGCACTTAAATGGTTATCAATTTGGGTTGACCGATCACTTATGGGAATAATTCAATAATATAAAAATATTTAATAAGTTCTATATTTATCTCCTAAGGCTTTTACAAAATATCTCTTACTTTTTCACTGTACTTTTCTTATTTTCCTTTTCTTTAATTTTCTATTGATGGCTTTTTCTCATGTTAGGTGAGAATGTCATAAATACCATTTAAGTCCTAACCATATAGGACAAAAAGCATGACTTGGTCGGCCATGAAGAGGGTTTATAGGGTTTCAGCTTGGTTTAGCATTTTTGGTCTTTTTCAATCCTACCGTAAAATATTTTGACTCAGGGTCTAACATCTTGATTTGACACACTGACATACTCTAATATAACCCCTAAAGTTAAATTAAAGATCTTGTGAAGTTCTGTATTTGTAATGCATAACTATGTTTCAGTTTGGCTTTTGCTAGCTTTGTTCTAGCTTTATTTTGGACTTTAATAAAATTTTTTTGCTTAGCAAAAAAAAAATTATAGTGTTGGTTTTGACCATTATTTCTAGTGACCTATGAACAGAACTATCATTTTCTCATTTGTTTCTCGGTTTTCACTAAAATTTTGAATTGTGTTCAAATTGCTGTAAAATCATTAAATTGACTTACTTAAGGCCATAGATCATCAATATGTGATGATTCGGATGCATCTGAGTAGGTGTGCACTCTCGTGGGATCCACAAACTTGTTCGTATGAAAGTTTACCTCACTACACCAAAAATCATGAAAATGATGGTTAAGCCATCATGCACTGTTCATATAGATGTATATGAATTTAGTAAGTGTAAAAATTCAATTATTACATTAGGTGTCTTGAGAGATGTTGATTCAAGGATCATTGCACTATTCTCTACTCCTTTAGGCCTCCTTGTGTAACAACTGCAAATTATTTATTTTGGTGGACTAAACAATATAATTTGGAGACAAATTTGTATATTGAGAATTTAACTTAAATCTATAATGATTAAGAATGTAAATTGATAATAAGCATGGCAAGGAATCATTAAATTGAACTTATGAGAAATTATGGAAAATTACGATTATGGAAATTATAGTTGGAGGTTTGAAGATAAGGATCATGAAGGAAAATTAATAATCTATTAGTTGGAGTAAAATGCTAATAGATGATACATGAATTATTTAATTTGTGGATGAAGAATTTTGGAAATTAAATAATATTAAGAACTTTAGGATTAAAGTGATAATAAATAATATAAATTAATAAGTATAGAAAATATGAAATGTTGGTGAAACAAATGATATATATATATATATAGCAAATAAATTTAAATAACTTGGAATATATTTATTGAATGTTAAAATGAGGTTAAAAAATAAATAAATAACTAAAGAAATAAAATATAGATAGAAATTAGCGTGAAGCTTCTTGAGGAAGCTTGGTAATAGTTACCTAACCCCATTATGCTCTTCCCTACCTGTCACCTAGACCATTCTCATCACCGTCCATCATCAGCATCATCATCCTAACATTAGCTACTTTAAATCTTTCCCTTTAGTTTTTTGTTGTACCGAGAATCTTGTCATTTTCATTTTCACGGTTTGTTTGCAACTTGGTTCCATTGTGTATCAGCAAATAAGGTTCAAGGAGAGTGATAGCTGGGACAAGCACTATGCTCTTCCCTACCCGTCACCTAGACCATTCTCATCACCGTCCATCATCAGCATCATCATCCTAACAGTAGCTACTTTAAATCTTTCCATTTAGTTTTTTGTTGTACCGAGAATCTTGCCATTTTCATTTTCACGGTTTGTTTGCAACTTGGTTCCATTGTGTATCAGCAAATAAGGTTCAAGGAGAGTGATAGCTGGGACAAGAGTAAATTTAGGGCTGGTGACAGATCATTTCCTGAACCAAAACAAGGGAGAAAAGTTCAGTTAAGGCTGTCATTTTTGGGTGCTGGATATACAGTTGGTTTTGAGGGAAGTAATGTGAGTGTGAAGACTGAATTTAAAGAGGAAATGGAGAGCTGATCAGGAGCTGAAGTGATGAGTAGTAGAGAGTTACGAAAACTGACAGAAGAAAGGAAGAAGAAAGGAAAAAGAGGAAAACTGAGAGAAAGTGCAGCAAACAAAGAATGAGAGGGCTGTAAAGAGTTTTCCTTCTCCTTCACCAACGCAGCAGCTGGAAGTTTTGGAAGAGAGTTTGCACTCTTTCGACATTCACCAATAGAAGCAAGAAGTGGTGCTGTACAGTGGTTTTCTATTGGCTATACAGAATAGGGCATTCAAGTTGTATGACTGAAAAAAGAGATGTGAAGCAAGGGGGTCTCGGGTTCAAAATGGTAGTTGGAGGCGTGGCAAACTTCTTTGTATTGGGCTACTATATTCACGTGGAAGTTGATCAATGGCAAATGTTGGTCTGACTGAGAGGTGAAAAAAGCTGAACAAAAGAAAGGAAAAATAAAAAGAGCTGGTTTGGATAAGAGACAAAGGCAGACACAAGGACTGAAATAAGTGGTGGCTGCCGAGCCTTTTAGGGGTTAAAAAAAAGCTGCTGCATTTTGGAGAAATTAGCAGCTTAAGTCATGAAGAGAGGAGTTGGTAGGAATTTTTGCTGCATTTTGGAGAAATTAGCAGCTTAAGTCATGAAGAGAGGAGTTGGTAGGAATTTTTAGTGCCAGTGTAAAGTTATTGTAGGCCAAAGAAACATACTCAATTGGAGGTGAAGTCAGCAAACAATCGAGAGGTAAGGCTAGTTGAATGTATGAAATAAATTAAGTTTAAATTAGTAAATAAATTCATGGAATGAATGATGGTGATTTAAAGTTGAACATGTATGTGTGTAGTGGCTCTTTGGAAGTGCCAAATAAAAGGCTAAAACCGAGAGGGAGTTGCGAAATTTTGAAGTCCATGGCAGTTCCCAAAACAGTAAAGACCAAGCTGCATTAGGGGTCCTTGGTTTTTATCTGTAACAAGGGGTAAGGATTTGATTTTATTGTAGATTTAAATGATAAATGTAGAGTGAAATAAAGTAGTAAAACATGGTCTTTGATATAGGCTTATGTGGGAAAAGTAAGAAGGCAAAGGAGTATTTGGCAACCAAAAGAGAAAGTTACAAGGTAATGCACTTAAGGAAGAATTTAAAATATAAACTTTCTTAAGTTAATTTAATAACATAGATTTTATTAATTTTATGTCTTAATGTAGGAGGAAAGGATACAAGGTAAGGGACACTAAATACACTAAATTAAGACCAAAGGA
The DNA here is from genome assembly GCA_031772115.1 of Heritiera littoralis. Classification (NCBI taxonomy): domain Eukaryota; kingdom Viridiplantae; phylum Streptophyta; class Magnoliopsida; order Malvales; family Malvaceae; genus Heritiera; species Heritiera littoralis. The sequence goes on along the minus strand of JAPDPK010000142.1, from coordinate 832,877 downwards.
AAAGGAATCAAGGAGTGATAGAAAGTTCAGGAAGTGCAAGGGTGCAATACCAACACTTGTGCTACACATTTAGGTAAGAGAAATATATTGGAACGTAAGGGGTACTGGATGCTATTTTAAAATCAACTGCTTTGTGATTATATAAATTGTATTCTTTTGTAGTGGGTTTTTAAGAAATATATGTCATCATACTGTCGGGTTTTTATTGAAAACAATGATTTTGTGATTTAAGCTTAACTTAAGCAACCATTTGAAAATGGCAAATTATCTGGCAAGTTTATTTCGAAAATGGTTAAACCTTATGATTTGATTTACTTACAAGACTTTCAGCCGAGATATTAATCTCGTGGAAATTATTAACTAATGGTATTAGTTTTAAAGATATTATGAGCATATATGATTTATATGCTTTTGAAAGAAATATATATGAATTCTTTTGTGAACTTTTCTAAAGCTCGAAAAATACTGTTTCGAATTCCGAAATTATATATGTTTTAAGACATGACTAACTAAAGTCATATAGTATTGTTTTGAAACTACTGTGTGTGACCTTGATTCTGTCCGCAGTAGGTAATTATATTCGAACTACTGTGTGTGGCCTTGAATTAGTCCGCAGTATGAACTATATGTATGGAAATATTTTGAGACATGACTAGCCAAATCACTGCAGTATTGTTCTGGCTACTGTGTGACCCTGATCCAGTCCTCAATAGATATATTTCTGGCTATTGTGTGACCCTGATCCAGTCTGTAATAGATATTTATTTTTCGAAGCTGTGTGACCTTGATCCAGTCCACAACGGGCCCAGTTGACACCTAATCAGTGCTCACAGTGGACCCCCTGGACTATAGCCATATGTCTTTCCGACTTGCACTTTCCCTCAAGAGTATATATGAACTGCATGATTATTTATTAGTCGCTAATATGTCTCAAGCTTAGTATGTATATGATTTTTCGTGCTTATCTTCGTATATGATTTTTAAATGTATGATATTTAGATTCTGAAACTGATAAGAATTTGCTTTGATGATTCATATTGAAACTGAATGTGATAAGCACGTATATTTCAAATTATGTTCAGAATTCAATTGGTTATGTTTCAATTTAAAGGAAATGTTTTATGATGCATTGCATATGCATGATTTGATTTTTGAATGGTATGAAATACAGTATTTGAGCTTTAATAAATATTTTAGAAACTTGCATATAGAGATTCAGTATCTGTTTTATATATATATATATATATATATATATATTTCTTATTGGGCTTTCCAAAAAGCTCACCCCCCCTCTCCACCTTCCAAATTATTTGCAGTAGGTGCTTTGTACGCGGGGTTTAAGCAAGTCCTTCGAGGCTCTTGTACCACCTTTAAAGGTATGTGATGTACAGTTATTTATTTTGTATTCAAACTTGTATTTTAGTACTTTTATAGTATGGGGATGTAATTAAATGAAGTACATAATATATTTATGGTTTATAACAATGCATGCAACTTGGGTGAAGATATATTTAGTCAAGTAGAATGATTCGAAATTGTAAATACATACTTAGTGAGAGAATTTGACTGGGACCTAAGGCAATTAAAGACTATTGAATTAGCTGATATAAAGTTAGCTTAATAATTGATTAGTGACACTACGTACAGCCCAACCAAGTAAGTAAAAAAGGAAAAATTTAGTTTGTATATTCAGTATAAAGGATGGTTACACCTTGACTCTAATTGTGCAAAACTTCTTGCTATCATATTTTCTATTGACATGTTTGTGAATTCGGTAGGCATTTAGGAGCTAACTTAATAATTGAGTTTGATTCCATGGGTGTGGTGAAATGCTGCTATCAGGAGAACTCAAGACCCTAAAATTATTGGCTTACCTTTTCAGAAATTTATCAAATGAGAGAAAAGAGACCTGTTTGGATTCATAAAATCTTTAGATAAGCCAATGGCATGGCTGACTCACTTGCCAAAGTTGGGTAGAGATCGTTGCCTTTCAAAGCTTTTAGTGTAGTTAAATCTATTGCTGAATAGGTTGCAGACATGAGAAGTTTGGGGCCTCTGCTTTGTTTTTGTTCTCCTAGTTTTCAACATGAGTTTGAGATCTCTAGTCTGGTGTTCATGTTTTGGTTTATTTTCTGCCTGTTGTCTTGTTCTTTAATTTTCTACCTGCAGTTACTAATCCCGGGTCTATTGCAGACAGTAATCAATATGCTTCTATTAATAGACGTCGCTGTTTAGCAATATATATATATATATATATATATATATATATATATTGGATTTTTTTTCAATTTTCTCAGTCACCAAGTTTTCAAAAGCATACATGGCATGCATGAGCATACTCATCCTTGCCAGAAAAAAAGCCATTAGAAATCACCATTTATTATTCTCTTTGAGATCTCCATTTTGGAAAGGAAAGTATTTGATTTTCATAATACAAAATAAACACTGTTATTTGTTACAATTTACTTGTTTTAACATGACTTTTCGAGCTTCTCTTGCGCGTTTGGGGTTAAAGTTTTCTGTAAGAATTCGATTGTTCAACAGCTTGATCTCAATAATTATCTGATATTTTTTGCATGAATCCTTTTCCTTACATCAAAAAACAGAACTATTCACCCCTAAAATGGCTATATGATTGCAATCTTGAAAGAAGAAAGTTTTGTGGCATAAACATAATTAATAGATAAAAGAATATGACTACCTGTATGTTCACGAGATATTACATACAAGTAATTTTAGGCAGTAGTTGTAAGGGAGTACTTTCCTTGACAATGTAGTAAACAATATACAATCAGTCAATCACAATGATCTCATCAAAGTCCAGTAGCTTCCCTTACAAAAACAAGCTCTGGGTAATGTTTATACTAATAGTAAGAGCTTGAAAATCAAATAATTAAGGCTTTCCAGGTTTGTTCAATCTTGTGTTGCATCACTGGAAGCCATCCTTTTCTTTTCCTCCTGATATCCCAATAGTTATCAAACCTATTCCAATATGTTGCCAAAGCTAAAGGCCTTCAAAGATAATTACTAGTTACTCTCTAGTTAAGATTTAATAAACTGTGAGGAGCAAAATTTATGATGCAGGGAGAGAGTAAAATTAAGCATTCAAGTGAAGGGAATACAAAAGCCCGGGCCCCCCCTAGACACACAGGCAGCTAGCTCATTTCTTGAATCGACATTTCGCTTTCACAGAATGAACTTGATCCATCTTTGATCCCTTTAAAGAAGACAGTGATTAAATGACATGCCAAAAATCCATGTATATGAGGGCTAATTCTCAAGAGCATCTTTATTAAATTGAGTGTAAGGAGTAGTTGTCAACGTATCCTGAATTGGTCTTTCTTCATGCATGATAACTGACATATGAAAAACTCCGGAAACAGTAGGGGGATATATATATCTATCTATATATATATATATATATATATATATATATATATATATATATATATATATATATGAAAACTAATTTTATTTCTGGGTTACTTTGGTACTTGTGGAAAAATGAGAGCTGCATAGAATCTTGTGTAGATAAAGCTTAATCACTACCAAAAGAGAAGAACTCTTTCCGCTGCAACCAAACAGAATCGGTAGACAATCTATTTTTCAGCTGTCAGTTCTAGTGAAAATTTTGGATGCTCTGCTGCTGGGGACGCCTCTTATTCCTCGCATGGAAGAACATTCGTCTTCTTTTAAGCCCAATGCTAATTTATGGAGAATGACTTTCTTTGTTACAATCTGACTTTTATGGCTTCATAGAAAAGCAATTATTTTCAAGCAAAAGCAGGCTGATGCAACGCAGTTGATTGATGTCACCAGGGTTAGACTCGCTTGCTGGTGTCAAGGTAAATGGCTTTTAGTGCAGCTCTTGTAAATGATTTTTTTTTCTTAACCTCTCCTTCGTTTCTTTTAGTTTCAGCAAGCATATTTCTCGTCCGAATAGTTCTTGCTGGTGTCCTCCTCCCAGCCCAGTTACATGAAGTTAAACCTTGATGGATATATCTCTAAAAAGTCTATGGATTGTGTTTTTCATGATCATTCTGGGAATTTCAAAGGTGTTTTCTCTAAGCCTATTGGGGTGGAAGATTCTAATTTTGCTGAGTTTATGACCTTTAAGGAGGGTTTGTTATTATTTATTCTCTTCCTCTTCGTAGGCTTCTTCTCATCATCGGCAGCGAGTTATTTTTCCATAAATAATCATTTTTCTGTCCCTAACGAATGAAGTACATCTCAAATCTCATTGAACGTCTTAATTGCAACTTCAATGGTTTTCTATTCAAAAATAATTTTCAAGAGGCAAATTCTATTGCAGATGATCTTGTTAAATCTGTGGTTTCTCGATCATGTGCTTTGGTGCCTTGGTGGCTTGGCTTCAATTGGGATGTTTTTATTGTTCATACTTTTTGTTTTAAACTTTCTTCCGATTTCATTTAATAGAATCATCTTCCTTTCAAAGAAAAACGAGAAGAGCCAAATTCCAACAAGAAAGATACATGGAAACAAAGCAACCCTCATGCATGGAGAGAGAGAGAGAAATGAGAAGAGGTAAGATTCTCTCAAGACAGCTTCCATGACACAAGTTCATCAAACTAAACCAAAAACAAGCTGCTAATTAAGATCCTATATATCTATGTCACATATCTTTGTCTGTGTTTGAAATATGTGATGAACTTGTAAAAAGAACTGAAAAAGATGTATAAATTTAACTCTTTCTCTCCAGGCCTCGCCCTCCCTTTGTCTCCCTTCTCTCTGATTAAAATGATCTTTGGGAGATGAGTAAGCTGGATCCTTGCTACTAAAGGATTACCCTCATGGAATTAGTTCAAGAATCAAAGACATGGGAAATGCAGGTTCACAAACTTCAAACTCTCAGAGTATGTGAATTAAGGTCTCTTAAACTCTCTCTGATTCTCTAAATCTTGCTCATGTAGTTGGATTGGAAAGAAACCCCACTTTGTAAGCAAGCCCTAGCTAACTATACCAATATGGTAGAGTTAAACTGCAAATTAGTAGCAGCGATGAAAAAGCTTGGAGGACTATAATAGATATAAAAAAATTTTCATGAAAACCCTGAAAGAGCAAATAGAATTATAATAATTGGACTCTAAAAAATTGACCTACAAAACAATCATATCTATGTCATGAAAAACCCTAAACAAACCGCTTATCATACATAGGAATTGAAAAAACAAGATTTACTGATACACCAAATTTTATTGAAAGCTGGAAGCTGTACGGCAGGCTTGAGGATAACACCTGAGAAGCCCAATCACCAAAGTAGTACTTATAAGGGATCTTGAAATCATCGAAACTGCACCGAGACACAAATTACTGTCATATAACACTAATAAACCTAAAAACAGTTCGCATTTCCAGAGTAAAAGTTTCACACACGGGTGTGAAAAATAACCCCCAAAAAAAATCTACACTACAAATCAGGTTAAATTAAGGAAACCCCAGATATCCAAATAAGCCTTAATTCATATAAAGAGGTTTAGATATGACAAACCTTTTCTGAAGAAAACAGAAATGGTGGTGCTAGGAAAAGAGAAAGGTGTGGGAATTAGGGTTTCACTGTGAGAGAGATTAGGGTTTTATTGGATTGTGCAAGCAGCAACAGGTGAAACTGCCACATGATCTGATATTTCCTCGATTAAAAAAGAGGGAAATTAAGATCATGCTGGCAGCTTCATCTGATGGTGGAGCACCATAAGAAAATGTGTACGCTTCACTCTCCTTAAACAAGGGCCTAACAAAGGCCAATTAAATCTGAAAACACCATGAAAGACTAAAACTATACACTGAAGTCAGAGCCTACATGTATTTTTTGTAGCTTTAGCAATAGCAGTGCTAGGCTTCATGTTGTGAGGAGAAAATAAAGAAGAGGGGTTTAAATAGAAGACGAAGGCGAGGATTGTAGGGATATATTAATATTATCATCATATACTAGTATTTAATTTTATTTTGATGATGGAATACAAGAGAAGACTCCCACTCTCTGGAATGCTAAAGGGTAAATAAAAATAAAAATAAAAAAACAAACGAAAAGAAGAGATGTAAGAAAAAAGAGTGGTCCCAAATGATGCAAATTGAATATTGTCACGCCAAAGGCCAAAGACTAGCACCATGCAGTTTCGCAGACAGGATAGTGAGTGTTTCCATATATATTTGTTAAGAGCATTAATAACTTTTAGGTTGGGTCAGTGGGGGACCTTTCAACCTCCTCTTTCTTTTTCCTTTGCTTATCTCTCTCTCTCTCTAACTGTAAGAAGAAAGGATCGGCCATGAGCCAAAAAAAGAGAGTGTAATTAACCGCTAGTAGTATTGATGGGGGACCAGATACTATACATATATTGCATGGTTTCACTCAAAAATAAACAAAGAAAGAGCATCTCTACACGCCCGAGAAAACTATATGGAAATCTCTCTTTCTCTCTCTTTCTCTTTCTGTTTCATCAATTTTACGTTGTAATTAAGTGAAAATGGGTGTAATCCAATATCCTCATAAGCATCTTCCTTTTATTCACAGATGATAGCCTTTTTCTTGCAAAACTTTCCATTTGTTGGATAGTTGCTAAACCCTGATTGTTGCCAGCTGCAATTTACTACCACGACTACTTTTTTTTATATAAGCAATTTTTTTTTGAAATATTTTTATTTAGAAAATCATGCAAAATGAAAATGAAAAAGTTTTAGTTGTTTTAGAAATTTCTTATCGCTTTTGGTTACGTGCCCTAGCTCTATTGGTGTGAGGATGGAAACAACTTTTACATACACACATATAGGCAAATAATATGACCGTTAAAGCTTTATGCTTTATTTATGTTGATCATATGTGTCAAATTTTAAATAAATTGAAAAAATTTTATATATTATTTTTGCAAATTTTATTTATTTATTTATTATTATTTCTATAAGCAAAGAATTTCATTGATGACAAATGGTGACACTAGGAAGACAGCTCTTCATGTAAGCGATTACAGTAGAGAAAAGTAGAGCAAAACAACAAAAGAATCATAGAACATAAATAAATAAACAACATGTAAGACCCGAATTTTTTTATACTATATACTATATTTGTACATGATTGATAGTGGAAATAAATTCTTTTAGTGAAATTAAAGAATCATTAAATGTGAATTTCCACTTTTCATTTTAAGTTATGATTTACAATATGGTGTATCTGAATTAGGATTGAGTATTTAAGAGATGTATAGAAAGCATTCAGTTGAAAAGAATGCAAAAGAAATAAAATGAAGATCATGTATAAAAGAAACCCTATTTATTGAAGTGTAAAAGCATTAAATGAAGTGATGAACAAATGAGATGAAAACCAATTGCTGTTGAATGGATGTGGCGTGGAGAAGAAAAGAAAAGAAAAGAGAAAAGTCAAGGAAAGGGGCTATAGTGGACTTCCCTCCACTTTGCTTCTCCTGACAATTGGGCTAGGCAATAAATGGCAAAGAAAAGTTAGTCAAAAACGGATGCCAGTAAGGACTTCACTACCGTTCTTTTTGCTGCAGTTTTCTTTGGTTTTTAATGCATGAAATGATGAAAGAAAATGGGATAAGAACAGGTGGTAGATTTTGAGAGGATTTGAGTGGTTATATAAGAAGGAATTCATGGGAAAATAGACTTATGCAATGTGACGTCCCCGTCACTTCATCTTATCATCTAACTTATTTCTCATTATCTTATCCGATCTTATTTTGATTTAGTTCATCAGTGCCAACCCTTCCTTAATCTTAAGCTAATTATCAAATAGCTCACATGAGTTTATTTCTTTTAAATGAACATCAAATGATATATATAAATACCATTTCATTTCCACAGGATCTCATACATCATCTTAACTTACATCCCCAGACATCTTATATACACATTAGCTACTTGTACTGTATTGTAACTGAATTACAATTTGCTATTCATAGATGTACAAGTATACCTTCTATACTAACTGGGAAGCGTATCGAGAAGGTACACTTTGCTTCTTCAAAAACAAGCTCCTCTAGTCGGAGCGAGGTCTACTTCAGGTAATCTGTAGGAAAAATAGTCGTAAAAGGGTGAGTTTACGCTCAGTAAGAAAACTACATAAAAGAGCGTGCTATGCCTCTATATGCCTTTTTCCTACTTGGCTCTATAATGTCATGTAAAGCATTATAAAGCATGCATCATAACATTTTTCGTGCATTGTTTGCAATCATGCATATTTATTTCAAATGACATGGCAAACTTACTTTGTATGCTTCATTTAAAATATAGCATACATATAAAACATGCCTCATACTTCTTTCTTGGAAACTTCATACTTCATAGCATACTTTAAAACATACTTCATATACTTAAAACATACATCGTGCTTCTTTACTTCAAAACATACATCGTATATCCTTTGAAATAGGATGGAGACTATGTACAATATTTTAAGCGATTGAATCGTCATATGAACTGTTCATTCCCATTCATATGACTCTAATCATGCATTGGTACAGTAGTGCACTCCGTATAGGTCAGGGATTCTCTCCTGCCTTTATATTTCCACAGTGAACACTAGTCAGGTGTCACATGTGGGATTGAGGACCGGACTAGGGTTCCTCGCTCAACATACATATTACTGAGGACTTGATCAGAGTCTCTCAGCCATCAGAAATGCATAATCATTACGCAGTCCATAGTCTCAAAACATTTATAATATACTTTTTTTTTCAGAAAACACTTTTGTGTTTAAATCAAATAAACTTGAAAGCTCTTTTCATACATGGCAGTCGACTGGTCTTATAGGGCAGTCGGCTGCTCCTTCATAACTTCTTTTATCGAAATAATTTCATTTAAATTTTTCGATATTTTCATATTTGAAAATACATGGGGGCAGTCGACTGGTCCATATAGCAGTCGACTGGTTTTCAAACAGAATGCTTCTTAAGAATTAGCAGTCGACTGGTCCATATAGCAGTCGACTGTTTTTGAAACAGAATGCATTTTGGCAATTAGCAGTCGACTGTCCCATATAGCAGTCGACTGGTTTGAAACAGAATGCTTCTGGAAAAATAGCAGTCGACTGGCTTACATAGCAGTCGACTGGTTTGTATCGGTTTTCGAAAAACGGCGTTTTGGTTGTCTCTAGGCAGTCGGCTGCTACTTAAGGCAGTCGGCTGCTCCTAACCTAATTGGTACTAGGAGACAAGTCCGAAATGGTTATTTTCCTGCAAAGAAACAGCTGATACTTCTTTCCAAATCACATGCAAGCATCATAAAACATGCGGACATAGTCGCCTTACGTCCGTTACATAATTTCCTTACCTCGATTCCTTCGAGAACGCGAAATCACTTGGTGCTTTAACCCTAGCTTTTCACTTCTTCAACCTGAAATCATCATACCATTTCAAACCTCAAATTAAACAATATACACATGTCCTACTAACTCAGTACAACTCCTTATCATGAACCAAATTGTAAGAATCATCCTCTTCTCTTACCTTCACTAGAGACCAAAATTTCTGATGTTAAGATCTCCTTCAATACTTGGATTCACTCTATCAAACTTTGGATATCTCCTAGTCTAGCGACAAGGATTATTTTTCGTTAAATGAACTTAGTGAATTGGTGAGGGAGTAAGGTGGTTTAGCAAGGAGCTTGGAATGGAAACTTGGAAACTTGGAGATGGCACGAGAGGGAGAGGACTAGAAGGTTGCTGCCGTGGGTGATGATGATGAGGGTGGTGACTCATGCTTCATGCATTAAATGCATGCTTTATCATCCCTTATCTCAGCCAACTTTATCTCTTTACCCCTTTTGACTCAATTTGACTCATTAAATCCCTCTTCTCCTTCTTCTATTCATACTTAAGCCACATGTATTTAAATTAGCCAATCAAAATTCTGTTTTGATTTCTTGTCTCATCCTCCATTTATTTTCCTGTCATCAACATAATTTATTTGGCTATTTGGCTATAAATTTTCTTATTTCTTCTATATTCCATTCATCATGCATACATTATTCATACATCAATTACACATCAACTTCATATTCATTTTATCATATTTACTTAGAATACTTTACATACATGGAGGAATACATGGAAATTGGGGATCTCACATGCAACATTCTTCTTCAAGAAAAACCCTCTGATGCTTCTCGTCCAACATATGTACTGCAAACTCAAAGTCTTGGTTCTTCCATTCCTCACGTACATGACCCATGAAAACTTCATCCTTAGTTAGCTAAACATTTATCCAGTGTGTGAAGAGCTGAGGAATAAGCAAAGTAAAGCTAAGTGAGGCAAGAAAACACTCTGTTTTGGAAGAGCAACTGGGTTAAGGTGAGTTCCATATTTTCAACGGTTCTCTTGAAATTCAATACTGGATTTCTATGTTTTACAACGTAATAAACATAAATATAGCCTGGTTTTAGTTAAATATTGTTGGAATATATAAGAAACTGGAACAAAACATAGTCTGGAAAATAATTGAGAATGAGCAAAGAATTTGAGTACTCGCCCAAAAGATGAAGTGAGTTCAATGGAATGCATGAATCAGCGATACAATATTCGCCAACATCCTATGGATAATCAGGAATATAGTTGGATGGGCGAGGACCAATGATTGCCCAAAACGGCGAGAATGGTGAACTCAGAAAGATAGGAAGACGAGTAGGATTTGGGGTGAGCTCCCATGTTGGGCGAGCACCAACGAATGAGTCAATATGAATGGCAGGAAAGTTGGGCAAACTCCCATATTTAAGCCAATATAAGATGGCGAGTTGAACTGTGAGCGAGCTCCCACGAATAAGCTTGGGGCGAGCTCACCTGTGTAAGCCAATTAATGTATGGCGAACTATTTTGGGCGAGCTAGTAGATTATTAAGTCTCGCCAAAATGTTGAAAATATTGGAAAAGGAAATATTAATAGAATTTATAAATTATTTGCAGCTGGGAATTAGGAATTTCTATTGGCGAAGCAAGGCGAAGCAAGGCTTCGTAATATCAGGTAAGGAAGTAGTATATGAAGTGAATGCATGTCCTATGGAGTTAAAATTGTATGAAAATTATTGAGAAATTAATTTGGTTTCTAACATGCATTGGTTTGATGAATTATTCTGACTTGGGCGAGCTACAAAGATAGTCGACCCCTGTGTTGTTTGTTGGGCGAACTGGTTAGGGCGGGCGAGCCAAACCTTTTATGATGTTTTGGGCGAAGAAACCTTTTTATGAGATATTGGGCAAGTATCCTTGTTTTAAAGAGAAATCCGAGCAAGCCAAAGTAGGCGAACCCTTTTAATGTTGTATGGGGCGGGCGACCTCTGTTTTAATAAAAACAGGGCGAGCCAATGTGGGCAAACCCTTTTAAGTTCTTTTGGGCGAGCGACCCAGGTTTTCATGAAATGGGCGAGTTGACCATGGGAAACGCCATAATGGGTGAGCCGCTTAGGGCTAGCCATTTTATTTGGTTTTAAAAAGACTAAAGTGGCGGGCGAACACTACTTCGCCGCCTTGTCGAGTTAACCATAGGCGAGCCGTAATGGGCGAGCTAACCATGGTGAACAGGTTTAAAGTTCATTTTCTCATACGAAAAATGAACTAATTTTTATATCTTTGAAAATATTAAATATGTTTTAATGTGATGGTCGAGTTGACCTCAATGGGCGTGTGACCAGGAAAGTGTCGCATTTGGGCGAACTGACCATGGCAATACCAGAGAGGGCGAACTGGTTATGGGCGAGCCAATTTTAATTGTTTTTTAAAAAAAAGTGGGCGGGCGAACACTAGTTCACCGCTATGGGCGAGTTGCCATGGGGCGAGATGACCATGGGCAACCAAATTTTAAATGTTGAGATTTCGGCTGTTTTCAATGTGTTTTGTAAACAGAAAGCCTAAACCCTTTTGAAAATCAAATCATTTTGAGAAAATGATAATATGGATTGAGATAATTCCATAAGGGTTTTTATGAGATATAACTTGATTTTGAGACTTTAGGCCCTGAGTTCATGCATTTCAATTCATATAAATTGCATGACCCACCTGGGGCGATGGCTCAGGTCAATAGACTAACGAGTGCACTCCGGGGCGTCACAAGGCTGATGGACCCGCTAAGTCTTCAGCGGTCTCGAGGTCACTTGGAAAGTGGACTCGAGGATCACCTATAGATTATGGCCATAGATCTAGTTGAGATAGTCGTAAGGGGCGATAGCCTACGGGTGCACCCCAAAAGCGGATGACTTGTGTTCCTGAGGGAACAATAAGAGCATGATTAAATTGTTGCCTAGTCTCAATTATATGATTTCTGTTTACTGAAAGGATCTATTAAATCCTGTTTAATGTTAACTACATTCATTGTTTTCCTAATGGGTTTGATCGTTAAGATAATTATGTGGTTTTGGGGATATAGTTTTTATATTTATAAAGCAGCATACACCTTCCTTACTGAGCACGTTGTCGCTCACTCTTTATTTTCTACTCCACAGATTTGTTAAGTTAGGACTAAGAGAATTACCTTCCAGAGATTCGATATCGAAGGTATGTTGTATTTCTTTTATATATTCAGTAAAATTGTACAGTACTACTTTTAATAGAAGGGAATATATATACATCTTAAGGAAAGAATTTAATAATTCATATTTCCATATAAGAAAAAGAAATAAGAGTATTACTTCTTATTAAAGTGTGAGAGTTGTTAAGCATCACAAACAGCCCAACCGGTAAATAAGTGTAAAAGAAAAGTAAATATTATGTTATACTGTGAATTTGGGATGTTACAGAGTTAATGGTATCAGAGCAGGGTTGGTCGGATGTTTACTGATGCTTAAAATGAAAAGAGAATAGTAAACATTCCATGTAGTACTGTATAATATGAATATATAATTGATATATTAATGATAAGTAATAAATGATCTCTGTGGTACAGATATGAGTGGAAGGAAGAGGATACGCTCAGTGAGAGGTATAGGCCGAGGTAAGGCGGCACAAATTCCGGAATCGCAGACACCGAAACCTGCCCCAAGACCTCCACGTCCTATACAACCAGAGAGCATTGATACTCGTGTGAGCCGAGTGGAGAGGTTAGTAGCCGATTTCATGGCTATGTATCAGGTGGATAGAGCCGCTGATAGGGCACAGAGGGAGAGAGTTGCAGCTCTCGCAGCCCCAGTAGAGATGCCAGTACCGCCACAGCCGGTACCAGTTGTACCAGAGCCTCAACCTATTCCACAACCGGCACCTCAGCCACAGGTAGCTCCACCACAGCCAGTGATTCGGCTACTTAGAGATGTGGAGTTGTATTGTGATGTGGTGTTGGTGAAATCATTTAAGAAGTTGGATCCACCTAAGTTTAAAGGTACTAGGGATCCATTGGCAGCAGAACAGTGGATTATCGAGGTTGAGAGATTACTTATGATTATGAGATGTTCGAAGACGGAGAAGGTAGGCCTAGCAGTGTTCTAGTTGGCAGATGATGCGAGACATTAGTGGAAGGCCACTCAGACTGTATTATTTGCTCAGCATCAGGATCTGTCCTGGGATATTTTGTGGATGCTTTTCGGAGGCAGTATATTCCTGACACTGCTCAAGAAAAATTACAGCAGGAATTTATGGTTTTAGTTCAGAGCAGCATGTCAGTGAACGAGTATGAGGCCAAATTTACTACTTTGAGCCGTTTTGATCCACAGACTAGTGCGAATACCAAATATAAGATTTCGAGGTTTAGGGCTGGTTTGAAACCCTCCATCAGAACGAAGCTAGCCCCATTTGATATTTCGACCTATGATGAGATAGTTCGACGGGCTCAGCTATGTGAGAGGGATTATGAGCAGTTCCAGCTATATTTCAGTAGTAAGAGTAAAGGTAAAGCAAAGGGAAAGACTAAGAGGTTTATGGAGGACAGATCAGGTAGAGAGCAGCCCAAGAGGACTAGACCTATGGGCATATAGATTTCAGAGGGCAGATTTAATAGACCAGCAGTTTCTACTCCTGCTAGTGGCCCCACCCCTACTCAGAGAAGTGTTGCGCCTTTATGTAGACATTGTGGAAGGTCACAAGTGTCGCGCTCTTGTCCTTTAATGTCTGGGGCATGTTTTAAATGTGGACAGACGGGGCACTTTATTAAGAATTGCCCGATGTTCAGAGAATCAGCTGCTTCTACTAGACCTCCTGCATTACCTCTGATAGCGGCACTGACAGCTCAAAGTGAGCCAGAAAAAGCGACACCCTCACAGCCTAGGCGGGCGACAGTCGCAGAGAAGGGTAAGAAGGTTGTGACTCAAGGTCGGGTGTATGCGTTGGATCAGGAGACTACCGACGCCTCTATCGATGTGATTAAAGGTAAAGTTTATCTCTTTGATATCCCCGTAATTGCCTTATTTCATCCGGGTTCTACCCATTCGTTCTTATCGCCTATATATGCTAACAGGACCCCAGTAGAGCCGGAGTTGTTAGAGTATACTTTATAAGTGAAAACTCCTTTTAATGATTTCCAAAGGACGGATGTTGTATATAGGAATTGTAAATTGACTATAAGAGAGAAGGTTATGACAGCTAACCTAATTTTGTTAAACATATATGATTTTGATATCATTTTGGGTATGGATTGGTTAGCTGCGAACCATGTTAGTTTGGATTGTAATACTAAGTTTATTACCTTCTCTCATTCTGAAAAGTACATTATAAAGTTATTGTAAATTAATAAAAAGTATGTGAATTTATGTTATGAGATGACATGTGTACTGAAATTGTGGTTGTGTATGAATGTTTATGAAAGATATATTGCTAGTGTGGAGGATGTAGAGAGGAAACATCCAAAGATCCAAGAGATTCCTATGGTTAAGGACTTCTCGGATGTATTTCCAGAGGATTTACCAGGGTTACCACTAGATCGAGAGACGGAGTTTATGATCAAGTTGGTACCCGGTACGGAGCCGATTTCTAGACCCCCATATCGGATGGCACTAACAGAGTTAGATAAGCTCAAGAAGCAGCTCCAAGAGTTATTAGATAAGGGATTTAAACGTCCCAGTGTGTCACCATGGGGAGCTCCAGTACTATTTGTTCGAAAGAAGGATGGTAGTCTCCGGTTATGTATAGATTATCGGATATTGAATCGGGCTACTGTTAAGAATAAGTATCCACTACCTCGGATTGATGATCTGTTTGATCAGCTCAGGGGTGCACAGGTATTTTCCAAGATAGATCTCTGATCGGGCTATCACCAGTTGAAAATTAAGGAGTCGGATGTGCATAAGACAGCATTTCGGACTCGCTATGGTCATTATGAGTTCCTAGTGATGCCTTTTGGGTTAACAAATGCCCCTACAGCTTTTATGAGTTTGATGAATGAGGTATTTCATCCATTTTTGGATAAGTTTGTCATAGTATTTATAGATGACATCCTGATTTATTATAAGACTCCAGAGGAGCACGAGCAGCATTTGCATGTTTTACAGACCCTCAGAGAGCGAAAATTGTATGCTAAGCTTAGTAAATGCGAGTTCTGGCTTGACCATATTATATTTCTCGGACATGTAGTGTCGAATAACGGGGTATCAGTTGATCCGTCCAAGATAGAGGCCATTGTTTAGTGGGAAAGGCCTAACACGGTTACCGAGATACAGAGTTTCTTAGGTCTTACCGGATATTATCGTAGGTTTGTGGAAGGATTTTCTAAGCTTGCTGCTCCATTGACACGACTCACACGTAAGGATGTAAAGTTTGAGTGGAATGATGCGTGTGAGAATAGTTTTCTCGAGCTTAAGAGGAGATTGACTAGTGCCCCCGTATTAGCCCTTCATAGCGGATCAGGAGGATTTATGGTGTATACTGATGCATCCGCTCAAGGTTTAGGGTGTGTGCTCATGCAGCATGGTCGGGTTATAGCCTATGGTTCTCAGCAATTGAAGGATCATGAGAGGAATTACCCGACACATGATTTGGAGCTAGCCGCAGTAGTGTTTGCATTGAAGATATGGCAACATTACTTGTACGGGGAGAAATTTCAGACATATACAAACCATAAGAGTCTGAAATATATATTCTCACAGCGAGAGTTGAATTTGAGGCAACGACGGTGGATGGAACTATTAAAGGATTATGATTGTGAGATTTTGTATCACCTACTTAAAGCTAATGTAGTAGCAGATGCACTGAGCCATAAACATGTTGGCATGGTATCTTACATGATTATCAGGGAGCATGATTTGATACAGCAGTTCTCTAACCTTAGCCTGACAGTTGTTTCCTCTGACCAGTACGGACTTACGGCTAGTTTCCGTATAGAGCCAGATTTTATGGATCGAATCAAGAAAGCTTAGAGGAGTGATAATTTTTGCTTCGGGATTGCCAGTCAGATTCAAATGGGAGATGAGTTGGATTTTACGATTGGCACCGATGCGATATTGAGGTTTAGAGGTCAGATATGTTTTCCCGGTGACAGCAGCTTAGAGATTTGATTTTATCAGAGGCCCATACCTCTAGATATACATTACATCCGGGTAGTACTAAGATGTACCAGAATCTCGAAGAGTGTATTGGTGGCCTAAGATGAAGAAAGACATCACAGGTTTTGTTGCTAGATGTCTAACATGCCAACAGATTAAGATTGAACATTAGAAGCCGGCGGGTATGCTTCTACCATTATCGATTCCCATGTGGAAATGGGAGCATATGACTATGGATTTTATTATGGGATTACCACGGACCCTGAAGGGGTATGATGCTATTTGGGTGATAGTCGACAGATTGACTAAGTCTACTCATTTCTTAGCCATGAGATCTACAGATTCAGTTAGTGCCTTGGTCGATTTGTATGTCAAGGAGATAGTGAGGTTACATGGTGTTCCAGTGAGTATTACCTCGGATAAGGACTCTCGCTTCACCTCTCATTTTTGGGAGAGATTTCAAGAGGCTATGGGATCCTAGCTAAGTTTTAGCACCGCTTTTCATCCACAGACTGATGGACAGTCCGAGCGTACTATACAGACACTCGAGGATATGTTGAGAGCGTGTGCATTGGATTTTAGAGGCTCATGGGACAATCACTTACCCCTGGCAGAGTTTGCTTATAATAATAGTTTTCATACGAGTATCGGCATGGCACCGTATGAGGCCTTATATGGCAGACGATGCAGATCCCCGATAGCATGGCAAGAAGTGGGAGACCATAAACTGTTAGCTCCCGATTTGGTAGAGCAGGCTTCTCGTGATGTACGGATGATATGTGAGAGGCTCAGAACAGCTCAGAGTCGGCAGAAGAGTTATGCAGATACTAGATGTCGACCATTAGAGTTTGTAGTAGGTGATTATGTGTTTTTAAAGGTTTCACCGTCCAAGGGTATAATGAGATTCGGGAAGAGAGGAAAGTTGAGTCCTCGATACTTTGGGCCTTATGAGATCTTATATCGTGTGGGAGATGTGGCATATCGGTTAGCACTACCACCAGAGTTGTCAGGAGTGCATAACGTATTCCATGTCTCGATGATGAGAAAGTACCATCCAGATCCTTCTTACGTGATTCGACATGAGCCACTGGAGATCAGAGAGGATATGAGTTACGTTGAGAAACCGATACGGATCCTGGATAGGAAGGATAAGGTATTGCGATCAAAAACGATTCCTTTGGTTAAAATGCTCTGGCAGTATCATAACGAGGAGGAGGCTACTTAGGAGTTAGAGAACCTTATGCGTGAAAGGTATCCAGAGCTCTTTCAGTGATAAGTTCGAATTAAATTTGGAGGACCAAATTTCTTAAGGTGGGGAGAAATGTAAGACCCGAATTTTATTATACTATATACCATATTTGTACATGATTGATAGTGGAAATAAATTCTTTTGGTGAAATTAAAGAATCATTAAATGTGAATTTTCACTTTTCATTTTAAGTTATGATTTACAATATGGTGTATCTAAATTAGGATTGAGTATTTAAGAGATGTATAGAAAGCATTCGGTTGAAAAGAATGCAAAAGAAATAAAATGAAGATCATGTATAAAAGAAACCCTATTTGTTGAAGTGTAAAAGCATTAAATGAAGTGATGAACAAATTAGATGAAAACCAATTGCTGTTGAATGGATGTGGGGTGGAGAAGAAAAGAAAAGAAAAGAGAAAAGTCAAGGAAAGGGGCTATAGTGGACTTCTCTCCACTTTGCTTCTCCTGACAATTGGGCTAGGCAATAAATGGCAAAGAAAAGTTAGTCAAAAACGGATGTCAGTAAGGACTTCACCACCGTTTTTTTTGCTGCAGTTTTCTTTGGTTTTTAATGCATGAAATGATGAAAGAAAACGGGATAAGAACAGGTGGTAGATTTTGAGAGGACTTGAGTGGTTATATAAGAAGGAATTCATGGGAAAATAGACTTATGCAACATTCTTCTTCAAGAAAAACCCTCTGATGCTTCTCATCCAGCATATGTACTGCAAACTCAAAGTCTTGGTTCTTCCATTCCTCACGTACATGACCCATGAAAACTTCATCCTTAGTTAGCTAAACATTTATCCAGTGTGTGAAGAGCTGAGGAATAAGCAAAGTAAAGCTAAGTGAGGCAAGAAAACACTCTGTTTTGGAAGAGCAACTGGGTTAAGGTGAGTTCCATATTTTCTATGGTTCTCTTGATATTCAATACTGGATTTCTATGTTTTACAACGTAATAAACATAAATATAGCTTGGTTTTAGTTAAATATTGTTGGAATATATAAGAAACAGGAACAAAACATAGTCTGGAAAATAATTGAGAATGAGCAAAGAATTTGAGTACTCGCCCAAAAGATGAAGTGAGTTCAATGGAATGCATGAATCGGCAATACAATATTCACCAACATTCTATGGATAATCAGGAATATAGTTGGATAGGCGAGGACCAATGATCGCCCAAAAAGGCGAGAATGGTGAACTCACAAAGATAGGAAGGCGAGTAGGATTTAGGGCGAGCTCCCATGTTGGGCGAGCTCCCATGTTGGGCGAGCTCCAACGAATGAGCCAATATGAATGGCAGGAAAGTTGGGCGAACTCCCATATTTAAGCCAATATAAGATGGCGAGTTGAACTCTGAGCGAGCTCCCACGAATAAGCTTGGGGCGAGCTCACCCGTGTAAGCCAATTAATATATGGCGAACTACTTTGGGCGAGCTAGTAGATTATTAAGTCTCGCCAAAATGTTGAAAATACTGGAAAAGGAAATATTAATAGAATTTATAAATTATTTGCAGCTGGGAATTGGGAATTGCTATTGGCGAGCAGGAAGCAAGGCGAAGCAAGGCTTCGTAATATCAAGTAAGGAAGTAGTATGTGAAGTGAATGCATGTCCTGTGGAGTTAAAATTGTATGAAAATTATTGAGAAATTAATTTGGTTTCCGACATGCATTGGTTTGATGAATTATTCTGACTTGGGTGAGCTACAAAGATAGCCGATCCTTGTGTTGTTTGTTGGGCAAACTGGTTAGGGCGAGCGAGCCAAACCTTTTATGATGGTTTGGGCGAAGAAACCTTTTTATGAGATATTGGGCAAGTATCCTTGTTTTAAAGAGAAATCCGGGCAAGCCAAAGTAGGCAAACCCTTTTAATGTTGTATAGGGCGGGCAACCTCTGTTTTAATAAAAACCGGGCGAGCCAATGTGGGCAAACCCTTTTAAGTTCTTTTGGGCGAGCGACCCTGGTTTTCATGAAATGGGCGAGTTGACCATGAGAATGCCTCCTTGGGTGAGTTGACCATGTGAAACGCCATAATGGGCGAGCTGCTTAGGGCTAGCCATTTTATTTGGTTTAAAAAAGACTAAAGTGGCGGGCGAACACTACTTCGCCGCCTTGTCGAGTTAACCATGGGCGAGCCGTAATGGGCGAGCTAACCATGGCGAACAGGTTTAAAGTTCATTTTCTCATACAAAAAATGAACTAATTTTTATATCTTTAAAAATATAAAATATGTTTTAATGTGATGGGCGAGTTGACCTCAATGGGCGTCTGACCAGGGAAGTGTAGCATTTTGGCGAACTGACCATGGCAATGCCAGAGAGGGCGAACTGGTTATGGGCGAGCCACTGTGGGCGAGCCAATTTTAATTGTTTTTAAAAACAAAAGTGGGTAGGCGAACACTAGTTCACCGCTATGGGCGAGTTGCCGTGGGCGAGATGACCATGGGCGACCAGATTTTAAATGTTGAGATTTCGGCTGTTTTCAAGGTGTTTTGTAAACAGAAAGCCTAAACCTTTTTGGAAATCAAATCATTTTAAGAAAATGATAATATGGATTGAGATAATTCCATAAGGGTTTTTATGAGATATAACTTGATTTTGAGACTTTAGGCCCTGAGTTCATGTATTTCAATTCATATAAATTGCGTGACCCACCTGGGGCTATGGCTCGGGTCAATAAACCAACGAGTGCACTCCAGGGCGTCACAAGGCTGATGGACCCCCCAAGTCTTCAGCGGTCTCGAGGTCACTTGGCAAGTGGACCCAAGGATCACCTATAGATTATGGCCATAGATCTAGTTGAGATAGTCATAAGGGGCGATGGCCTACGAGTGCACCCCAAAAGCGGACGACTTGTGTTCCTGAGGGAACAATGAGAGCATGATTAAATTGTTGCCTAGTCTCAATTATATAATTTCTGTTTACTGAAAGGATCTATTGAATCCTATTTAATGTTAACTACATTCATTGTTTTCCTAATGGGTTTGATCGTTAGGATAATTATGTGGTTTTGGGGATATAGTTTTTATATTTATAAAGCAGCATACACCTTCCTTAATGAGCACGTTGTCGCTTACTCCTTATTTTCCACTCCATAGATTTGTTGAGTTAGGAATAAGAGAATTACCTTCCAGAGATTCGATATCGAAGATATGTTGTATTTCTTTTATATATTCAGTAAAATTGTACAGTACTACTTTTAATAGATGGGAATGTATATACATCTTAAGGATAGAATTGAATAATTCATATTTCCATATTAGAAAAAGAAATAAGAGTACTACTTCTTATTAAAGTGTGAGAGTTGTTAAGCATCACAGACAGCCCAACCGGTAAATAAGTGTAAAAGAAAAGTAAATATTATGTTATACTGTGGATTTGGGATGTTACACAACACTTAAGTAGCAAAGTTGGCAACTTAATTCATCGTAAGCTAGAGATTAACAGAATCCACTAGCAAAGGCCTCTTATTGTACAAAGCTTCAAATAACCAGCTTAGCAACCAACCACACCGTATAATCCCTTCACATGTTACAACACCCACTACAACACCCTTCATCAAGAATCAATCTAGCAAACCACTTTCCATGCAGCAACATGAACAAATAAGGCATCCAAATCCAGCTTCATCTCCCATGCAGCCTTAGGCATACTTGCCTGCATAAACCAATAAACTTCATGCATCAACCAGAACATACCCAGCTAGCTTCATCCCTTCACTTCCCACGGTTTAGCCTTCAAAATGGGAATACAAATTGCCATGACACAAATAAATAACATTGCTTGTTTTCAACACAAAAGCATTAAGACTTTCTGATAATTTTTTTTTGCAAGTCCAACATCATTGATCTCAAAATTTTTATAAAGTTGCAAAAAGGACTAGCTGTTTTCAATCATTGAACTCGCTTACAACACTGAACTTGCTCTAAAAAGTGAAAATACACAACAAACTCACAACAACCTATTATTACACTTTGCTGTCATTCACACAACTTGGTAATTCTCTATAATCAAATTTTTTCTTTGGGAGAACTTGGGAGAAGCTCCACCTCTTAGGGGAATGATGTTGACAACCTTCAAGTCACTGTTTGTACTATTGGTTGAAAAACGGATAGAAATGGGGAAGAACACTGATGAGTCTACTGGAGGCACAACAAACTCCATGGATCCACTGCAGTTAGAATTATCAATGAGAAGTATGGACCATTCTAAGATGGAATTTCTGGATTCATACCTCCATTCTAAGATGATTTTCTAATAATAGTTATGGCTACTAGTATGCCTTAAAGAACTCTGCCATGGAAACACCCACTTTTTGCAAGTGAATCAACTATACTAGTAGCCTCTCAAAAAATCTTAGAGAAACTAACCACCAGCTTCTTTAGTACCCTAACTTTTATAGCATTTTCTAACCCCTTAGAATTTTGAACAAGTATAAACATGCTTTAAACAGAACACCACTCCTGCACGTAAGAGTTCCGGTCAATCTT
Source organism: Heritiera littoralis (assembly GCA_031772115.1). Taxonomy (NCBI): domain Eukaryota; kingdom Viridiplantae; phylum Streptophyta; class Magnoliopsida; order Malvales; family Malvaceae; genus Heritiera; species Heritiera littoralis. The sequence continues at coordinate 810,719 of JAPDPK010000142.1, read as the reverse complement.
GATCCCTTTCCTCTAATGCTTTTAGAAGTAACTCCTCACTCAAGTTTATTTTAAACCTCATAAGTGTTCCCACTTCCCAAGTCTCACATGCCAATATCTCAAGCATATTTCTTCGATTTCTAAAGTCCCTATCAAACTAATACTCATTTGTAGCTTTCCATTACTGGGGCCAACTTTTCCTAAGTGCTTCTTTTTCAAAGTTTTGAATTTCTTTTTATCCTTCCTTTGTACTTTAAACCCTATAGCATCCTTTATATCTTCCAAAATTTTGAATTTTCTTGTGCTATGGAAGGAGGACTTACCAAATTGAGCTACTTTCATACCATTACTAGCACAAGATAAGGAGACATTGTTGGCCTCGATCCTTTTCGCTTTATATCAAGCAATTAGTTTCAACTCGGATTCGTTTCATTGTCTATAGGATCAAGCCCTATACAAAGGTCTACTTTATTCCTTTTGTCTCTTTCCTTAATTTCACAAGAGCCCTTTTCACAATTATCAAGTTAGGCATGTGCTTCAGCTCCATTGTCAAGGCATTTCAAGCTATCAATTGAGTTAGCCACCACACTAATCAAACATTGAATCAATTCTAGGAATAGTGTCATTTTTAGCACCTCTTGTCTTGGCTCCACTTTGTTAACCTGATTATTTCATGCATAGTTGTCCATGTTGGTTATAGACTTTCAGTTAATACCTTTTTCCTTCTCCTTTTCAGTTGTCAACAATGCTTGTTCATGGAGTAATGGTTTGTAACATCATCTTCTTCAAATTCAACAAACTCAAAACCTTCCTAGATATGAACTAGACCTTCATCATCGATCTTTTGTAATCTGCACTCACATTGTAGGCTTGTATCTTTGTCCACGCAAATCTCAAAGATAGTAACTTGGAAGGTTTTCTTGCCCACTTGGTCAATCAAAATGAACATCATCCTTTTATTGAAATCATTGAAACTTAAAGACTTGCAATGCATGAAAAGATATTCCCCTCATAGAATAGTAAAATTTTTCAAGATGGATTGATTCCATACATGGAGTAGAACTCCGATCATCGCAATCCATGTAGTTATGTGATTAATTTGAAAGTCCTCTGGCCAATGTCATAAATCAACAAACCAATCATTGAGCCACCTCCAACCCGTATTCTTCAAATTCAATAAAGTCTTTTCCCCCTGAAAAATGATCAAGAAGTGTTTGCTTGAGATCTTTATAGCATCCATATCATGCACTCCCTAAATTTTGAAGATATCAATGGGAGTATCTACTTCATGAAAGTCTTTGATGATACTGATAAAGCATTTACTCAAGCTATGCATTGCATTGTTTTCCATTATACCTATGCAAGTTTTTATGGTTTCCTCCTTTTAGGCCAAAACGTATCACCAATTACGTCAAAATGAATAGTAGCCTTGAAGGGCCTATAAAGGTACCTTCATTCATTAGCACCTATTTAAAAGTTCTCTTATGAACTCCATAACCACACACTCTCTTATTAAGGCTGGACTTGGGTTTTACTTCATGCTCTCAAGCATATCTTTTAGGACTTTCTCTATAACCATGATCACCTCTAAGACTAACTCAACTCCAGTAGAAGGATCTTGCATTAAATCTTACAAGGTTTACAATAATCCTATGATCCATCAACCATGTTCCAATTATCTTTGACACCACATTTCTTGCCTCTTAAAGAGTTGCAAAGTGGACAAATCCATATTTTCTCCCTCTTGTCGATCTTTTATAAGGTATAAACACATCAACAACCAATCTATGGTGTTGGAAGATTTGATCAAGCCATTACCAATGAATAGAAGGAGAGTGGTTGTTTACAAATACTAAGAAAACTCTTGAAGAAAACATTTTACAATATTATTTAACTTTCATGGTGTCTTTTGTAGAATATTGATATACGGAACAATTTCAAAAAGAATACGTCAATTATAGGACTATTATGCTAATTCAGTATTTGTATTTCAATAATTGAAGTTTGTACAAAATAGAATGGATATCAACAAGTCAACACTAAGAAAAACACCATAAGAACGTGAAATCTATCTCCCAAAAGCTTACCCCATAATAGACAAAATGATACTAACCACCTTATAACCCCAAAGCTCTAAACTTGTCAATTCAGTCATCACTAGCTTTAGCCAGTCCACCATACTATTAGCTTATTTGTATACTTTTGACCAACCAACTCCACATTTTCCACCCAACCTGTGAATCTCCATAAAAACATTCTAATATTTTTAAGGTTAGCCTTCCCTCTTTCTACACCAATTCAAGGCAATTAATGACTCAACCCCCTATTCTAGGTTTGCCTCTTGAAGAGCCATCAACATTGAACTTTAATTTTTCTTTAGCAAGTGGTATCAAAAAGGAGATAAGCCAAGTTGTCTTGTTAAGTGCTCTAAGGATACAAATACTAGGATCTGACCATTAAGTAGATTCCATGACACTAACACCATTATTCCAAGCCTTTATCCAAAAAAAACCCTCATTTTAAACAAAAACAGCAGCTTCTCAATGCTTAAATTTTTTATTTTCAAAGACAGCTTCATTCCTCATTAACCAAGTTAACCAAATGGCTACCGCCACAGAGGTTAACCCACCACAGTTTTAATGAGACTCTAAAAGGAGACTCCAAGCATTGTAAAAGAAATTCAATCATAGAAGTGTTTTCTCTGTTAAAAAATTCATTGAAGCTCTGAATTTCCAACCAACCACTCCTGATCAAAAAAGTGGTTCACATCCATTTGGAATTACAATACTCTACCAAAAGTACAAAGTTTCTTGTGGTTGGCAATTTTAAACTGTATCCCCTCCAAAAGCTTATTAAAGTGTAGAGGTGTGCATTTTGATGATAGACAATCCCTATGTCAATAATGTGGCGTAGCTACTAAAGAATGTCATCGTATCCTCATTGGATGTGATTTTGCTTTGTTTGTTTGGTGTAAGGTTTTCAATTGGTAAAACCTGTATTGGGTTCCCCCCAACTCTGTTGAGGAATATCTGCAACAATGTGAATGTGTTTTCTTTCCCAACTCTTTGAAGAAACGATGATTGACTATTGTGGGTGCTACATGTTCGTCACTATGTTTATCAGGGAATGATTCAATCCTCAACAAAAAGAAATGAGATGGTGAAGAAATCATCTTTTTTTATTAAGATAATATCAATGTATTGGCTAAAAGCAAGAGAGGATGAAAATTTTTTTAAGGATGCATGTTAGTGGTCAACACCTTAGATTCAACTTGTTTGGTGTCAATTAGAAATGCAAGAATTAGTTCTATCTGGAAATGACCCGGTTCAAAAAAATTAAAATTCAACTTTGATGATTCAATTTTAACATCATCTGGTATGGCTGGCTGTGGAGGAGTGTTGCGGGATGAAATTGGCATGGTTCTTGGTATCTTCTTCACTCCTTTAGAAAAGCAAAGTCCCATTGTTGCAGAAGTTTGATGATTAAGGAAGAATTGATTACGTTTCAAAAATCATCCTGGATGGGATCTAAACAACTCATCATTGTGGAATCATATTCAAAAACAGCAATCGCTAGGTTCTCAATGTTGTTGATCGACCTTGGAAGGAATGGAAAATACTTAATGATATTAATAGATTGGAAGCTTTGAGCTGAACATGTTTATATTTTCAGGGACACCAATAGCTGTGTCGATTCTCTTACTAAACTCGGTGTCAGTAGGAAAGAAATATTGTACACATGGTTTTAGTTAAACAGTTTAATTATCTTGTTTTAGCTTAGCTATTTGGCTCTCCAGAGCATTTTGTTACCTCTGTCATGAGCTATGCTCATTTTTGGCAGCTCATCTACTACCTTTGATTAATGAAAATCTGTCATTTTAGTCGAGCAAAAAAAATACATATATATTTATAAAAGGAGGGATCTACTTACACTAGCGTAAAATAAATTATTTTACATACTTTTTATAACTTCATTTAGGATTACTATTTTTTGCAAACCAACTGTTAAATTTAGGTGAAAATATAAGTGAAACAAAAGATAAAATAAAGGAATCTGGTAGAAGAAAATCATATCATCAAGTCCTTTTGAATGAGGTGTCTTTTCACTCATCTCAGAGAGAGAATGGAATTAACTCTGAGGTTCATTGTGAAGTCATGGAGTCAGGAAAGAAGAAGTGCATAAAGGTTATCGATAATGAGGCACTACATTGGCTAGAGGAGTGCCTTATTGTTTCTATTAATGGTGAAGTGGAGATAAAATATTTGATGGATGTGTTCATAAGAGAAAGTCTTAATGATATTTCTATTAAAAGAATTTCAAGTTCTTAGTTCTTGATTGAATTTGATGATCTTGTCTTTAAACAAACAATAAAAGAGTGGGGATGGGTATGGCTTAAAAAATGGTTTATCCAAATTGGATATTGGTGTAAGAATCCTCAAGAGTTCTCAAGAGATGTCTGGTTATCATGTTATGACAAACCTCTGCATGCATGGAATGGTGGTTCATTTCAGAATATAGCGGAACTTTGGGGAGAGTTCTTATGTTTTGATGATCATACTATGTTATATGAAGATTTTAGGAAAGGAATCTTCAAGATCAGATTGAAGCAAGTCCAAAAAATTGATGAGGTGATTGAATTCTATTGTGGTAATCAGATTTATTCTGTCAGAGTCTTTGAGTTTAAGAACAATATGGAAGACTTAATCCATAACTCTCATAACCTTTCTGAGGGGGAAGAGGTTGTTAAACTAGTTGGCCATTTTGGAGGCCTTCTTCCTGAGTTTTGCAATAGAGTTTTATATTGTAAAGAAGAGGAACAATCTTCTCAGTCGAAGGTTGCAGTATCCAAGGAATTAAAAGCAAATGATTTTGAGAGTCAAAGACTGGCAAAGATCGAGGAAGTCTACATAAAGGTTGAAATAATAAATGGGGTATCTAAGGAATTAGAAACAAATGATTTGGAAAGTCAAAGAGTGGCAGTGATCGAGGATGTCTGCATGGAGGTTGAAAGAATAAATGGGGATATCGAGGTGGACATTCTGGAAGGCAATATTCTATTGGAGGATAATAATGTAGATTTAGAGGAAAGGTCAACTTTTTCAAATTCAAAAAGTAAATTGGAAGAAAAGCCAAAAGTCAATCCAGATAATTGTATTGAAAAGCCAGGCAATTGCGTTGGGCTTTAGATGAGTAATGGAGAAGGGCTTGATATTGGGCTTATTCATCATGATGAGGCCTATTTAGCACTCAAGGATAGGGTGAAGGGAATGGTGGGTTCAAATATTGATAACGTAGGCATCAAGTTGTCTTTAAGGAGAAAGGAAAGAAAGTCTAGGAGTTTGGCAGAGATTGAAGAAGACTTATTATTGAAGATTGAAAAGAAAGGAAAGAGTAAAGGTAGAAAATCAAGCAAGATTAAAAAGCCCCAAAAAAATGTGTACAAGATTCAAGTATAGTGAATGATTCTTTATCAGACTAAGATTTTTGTAATAGAAGAAGAATTATTTGTAAGGAGGAGGCTACATTAACTTGGAAGATAGAAAAATTATTAGGAATGAAAGATGACTGTGATGATGAATTAGTAATTAGAAAGCTTCAAGAATTCGAACAAAGGGATCAATGTTTATTTTGAAGGTTGTGTCTTGTTAATTTTCTGTTGGTTAGGTAGTAATCAAGAAGGTAGATGTATTATGAAGATTTTGTATTGGAATGTCTTAGGTGGGAAGTATGGCTAAACATGGTCTGGTTAAGAAATTTGGTAATCAATTGTAACATCCCAAATCCACAGTATAACATAATAGTAACTTATAAATCACACTTACTTACCGGTTGGGCTGTCTGTGATGCTTAACAACTGCTAACACTTTAATAAGAATTAGTACTTTTATTCCTCGTACTAATATAGAAATATGAATTGTTACATTATTTCCTTAAGATGTATATGCATTCCCTTCCGTTTAATGTAGTACCATACAATTTCACTGAATATATAAAAGAAAATATTGTACCTTCGATATCGAATATCTGCTGACTCTAGCAGTCGATAATCTCTGGAAGGTAATTCTCTTAATCCAAAATCAACAATCTTTGGAGTGGAAAATAGGGGTGAGCGACAACATGCTCAATATGGAAGATGTATGCTGCTTTATAAAACCAAAACTATATCCCTCCAAACCGTTTATTTTTCTTAACAATAAACCCAGTAGGGAAAACAATGGATATAATAATCATTCTTTGATATTCAATTTATTGGCTAAACAGTTTACAATATAATGTAATAACCAGTAAATAGGATTCAATAAATCCTCTCAATAAACAGAAATCAATAAGTTGAGACTAGGCATCACCCTACGAATAAATCATGCTCTCATTGTTCCCCCTCCCCCTCCGAGAACAGAATAATCATCCCCACAGGGATGCAGTAGATCTATGGCCACAATCTATGGGTGGTCTTCGGGTCCACTTGCCAGGTGACCTCGAGACCTCTGATGACTTGGCAAGTCCATCAGTCTCATGAATAATAATGCATGAAACTAGGGGCCTAAAGTCTCAAAATCAATTTATATCTCATAAAAAAACCTTTAAGGAATTATTTCACCCATATTATCATTTTCTCAAAATGATTTGTTTTCCGCAAAGGTTTTATATTTTCTGTTTATAATAATAATAAAACCAGCCCAAAATCTCTCCATTTTTCGTGTGAGAAAACACAAAGTAAATCAGCTCGCCCATGGTCAGCTCGCCCATTGCGGTGAACTAGTGTTCGCCCGCTAACATTAGTATTTAAAAACAAGTTAAATTGGCTCGCCCATAGCGGCTCGCCCATGGTCAGCTCGCCCATTCTGGCATTGTCCATGGTCAACTCGCCTAATGCGGCACTTCCATGGTCAAGTCTCCCAATGGGGCCCTTTCATAGTCAACTCACCCATTTTATTAAAAACATGATTCATTTTTCTTTGGCTCTCCCGGAATTTTGTTAAAACAGGGTTCGCCCGCCCAAAACATCATAAAAGGGTTCACCTATCGTTGGCTCGCCCGCCCTTTACCAGTTCGCCCAAATCAAAACGATTTATCAAACTAATGCATGTCATAAACCAAAACAATTTCTCAATATTTTCATAATATTTTCTTCACAGGACATGCATTTTACTTCACATACTACTCCCTTACCTGGTCTTACGTGTCCTTGCTTCCCGATCGCCTTCCCGATCGCTTTTACCAAGTCCTTAATTCCCTGCTGCAAAATAATTTATTAAAACCATTAATATTTTCTTTTCGAATATTTCCTAAAACTATTACTATTTTCCTTTCAAATATTTGCGACACTTAGGCGAGATTTGAGACCAATCTACAGCTCGTCATTCGCCAAACAGAGCTCGCCAGTCATTAATGGGCTTACACGTGGAAGCTCGCCTAACCTTACTTGCCATTCCAATATTGGCTTATTCATGGGAGTTCGCCCAACATTCGACTCGCCATTCCTATGCATGTGAGTTCGCCATACAGGGCTCTTTATTCAAAGGTGGGTTTGCCAATGAATTAAACTAGCGTTGGGTGACTTCGTCCACTTGGACAAGTACTTTCAACTAGGCAAGTCCTTTATTTCTTGCTCGCCTTATTAGCGATCACTAACATTCCACATGGGCGATCACAATAGTCGCCATTCTCGCCCTTTTGGCGATCATCAATTCCATACATTTTGGGCGATCATAGCCCTTGTCCATTCGGGCGATCAGTCTAATTATCCAAAATATTGGCGAACATGTATATCGCCGATTCATGCATACCATTGAACTCGCCTCATCCTTTGGGCGAGTGCCCCAAATTTCTTTGCTTGCCTATTTGGCAAGCAATTGGATAATACCATTCGCCCATCGTGTTTCTTATATATTCTAACAAGATTTAGCTAAAACAAAGCTATGTCTATGTTTATTACATTGTAAAATATAGACATCTACCATTGAATATCAAGAGAACCATAGAAATATGGAACTCACCTTAACTGAGTTGCACTTTCAGAAACAGAGTGCTTTCTGCCTCACTTAGCTTTACTTTGTTTATTCCTTAGCTCTTTAATGATGGAGAAAAGGTTTAGCTAACTAAAGGATGAAGTTTCATGGCTCATGTATGAGTGGAATGGAAGAAACGAGATGTGAGTCTGCATTAACACAGGATAGGCGAGAAGGTTTTCAAAGAAGATGCAGTTTACTTCAGTAAGTTTTTCCTCATGTATTCTTCTTATATAGCCATTCAAATCCACTCAGAACCTACCACCTGTTCTTACCCCATTTTCTTTCATCATTTCATGTCTTTCATGCATTAAAAACCAAAGAAAATGGTGACAAAAGGAACGGTGGTGAAGCTTCCTGCTGCAATCCGTTTTTTTACTAAATTTTCTCTTCTCTTCTCCTTCCTCTCCATGCCATTTCCAGCCACTATCATTGACTTTTTATCTCATCTTTTCCTTGTCATTAATTACCTAAACCGAATTGTAAAGAGAAACAAAGTGGCGTGAAGTCCACTTATAGCCTCTTTTATTGACTTTTCTTCATGCTTAAATTTCAAAGCTTCCTCCAATAAGCTTCTAGGAATCATGTTATATTTAATTTCCATTCTTATAATTTTTTTTAGATATTCATTCTACTTCACATAAACCATATAGAATTTAAATCCAATAAAAATGGGAAGTGGAAATCCACATTCGATATTTATTTTCACTATCAATCCTTTACAAATATGGTGTACAGTGTAAAATAATCGGGTCTCACATCAATAATAAGGTTAACATGTCATTATTACAGGAAACAAAGAAGGAAGAAATTTTAAAAAGTTTAAATCAAAGAATTTAGACTGGCATTAATTTTTATTGGTGTTTTACTACTAATGTCGAAAACTCTAGAGGGATGGTGCTGGTTTGGGAATAAAACAGCTTTTGTATGTTATTTTCTGTGTCAAAAACTAATTGGATTTGCCTAGGTGAATGTTGGTTTGAAATGGAGTTGAATGTGTGATGAGAAATGTAGAGGGGTTTTAAGAAATGAGGAAGGTTTCATAGTTGCTATGTTTTCAGGACAAGCTGGCATCCAAGACTCCAATGTTACAGAAGTGTTGGCAATCAATTTTGCTTTGGAGGTGTTTTCGAAGACTATTTGGAAGGTTAGAAAGGGTGTGATTATTAAGTAGGATTCCAGAATTGTTGTTTGATGGTGTGAAAATTAAGTCCCAACCTTAGAGATTATAGGAGATTTTTTTAAAGATTAATTCTTTGAGGGGTGAGTTACAGCATGTCAAGTTGGTAAACATATATAGATAATCAAATGGGATGGTGGATTTTCTTGTAAAATCAAGGGTCATTAGGGATGAAATGTTTATGGCACGGTGGTTACTTTTGTCTCCTAAAGATTATGTTGCTGAGGTTTTCTCTAAGAATTCATGATGCTGACGTTGTTTTGGGCTCTTACATCTTTTGTTTTTTGTTTGTTTCATGTTTTCATATTGATAGATTTTTATATAGTGTTGCATAGTTTGTTTCTTGTTGTCTAGGTTTTTTTTTTTTGAAAGTTGAAAAATTTTATTAATAAAAAGATCAATTACATCTAAGCAATCAAGTCAGATGTCCTAAAAACCCCAGATTTAGCAAAAGAGTCCACTAGGAAATTTGCTTCTCTAAAGATATGAACAAAAGAAACTTTTCCTAATTCTGAGAAGAGGTTATGAAATTTGTTGTCTGGGGGGTTAATGTGGGTTACAAGAAAATTATAGGTTTTGGTGTGCTTTTGGGATTTGTTTTGAGGTGAATTCTGGTGTGTTTATGTTTGTGTTGGGTCTGTAGCAGAGTTTGGTGTTTAGACTTGCTTTATTGCAAGAGTGTATATTCTGTTCTTTTGATCCCTAATAAAATTTCTTTGATTTAGCAAAAAAAAAAACTGTTAAATTTAACAACCTACTCATGTATATCTTGTACGAAATTTTTTGAGTCAATTAAATATTCTTATCAGTTTAATCGAAAATAGAATTGTTTTTTCTATATATATTAATGGTTCAAATTTTATTATTAGGGAACAAATAGTTAGATATTTGCGATTAACTTAAAATTTGGCATACCTGATCTACGTGAATAGAACATGAAATTTAATGGTTAGATTAAAATATATATTAATTGTATAAAAATATATTAAAGTGTGTAAAATTAAATTAGTTTTACATTGGATCTCTCTCTCTCCTCTCTGTCTCCTCTCTCTCTCTCTCTATATATATATAACATTGAGTATAGATTCAAATGATCATATTCTCACATCAAAGATGTAAGAGTTTTAGAGGTCAAATCTCAAATTTGTATTTCCTTTTGGATTATTATCTCATACACTCACAGTGGAGTGCTTTAATTCCACGAGCAAGGTTAAAAACTGTCGCATGTCTCACTTTCTTTTGTAATTAGTATTTTTTTATTAAATTATTATCCAATACATTGTTAGTGGACCTATTTAACTCCACAAGTGAAATTAAAACAGTAACACATATCTTAAGAAAATTAAAAGAAAAATAATTAAAAAAAAGTTAGGTATGAGTCACTATCTTAATCCTACTTATGGAGTCTAAAAAGTCCATTAACAACGTATTGGATAGTAGTCCTATTTTATTTTTTTAATATTTCCTAAAGGGTTTGTTTCACCCTGTTAATCCCTCTTATGGAGTCTAGAAATTTTATAGTTAATATATTTGATAGTAATCCTTTCCTTTTTCTCAAGCCAAAAGTCTCCATTGTATCAAAAACAAGTAAGCCAATATCTTTAGAATAAAACCTTACATTGTGAAGTAGAAAAATGAGATGTTTTTAATTAATTAGTATAAGTGGGAATTAAGGCTTATGATTAATAAAATGTTTAGTGTTCTAGAAAGCCGATGAGATTTGCCTAACCTTTTCGAGATTTGCCTAACCTTTTCGAGATTTTTTTTTTGTTCATTAACCTTTTCGAGATTTTGTATGTACATTGATTCCGGTATGGAATAACCTTTTCATTTTAAGTACAAATTAAATAAATTATTTTTTCTCTCTCCATTAGGAACAAAGTCCTTTGGTTATATATATTCTTCAAACAGTCATAATCAAGTTCTCTGAATGAGAATTGAAGTGGGCCAATCCAGACTAATTTACACTTCTGAAATCCTATAATTACCATCATAATTATAATAATAATAACAGTAGTATGTCTTGCTTACCCTAGCTTCTTCTAGGGTTTATGGCTAATATTCTCCCAATCTAGATAATATATGGCAAACATATAATGTGAATATTATCAAGAAACATATAACACTTTAACTGTACTTAAAGTTTCAAATCTATCATTATTACTTATCAAAAAGATATTTTATGTGTATATGTGTGTATGTGTGTGTATATATATATATATATATATATATATATATATATATATATATATGTATGTATGTTCATGTGAAGGCATTTTGGCCATTAGTGAAATATTCGATATTACAGTAAATATATGTAAGAATAAGCTTGTATGGTGATGAACATGTGTGAATATGAGGAGACTTGGGTAAAAAAATAAATAAATAAATAACTAGAGTTGTTCTATCATATAATTGGATAACATAAAGAAAGGCATCAAAGAAATTCAGGAATTGTTTAATTTCATCGGGGAATTGTTGATTAACATTTTTACGGAATCGAATGGATGGCTGATATACTGGCAAAAAAAAAAAGAGGAAAGAATTGAATTCAACTTTTGTGTCAGGTGTTATAGTTATAGTAGGACAGGTGTGCTATTCATGGTTGAGTGGAATGTGTGAAATGCACTATTATCACCTGTAATTTTCCTAATGAAATGAAAACCTAACTTTAAAAAAAAAAAAAAAAAAAACCTTGCCCTAAATAGATATATTCATTTTTTTTAAATTATTAACTTATCATATGTATAAATATGTCTTGATACTCTAAATTATATGCAATCTACTCCATCATGGTTGATTTTTTCTAATTTCATAATTGGCAAAAGGCTGATATGGTCAGCGGTGTATAATTATGATTTGTTTTCTTTTTCAATAGAAGAATCATGTCCAGTGGATTATTTAACAACCTGTAGCAGATGTCTGCATTTTAATTTCTTTTCAAGTTTATAATATCTATCTAAATATTTAGATACTTTACATGTCAACAAATAATATTCATTTCTCTCAGCTACGATTGGTAAATGGAGAAAATAACATGAACTCTCTTCGGTTCCTAAGTATATGCCCTTGTTATTAGAAGTATCTAATAATATTTGAAATGGTTATTAATTTTAATAATTTATTCATCACAATGCTATTCACAGTACAATATTCCTAATACAAAGCATTAGCAAAATCACATTTGGCTTAATCAGTCAATAACAATGCTTTTCTACATGTTAAATTAGTTCATCCAACAATATTTTATCAATTAACAAAAATATAAGCAATCATTCTGGAAAAATTAACTGTATGTAGAACATCTTTTTTTTTTGATAATTCATAAATTTATTAGAATGACGAGAAGTGACAAACGTGCAGCCAAATATTATATTCCTGCTGCGAAACAAAAAACAATTACAACACGTCAAAACCAACAAACCACCTCTAATTTATATTCCTGTATGTAGAACATCTATACAATGTTATAATAATTATTATATTATTAAATGGATTGTATGCTAAAGCATAAGATTTTCTAGCATCTATTCCAAAGTAATACATTTGCTCCCATAACCATAAACCATCCAACATGGAAATTTGATTGATTGCCTGGCAGAGAAAACTACTGTCTGCTGTGTCACATGTTTTTATGAAATTGTGGTCCATCATTTCCTCGTGCATATATCGTTATAAAAAACTTTTGTCATGGGTTGATGCCATTATTTGAAGATAGAGTTGTATAAGTGAATCATAGATTAATAAATAAGATGCTTTTGTCCCTTTCACTCTTGTCTCTATTGGAGTTTAGTATTCAACCAAAGATTTATTAGCTGGCTGACACATTTTTTTTACAGTGTTTTAACTATGCATCTAAGCTAACTGCTGCAAATGGTGTTTGCTGTATCTGTCAAAATGTTTCTCGTCAACAGCTGCATAAGCCTATAGCTTTAGATGACCGAGCGAGAATACCAGTGTTCAAGGTTTTATTTTTTAACTTTGCATGTTCTTCACAGAAAAGTTTACTTCCTTAATTTGGGAAGAAAATTCTCGCTTGTTAATTTCAATATCAAAGATTTTATATATATATATATATATATATATATTCACTTACATAAGTATAAAACTAATTTTATTTGGCACTCTTTCATATTTTTTAATAATTTATATTTTTTTAATTCGACTGTAAAATTTTATGTTATATTCACAAATATTATATATGCATGCCAAATGTTATATTAATTGAAAATGTTCCATTATCTATAATAATAATGTTTCAACCGTTAATATATATAAATATATATTAACATATTATTATATATCAAATAATATGTTATTTTTGATCGAAATTATAGGAACATTAGATCGATTCAAAAAAAATTACATGTATGATAGATACGAGTAGGTTTTTAAATTTATTTATTTGTTTTGTAAGAATATTATTTTATATGAAGTTACGAAAATTGTGTAAAACAATTTATTTTAAATTGATGTAACTTTTTTTTTCTTTGATAAGCAAAAGATTTATTGATATGAAAGTGTGGCCTTGGGATAAGGTGGTCTCCAGGTTTGCCATTACATGCTGACCGCAAATAACACCAAATACAAGCCAACATCAAAAAGAAACTGCAAGTCAAAACAAAGGCCTAAGCGAACAGGGTATTACCACCAGGCCATGAAAAAGTCAGTTCGAGTAACACCAACTTTATCTAAGGCATCGGCTAAACTATTTGCCTCTCTAAAAATTTTAGAAAAGAATACTAATCCTATTGACTGAACCAAAGAATCAATTTCGCAAAAAGTGAGCCATAGATTCCATGGACGCTTGGAGGAGCTCTTACACCATGAGATAGCAAATTCAAAGTCTGATTCTACAATCAAAGGCGAGTCCTTCCAGCCTGATTTGAAGAATAAGTCTAAGCCATGCTTTAAGGGGAAGGTCAATAAGTTGACAATCATTAATAAAATTAATAAAATCTTCTGTGCCAGAACCATCTTGTGAGCATCTTGACCTTTCATCTTTAACAAGCAGCATTCTGATGGACGAGACATAGTCTTCCATAGAAAAACGTTCACTGTCCTAGACCAAGAGATGATCGCCTGACAGACCTTTCGAAGTCGAGAAACAGCATCCAAAATTATTGTCCCACCAGAATCTTGAGATAAGTTGATCCGAAACGGATTCTAACTTTGTTTTTTGAAGTAGGATCATCTCCACTTTATTAGTTGTCAATACCCTTTTAAGAGTGCTGGTTTTGCATTACTACCTGTTACAAGATTATAAAGTGTAATTATAGGCTGTAAATTAGCCTAATTAGGAATAGCTTGATTATAGGAATTATTTATTTTGGAGTAGGTAGTTGATTTTCTTTCCTTTTTTATCTCTTCAAGGTTGTGTGTGTGTGTGTGTGTGTGTATATATATATATATATGTACAATTTTCTCAGTTAGAAATCATCAAACTTTCTCTCAATTCTTTTTCAATCACATGGCATCAGAGCTGGAAATTCAAAGTCTAGCCGTCTGAAATTTTTTCACTGCCCAAGTGAGCAGTATTCTTGGTTTTCTGGGTCACCCTGTTTGAGTGACATCTAGGTCGCACCATTCTTAAGACTGTTTGGGTCCCTCCTCAGCTTCACCAGGAAAGTCCTTTTACATCTCTTTTCTGTGTTGGTGTATCATGATATATTACTTCATACCTGCTACCATTGTTTGTTACTGCTTTCATATTGCTGCTGCTGGCTGTCTCTATTATCTGTTTGGGGTGTATTTCTCTTATGATCATAATTATAATGGCTGCTGAAAAAAAAACTTGGTTATGCCTAGTGTTATGCCTATTCTGTTTAAAATTACTGAACAAAAACGGAACGGGACCAATTATTTAGATTGGTCTAAGACCATCGTCTATATTTACGAAGTATCTCTAAGTATAATCATCTACCTAAGGACACACCCACTAATGAAACACATACTGAATGGCTCAGAATTGATGCTCAACTATTTTTACAAATCCGTAATTCAATTGAGAATGAGTACATCGGTCATGTCTCTCACAGTGAGTTTGTAAAGGAATTGATGGAATATTTGGTTTTTCTGTTCTTTGGTAAAGAGAATATTTCTTATATTTTTGAGGTTTGCAAGGCGTTCTATCAGGCTGAACAACAGGATCAATCTTTGCAAACCTATTTCATGAATTTCAAACGTACTTATGAGGAATTGAACGCCTTGTTACCTTTCAGTACTGATATCAAAGTTCAGCAGACTCAACGTGAACAGATGGCTATTATGAGTTTTCTGGCTGGCCTTAGTCCTCAATTTGATGGTGCTAAATCGCAGATTTTGTCTAATCCTAAGATTACTTCCTTGAAAGAGGTCTTTACTAGGGTTCTTCGTACAGATACTAGTTCTCATGTCTCACCTGTACAAAAACCTAGTGCTCTTGTTAGTCAGAATAGTGGATCAACTAGCCGACCTCGTTCTCAAAATATTAGCAGAAGTGGCAGTAATAGTGGTCGAAATACTGGAAATCAGGACACAGGGGGAGTAGTTTGCTACTATTGTCATGAACCAGGTCACACTAAAAGGACTTGCCAGAAATTGTTAAAGAAAAACCAGAAGTCTTTTGGGTCTCAGTCAACTTGTGTTGTAACTACAAGTGATGCTCCTCTTCCATCGTCAGATCATACCATTACAATTTCTGCAGATGAGTATGCGAAATTCACCCAATATCAAGAAGCATTAAAGAATTCTTCTCAATCCATCATTGCCCTTGCTGAGTCAGGTAAAACTAATACATGTCTTCTTTCTTCTTCCTCTTAGTGGGTCATTGATTTGGGTGCAACAGATCATATGACAGGTAATCCTAGTCTTTTTTCCACTTTCCAGTCCCATACTTTTCCTTCTTCAGTCACCTTAGCAGATGATTCTATTTCTTCTGTCCTTGCTTCTGGCAATATCAATCCCACACCAACACTTCCATTGTCATCCATATTGAGTTTGCCAAAATTTTCTTTTAATTTGATATCTGTTAGCAAAGTCACTCGTACTCTTAACTGTTGTATCTCATTCTTTCCTGATCATTGTTTGTTTCAGGATCTTATGACGAAGAGGATTATTGGTAAAGGATGTGAATCAAGAGGTTTGTACGTTTTGGATACCCAACTACCCCAGACCATTGCCTGTTCCAGTACTTTATCTCCTTTTGAAGCTCATTGTCGATTGGGGCATCCATGTTTACCGTTATTAAAAAAGTTATGTCCTCAGTTTCATGATATATCTTCTTTAGCTTGTGAGTCTTGTCAATTGGCAAAACATCATCGTCTACCTTCTATTTCTCGTGTTAATAAAAGGGCTAGTCATGCTTTTGAGCTAGTACATTCAGATGTTTGGGGACCATGTCCCATTATGTCTCAGACTGGATTTAAATACTTTGTTACCTTTATGGATGATTTTTCTCGCATGACTTGGCTTTATTTGATGAAATCTCATTTTGAGGTGCTTTCACATTTTAAAACTTTTTGTGCTTAAATAAAAACCCTTTTAATGTGTCTGTACAAACATTGAGAAGTGATAATACCAAAGAATATTTTTCTGATTATTCTCAAACCTACACAACTCATAATGGAATTCTCCATCAATCATCTTGTGTTGACACTCCATCTCAAAATGGGGTGGCTGAGAGAAAAAATAGACATCTTCTTGAAACTGCCAGGGCTCTCTTATTTCAGACACATGTTCCTAAACTGTTTTGGGCTAATGTTGTTTCTACAGCATGTTTTTTGATTAATTACATGCCCTTCACTATTTTAAATGATCAGATTCCTTACAAGATTTTGTTTCCTAATAAATCTGTGTTTCCTATTGAACCTCGTATCTTTGGATGTTCTTGCTTTGTTCGTGATGTTCATTCGCAGGTTTCCAAATTGGACCCCAAGTCATTAAAATGTGTCTTCCTGGGATTCTCTCGTCTCCAAAAAGGGTATAGGTGTTTTTCTCCTATCTTGAATAGGTATTTTATGTCAGCTGATGTTACATTCCATGAACATCTTCCTTTATTTACCTTTCCATCTACACCTATCATGTCACCGGTCTAGACTCTAGTGTTGTTCCATTACCACCACCACCACCTTCTCAATCGAAACCACCTATTACTCAAGTCTATTCTCGACGACCTAATCCTCCTGTGACAAGTCCAGCACCAATCTCTTCTTCATCATCGGATCCAGTGCCCAATGACATTGATTTACCTATTGCTCTTTGAAAAGGTAAATGCCAGTGAACTTATCCAATTTCCTCTTATGTTACATATGATCGTTTGTCCTCTACTTCTTGCTCGTTTGTTGCCTCTATTGATTCTGTAGGGATTCCCAAAACTGTTCACCAAGCCTTATCCCATCTTGGGTGGCGTAATGCCATGCTTGAGGAAATGAATGACTTGTCTAAGAATGATACTTGGGATCTAGTTGAGTTACCTGCTGGTAAGAGAGCGATTGGATGCAAGTGGGTCTTTGCAATCAAATTTAATTCTGATGGATCCGTGGCTCGCCTAAAGGCTCGCCTGGTAGCCAAAGGCTATGCACAGACATATGGACTGGACTATTCTGACACTTTCTCACCTATGGCTAAATTGACTTCAGTTCGATTATTTATTTCTCTAACAGCTACATATGATTGGCCACTTTACCAGCTTGATATTAAAAATGCTTTCTTGCATAGAGATCTTCAAGAGGAGGTTTATATAGAGCAACCACCTGGGTTTGTTGCTCAGGGGAAGTCTGGGAAAGTTTATCGTTTTTGAAAATCGTTGTATGGACTAAAACAGAGTCCTCAAGCTTGGTTTGAAAAATTCAGTCAGGCAGTAGAGAGGTTTGGGATGAGAAAGAGCAGATCTAATCATACTGTTTTCTATAAGCAATCCTCATTTGGCATCATTCTACTTGTTGTATATGTAGATGATATTGTTATCACTGGGAGTGACACGCAGGGAATCTCATCCTTGAAATCTTTCCTGCAGAGCCAGTTCAATACTAAAGATTTGGGGCACCTAAAGTACTTCCTGGGAATTGAAGTGGCAAGGAGTAAAAGAGGTATTTTTCTATCTCAAAGGAAGTATGTTTTGGATCTGTTAACAGAAACTAGAAAACTGGGAGTCAAACCATGCAGTACTCCAATGCTTCCTAACCAGCAGCTCCCAAAGGATGGAGATGTTTTTGATGATCCTGAACGATATAGAAGACTCGTTGGAAAGTTGAACTACCTCACAGTGACTTGTCCTGATATTGCTTACTCAGTCAGTATTGTAAGTCAATTTATGTCCACTCCTATAGTACATCATTAGGCTGCTGTCGTAACGGCTTTCGCGCTCGACGATTTTGAAAACATTTTAAAAAACAAGGGAGTCGCCCCCAATCTTTTTTTGACTAGGTGTGATTGGTCACCTAAAAATATTTATCTTTTTAACAAAATCTCAAAATTAATTAAGTTTTATTAAAAAGAAAATTTGGGTCTGCGAAAACAAAAAATTGGGTCCGGGAGTATGGTTACGCGTGGGGAAGGATTAGCACCTCCACAACGCCCGTTAAAAACGGTACCATCTTAATCACGTGTTATCCTTTTTGTTTTAATGAAATGGTCTTAATTTAATATTAAAAAATAATTTCTATTTTCATTGCAATCAATTTTATTCTTTAAATTTTCAAACATTCAAATTTTATTTTTTATTTAAAATAAGTGAAAATCTTTTGTATTGAAAATTATTCCGAAGTACCCCAATACTCTGGTAGTATTTCAGATAATTTCCTCACCTAGAGATTTCTTAAGAATCACTACTTGTGAGTTCTATAGAATCTCATCATCGGAAGATTCACACTCGCTTCAAAAATTATTATGAATGCATATGATGCAAACCGATAATGAATGATGCAAATGAATTTTTTAATTTTTTATATAAATATTTCTTTATTTATTTTAAATAAAAAATTTTTATTATTGAAAAATTGTACTAAGTATCCCAATACTCTGGTAACGCTTAGTGAACTTCTCTCACCTAGGGATCAGTTAAGAAATCACTACTTGTGAGTTTCATAACATCCCATCATCGGACTTTATTATTAATTTCCCTTTTTCTATTTTCTTTTAAAAACTTATTTATTTTTATTTTTACTAAAAATTTAAATTATTGAAAAATCATACTAAATATCTCAATACTCTGGTAACATTTAGTACGACTCTTCTCACCTAGGGATCAGTTAAGAAATCACTACTTGTGAGTTTCATGACATCCCATCATCGGACAACTATTTAATTAAATTTAAATTATTATTTTTTCTTCTTTTTTATTTAAAAAATATTTATTTTCATTCTTAATAAAATTTAAATTATTGAAAAATCATACTAAATATCCCAATACTCTGGTAACATTTAGTACGACTCTTCTCACCTAGGGATCAGTCAAGAAATCACTACTTGTGAGTTTCATGACATCCCATCATCGGACAATATGTTAAATTATTAAATTTCATTATTTATTTTTTCTTTGTTTTTTTTATATTTTTTTCATACATTTTCTAATCAATAATAATTAATGAAAATACAAATAAAAGAAAATTTTTCAAAAACTTTTATTTTACAACATGCATTAATAATAATAATAATAATAATAATAATAATAATAATAATAATAATAATAATAATAATAATAATAATAATAATAATAATAATAATAATAATAATAAAATCATAATAACTAAACATTAAGAAAAAATTTACTAAAATTAAAAGAAATATACCCTAGTGGTTTTGGTTTTAGAAAACCCAAAGGAGCACTTTGAACTTGGCCCGATTGACAGCCTCAAAAATCTGATCCACGTGAGATTGGGCCTAGGCAGGAGGGGCTGAAGCGGAGTAGGCCGGAGCGGGTCGCGGGTCATGCGGGTCTTTTCCTCTAAAGCGGGACGGGTCGGAAGCGGGTAAGGAGAAACGAGTCAGGTCGGCTTCGCTGTGGCACGCGGACCTGCTCCCCACGGGTCAGGAGTGCGGAACCGGATCGGGTTGGGTCCACGCGCGGATCTTCTCCCTTTTTTTTTTTTTTTTGGCTAAAAAATCCACTCTTTTTTTTTTATTTTTCATTTTCCACCTCTTCTAAAAAAAAATTTCAGAGTCTTTGAAGACTCTCGACGGGGGCAATTTTCGGCCACCACGGATCGCTGTGCGCCACCGCCAGCCGCCATTGCCGGTTGTCAAAAAGCAAAAAGGAAACCACTTTTCGGAAGCTCTCCACTCCCTCAGTTCAATTTCGACCTCCAATTCACTCTAAAGACCTCCTA
Organism: Heritiera littoralis; assembly: GCA_031772115.1. Classification (NCBI taxonomy): domain Eukaryota; kingdom Viridiplantae; phylum Streptophyta; class Magnoliopsida; order Malvales; family Malvaceae; genus Heritiera; species Heritiera littoralis. Next base: position 790,245 of record JAPDPK010000142.1, on the reverse strand, counting down.
ACCCTGTAGATCTGACTAGGCCGAAAAGATTTCCTCCCTTTTTATTTTTTTTGTTTTTGTTTTTTTGGTTGTTTGATGGTTTGGGAAGTGTCTGTGGTTGTTGAGGGATTGATGGTTGCGATGGTGGTTCAGTAAAAGGGGGGGTCGACAATGGGTCTCGGGTTCAGAGAGCAAAATGAGGCTGCTGTTTGTTTGTTGTTTTCTTTTGCAGGTGGGTTCATGGCTGTTTTGGGGTTTGGGGGTTGACGGGTAACGATGGTTTAGGTGTTGGGATGGTGATTGCTGGGTTCGATCTTCGACAAAGGCATAGGGGATTTTTCTTTTTTGGTTCCGGGGCTCTGGTGATTTTTGAGGGAAAAGTGGGTTTTTTTCTGGTAGTGTTGAAGATGATGCTCCTGGGTGAGGGAGTCAGGTGGTTGATTTTGTGGATTTTCTGTGTGTTGGGTGGTGATTAACAGTGGGGTTTTGGGTTATGACAGGGTAGAGGTTCCGATTTTGGAAGATTGGGAAGGAGGGTTTCCGGTCTTATAGTGTCGAGCAAGAAGAGAAGAACCCCTAAAAAATGGCCGACCCCCTCCTCTCTGTGGTCTGTAGCTTATACTTTGGTCACCAATGGTGACTGGTGTGACGGGATCTTGGGAAGAGTAGTGTGCAGGTGTTGAGAAGACAAAAATCCGGCTAGTAGGGGATAGGTGACAGTGGCGGTAAACGGACAACAGAACAGAAGACAACAAAATAATAATAATAATAATAATAATAATAATAATAATAATAATAATAATAATAATAATAATAATAATAATAATAATAATAATAATAATAATAATAATAAAAAGAAAAGAAAAGAAAAGAATAATAACAAAAAGAAAATAACAATAATAATGATAAAAAAACAAATAATGAAAATAAAAAATAAAAAACAAATAAAATAAATATATAGAGAAATAGTAATAATAATAAAAAACAGATAATAAAAATAATAATAATAGGACAAAATTAAGTGTCAACAGCTGTCCCTCTTTGCTCATTGTTGAGAATTAGGAATAGAGCAAAGACAATAGATAATAATTTTGTCCGACTCATGACTTAATCTTTCCTTTTTCTTTTCTCTCTCTCTGCTTTTTGCTTTTTTGCTTTTTTTTTTAAATACTCCCCTTGCAGCAAAGGCCTTAAAACTTTAAAAATCTCTTTCTTGAAAAGTGCTTCTCCTACAGCAGAGGAAATGAAACTTTAATTAATTCCTTTCTTGAAAAGTGCTCCTCTTACAACAGAAGCAATGAAACTTTAAAAATTTTTTTTAAAATGTGCTCCTCTTGTAGCAGAGGCGATGGAACTTTAAATTCCTTCTTTTTTTCTTTTTTTTTTTGAAATGTGTTCCTCTTGCAGCAGAGGCGATGAAACTTTAAATTCCTTTTTTTTTCTTTTTTTTGCTTTTGCTTTTTTTTTTTAAATGTACTCCTCTTGCAGCAGAGGTAATGAAACTTTAAATGTTCTTTTCTGAAACGTGCTCATCTTGCAGCAGAGGCAATGAAACTTTAAATCCCTTCTTGAAAAAGCTCCTCTTGCAACAGAGGCATTTGAAACTTTAAAATCCTTCTGAAAGGTGCTCCTCTTGCAGCAGAGGCCATGAAACTTTAAATTTTTTTTTTGAAATGTGCTCCTCTTGCAGCAGAGGCCGTGAAACTTTAAATTTCTTGCTGAAAATGTGCTCCTCTTGCAGCAGAGGCAATGAAACTTTAAATTTTTAAAATGTACCTGAAAAGATTTCACATTCGAATAACTAAAAAACTTTGTTTCGGAGATTCACATCTGAAGGTTCGATTTGGAGATTCACATCCAGAATTTGACTTGGAGTTTCACATCCAGAATTTTAACTTGGAGTTTCACATCCAGAATTTGACTTAGAGATTCACATCCAGAATTTTAACTTGGAGATTCACACCCAATAATTTTATCTAAGAATTCAAAGATTCACACCTGAAATTTTTGATTTAGAGATTCACATCCAAAGATTTGATTCGGAGATTCACATCCAAATCGAATTTCCCTATCTTAAAATTCCTTATCTTGATTTTTCTTCAATTTCATCTTTAAATCTTCTGTTTAATCTCATTTCAAGTTAAATCTCGAACTTCCTCTTTAAAATATAGCACTGAACCTTCATCTTTTTTTCTTTTTTTTTTCAACTTCAAAAATCTTATTCTTTCAACCTCATATTCTAATCTTGCATTTTCTTGACAAGGATACATTCAGGAACTCATTTTGAGGATTTGCATTGAAAATTCCAAACGTAAACTTTAATATAGAGATTCGCATCTTAAATTCAGAGATTCTCATCTGAAATTTTGAGTTGGATGTTCACATCCAAATATCCATTTTAGAGATTCGCATCCGAAATTTCAGAGATTCTCACCTGAAATTTTGAGTTGGAGTTTCACATCCAAATATTAGATTCGGAGATTCACATCCGAAATTTTAACTTGGAGATTCACATCCAAAATTTTAACTTGGAGATTCACATCCAGAATTTTAACTTGATTTGGAGATTCACATCCAAAGATTGAAATTTTGACTTGGAGATTCACATCCAAAATATTAACTTGGAGATTCACATCCAGAATTTGACTTGGAGATTCACATCCGAAAAGTTTGACTTGGAGATTCACATCCAAAATTTGAAATTTGATTTGGAGATTCACATCCAAAGATTTTGAAATTTGATTTGGAGATTCACATCCAAAGATTTGATTTGGAGATTCACATCCGAAAAGTTTGACTTGGAGATTCACATCCAAAAATTTGATTCTGTTTTGGAGATTCACATCCGAGAATTAAAATTTTAATTTGGAGATTCACATCCAAAAACTTGATTCAGAGATTCACATCCGAAAATTTGATTCGAAGATTCACATCCGAAATTTCAACTTTGAATTTAGGGATTTGCACATGAAATTTTCTGAATTGGAGGTTCACATCCAAATATTAGATTCTCACTTAAAATTTTCTGAATTGGAGATTCACATCCAAATATTTAGTTTCTTGATGCATCATCCTTTTAAAACTCTTTACTTTAAAAATCTTATCATCTTATCCTAAAATTTTCAGAATCCCGCTTCCTTCCTTTGTCTTGTGTTTTGCCCCCTATTTTTTTTTTTGACCAAGAATGTACAAACTTTGTTACTTAAAGGTGAAATTTTCATTAGTTTTTTTTTTTGAATGTATGTGATGAATGCAAATGTAAATGTCGAGAAATAGGAAAAATAGAAAAAATAAAAAAAAAAGGAAAGAAAAGGAAAAATAAAAGAAATCAAAAGTTGCAGTAACAAGGTTCACAAGACCGTCATTCTCACCATTTTTTGAATCTCTTCAAATCATAAGCTTCCATACGTCTACTAATTCCACGAAACACCATTTATTCTTGTTCATTTTTCACCATTTGATCATAGATTCATATTTTTCGGCGCACATGCAAACCTTCCCAGGGTTCTCATCTGTTCTTTCTTTGCCCCATATCATGTTCGACTTTCCTCTTTTGTAATGCATTGGGCTTTCACAAACATTGTCAATCACTTATTTATCGTCATTTCAATTTTATAATGAATGCAATGCCATCACATTTCTTTCAATAATCATAAGTATGTAAATTGGTCAAAAGTTGAAGGATGGACATTTATGAAGAAGTAAACAAGAACAAGTTTAACCAAGAATAACAGGCAATTTCCAGAGGCCAAGGAAAGGTAACAGTATCTAAACAATGAATATTCAACCAATCTCGATAAACTAATCTAAGATTTTGCCAAAATTCTATTTGATTGACATTCTAATTATTTTGGTTTCATCAATGCTTTGCCCCCCACTTCATGAAATCTTTAAGCAGTATTGATTTCCCTTATAAAAGGCTATCTTCCCAAGATTTTAGCCAAATCTTTCGTTCTTCTTTTGACTCAAATCACTCTTTCGGGTTTTCAACTTAAGCCCTTTCTCATTCTCCTTCCTTTCTCTTTTTTTATCTTTTTCATTTTTCATTTTTCTTTTTTCTTTTTTTTTCATCATTTTTCTTTCTACATTTTCATTCTTTTTCAAGGACCATACTTATCCATAATCAACACACTTATCAAGCTCCAAATCATGAACTTGTAACATGTCTAGGCTCAATATATGATTCCTTAACTCAAGCATTCAAATTCGATCAAAATGGACTTTTTAAGGTACGTAATGTAGGCCATGGTTCAGGATTTTGAAAGAATGGATAAACAGGCCCAAAATACGTGTTTCAAGGGTTTCAAGCCATAAGATCATTTTTCATCATATTAAGAATTCTAGCATTCTACCCCATTCATTGTTTATTCTTCTTTGGTTTCTCGTTTCTCTTCCCATTCTTTTTGTTCACTACCTTTTTTTCTTTTGATTCTCTCTTTTCCTCATTTTCATCATCATTCATTTCATTTTTCAATTTCATTTTTTTTGAGGAATTCAAGCGTAAAGATATATTTTTCTTTATCTTGCCCCTAAGGTTTCTAATGACTTGAAATTTCTTCGTGGGCAAATCTTACTTTATTGTTCTCAGTTTTGCCCCCCAATGTGGAGGGTGATCCTTGGCATGTTTCTTTAAAAACATATATAACTATGAGGCTCAAAGGGGTAACAATGGATAATTTTTCTCATATGTGAAGGGTAAACCAAGGATGGCCATTAATCATTTCGAACGTAAATACTCTTATCAAAGAATTATTTATTAAGCCATTACAACCTTGTGAAAAGTCTACTTTCCTTGTGTACATTCCATCAGTTGATTCAACATTTCCATTGATCATAGGGACAAAATTGTCAATACAAATAGAATTTTAAATTTTTATCCTAGATTATTATCAAAATCGACATCACATTCATCATTTAACAACAAAATTGGGCAAAGAATGGAAATTAATCATTTAGAAGCCAAAAGGAGGAGAAAGAGGTAAAATATAAGCGAATGCATAAAAAAATATAAGATTTCGAAGGAGAGAGAAAAATGTAATGAAAATGCATCGATTACTCCGTTGAAATGACAAAAGATAAATGAAAGTCAATACACAAAAAGCACTTTTTAGTTCATAGGCATTACAAAAAGAAACAACTTTATACCACCATGGATGACCAACCAAAAAGTCTTCTTTTGCCCTCATATTGTAGTATGGTTAAGCGAAGAGTTCACATTAAAATTCATTCCTTCTTTTGTCCCAAAATCCAACAAACCAGATTTGATCAGATTTTGCACCTTATGCTTGAAGGCAGGACAACTTTCTATCAAATGACCCATATTTCCACTATGATAGTTACATCGAGCATTTGGGTCATACCACTCTGGATATGGAGGTTCCAAAGGCTTTAATTGGACTGGGGTAACAAGTTGGTTCTCGACAAGGTATTGAAATACCTCAGTGTATGACCAAGGAATTGGATCAATGTTGGTCCTTCTCCGTTTGTTTCGAGATCCTCTTTGGTTGCTTTGGGTAGGTATAGGTGTTTGGAGACTCATTTGCCAACCAGACTGCAGGATTGGCTTATGAGTATTCAAGCTTGGAGAGGTATTATTTATGCTGGGGTAATGGGTTTGGTACATTGGATAAGGATGATATGGAGCAAAGTCTCCCACATGTTGTCCCCCGTAATTCATAGCATGAACATCTCCTTCACTCCCCGATGTATCACCTTTTCTTGCATTCATGGCGTCATCTCCTACAAGTTTACCACTCTTGATTGCATTATCAATTATTTCACCAGAGATCACCATGTCTGCAAAATTCTTTGTGGCATTTCCGACCATCATTTCATAAAACGGTGCTGGAAGTGTGTTGACAAACAAGATGGCAGTTTCTTTCTCTGCGAGAGGCGGTTGAACTTGGGCAGCTACATCCCTCCACCTTTGAGCATATTCTCTAAAGCTCTCCTCATGTTTCTTCCTCATGCCCTGTAAGGACAGGCGGTTTGGTGCTAAATCTTTAATGTGCTTGTATTGAGCAATGAATGCTCGAGCCAATTCTTTCCATGAGTGGATATGAGCTCGATCTAGTTGGGTGTACCACTTGGCAGCTGATCCAGTAAGACTATCTTGAAAAATATGCACCAATAATTCATCATTTTGAGCATAAGTAGCCATTTTTTGGCAATACATCTTGATATGAGTTGTCGGGCTTTTGGTCCAATCGTACTTTTCAAATTCTGGAACCTTGAACTTCGGTGGGATAACTACGCCCGGTACCAAACAAAGCTCGCTTGCATCCCCAGAACCATATAAATCCATCCCTTCGATAGCTCGTAACCTTTCTTCAAGGAGATCTAACTTCGTTTGAGGCTCTAAGTTCTCTTTCACTGTTGATGCACTCGTCTTCAGTTTCTCTTGTTCTCTAGAATTATCTGAATCATGGACATAGTTGGGTCTGATGGGTTCCTCCTGGGGTTTGGAATGTCGTGCCTCGAAAATGGCATATGCTGTGAAGTATGGACTTGAGTAGTTACTTCCTGTGCTGGTTCCTTTCCTTTACTCATTTTGGTCATCATCTCCATCATTGCAGCCAACTGCCCCTTCATCTCCTCTTGCGCCTTTTCCATTTTCTCCATTCGACTAGCCTGTCCTTCTTCCATGGTCTAAACTTGTGAGAACCCCAAACTGCTTTGTAACCTTTGATGGTCGAGAGGCCTTGAACCTTATTACCACAATTTTCTTTTAGTTAGAAATCCACATTATTATCTTGCTTTTGTCTAAAACAAAACTCTCTTATTTTTTTCCAAGAATTTTTGAAACAAACAAAATTCTCCTTTTTTATAAAAAAAATAAAGAGTATTGGCATATTTACTGAAGTATAACAAGTATACGATGTGAATTTTATGAAAATCATGTTATTTGTATATGTATGCAAATGATATGTATGACAAAATCTATGAAATGGAACAATTTTTCTTCTTCTTTTTCTCTTTTTTTTTTTGTTAGTTTGCATAACTTTCTTGATTTGACATGTTAGGTGTTTAGGTCTTCACTTTAACCAAATCTTAGGGAGGAATAATTTCAACGAAAATAATCAATCAATAGCACATGTACACAAATTTGATAAAAAAGAAAATTGAAAGAATAAACAAATTCAAAATTATAAAAAAAAAAAAAAACTTAGTCTAGTTTCTCAAAGACTTTTCTGCAAAGTGTGATGCAACAATGTAAAATGAATACCAAAATTCAGACTAAAATTTGCCTTTTATTTATCATATTCACTTATTAACTTAAGAAGGTCAAGTTCGACACAAGTGAGAGAAGTTGAAGAGTAATCTTAAACCATATCAAAATTGTTTCAAAAACTCTCTCTCTTCTTTTTTGTTTTTTAATTTTGGTGAGAAGAAACCTTATTAACCATGAAATGCTATGTAAAATGTTCAAGACATGACACAATAACAAGGTATGATGAAGGACATATTTATACAAAATGTAATTTATACACAATGCAGTGGTAAATTTTGTTTTATTTCACCTAACTTTCATAATTCTAAAATGCAAATGACATGACTATCAACATATATATACACAATGATGATGAAATGAATTAAAATGATATATGTCCCTAACATGCTTGAGAAAAATGGATATTTGTATTCACAATACCTAGACACTAATCTTATTATTCCTTAATCCAACATGCAAGAAAGATGGAATTCCTAACTAAACCTCAAACATTCTTCTTCATTTTTCTAGAAATAATTTTTATTTAATCACCAAACAAACATTTTTTTATTTTCTATTTTTTCCTAAAAAAAGATTCACATTCCCTATTCGATTCTTTTTTTTCAAAAATTGATTTTATTTCATTTTTATTCCAAATCAATTTTTTTTTGAATTTTTTTCCAAACAAATTCAATGACAATTTTTGTTGACATCTTTTTGTTCAAGAAACCTTTTTTTAACCCTTTTTTTTTAATTTTTAGCATTTTTAGACTCTCATTTAAAATTCCTATACGACCAAAAAAAAAGAGAGATATTTTTTTATTTTTGCATGTCTTATTCTTTGAAAATTCTATACAGAAAAGTCAATTATTCATCTTTTTTTTTCAATATTTATTTTGACTTCAAAAAGAAAGAAAAAAGTTTTTAAGTCATTCTCTCATTTTATTCTAATCCTTTCTCCAAGAGAGATTAATTAATTTCCTACTCAATCCCTTTTACTTTTCTTTTTTTTTTTTTGTGCTTTTATCTTAGGAAAATTTTCCAAGAATAATAAAGAATAACAAATTTGATTTTGTTTTTTTTTCTTTTTTTTTGTAAATAAATAAAAACTTAATTGAATTTCTTCTTATTATTTTTAGTGAAAGAGGCATTTTTTTTTAACAAATTTTCCATTGTTTATTGTAAAAAGAAAAGTATATCCACATTTTATCATTTCATATTTTTATTTTAAAGAAAGAAAAATAAAAGAAATTAAAACTTTTTTTTATCTTTGTATATAAACATCTTGTAACTAAATATACATAAAACTTCTTTTTCTTCCTCTTGCTTTGGAGAATGTACTTTTATTAGTTCCTATTTTAATGAACCTATTTTCAAAACAAAATCCCCCTTTAAACAAGAAATAAAGAATTATTTGCATCTTTTAAAAAAAGTTACATATTTGTTCTATTATTTTTATCACACATCTTTATTTTTTTCAAAAATAAATGGATTTCTTTTTCAGACAAAATCTTTTCCAAAGAAAATATATTTTTTCATTTTTATTTTTCAAAAATTCTTCTTTTTTTTAAAGAAAAATAAAAGACTTAAATTATATACAATTCAACCTAAAATCAATAGTACCTTTATTATAGATATGAGAAAAGGGTCGAATATGTTCCCTCGTGTCTTAATTTTGGATAATTTCTACTAAAATTGGGCATGGCTCTATCTAAGGCTGGCCTCTTAGATTCCTTTACATGCTGGGTTGGGATTTATAAAGATCTAAATGTTCCCAAATTATACCTCACTGTCATCCACACTGGACTAATAAGATTTAATTTGAGTGGGTGTATTTCGCTTGCCATTGCAGAGGTGATTACCTCACGAGAGCGTAGGTACTTTACTTCATCCTAAGGAGGATGGAACCCGGGTATAGAGTTCATGTTATGCAAATGGACATGCAAGTGTGTGTATGAGGAAACATTTATCAAACCGTAACCCTTATCCTACAATGGCCTAACAATTTATTAAGAATAATATATACAAAACAAAGAATGGCATAAAATAAACATAATAGCTAAAACACAAATGAAACAAATTATTTAAAATTAAAGAAATTAAATTTAAATATTAATTAAGACCATTAAATTAAAACTTAGGATAACACATCATTAATAAATGGCTTGACTCTCAAAAATATCCCCAGTGGAGTCGCCAAGCTGTCGTAACGGCTTTCGCGCTCGACGATTTTGAAAACATTTTAAAAAATAAAGGGAGTCGCCACCAATCTTTTTTTGACTAGGTGTGATTGGTCACCTAAAAATATTTATCTTTTTAACAAAATATCAAAATTAATTAAGTTTTATTAAAAAGATAATTTGGGTCTGCGAAAACAAAATTGGGTCCGGGAGTACGGTTACGCATGGGGAGGATTAGCACCCCAACAACGCCCGTTAAAAACGGTACCATCTTAATCATGTGTTATCCTTTTTGTTTTAATGAAATGGTCTTAATTTAATATTTAAAAATAATTTCTATTTTCATTGCAATCAATTTTATTCTTTTAATTTTGAAACATTCAAATTTTATTTTTTATTTGAAATAAGTGAAAATCTTTTGTATTGAAAATTATTCCAAAGTACCCCAATACTCTGGTAGCATTTCGGATAATTTCCTTACCTAGAGATTTCTTAAGAATCACTTGTGAGTTTTATAGAATCTCATCATCGGAAGATTCACACTCGCTTCAAAAATTATTATGAATGCATATGATGCAAACAGATAATGAATGATGCAAATAAATTTTTAAATTTTTTATATAAATATTTCTTTATTTATTTTAAATAAAAAATTTTTATTATTGAAAAATTGCACTAAGTATCCCAATACTCTGGTAACGCTTAGTGAACTTCTCTCACCTAGGGATAAGTTAAGAAATCACTACTTGTGAGTTTCATAATATCCCATCATCGGACTTTATTATTAATTTCCCTTTTTCTATTTTCTTTTAAAAACTTATTTATTTTTATTTTTAATAAAAATTTAAATTATTGAAAAATCATACTAAATATCCCAATACTCTGGTAACATTTAGTACGACTCTTCTCACCTAGGGATTAGTCAAGAAATCACTACTTGTGAGTTTCATGACATCCCATCATCGGACAATATGTTAAATTATTATATTTCATTATTTATTTTTTCTTTATTTTTTTTATATTTTTTTCATACATTTTCTAATCAATAATAATTAATGAAAATACAAATAAAAGAAAATTTTTCAAAAACTTTTATTTTACAACATGCATTAATAATAATAATAATAATAATAATAATAATAATAATAATAATAATAATAATAATAATAATAACAACAACCATAACAATAACAATAACAACAATAATAAAAACACAATAATAATAATAATAATAATAATAATAATAATAATAATAATAATAATAATAATAATAATAATAATAATAATAATAATAATAATAATAATAATAAAATCATAATAACTAAACATTAAGAAAAAATTTACTAAAATTAAAAGAAATATACCCTAATGGTTTGGGTTTTAGAAAACCCAAGGGAGCCCTTTGAACTTGGCCCGATTGACAGCCCCAAAAATCTGATCCATGTGAGATTGGGCCTAGGTAGGAGGGGCTGAAGCAGAGTGGGTCGGAGCGGGTCCAAAGTGGGTCGCGGGTCGCGCGGGTCTTTTCCTCTAAAGCTGGACGAGTCGGACGCGGGTGAGGAGAAACGGGTCGGGTCGGCTCCGCTGTGGCACGCGAACCTGCTCCCCACAGGTCAGGCGCGCGGACCCGGATCGGGTCGGGTCCACCCGCGGATCTTCTCCCTTTTTTTCTTTTTTTTTTAGCTATAAAATCCACTTTTTTTATTTTTCATTTTCCACCCCTTCTAAAAAAAAATTTCAGTCTTTGAAGACTCTCGACGGGGGCGATTTCCAGCAACCGCGGATTGCTGTGCGCCGCCGCCGGCCGCCGCTGCTGGTGGTCCAAAATCAAAAAGGAAACCACTTTCCGGAAGCTCTCCACTCCCTCAGCTCGATTCCGACCTTCGATTCACTCTAAAGACCTCCTAACCCTGTAGATCTGACTAGGTCGAAAAGATTTCCTCCCTTTTTTATTTTTTTGTTTTTGTTTTTTTGGTTATTTGATGGTTTGGGAAGTGTCTGTGGTTGTTGAGGGATTGATGGTTGCGATGGTGGTTCGGTAAAATGGGGGGTCGACAATGGGTCTCGGGTTCAGAGAGCAGAATGGGGCTGCTGTTTGTTTGTTGTTTTCTTTTGCAGGTGGGTTTATGGCTGTTTTTGGGGTTTGGGGGTTGATGGGTAACGATGGTTTAGGTGTTGGGATGGTGATTGCTGGGTTCAATCTTGGACAGAGGCAGAAGGGATTTTTCTTTTTTGGTTCCGGGGCTCTAGTGATTTTTGAGGGAAAAGGGGGTTTTTTCCGTGTAGTGTTAAAGATGATGCTCCTGGGTGAGGGAGTCGGGTGGTTGATTTTGTGGATTTTCTGTGTGTTCGGTGGTGATTAACGGTGGGGTTTTGGGTTATGATAGGGTAGAGGTTTCGATTTTGGAAGATTGGGAAGGAGGGTTTTCGGTCTTATGGTGTCGAGCAAGAAGAAAAGAACCCCCAAAAAATGGCTGACCCCCTCCTCTCTGTGGTCTGTAGCTTATACTTTGGTCACCAATGGTGACTAGTCTGACGGGATCTTGGGAAGAGTAGTGTGCAGGTGTTGAGAAGACGGAAATCCGGCTAGTAGGGGGTAGGTGACAGTGGCAGTAGACGGACAACAGAACAAAAGACAACAAAAATAATAATAATAATAATAATAATAATAATAATAATAATAATAATAATAATAATAATAATAATAATAATAATAATAATAAAAGAAAAGCAAAGAAAAGAATAATAACAAAAAGAAAATAACAATAATAATAATAAAAAACAAATAATGAAAATAAAATAAATATATAGAGAAATAGTATTAATAATAAAAAACAGATAATAAAAATAAAAATAATAATAGTAGGACAAAATTAGGTGTCAACAGCTGCCTTAGAACAAATCTTGTGTTACTTGAAAGGAGCTCCTAGACGAGGGATACTATATCGGAATCATGGTCACAGTAATATTGAGTGCTTTTCTGATGCAGACTGGGCGAGTTCCATGATTGATCGAAGGTCTACTAATGGCTATTGTGTTTTTGTTGGTGGTAATTTGGTTTCGTGGAAGAGTAAAAAGAAAAATGTGGTGTCGCGATCTAGTGCAGAATCTAAGTTTCGAGCAATGGCACAAGCCTCATGTGAGGTTATGTGGGTTTCTCAACTCTTAACTGATGTCGGTCTTAGAATCTCAGTTCCAGCAAAGCTATGGTGTGATAATCAAGCTGCTATTCATATTGCTTTGAATCCAGTTTTTCATGAACAAACTAAACATATTGAGATAGACTGTCATTTCGTTTGTGAGAAAATTCAACAAAACTTGATCTCTACCAAATATGTGAAGACTGGAGAGCAGTTAGGAGACATTTTTACAAAAGCTCTTAATGGAGCTCAGGTTTCTTATATTTGTAACAAGTTGGGCATGATTGACATCTATGCTCCAGTTTGAGGGGGAGTGTTACAAGATTATAGGGCGTAATTATAGGTTGTAAATTAGCCTAATTAGGAATAGCTTGATTATAGGAATTATTTATTTTGGAGTAGGTAGTTGATTTTCTTTCCTTTTTTAGTCTTTTCAAGGCTGTGTATATATATATGTACAATTCTCTTAGTTAGAAATCATCAAATTTTCTCTTAATTCTTTTTCAATCACACTACCCAACCCACGTACGTTCGAACTAAGGATTCTCATAATAAACACTAACAAGAGAAAAAACAAGTAACAACCACCAAAACAAAAGATGGAAGGCATGATCTGGATGAACAAAAGATAGGAGAGTTAATCTCTTTCTTCCAACAACATAAAACTGTTAATAATTTGTTCATCACTGAGGTTAGTTTTGAAGCCCATCATTTTGCCCACTTCCCAAGTTTCCCTAGCTTCCTTTTCTAACACTTTCCTTCGGTTGATGAAATCTCCATCAAAGAGAGATTCATTGCCTACCTTAAAAGGTTTCAAGTTTCCTTTCTTCATTATCTTCTTCTTTTGTGTCTTCATTTTTTGCTTCCCTTTTTTGAGTAAAAGGCTGTCTTCCACATCTTCCAAAGTCTTAATCTTTCTAATACCTCGAATAGAGGGTTTTCGAGATTTGAGTTTCACAGGTCGGCTTCCATAAAAGCCTTGCCCGATCACCAAGCCGACGGCGAGATCCCCTTGGCGATCCACGCCCCAGGTTTACTCTTACTTACATCGTCAAGGCCTCGCCCGTATCACCAGACCGACGGTGAGCATCCCCTTGGCGAGTCCACGCCCCAAGTTTGCCTTGACAGCGAGAGTAGGCAGTCACCCAACACTCACCAACAACGTATTGTCCGCTCTGGGAGGTCGCCTACCCTCACGGCTTTACTTCAAGGCTCTTGAAGAACTCAAGATAATGCCTTGAAAGCGTTTTTTGAGGCTCGAACCCTGATATCCTTAGATACCCGAGCTTTACACTCATCATACCATTGAGACAAGGGGATGTTGGCCGTCGGCCTGGTGATACAGGCGAGGCCTTGACAATGTAAGTAAGAGTAAACCTGGGGCATGGATCACCAAAGGGATGCTCGCCGTCGACCTGGTGATCGGGCAAGGCTCTTACAGCTTCTAACTTGGTCATCACATGAAGCATCATTTTCAATCTCTTCCTCTACATCTTTGATATTCGCCTCTTCACTACCAGCATGAGAAACAGGGAGGCAAAGAGCCTGAAGCTCGTTGACATTGTTATTCAACCCGCCTCTACATTTAATGATTTATGCAGCTTTTGACCATTGGCTGGGGTGTCCAATGTTTCATTTACATGAGTAAGGATGTTGTCTTCAAGTAGAGTGCCAGGAACAATTCATTACTTTCTTGATCCAAGATAGAGTGAGGGGTAGTGTTAGTACCTAGCTTGGAGGTAGAATTTGGGCTACGTGGTGAGAACTGTAAGGTGTTCATGCATGCACTACCTCGTAAGTTGTCAGAAAGCTTACTGGTTTGAGATGAGTTGTCCCTGTTGTGTGAAGTTGCCTCGTGATCCTTACCATCTTCGTCCTTTGAGTTTGCCCATGAAGATGGAAGTGGAGTGTTGAGGTTTGGCGTTTTTGAGATGTTACAAAAGTTGTTGAAGAGGGAAACAACGTCTGAACCAACCTCAGAAACCCTCACTTTAAAGGTTTTCTTACCACATTCCAAGTTAATGACTTCATCGATTCTTTCCATCTGGTTTGTCATGAGAAGAAAAGCTCCCCTACTGAAGTCGTTAAATTTGAGGGTTTTCCCATCCATGGAGAGTAGGTTCCCCCAGAGGTTTGCTATATTCTTGAAGGTGTTATAGTTCCAAGCATGCAGAGGTACTCCGTATACAGCCACCCAAGTTGTTCTAAATCTGTATTCCATATTTTCGGACCAATGAAAGATCTCAACGAACCATTCTTTCAACCAAGACCAGCCCAATTCCTCCATAGTCGTCATGGTTTCTTCCTCTTCAAAAGAGATAAGGAACTGCCTGCCTGAGACTTTTTTGACAGAGATATCAAACACTCCCTAAATCTTGAAGTTCTCCATGAGAGTGTTGGGTTCATAGTAATCTCTAGCCACACTGATCACATATCTTTCAAGGTTGTGAATCAGACTCTCATCAACCATTCCTTTACAAGCCTTTGTCTTGACAAGAGTTATCTCTTGTTGTTCCTGGCAATGGCCATGTTCTTCTTCAAAAATTCCCTCATTCAATAGCACCTGTTTAAAAGATCTTCTTTGGCTTGGGTTACTCGAGGCTTTTGAAGGAGATAAAGGCTTTTGTTGCAACTTCCGGCTAATATCCTTATTAGAGGTCCCTTGCAATGTTTTGTCCTTTTAAGCATCAACTCTTCCTCAAAATGTAGATCTTGCATTGAATCTGGCCATATTAACACCCATTCGATAGTCCAAGAACCAAGCGCCATTAAGTTTCTCAACTACATTTTTTGCCTCCTTCAGGTTGGAAAATCTCACAAATCCATGCTTCCTTCCAGATTTGCTACGTTTATGTGGGATGAAGACATCTATGACGTTGCCATGGTGTTGAAAGATTTGCTTGAGCCATCTCCAATGAATATTTGGGGGGATGTTGTTGACAAAACTGAAAAAACTTGGGAAGGAGACTGTGAAGAAGATGCCATTTTGTCACTTAAGTCGTTGCATCCTTCAGGTTGAAGGGAAACTTGACCCTCAGTCCACAATATTGCCTCAAATAGAGAGTGGCTTTCCTAGCATCTCTTAACACAGTGGCTTTCCTCCAAATTGATGTAACTTATCTCTCAAATATTTTGGCCAAAAAAATTCTCTCAAATATATATATGGACACACACGTATATATATATACATATAAATTTTATTTGCATATTATGTTCAAAACAAAAAATTGCTGCAAATTAAATTTTATTCTAGTATCAATGAAAATAAGAAAACCTAACTATTTCATCCTTTAATTTCCACCCATATACTCCATAATTCCTCACTAGTTTGAAATCTTTCACTAGCATTATTTCACCTAACCAATTAGCAATAAAGTTTAACTGAAGAAAAAGTTCCTATAATGATTTCTCTCCCTAGTCCATAAGCCATGCTCCTGATTTAAAGTTTCGGGTCCCAAGCAATGCTCATGATTTAAAGTTTCGGGTCCCAAGCCATCCATTTCTAAATGATATGCATTGTTCGACCGGATAAGTCCTTTCCTTTTTGTTTTGATTTGTTGTGTGTATATATATCTTCTGTTTGGATAGTTAAAAAAAAAAGGGATAATTATTCAATACAGTGAAGTTTTTTAACTCCACAAGTAGGGTTAGGATAATAACACATATTTTTTTTATTTATTTTTTATTTCATTAATATTTTTAGAGGACATTTGTCATTATCCTAACTCTATTTGCTGAATCAAAAAACTCCATTAACGGTGTATCGAATATTAATACTTTTAAAGATGCATTTTTCCACATCAGCTTGGTGTATTCCTTAATGTTTATCATAAAAGTTGAATCCGAAAAAGACTTATCTCGATCAATTGGATTAATCCTTGAGGTATAATTGCAGCTGGTTTGCTACTAGTTTATTTCTGAGAAATATATTTGGGGGCTACTTGTTCCACAACTTTATTTCCTCTTCTCTTCGTACTAGAAAGTTTTGAACACACCCCATGCATATTTCGATTCGATGCTAAAGCCTAAAGGGGACGATTTGGGACCAATTTTGAGAGACCTTTCTGCTCAAACAAGGCAGCCCCAGGGGCCACAAAATCTTCAGCGGGCACCTTAATTAAAGTACCACCAGTTGCAACTAGAATGAATGAAACCAGCTATTCTACTCAGTTGCTTTGCCTTAATGTGGTCCAACTGCTGCAACTAGGCGTGCTTCGTTATGGCCAGGTCTTCTCGTTAGACCACCATTGAATCACTGCTTTTCGATTTCTAACATATAATTCCAAAAATTCCAGTAGCCTTGGCCCCAAAATATAGAATTGGCTTAGCTGGAACAATATAAAAGCGTAAAAACGTGGTTGCTGATCTGAGGTGCAAAAATAAATACTGTATTAATTCAAACCCTAAGTAGAACTAGGAAGCTAAATGAGTTAAAACACGCGTGTAATTAAGTAAGCAGTAATCACATGAGGGTTTCATTTCACACAGAAAAATGGGGTTTGGCTTTGCCAGCCTGGCTGGCCCTGAATCTACTTAACTACTACTGATCTTGCGTTCATGTCTTCGGCGAGGGTGTTCCCTAATTAGCTCTGGTAGCGCCCTAGTCTCTAGACTGAAAGAGGAATAGACTAATAAAACCTCTGGGGCCTGACCTGCAGAAAGTGGCCGGGGTTGGAAAGAGTAGAGTGGTCCCTTGCAGTTTTTACACAGCTTACCCTGTGAAGTGTGAAGGGAAACAATAGAACGTTCACTTTCTCATTAAAGTCATGGTACGGGACTAATGTTATTTGGATCAAGAGTGATAAATTATAAAATTTTTCACACAATAAAAATTTTAGAATACAAATCATATTTAAATGCGTTCAACTACATATTCATAACTAATAAGTAGTCGAAAAAAGTAAAAATGGACTTTTTTTTCAAATATTAGATAAGATTCGAGTCTTAAAATTTTTACTGTTGGAAAAATTTTTTCATTTATCATTTTTTGTCCGAAACAAAATTAATCTTAGACTATAAAACGATTTACCTCTTCTTACAAAAAAAACAACAACAGCAACTTGTTCATAAAATCCACGAACACTTGATACATCATATTCAATTGCAGGTCTCATTAGTCAGTCTGCATCTTTAGAAGGGAAGGATGGCAGATCTCTATCTTAATTATGAGTATGACTCAATGCATTTGCTGATTGCAGGGATGTAGGTAAACTGCAGAGGCCCATGTATGGGTGTATGGGACAAAGAGTGAGAACGAGGAGCGCTATAACAAGAACTGGTTTTGGTTTCTTTCTAAACAAATCTCACTTGTCTATTGTTTTATGTTCTCAAGACAGGATGGGATGGCATCTTGAACATGCTTTATTATTATGATAATTGGAAAGATAAAGATGGACAAGTTTTCCTTTCGGTAGAGATGGGAAGGGTCAAATGATTGCAGCACCTGGGGCTGAGAGGGGGGCACCAAATGTCAACTGACAAGCTAGCCCAAGTTGAGGAGTATCAGTGTTGGGATTCTTCTGGGAATTATCATATTTACTTTTTTGCTCAAAAGCCTTCCAACAATTTCAAGTACGATCCTGTGCTTTAAGATAACAATAATGAAGATAGCGGACTAAAATTTCAGGTCTTTCTTTTTTTTATTATTATTTTTTTTTTATTGATATGACAAAGTCCACTTATGTGGGGTTCGGCCCAAAGACGTCAGAAATCACCACGTGGCAGGGAATCACCAGGCCACGTAGTCCTTGGCGATAGAAGGCAAAGCTGCATCACGCCTATCGCTGGACGACAGACTTCAAGCCTGTCACCTGCAATCATAACGCGACATGTGGCGTGCATTATATCTGTCGCCGAACGACAGACTTCCAGTCCTTCGCATGCAGTCGTAAGGCGACACATGGAGCACATTACACCTGTCGACGAGCGACAGACTTCCAGTCCTTCGCATGCAGTCATAAGGCGACACGTGGTGCATGACTCTGGCACCCGCTAGCGGTAGATCCCTTACGCCACAACGTGTCACGAGGTATGAGTCTCTCACCGGCGACAAATTCCAAATGCTCCCGGTTTTTGAGGAACTTGTGTTGTATCAGGACACAAACTCTTAGCAAGATGATAGACTTATCCTCAATTAATTAACCTAGAATATTGGCCTATAAATAGGCCCCCAGGTATAATCTTAATCTCTAATTTTTGACTACTGGCTTTTACGTTTCCCAATACTGAAGAAATTTCTGCTGACTTAAGCATCGGAGTATCTACGCAGGGAACCACCCTTGCGTTTCTCTGACTTTTCTTGTTTTACAGAAGCTTCTTGGAGACACGTGGAGACTTAGTACGAACATCGACGTTAGCATACCTTTATTGTTGTTTTGTGCAACAACAATTGGCGCTGTTTGTGGGAACCGTATAAAAAGCCAATCAAGATTTTCTAAGATGGTGAGAACAAGATCGACAAACGTAAGGACAGGAAGTGAGGAAAACTCTGTGAGCTCCCCTGAACAGCAGATTCGCCAGATGAACCAGGTGAACAGGGAGGAAGAAAGAATTACTGTGTCAGCGGCAAAATTCGAAGCTCTAAGGTGACAGAGTGAAGAAACTACCCAGGCGCTGCGAGCCATGGTGGACCTATTCCAAGGAGTTCTTCCGACATTGGATCTGCCGCTTGCCGTGCAGAACTTGGTAGGAGGAACAAATAGAGGTGTCTCGCCGCAGGTGTTTGGGCGACAGGCGGACACGACAGCGGCAGACACCTATCGTCGACGATAGGTTCCCCCTATAGAAGAGCATGACATTCATCAGGGCGTGGCAGGACAGGGGAGCGGGAGGCCTGTTGCAGGTAACCAGCGAGAGACGGAGGAAGCGGCAAGCCTAGACCCTACGACAGGTGTCTGGTGTCGAGCGACAGGTATCAGAGCGACAGGGTGTCGACCGAGCGGCAGGGTCTTCCGCCCACCACCATGACTTGTCAAAATTTGCTGGTACCAACGTAGAACAAGGTATCAGAGGTACTGGAAAGAACGGTGATGACACTTGGGGAGCCGGGTCGGAGTTTGACCCCACTTGGTGTACACAAATGGCACGATCAAATGCACCTCAAGGAAGGGGTAAGGAAATAGTTGTCGAAGATCTGCCCGATTCGTCTCATGCTAGGAATCAACTCGCTCCCCCTGTGGACATGAAGAAAATGATAGAACAGGTACTAGAGGAGAAAAAATTAGTATCTGCAGAAGAGAGCCAGAGAAGAAGAGTACCGTTCTGCACGACCATCATGCAAAAACCTCTACCCCCAAAGTTCAAAATGCCTCAGATGGCCACATGCACCAGAAAGATGGACCCCTACGACCATATGCAAAACTATGGCCCTAATGTTGCTACATGGATGGGAAGACGAGATAATGTGTAGGGCCTTTTCCTTAACTTTATTTGAACACGCGATGAAATGGTTCAATAACCTGCCTGAAGGGTCCATTGTCTCTTTTGACCAGCTGCGAAGTGAGTTTCTCAAGGCGTTTGCGGTAAATAGTCAGAGAAGAAAGGAACCAACCTATTTGCTCATTATTAAGCAGGGGCCTAAGGAGTCATTGAAGAGTTATGTGGATCGGTTCAGAGATGCTACTTTAGAGGTGCGAGACCTGCAAGTTGGTATAGCCGTGGCAGCCATGTTACATGGGACAAGTTTTGAGAAATTGCAAGAATCTCTGTCGCTAGAACAGCCAACTACCATCTCAGACTTGCTTTCCCGGGCACATAAGTACGTAACCCAGGTGGTGATAAGAGAATCCAAGGATGGAAGGAAACGAGGAAGAGAGGCAACTGAAGCATCTTCTAGCCAACCGAGAAAGTTTGAGAAAGCTCCCGCACTAAAATATAATTCTTATACCCCACTCACTGAATCTCGGGCTTCAGTGTTGGCAGCTATTGAAGGATCAGGGCTGATACAGACTCCAAAGAAGGCGTCAGGGAATCTGGGCCGTGATTTAATGTCGTATTGCGATTACCACCCAGCACATGGGCACACGACTGAGAAGTGTAGGGAGTTGATGAATCAGCTAGAAAAGCTAGCGTGAGAGGGAAAAATAAACCGTTTCGTGTGGAGAGGTGACAAAAACAACAATCCTACGAGGAACAGAGGAAACCAATTTAGAGACAGAAAAGATGAAAACAGGGGACCTGTGAGACGAAATGAAGGTGACAGGAGAGACAATGACAGAAGAACAGAAGGAAGGAATCGAGAGGAAGATAATGAACCCACAGAGCCAGCTATTAATGTAATATCCGGAGGTGAATCATTAGCTGGTACTTCTTCCTCATCTCGAAAATCTTATGCTCGATAGGCCCACCAAATCAACTCAGTAATGGAGGAAAAGCAGGATGAGGAACCCATTACTTTTACACCTGCCGATAGAGGAGATGTAGTGGTTCCTCATGATGACCCGATGGTAATTACAGTCGTGGTAGCAAAGCACCCTGTGAGTCGAATCTTGGTCGACAATGGGAGCTCGGTAAACTTAATCTACTGGAATTGCTTTGAAAAGATGAATATCATGGAGGACAGGTTGAAGCCAGTACCTACACCCTTATACGGTTTCTCTGGAGAGAAGGTAAAGGTAGCAGGTGCCATTCAGCTACCTGTTACATTGAGGGAAAGCCCAAAAGATGTCATCCGACAAGCGTTGTTTATGGTGGTGAGATCAGCGTCTGTGGCTTACAATATGATCTTCGGGCGGCCATTGTTAAATAACATGAGAGCGGTGGTACATCCCTGCTATTTGTTAATGAAGTTTTCGACTCCTCACAGTGTTGGACAAGTGAAGGGAGATCAAAAGAAAGCCAGAACGTGCAATGTCACATCCACCACATGTAAGGGGATTCAAAGGAAGGAATCCCTTACAATTGAAGAAAAGCCTAAGCCAAAACCTAATTAGGAGATGGAAGCAATCCGGTTGGATGAGAAAGATTAAGAAAGAATAGTGTACGTAGGGAGCCAGTTACCTGAAGAAGTGAAAGGGGAAATAATCCGATGCCTAAAAGAGAATAGTGATGTATTCGCATGGACCCCAGCCGATATGGCCGGAATTAACCCTGAAGTTGTTTGTCATCGGTTGAACGTAGTCTCGAGGGCGAGACTGATAAAGCAAAAGAAGAGGAATTTTGCTCCAGAGAGGCAACAGGCAATAAACGAAAAAATTTCGAAGTTGTTACAAGCGAAATTCATTAGAGAAGTTAACTATACAGAGTGGTTGGCCAACGTTGTTATGGTAAAGAAAGCCAACGAGAAATGGAGAATGTGTGTGGACTTCACGGATCTGAACAAAGCTTGCCCAAAGGATTCGTATCCACTACCCCGAATTGACAAGTGGGTAGATGAAACTTGTGGGTATGAATTACTTAGTTTCTTGGATGCCTTTTCAGGGTACCACCAAATTATGATGCATCCAAATGATGAGGAAAAGACTTCATTCATTACCGATAATGGGACATATTGCTATCGAGTAATGTCATTCGGTTTGAAAAACGCGGGGGCTACCTACCAGCGCATGGTAAATAAAGTGTTCTAAGACTTGTTGGGAAACACCATGGAGGCTTATGTTGATGATATGATCATCAAAAGCTGACAGGAAGAATCACATGCTAAGAAAATGACTAAGGTATTTAATGTGCTGCGACAGTACGAGATGAAGATTACTAATCCCAATAAATGCTCATTTGGGGTGAGATCCGAAAAGTTCTTGGGATTCATGATTACTAATCGAGGGATAGAGGCTAATCCTGAGAAAGTTCAAGCTATTTTGGACATGAGGCCACCCAATACTGTAAGAGAAGTTCAAAGGCTGACAGGAAGGATAGCAGCCTTGAGTCGTTTCTTGTCCAAATCAGCTGAAAGAAGTCTACCATTTTTTAAGGCGATAAAGGCAGGAAAGAACTTCAAATGGACAGAAAAGTGCAATGACGCCTTTGAAAGGTTGAAAGACTACCTGAAAGAATTGCCTCTATTATCTCGGCCATAGCCGGGAGACCAACTCCTCATGTACCTCGGTGTAGGAGAAAAAGCTATAAGTGCAGTCCTACTAAGGAAAGAAGGAGACAGAGATTGCCCGATCTATTATGTAAGCAAAGTCCTGCTAGATGCCGAGGCAAGGTACCCCTTAGTTGAAACAATAGCTTTATCCCTGGTGATGGCAACTCGAAAGTTGCGGCCTTACTTCCAAGCCCACTCCGTGACTATCTTAACGGATCAACCCTTGAGGCAAATACTGCAGAAACCAGAACACTCCGGTCATCTAATTAAATGGGCTATCGAATTGAGTGAATATGACATTCACTTCCAACCTCGCCAAGCAATAAAAGGACAGGCATTGGCAGATTTCATTGTAGAATGCACTGGTCGAGAGGTCCAAGAGGAAACAGAATTAGTCTGCTGGAAATTATTTGTTGATAGAGCTCGTAACATGGATGGCAGTGGAGCTGGAATTGTGCTAATATTTCCTGACAGGGAAACCTATGAATATTCCCTACGTTTCGATTTCCCAAGTTCGAACAATACAGCCAAGTACGAAGCCTTGATAGCTGGGATGAAACTTGCCGAGAAACTAGGAGTCAACAACTTAGTGGTCCATAGCGATTCACAATTGGTGGTAAACCAGTTCTCGGGAGAGTATGAAGCACGAGAACCCGCCTTAGTCCCTTATCTATAGAAGGTACAATTGTTGGCACAGTCGTTCCAGAACTTCCAGCTGACTCAGATAAATCGGACAGAGAACAACCATGCAGATGCCCTTTCAAAATTGGCTTCTTCTAGAGGGGTCAAAGGGAGTATCGTCAAAGTGGAATCCCTCGCTAAGCCAAGTATCGAAGAAGAAGGTATCTACGATATCGAGATCGAAGATGATTGGAGAGTCCCGATCAAAGACTATATATTAGGGAACACAATCCCAGCTAACAGTGACGAGGCTCGAAGGTTGAAATTGAAAAGTGCCAGGCTTACCATAGTAAATGGAGAACTCTATAAGCGAAGCTTCACAATGCCCTTGCTGAAATACCTAGGGCCCCAACAGGCTGAATACACCTTAGCTGAAGTTTATGAGGGAATATACGGAGAACACTTAGGGGCTCGTGCCTTGGCCTCAAAAATACTGCGCGCAGGGTTTTATTGGCCTACACTGAGGAAGGATGCCACAGACAAAGTGAGAAGATGCGAAAAGTGTCAGGAATTCGCTCCAATAACAACTGCGCTTGTTTCGGTCCTTTAGAACACCTTCCAGCCAACTCCGTTCGCACAATGGGGACTAGATATCCTGAGACCCTTTCCACTAGGCTCAGGACAACGGAAATACTTGCTTGTGGCCACGGATTACTTCACGAAGTGGATAGAAGTCGAACCTTTGGCTACAATTTCTGAAAAGAAGGTGGAAGCAGTGGTGTGGAAGGACATAATTTGTCGATTTGGGATCCCCCGTGTGATAAATGCAGACCATGGGAAGCAGTTCGACTGTGATGCTTTCCGAGATTTCTGCAAAAGCCTAAACATTCTCCTAAGAATATCTTCTGTGTCTTACCCACAGGCTAATGGGCAAGCAGAGGTGAGTAATCGAACTATACTACATGGGTTGAAGACCAGACTGGATAAAGCAAAGAGAGCATGGGTAGACGAGCTCCCGAGTGTCTTATGGGCCTACAGAACGACAAGCAAGGTGTCGACAGGGGAAACACCGTTCAATTTAGTGTATGGGACTGAAGCTCTCATCCCAGTAGAAGTTAGAGCTGAGTCACCCCGGTTGGTCCCCTACATCGAGGAGCTCAATTCTCAGGGACTAAGGGAGAATCTAGACCTGATAAATGAGCTGAGAGACAAAGCAAAATTGAGATTGGCTGCCTACCAACAGAGGGTAGCCACTTATTACAATGCACGGGTGAAGAACAGAGAATTGCAAGAAAGAGACCTGGTATTGAGAAAGTCGGCAATTACAAACGCCCACAAGGAAGATGGGAAGCTCCGGGCTAATTGGGAAAGACCATACAGGATCAGAAAGATGGTCGAACCTAGCACATGTACCTTGGAAACCTTGCAAGGAAAGAAGATCTCAAAGACTTGGAATGCCAACCATCTTAAGCTGTATTGGCAGTAAACATTGTACTTTTTTCTGATTGCTATTATTCTTGTCTTTACTTTTCCATCTATTACTCTGTTACTTTACATATCCTATTGTTTTGCAATAATCTGATTTATGAGAAAAGGCCAGTCCATCATTTTCTATATTCTCTAATGCAATGTGTGAGACAGATTATGTGTTACAGGAATTGAAATGATGCAACAACTGGCAAACAAAAGTCCCTAAGCGAAAAATGCGCGAGACGGGCAAATAAAAAAGTCCCTAAGCGAAAAATGCGCGAGACGGGTAAATAAAAAAGTTCCTAAGCGAAAAATGCGCAGACGGGCAAATAAACAAATCCCTAAGCAAAAAATGTGCGAGACGGGTAAACTAAAGTCCCTAAGCGAAAAATGCGCGAGATGGGCAAATAAAAAGTCCTTAAGTGAAAAATGCGCGAGACGGGCAAATAAAAAAGTCCCTAAGCTAAAAATGCGCTAGACGGGCAAACTAAAGTCCCTAAGCAAAAAATGCGCGAGACAGGCAAATCAAAAAGTCCCTAAGCACATAAAGGTGCAAGACAGGCAAAAACAAGTTCTTAAGCCAAAAAGCGCGAGAAAGGCACAACGCTCAAGAAAAGTTCATCTTTACACATGTATACAAACACTGTCTCAAAATAGAACTTGGGGAGCAACATGGTGTAAAGGTAAAGGTACGCTTTCGCCATAAAATATATATATATATATATATTTGATCTTTCTAATATCATTTCAGAACTTTGCGCTATAACAGTAATACAAGGTATTCTATTAAACTCACATAAGCAAAAGAAAGAGCTACAGAATGAAACAATACCTTTCATTAAAAATGCATCTGTACATTAACGGTACTTTTCATTAAAAATGCATCTGTACATTGAAGTTAACAAACAGAACAAAAAAAGTCCTAAACTCTAATCTACGGCAATGACCGAGTCAGCCGGCTGAGAAAACGCTACATCGGCACTAGCGTCTTGAGAAGCTTGAGGCTCAGGAACTGGAGGAGTCGAAGAATCAGGATCTTGGGGAGCCGAAGAAGCCATCCCGGAAGCAGGAACGTCACCTAAAGGCCTAACCACAGCCGCAGAGTCTAGCACAGGATCAACGGCTGTGGAATCAGAGATTTGGAACTCATCGCCATCTAATCCCAGTAGTGCCTCGATAAACTCAGGCTGCTCGCCTGCCTCGATAGATTCAGAAACGTTACGCGCTGCTGGAGGCTCAGATCGATCAAGTGCCTCAAAAGACTCAGGCTGACGTTGTGGCTGTCGAGGAGGCCACGGACCCTCAAGGTTGTCCAGCTAATCCACAGCTCCCTCCGCTAAATAGGCCTCTGGACCTTACGAGTTGGGTTCATACTTGGTCTAAGAAGGAGCTTCGTAGTACTTGGCCTCCTCAGTAAAAAGCAATTGAGGGAAAGCCTCACTAGGTCAATGCTTCACCAGCCAAGAACAAGCCAAGTAAAAGCCGTATTTAATGAATCTCGTCGCGAACTCTGTTTTCTTGTCAAAGCAATGCTGGGACAAGCAGTATTCACGAACGGCCTCGATTCGAGCTTCTCTTTGACGATCCAGTACATTGTGCAGTTCCTTAATGGCCTCATCCCGCTGCCTCTCCATAGCTCCCCGATCATCGACGGCCTTATTGTAAGCTTCTTGGTGCCCTTGAAGGGAAGCCACCTTCGCCTGCTCTTCTCGGAGCCTTTGCTCGAGATCGGCATTCTTTCTACTCAACTCCTCCATCCTTTTGGGATAGGGGCGAAGCTGGACAACCTCATTCACAAGCTCCATTCTCTGTTCTCGAAGCTCGCGAATCTCTTTATCGGCTTGCTCCTTAAGAGCCTTATGTCGAGCATTGACCGTCGTAATTTGTTGAGCCGTCTGACAAAACAAAAAACAGACGTAACTCAAAAAATTGACGAAAGAGTTTAAAAAGGGGAGGATCTAATTACCAAACAAGTACAAAGCTCTCACCTTCATGGCCAAATAGTCAGAATTATCCTCCGCTTCTGTAAGGTTTGTGAAGAGGCCCGCCTCGTCGCGAGGAAGGATGGTGCTCCAGGCCAGACGAGACGCTATCCCTGCATCCTCAATGCTGTCGTTGTCATTCACTCCGGGATAAGTCTGGAAGTCCTCCCCACCTACAACGACCTCGTTATCAACTGGATAACTCCTTAAAGTCGGATCGGCTACCTTAGGCAAAATCGGTCTTGTAGGCATAATGGCTTCAATAATCAACCTCTTCCTGTATTTACGCCTAGGCGGGCGAGGGGCAAACCTATCCTCAGCGACCCAAGAGCCACCCTCTTGGCGGGCTGAATCACTCCTTTGGGACTCAGAGCTCTCGCGATCGTCCGGACCACGATCAGGAACAAGAGGCCTCTTTCGTTTATTCCTCCCGGCCTCTTGTGTAGGACGGCTGGATTCACCAGTAGAAGGTGGAGGAGGAGGAGGAGTAGGAGCATGAGCCGGTCCAGATGGGGCTCTAACTTGCGACTGAAGAGGAGGAGTCGCTCGAGCAGCAACACTGGCATCCTTCCTACGCATCAAATCTCAGAAGTTCATGCCTGCACAATATAAACAGAAAGGATCAGCCGACCAAGTAAAATGCCACGCACATGCGTACAAAAAATAAAAAAGGATTGAAAACCTAGAAAACCACCAAAGTCCTCTAGACTATCCAAATTCGAATCCAACAGAAAGTCGACGAAAGGACTCCCAAAGGCGTCAGCCTGAGTCCACTCAGGGTTCTCCTCTATTTGACCACTACTACCTGCAACCTCAGGGGTCTCGCCCTCCGAATCTGAAAAGGATTCATTTACAAGGCGACCTACGAGGGTGGATGCTTCGACTACGGGTACCGGGGATGGCTGACTAGGACCAGCATCAGATACACGAGGAGTTGTAGGCAAGTTAGATGGGGCAGCAGAAGCTTCGAGAATGGTCCTGCTTACCCCCCAGCCGGCAGCAGCAATGTTCTCCGGGGTTAGAAGGGAAAATAAATTACACTCCCCAGTAGAACAGATTCGCCGAATAGGCTCACCAAATTGGTCTCTTAAAATTTCTATCCTGAATCTTACCGAGCGCTGTGAATGGTCGGAAGTATCACGGTTCCATTTAGAGCGAATCCGCAGGTCGCTTGGAATCTCAACAACGACCCACTCGCTCTCAAAGCCACGCAGTTTATTAGGGAGATCCGAGAAGATTTTATTATTAGAAAACTCGTCAACCATTAACCGTTGAAGAGAGAACGTTATTAACCCTTTTAGCCTACGAACTCTGAAAAAGGCGCTTAAGAGATGAACTGTTGGAATAATATCCAGGTTATTACACACTATGGAAAACGCTACCAGTTGAGCCCACGCATGGGGATGGAGTTGACACGGGACGATGTCCTTATATCTAAGAAATGCTTTGCCAAACTCCGGAAGGGGGAAGCGAAAACCGAAAGACAAAGAAGCCTTTTGAACGGCTACACCGTTTCTAACCAAGTAGGGCGTAACCCCCCCTTGCACTGGAAGTCTATAGCTATAACCCGAGGGAAGAGGGAAACGAGTCCTAATATTCTCTAAGTCAGCATTTGTCAAAGAACATACGAGACCACCCGTTTTAAGCGTTTTACTCGGGTGTAGCAAAGACATGGTAAAAAGGCCAAAACTGGCCGGCGACAGACCTATTAAGGCGACAGACCTTCTGGGCGACAGATGTACTGAGCAAGACACTTGCGGGAGACTAAACCCTACACGGAAGACCAAGCCACCTGCGGGAGACCTAAACCTAGTGCGAAAGGTGAATAAACAAGGCGACAGATGTATACTTACTGTCGATGAGATAAGCGATAGACTCTTGGTGTGAGAGCGAAAGAGTCTTTTGGCGAGAGAGCTGAAAAATGGGCGACAGACGGCTATTTAGAGGTTTCTCGTGCGTTCTCTCGTTGGGTCCCAGCAGTTTATATAGCCACGACAGGGAATGCCCAACGTCGCGCCTGTCGCAGAATAGAATTTTTTCACCTGCAAAAAATACCAAAAGAAATCACAAAAAAAAAACAAAGAAGACTATTCACATTGGGCTAAAGCCCAAAAACACATATTTATACTCTCTTGGTTGGAGAAATCCAACAAGAGAGTGGGGAGCAATTGATATGACAAAGTCCACCTACGTGGGGCCCGGCCCAAAGACGTCAGAAATCACCACGTGGCAGGGAATCACCAGGCCACGTAGTCTTGGGCGATAGAAGGCAAAGCTGCATCACGCCTATCGCCTGCAATCATAATGCGACATGTGGCGTGCATTACATCTGTCGTCGAACGACAGACTTCCAGTCCTTCGCATGCAGTCGTAAGGCGACACGTGGCGCGCATTACACCTGTCGCCGAGCGAAAAACTTCCAGTCCTTCGCATGCAGTCATAAGGCGACACGTGGCGCATGACTCCGGCTCCCGCTAGCAGTAGATCCCTGACGCCATAACGTGTCACGCGGTATGAGTCTCTCGCCGGCGACAGATTCCGAATGCTCCTGGTTTTCGAGGAACTTGTGTTGTATCAGGACACAAACTCTCAGCAAGATGATGGATTTATTCTCAATTAATTAACCTAGAATATTGGCCTATAAATAGGCCCCCAGGTATAATCTTAATCTCTAATTTTTGACTACTGGCTTTTACGTTTCCCAATACTGAAGAAATTTCTGCTGACTTAAGCATCGGAGTGTCTACGCAGGGAACCACCCCTGCGTTTTTCTGACTTTTCTTATTTTACAGAAGCTTCTTGGAGACACGTGGAGACTTAGTACGAACATCGACGTCAGCATACTTTTATTGTTGTTTTGTGCAACAACAGGTATAAAGGGATACAATCTTGGAGTCAATACACTCCAAGCATATCAGCATAAAAAAAATGATAGTTTCAGGATTATATGACAAATTATGTTCTTGCCTGATTGTTGAGAGTTCCTTGGAGTTGATTATTCCCTGGATTCACACTGGACAAAGTATTCCAGAATAGAAGAACAAGAGGTTAAAATTCAACCGTAATTGGCTAAGTTGTATCTGAGGCTTTTTCTACACTAAGAAGAACAGAGAGTAGAAGCACCAGTTAATCGAAGGCTAAAAGCGATTGTTCTTAATTATTATTAAGGGTATTTAAAACAGTTCCTTTTTTTTCCTCTTTGTCGATTATTTGTAACAGTTGGAATAGTGAGAACTGTCCTTGAAGAGAGCTTCCTTCGCTTTCAGCATGGTACCCGGTTAATTCGAAGGTAGAAATAATCCTGCAGGCTTATTCAATGAAAAAGACAGCTTTGCAAGGAATTCCCGTGCGTTACACTGAAATTGTTAAAATTGTGTTATTTTACATCGGTTAAATGTTAAGTTCCATGTGATCGCATATTTAAGTTAGCCATTTTCATTTATTGCCAATCAGTTTTAAATTTGATGTCTAACATAATATCATAGTCCAATCTTGATCCATTGTTGGAAAGGTTTTATCGTTTACTACTCCGACTCGAACAAGATTAGTCTTAAACCATAAAACGGATGTGACACAGGTGATTACACAAAAAAAAAAAAAAAAGTCTAATTGTGGTTCCTACTTATTACTCTTTCCAAGATTATTGGCTTTCATGTCTCCCCTTACATGTGATGAAGGCGGACTAAAATGATGTTATCTCATATCTATTAAATACAAATTTCTTGTGATTTTATATAAAAATTGGGTCCCTTTATTTATTATCATGTAATTTTAAGTTTGATATTGCCAATTACTTTTAAGTTTGGATGTACAACATAAATGAAATTATGTTTCTAATACTAACTCCATCGTATTGTATACAATAATCAAACAATGTATCCTACTAACCCTAAATCACCTGCCCACCCAATTCCTCAAGCCCAAGAAAATTATCCAAAAGTTTTCCTAAATCTCACCTTTATCTCTCCATTTTCTCTTGGATTTGTCACGGATGTTTTAAAAATATCAGGGTTTTACATTTGTTTATCAACCAACTGATTTTTAATCTGATTTGTTTTCTTTTCCTCTTTATACTTCATTTTAGCTACAGAAAATCCTTTCCATACCATTTTGAAGACTTTGGAGAAGTCGGGTCGCGATGGAGAATTCAATATATTATTGTTTAGCAACTCTTAATGATTTAAGGATCGATCAATTCCTTCCACTCCAAAAAAAAAAAACAATAATTATATTCTACTAAATCGTAACACCCTTGCTCTCCCTTATTGCTTTTTTTTTTTAATTTATTTTCTCTATCTTATTTTCTTGTTTTATATTTTGTACATCTTGTTTCTTTCCAAAATTTAAAGTTGTATGATTTAAGGTGTCCATAGGTTGGGCTGGGCTCAAGTCGAGCTCAGGACAGATAATAATGACATATATATAAGTTCGAGTCCGGCCTGATCAACAAATTCAAGCTAGATTTTTTGTCCAAGCTCATTTTTATTTTAACATGTAAGCCCAAGCCTTGACCCAAATAATATTTTTTTGTATTTTATTTTTTGTTTATTTAGTTTTTATTCTTTTTATTCCTTTTAAAATTCAATTTTATAAGTCAAAATTTGTATGTAAATTTTCATATTAAATATATATAATCGTACTTATTAATCAACAATGTTTTATATACATATAATTTCTTTAAACTTATAATTAAATATGTTAAAAAAAAACTTTTAGTTATAATTATGTTCGATCCGAGATAGACTTGGTTTTCAAAGGTCCAACTTAATTTTTGATCAAGCTTAAAATGTTGTCCAAACCTGTTAATTGCATTTGATATTTTTATCCAATCCTTCCCAAAAAGCAAACTAGCTTTTCAGCTTCAGCGAATGACCCAACCCTTAGACAAGTCTATGTATAACCACCTAACCTCTCTTTTCCTTCAAAGTGTTTTCACTATCATGAGAATTTTTTTTCTGTCCAAAATTTTGAAGATCTTTGATTTTACCCCTTTTTTTTTTTGAAAAGTAAAATATATTTATATAGATGGTTTTCAGCCATGCAATCAAATCGGTGATACAAGGAACACCTGATTTGACAAGAAAGTCAATAAAAAAGTTGCTTCTGTGAAAACATGGACAAAAGAAACTTCTCCCAAAATAGAATAAAGGTTATACGATTTCTTGAGCAAATTATTGAACTTCCATAGGATGCCCAGAACCTTGTTTAGCTACTCTCAATGATTTAAGGATCAATCAATTCCTTCCGCTAAAAAAATTTATGTTCTACTAATTCATGGCATCTTTGCTCTATCTTCTTGCTTTTTTTTAAAAAAAAATATTTTCTCTATCTTTTTTCTTTGTTTTATTTTTTTGTAAATCATGTTTCAGTCCAAAATTTTGAAGTTGTCTGACCACCTAGCCTCTCTTTTCCTTCAATATGTTTTCACTATCACGCCAACTTCATTCTGTCCAAAATATTGAAGATCTTTGACTTTACTTTTTTTGCAAAATAAAATGTATTGATATAAAGGAAATGGTCTATAATCATACAATCAAATTGGTGTTACAATGAACTTTCGATTTGGCAAGAAAGTCAACAAAAAAATTTACTTCCCTAAAAACATGGACAAAAGACACTTCTCTCAAAATCGAATAAAGGTTATACAATTGGTTGAAAAAATTGTTTGTTTTTTCAGAAGCCTTAATGGTAAAGGAGGGTATGTTTTTGGCTAGCAGAAAGGGTATCGAAAAAGCAATTGTTTAGATGGAGTCTTGTACGAGGATATATTGGTAAAAAATAAGAGGAAGAATTGGAAAGTTGCTCCAACTGTGAGAGATATACAGAAGTTGATGGATAGTGTTGACATAATCAAGTTTTAGTAAATTAGCTTATATGGCTGTAAATTGGCTGGCAAACAAATACAAAAAGGAATGAGTCATTCTCCTTGATTCATATATTGAAAAAGGATGGTTTTTCAGTACCTCATTAGAAATTAGTGTTAAGGCTAATGCTTTGCTTGGTAAGGTGAAAAGAAAAAAAGAAAGATGAAAAATTGGAGGGCATGAAAAATGAAGAGATAAAAAATATTAATTTTTTTCATTAGGGTTGTGTTTGGTAGGGTGGAAAAGTGGAAGAATGGAATGGAGTGTGTGGAAAAGTGGGAAGAAATTGGTTTTTGTTAGCGTGAGGAAAGAAAATAGAAAATATTGTCATTTTCTTTCCTTATTAACAAAACCAAATCACTTTATATTGGAAAGATTGGTGGAGAGAAAATGAAAAAGATGTGAGTCAAGTATGTATAATTACAAAATTATCCTTTGTTTTTTTAATTTTATTTTGTTATCATAACTCATTAATGGTATAATGGTAAATTAATATAATTTTATTTTCTTTCCTTCCATTTTTCAACTCTACCGAGCATTGGCAATCAAAGAAAAGAAAATTACATTTTCTTTCGCATTTCTCATCCTTCCTACCTAACATGCCTAAGGGAAAAAATTAATGTTTTTCATCTCTTCATTTTTCCCTCCTTCTAATTATCCTTCTTTTCGCTTTTCTTTCCACTCTACCAAACTAACAAACAAAGCCTAGGTGTGCTTGGTAGTAAAGATAAAAAATGTAAAAGAAAATATAATTTTATTTCCTTCCATTGTTTGGTAAAGTTGAAAAATGAAAGGAAAGAAAATGAAATTATATTAATTTACCATTATACCATTAAAGAGCTATGATAACAAAATAAAATTAGAAGAATAAATGATAATTTTGTAATTATACATACTTAACTCACACCTCTCTCATTTTCTCTCTACTAATCTTTCCAATATGAAATGATTTGATATTATTAATAAAGAAAGAAAGTAGTAGTCTTTTCTATTTTCTTTCCTGACACTTCTCGTTCGAACCAAACACTAACAAAAATCATTTTCTTTCCACTTTTTTAGGCACCTTTTTCCGTCCTTCCACTTTTCTACGCTACTAAGCACACCATAAGTGTTGAGTGAAATACGTTTTTAGTGATGTCTCATTTTCAATAATTAGCTTGTAATACGTACAAAAACATGTATATGTGTAAACATCTGTTTTTAGCAATGAAAAATACATTTCTTGGCCAAAAAAAAAAACCCAAGGAAGTAGCTACCCCACCTTCTTTATCTCTCTTAGATGTAATGATTTTTATATTTCTGATATCTAATTATAATTTATTCAATCAACTTATACCAGACCTTGAGATTTGCAAGATTACTTTGTTTAATACCATTGATTCGTTGTAATTATCTTTCTTAAGATAATTGTAAGGACCGCCTAAAAAGCTTAAAATTTTCATTCTTGTTATTAATCTTATAGTAGTGTGTTAAGATATATCTCTTTGTGCTCCACTGATATTTTGCATCAAATTACCTATACCTCTATAATTTCAATTTGCCGTTATTGAATTCTAAAACTCATAACTACGAGCCATATTAATATGCCAAATGAATTTACATTCACTGTTGCCTCGACCCGGATTTTTTTTTTGCTTAATTTTTTGCCCAAGCCCGTCTTAATATACAATGAATAAGCTCAATCCCGTCCAAGTTCACCCAAATACTATTAATTTTTTTAGAAAAATAAAAAATATTAAAACACATAATAGTTAATAAGCATAACACAATAAATTTGAATAAATTTTTAATAAAGACTAAAAAAAACATGAAAATTTAAATTAATGTATAAAAAAAATACAAACTCAAAATAAATTGCACAAAGAAAGCAAAATTAATTAAAAATATATTAGTAGACACCGTATTTTGTCCGGGGTCTTAATTTGTATAAATAATTAGTAGAATTAAGTGACATTATATTTTAATTTAACAATTTAGAATTAGGCTAGAATTAAATTAGAGTTTTTTTAGATTTAGAATTAACATTAATTAGGAAATTAAAATTATAATAGGATTTAGGAATAATTAAAAAAAAGAGAGATAAGAAAAGAAAGTAAAATTAATTTTAGGATAGGATAATTAGATTTTTTAGGATAATTATTTGGATTAATATTAAATTTGATAGAGTTAGATTAGGATTAATATAAGAAATAGATAAAATGTTAAAAATAGGAGATAATTAATAAAATAGGTAGAGTTGTATTAGGACTCAAATAAATTTTTTATTATAAAAAAGGGGAGCACTCTTGACTGTTAAAAAAAAGGACGATGATTGGAAGCCCTATACCCGTGCCTTGCATCTTCATCGAGAACCCGCCCTTGTCTTTAAGCTACAGCCTTTGTTTTCATCTTCAAACTAGCCCAGACACTATCTCCATCATCCACTACTTCCATCGTCTCTGCCTGCATCGTTAGCCATCCTCCACCCAGTTTACAAACCCCCCTGTCTCTATCGTTGATCATCATCATCATTAACTTCACTGCTACCAATTACAAAAGGAAAGCAAAGAAAGAAAGATTGAAAAAAGAAAAGGCACGTGGAACAAGGTAAACAAAGAAAGAAAGAGTTGTTGCAAGAATAACGTGGGAAAGAAGAGAGAGAAAGATTGAAAAAAAAAAGGCACGTGGAACAAGGTATGTTAATCATTTCTTTTCCTATTTAATTAATTTTATAGTCTAATAATAGGTTAATGATTTGATAATAAATTTGACTTAATAGTTTAATTTGTATAATTTAATAACTTGATTTAATAATAAAATTTAATTAATATGACTTTGTATGGTAACTTGATTAAATAAATTATTTATAAAATACTAATTTTGAATGTTAATGACTGATATAATTAACTTGTATGATTTGCATGAGTAATTAGGATGTAATTAATGTTGTATGCTTGATTTATTGGGTAAGGTCTCAAGAAATTGTAATTAAAAATATATAAATATAAATACAAAACACAAAGTTAAAATAATAAAATAATGATAAGATTCAGTAAATAAAAAAAAGTAAAGATGAACATGATTTATTCCGATGATGAAATTCTAAAGAGGGTTACGCTTAAGTAATACTTTGGAATCTCTAGGTAAGAGTATTTCCTTCATGGTCTGACCAGCTTAATGGAAGGAGCTAAAGGGAATTTTCAATAAAAAATAATTCATGTGCATTTTCTAAAAATATAATAAGTAATAATAAAAGAATATGATAAATAATAATAATAATAATAATAATAATAATAATAATAATAATAATAATAATAATAATAATAATAATAATAAGAGTCAGATAATAATAATTCATGAAAGTGAGTATCGATCATTCCGATGATAAGATTCCAAAGAGTGTTACGCTTAAGTAATACTTTAGAAATCTTTAGGTAAGAGAATTTCTTTTAAATTCTACCAGCTTAATGGAGGATTTTAAAGGAATTTTTGATAAGAATGATTTATATTCATTTTCTAAAAATAAAGATAATTTATATTCATAAGATAAATATAACAATAAATAATAAAAAAAATATTAGTCAAGAACATAATAGAAAATAATAAATGATAAAAATAAAATAAGATAATTTGGATAGACAAGTCGAAGTTAGGAAATTTCCATAAAATACTAAAATTCATCCGACGACGGAGCCTCTTCAAGCAAGTCGCATAGAACTACTTGAATACTCTTGAGGTGAGAAGGATTTTTAAGTTATCCCACCAGCTTAATGGAGGATGCTTAGAAATATCTTTCAATATTAAGCATATCAAAATTAAAGATTAACCTAAGCAAATTTAAAAGATAACCTAAGACTAAGTGGTACCATTCTAGGATGGGCGTCGTGGGGGTGCTAATCCTTCCCCACACGTAACCGTACTCCCGAGTCTAAGAATCTTTGAACGTAGACCAAGCCTTATCTTTAGACAAGAATAGGTGACCAATCACACCTTAGGTTTGAATGGTTGGTGGCGACTCCTAGATTTTAAAGTCTAGCGATTAGGTTCACGGACCTAGACGTTATGACAGCTTGGCGACTCCACTGGGGACCATAGAGAGTCAGGCCCATACTTGGTTTTAGGTTATCTTGGAATTTGCTTGGGAAATCATAATTTGGAAAATTTTAATGAAACATTGTTCCTTCACCACACACATCATTTGCATGCATAAGCCCTCGACCCGGGCTCTGTCCTTCTTAGGAGAGAGTAAAGTACCTACACCCTCGTGAGGTAAATACCTCCGCAATGGCTATGAAATACTCTCGTCAAATTGAACCTTTCCGTTTGTAGCCTGTCATGGGTGAGGATTGGGTGCCTTACTAGTCTTGTGTGGACGACAGTGAGGAGCAAGACCTTTAGAACTTTAAACTACCCAAGCCTAGCATGTAATAAAACATAAGACTCAGCCTTAGGGTGGAATCATACTAGATTGAAATATAGACTCAGACCCAAGATAGGACACATGAAGGAATAAGTTTTACTTCCTCTTTTGTACATTGTTTTTTTTTTAAAAAAAATTCAAAAAAAAATATAGTTTTTTTATTTTCCTTTCCAGTTTTCAAAAAAAAAAAAGAGTTTGTTTATATCATTAAGTCATGCATCTTTACATTTGATTTTGCATTGCATAACATGTTCTTTACATTGGTCTTATCATGGAACATTCTTTTAATTGTTAGGAGAGATTACAAGACTTTAGTGCATATTATGTAGTTCATCCATTTATATGTGCATAAACATATCATCACATGAAAAATAATTTCGACTTAATTGTGGCACTAGAGGTATCAAAATTGCATCCACTAGACAATTAGCTCTCCACCGATATTATACAAGGTATCAAGCACGCATGATGGAAGAGGATCAAAATAGTAAGATAGAGAAGTTGGAAAGGGAAAATACAGAGATAAAGGGGCAATTAAGTGAAATTACTCAGTTGCTAAAAGCCATGATTAAAGGAAAGGAGAAGATGGGTAATCAAGAGGAGTCTATCCAAGAGGCTCAACCAAGCATGCGAGACAACCCCATTTTTGTTCCTGAAGGAAGTATTGTCAAAGCTCCAACACCTCCACATATACAAGTTCAAAACCCAGTGGAGGTGCCAAATTTAGATGATCCCACAGAGCTAGAAAAGTTGAAGCATAAGGAAGAATATAGTGGTACTAAAGCCCAGCTGAGCTTGATAGAGGAAAGACTAAGTGCCATGGAAGGAGTTGACTATTTCGGACCCATTGATGCTGAAAGGTTGTGTTTGGTACCGGGTGTTGTCCTTCCACCAAAGTTCAAGGTGCCCGAATTTGAAAAATTCAATGGAACATCGTGCCTAAAGGATCATCTCACCATGTACTGTAGAAAGATGGCGGCATATGCATGGGATGACAAGCTATTAATTCATGTTTTTCAAGACAGTTTGACTGGGTCAGCTGCTAAGTGGTACAACCAATTGGAAAGGAGCAAAGTTTCTTCTTGGTCTGAGTTGGCGAGAGCTTTTATAGCTCAATACAAACATGTGTCCGATGTAGCTCCTGATCGCTTATCTCTCCAAGGTATGGAAAAGAAGAGGGATGAGAGCTTCAAAGAATATGCCCAACGGTGGAGAGATATGGCGTCGCAAGTTCAACCTCCTTTAACCGAAAAGGAAGTCACCATGTTCTTTTTGAACACTCTCAAGGCACCCTACTATGAATGTATGCTTAGCAGTGTAACTAAGAACTTTGCAGACATGGTGTTAACCGGTGAAGCCATTGAGAATGCCATCAAGAGCGGCAAGATCGAAGCACCAGTGAATGATAGTATGAAGGGTGGATTCTCGAAGAAGGAAGGAGATGCACAAGCTGTCTCTAGTAACTCACGTCACTCCTATACCCCTTATTCACCTTCAGTAACTTACGCTTATTCTCAACCCCACTCACAAACTCATCATCAAAATGCTTACCAGCCCATTTCCCATTCACAAGCCCATACTTTTTCACCTAATGACCAAAAGAATACTCGAACTAGTCGAAATGTCACCATAGACCCTATACCAATGACATAGACAGAGCTGTTCCCACAGTTGGTAAGGGGTCACCTTATTGCTCCTGTTTATGTAGAGCCCTTGAAGCCTCCCTACCCAAAGTGGTATGATCCTAATGCAAAGTGTGCTTATCATAATGACAATGTTGGTCACTCTATTGAGAATTGTATGGATTGAAGAGGAAAGTCCAAGCACTTGTCAAAGCTGGAATTTTGAGTTTTGGGGCAAATAATGACCTAAATGTGAATGATAATCCTCTGCCAGATCACACAAAGGGTAGCGGTTAATGCTGTGGAAGAAAGTGGATGATATTGATTGATTCATTTAATTTGAAGATAATGGTTGTTTCTAATTTCATTCATCTTAGAATCTTTCAATTTTTAGATAATGTAGGAGTGCTTGTGCCCAAAAGCACTAAGAGTTTCTTTTATGTATTGGGCCAACTTTCATTCATTTTCATTTTCAATAAAGGATTAGTGTGATGCATATTTCTTAATTCCTCATTCCAATCTTGTTCTTTAATGCAAAACACCAATACCCATATTCTCTACTTTGTTACCAAGCTTAAAAGTATCCAAATAATGAACATGATAATGATGATGGCAATGAATATAAAACTCAATTTTGAAAGAACTACTTTGTTTGGTTGGATGGATTTCCAGTTTACTAAGATTGTTCAAGCAAGAAGAGAATAAGAAGATATTTATAAGTAAAGGTGAGTCTCTACATGAAATTCTATTGAGTTTGTCTTTGTTCAAAAGATGACCTTTAATGAGAGTACTTGTGTTGAGATGAGAAATGGCCTTCTTTCACTACCTTTCAAGCGTGAGTAAAATTATCCATTGATTACCCCTTTTGAGCCTATTGTATTCTTTTGATATAACCCACCAAGAATCACCCTCCACACTGGGGGGCAAAGAGAATAGAAGATGAAAGATTAGTGGGGCAAAGAAAAAACCCTTTTGTGAAAAAAAAAGGAAAAAAAAAAGAGAATGAAGAAGGAAAGAGAGTTTGAATCAAGAAAGTGAAAACCCTAGTCACATTTGAATAAAAAAGGAGAGAAAAAGCAAATTAGAATGGGGCAAAAGTCAAAATGCCTAAATGATTCATGAAAAATGATTCTTGGTTTGATGAACCCTGAAACACTTATTTTGGGCCTATATTATCATTTCTTTCATGAACCCTCACCTGAGCCTACATTACATGCCTTAAAAGTCCATTTTGATCAAATGTGAGTACTCTTATTGAAGAATCATGTGTTGAATAAAGGCATACTTACACTATGAGATGATGATCCTTTAGATGGAATTAGGACAAGCAGATCAAGATAAGCAAAAAGATTTTGTCTAGATGGAAGAAGTGAGATTCCAAAGACTCTCTTGGATCCATGTGAGCATTAAATTCGGTGAAAAAATATTTGATGTTGGGGCATGAATTAGAATGGAGAACAAATAAGAGAAGCTTCATCAAGGACAACGAAGTTGAAAATGAAGAGAAATGAATAAAAAAAAGAAAAGAAAGAAAAAAGAAAAAAAAGAAAAAAAAAGAGAGAAAAAATGAAAGGAGGATTCAGATCGAAAACCCAAAAAGGGCGGTTTGGATCAATGGAGTGCATCTAGGTTGAAAACCTGAAAAGGCGGCTTGGATACGAGAAAAGCTAGATGTCAAAGATACTGGGGTAAGAGGATGTTTTGATAAACTCAACATGATCAGATAAAGTAGACATTTGGAAGGGAATTTTGTATTCGTTGACCAAAATCATTTGAATTGTTGTTATTTGGATACTGTTACCTAAAACTTAATCTTGATAATTCTAGCTTTTCCTTTCAAGCCTATTTTCCTTCAAGCTTGGCTACCCCTTGTAATACTTTCAGATATTGAACACTACTATTGTTTTCACCTATCATTCCTTTACTATATCCTTACCTTGAGAGATTGAGAAATTGTGTTGCATTGATCTTGAAATTGGAATGATAATGAACGTTTGCTTGGCAAAATATGTGAAAGAGTCCTATATTATTTAGGAAAAGGAAACCTATGAATGAATGGAAATTGGAAATCAAGAAAAACCAATGAATAAGAAAGAATGAATGATGAGGTCTCAGTAAAGATCTTAATAAGCAAATGAATGACCAAATAGAGAGGAAAGTAAAAAGAAGAAACATGGGATAAGATAAGATAAAAAGGGCACAAAGACAAAGGCTTCATTAGGAAAAAAATGGAAGAAGGAAAATGAGAAAAGAAAAAAAGGAAATATAAGGACAGGATGGCAAATGAAAAGTGAAGAATGCATGAAGATAGATTGATGAAGAAAAACCTTGTTGCCACAATTGAGGTTGAAATATTTTTCAAATAAAACATTTCATGGATAGAATAGTTTGCATGAAAACATTGTACAGATAGACTAGAACACATGAATGACATTGCATGAATAGGATAAATTGCATAAAATCTCTAAAATTGGACATGAAAGAAGTCTTAAGGGGTTTCCCAAGATTTTATATTTTGACAAGAAAAAGAGTTTTGGAGGGATTTCCCAAAATTTCAAAATTTGACATGAAAAAGAATTTTAGAGGGGTTTCCTAAAATTCAAAATTAGACAAGAAAAGGAGTTTTAGAGGAGTTTCCTAAAATTCCAAAGTTTGACAAGAAAAGAATTTTAGAGGGGTTTCCTAAAATTCAAAATTTGACAAGAAAATAAGTTTTGGAGTTTCCTAAAATTTCAAAATTGGATAAGAAAAGGGAATTTTAGAGGGGTTTCCTAAGATTCCAAATTTTGACAAGAAAAATTTTAGAGGAGTTTCCTAAAATTTTCAAAAAAATCAGAGCTTTTTCAGACAAGATTTTTAAAGTTTGACTGTCTGCCTGTTTAGGAGGAGCTTTTGGACAAGACTTTTAAAGTTTGACTACCTGCCTTTTGGACAAGATTTTTAAAGTTTGACTGCCTGCCTATTTATGAGGAGCTTTTGGACAAGATTTTTAAAGTTTGACTGCCTGCCTGTTTAGGGGGAGCCTTTTAGACAAGATTTTAAAGTTTGACTGCCTTTCTATTTAGAGGGATCTTTTTGAAAAAATAAAAAAATTAAAAAAAAGAGAAGTCAGACAAAATAGGTGTCTATATCTTTGTGCAATTACTGTTTCACAGCAAATGCACAAAGAGGGGCAACTGTAGACACCGTATTTTGTCCGGGGTCTTAATTTGTATAAATAATTAGTAGAATTAAGTGACATTATATTTTAATTTAACAATTTAGAATTAGGCTAGAATTAAATTAGAGTTTTTTTAGATTTAGAATTAACATTAATTAGGAAATTAAAATTATAATAGGATTTAGGAATAATTAAAAAAAAGAGAGATAAGAAAAGAAAGTAAAATTAATTTTAGGATAGGATAATTAGATTTTTTAGGATAATTATTTGGATTAATATTAAATTTGAAAGAGTTAGATTAGGATTAATATAAGAAATAGATAAAATGTTAAAAATAGGAGATAATTAATAAAATAGGTAGAGTTGTATTAGGACTCAAATAAATTTTTTATTATAAAAAAGGGGAGCACTCTTGACTGTTAAAAAAAAGGACGATGATTGGAAGCCCTATACCCGTGCCTTGCATTTTCATCGAGAACCCGCCCTTGTCTTTAAGCTACAGCCTTTGTTTTCATCTTCAAACTAGCCTAGACACTATCTCCATCATCCACTACTTCCATCGTCTCTGCCTGCATCGTTAGCCATCCTCCACCCAGTTTACAAACCCCCCTGTCTCTATCGTTGATCATCATCATCATTAACTTCACTGCTGCCAATTACAAAAGGAAAGCAAAGAAAGAAAGATTGAAAAAAGAAAAGGCACGTGGAACAAGGTAAACAAAGAAAGAAAGAGTTGTTGCAAGAATAACGTGGGAAAGAAGAGAGAGAAAGATTGAAAAAAAAAAAGGCACGTGGAACAAGGTATATTAATCATTTCTTTTCCTATTTAATTAATTTTATAGTCTAATAATAGGTTAATGATTTGATAATAAATTTGACTTAATAGTTTAATTTGTATAATTTAATAACTTGATTTAATAATAAAATTTAATTAATATGACTTTGTATGGTAACTTGATTAAATAAATTATTTATAAAATACTAATTTTGAATGTTAATGACTGATATAATTAACTTGTATGATTTGCATGAGTAATTAGGATGTAATTAATGTTGTATGCTTGATTTATTGGGTAAGGTCTTAAGAAATTGTAATTAAAAATATATAAATATAAATACAAAACACAAAGTTAAAATAATAAAATAATGATAAGATTCAGTAAATAAAAAAATAGTAAAGGTGAACATGATTTATTCCGATGATGAGATTCTAAAGAGGGTTACGCTTAGGTAATACTTTGGAATCTCTAGGTAAGAGGATTTCCTTCATGGTCTGACCAGCTTAATGGAAGGAGCTAAAGGGAATTTTCAATAAAAAATAATTCATGTGCATTTTCTAAAAATATAATAAATAATAATAAAAGAATATGATAAATAATAATAATAATAATAATAATAATAATAATAATAATAAGAGTCAGATAATAATAATTCATGAAAGTGAGTATCGATCATTCCGATGATAAGATTCCAAAGAGTGTTACGCTTAAGTAATACTTTAGAAATCTTTAGGTAAGAGAATTTCTTTTAAATTCTACCAGCTTAATGGAGGATTTTAAAGGAATTTTTGATAAGAATGATTTATATTCATTTTCTAAAAATAAAGATAATTTATATTCATAAGATAAATATAACAATAAATAATAAAAAAAATATTAGTCAAGAACATAATAGAAAATAAT
Organism: Heritiera littoralis; assembly: GCA_031772115.1. Lineage (NCBI taxonomy): Eukaryota > Viridiplantae > Streptophyta > Magnoliopsida > Malvales > Malvaceae > Heritiera > Heritiera littoralis. The sequence goes on along the minus strand of JAPDPK010000142.1, from coordinate 746,912 downwards.
AAATGATAAAAATAAAATAAGATAATTTGGATAGACAAGTCGAAGTTAGGAAATTTCCATAAAATACTAAAATTCATCCGACGACGGAGCCTCTTCAAGCAAGTCGCATAGAACTACTTGAATACTCTTGAGGTGAGAAGGATTTTTAAGTTATCCCACCAGCTTAATGGAGGATGCTTAGAAATATCTTTCAATATTAAGCATATCGAAATTAAAGATTAACCTAAGCAAATTTAGAAGATAACCTAAGACTAAGTGGTACCATTCTAGGATGGGCGTCGTGGGGGTGCTAATCCTTCCCCACACGTAACCGTACTCCCGAGTCTAAGAATCTTTGAACGTAGACCAAGCCTTATCTTTAGACAAGAATAGGTGACCAATCACACCTTAGGTTTGAATGGTTGGTGGCGACTCCTAGATTTTAAAGTCTAACGATTAGGTTCACGGACCTAGACGTTATGACAATATTAATATAAAAGAAAGTATAGTAAGCTGGCAGGCCAGGTTGGGCTTGGGCTTGGACTTGGAACGATGAACCCAAGCTTGTCTATTTTTTAACAGGCTTTGATTATTAAGCCCAAGCCCATAACGGGCTTAATATTTTTGTTCAAACCCACTAAAAAAAAAAGCAAGCCTTTGGATTTGGACGGGTAACTTGGCTCTTGTTACACGTAATGAAGATTGACTAAAGTGATGTCATCTCACATCAATTAAATATTAAATTTTTTGTGATCTTGTATAAAAGTTGGGTTCCTTCTTGCCAAATAATTTTAAGTTTGATATTGCCAATTAATTTTAACTTTGGATGTGTATCATAAATGAAGATTATGTTTTTGTAATCTTATGATACTTACTCCAACGTATTATACATTATAATCAAACAAAAAATTCTACTAACCCTAGATCACCTGCCCACCAAATCCCTCGAGCCCAAGAAAATTACCCAACATTCTCCCTAAGTCTCACTTTTATCTCTCCATTTTCTCTTGGATTTGTCATGGATGCTTTAATAATATCAGGGTTTTTTATTTTTTTTCTTTGATTTTTGTTTTTATATTTGTTTAGCAACCAACTGATTTTCAATCTATTTTGTTTTTCTTTTCTTTTTTTATACTTCATTTTTAGCTATAGAAAATCCTTTCCATACAATTTTGAAGACTTTGAAGAAGTCCGATCCTGATAGAGAATTTAGTATATTATTGTTTAGCAACTCTCATTGATTTAAGGATCGATCCATTCCTTCCACTCCAAAAGACAAAAAATAAAAAATAATTATATTCTACTAAATCGTAACACCTTGCTCTCCCTTATTGCATTTTTTTTAATTTTTTTCTATATCTTTTTGTCTTGTTTTATATTTTGTAAATCTTGTTTCTACTCAAGGACCGGTGTTCATAGGCAGGGATGGGCTCGAGTCAACATAGGATATATAATTATTACTTATATCTAAGTATACCCGGCATGATCAACAAATTCAAGCTTGACTTTTAATCCAAATCCCTTTTTTATTTTTTCATACAAGCTCGAGTCACACTTGGTCCAACCCAAATATTATTTTATTTTTTTGTATTTTAATTTTTTGTTTATTTGTTTATTATTTTTTATTCCTTTTAAATTTTAATTTTATTTGCAAAATTTGTTTATAAATTTTCATATTAAATATATATAATCACACTTATTAATTAACAATGTTTTATATACGTATAATTTCATTAAACTTATAAGTAAATATATTTAAAAAAAACTTTTAGTTTTAACTATGTTCGGTCTGAGCTGAGCTTTATTTTTGAAAGTCAAGTTTGGGTCCAACTCAATTTTTGATCAAACTTAAAATTTTTATCCAAACTTGTTAATTACATTCGTTATTTTTGTTCAATCCCTCCCAAAAATCAAACTAGCTTTTAGGCTTCAAAAAAATAAAAACACACACACACACACAAACTAGCTTTTAGGCTTCAACAATAAGAACCATGCAATCAAATCAATGATACAATGAGCACCTGATTTGACAAAAAAATCAATAAAAAAAGTCGCTTCTCTAAAAACATAGGCAAAAAAAAAAAAAACTTCTCCTAAAATAGAATAAAGGTTATACGATTTCTTGAGCAAATTATTGAACTTCTGTAGGATGTCCAGAACCTTGTTTAACCTTGGTATATTATTAGTTAGCTGCTCTCAAAGATTTACGGATCAATCAATTCCTTCCACTAAAAAAATTATATTCTACTAAATCGTGGCATCTTTGCTCTCTTCTTGCTTTTTTTTCTCTATCTTTTTTCTTTGTTTTATATTTTGTAAATTATGTTTCAGTCCAAAATTTTGAAGATGTCTGACCACCTAACCTCTCTTTTCCTTCAATATGTTTTCACTATCACGCCAATATCATTCTGTCCAAAATATTGAAGATCTTTGACTTTACTTTCTTTTGAAAATTAAAATGTATTGATATAAAGAAAATGGTCTACAATCATGCAATCAAATTGGTATTATGATGAACTTTTGATTTAGTAAGAAAGTCCGCAAAAAAAAAAAAAATTTTCCCTAAAATATGGACAAAAGAAACTTCTCCCAAAATCGAATAAAGGTTATACAATTGGTTGAGTAAATTGTTTGTTTTTTCGTAAGCCTTAGCGGCAAAAGAGGGTATGTTATTAGCTAGCAGACTGGTATCGAGAAAGCAATTGTTGAGATCGATTCCAAAGTCTTATACGAGGATATATTGGTAAAAAATAAGATGAACAATTGGAGAGTTGCTCCAATGGTGAGAAATATACAGAAGTTGATGGATAGTTTTGAGATAATCAAGTTTCAGTAAATTAGCAGGAAAGCCAATATGACTGCATATTGGTTAGTAAATATGTACAAAAGGTGAATGAGACATTCTCCTTTAGTTCATATATTGAACAAGGATGGTTTTCCAGTACGCATTAGAATTTAACATTAAAGCTAAGGCTTTGCTTGGTAGGATGAAAAGAAAAAATGGAAAGAAAAAAAATTGAAGTGAGAGAAAATTATAAAGATAGAAAATTTTAATTTTTTTCTTTAGGTGTGCTTGATATGAAAGATAGAAAAATGGATAAAAAGTATATTTCTTTCCTTCTATTGCTTGGTAGAGTGAAAAAGTAAAAGGAAAGAAAATTAAAAATAAAATGATTTTACCATCCTAACCTTATACAAATATTTATTAACTATAATTGTTTTTGGATAATAATTTTTGGCATTTATTGAGTTTTCATTTTTAATGAGATATTTTTTTAAAAAAATCTAGTCAAAATAATTCATTAATAATTAATTATTTATTTATATAATTAATTAATATTTATTTATATAATTAATTAATTATTAATTAATTATGTAATGACTAATAAATGTTAAATACTCAACTCAACCATGAATAATGTCAAAAAAAATGTCTAATACTAATAGAATTATTTATCAAGTTTAATCATTTTTTCACTTTTTTGGTATTTATTTAGTTTTTATTTTTCAAAGAGATTTTTAAACAAAAATTTGCCAATTTTTTTTGAACGAATAAATTATCTTAATTCCTTTAGATTTACAAATAAGATAATAAAAATATATACAAAAAACACCATATTCATATAATCTTTTTTTAACTCCAATAAAAATTAAAAATTATATATTATAACAAGTGAAATAATACTATAACGTAAATTTATAATAAAAAAATGTAACATTATAACATCATAACTAATTACAAAGAGTTCCATACCAACATGAGTATTTTAACAGAAAACAAACTAAAAAAAAATTAAAAAGCTATCATCTTTGTAAAACATAATCTTGCCACATTATAGCAGCTATATTGTTGCGTATAGCAACTCCTAGCCTAGCATCTTCATCACCACCAATGTTATTAGCATTACTCTCATGAGTTTGCTCAGTTTCTACCATCAAGTCTTTATCAACTCTTTCAATTAACTCGTAATCAGGATCAACACCCATTAAGTAATTATGTAAAATACAGCATGCCAAAATTATGTTTGTCATTGTATCAACTGGATAGAATGGCTCGATCATTCCAGAAATAATTGCAAAACGTTTCTTTAACACTCCAAAAGCTCTTTCAATCACATTTCTCAATGAGGAGTGTCGATGGTTAAATAATTCTTCAACATTTTCAGGTCCACGTCCAAAGTACTCCTTCAAATGATACCGTGTACCTCTAAATGGTGCAATAAGTCCACTTCTTAGCATAAAACCAACATCTACTAGATAATATTTGTGGTGGATAATAATTTTTGGATAATAATTTTTGGCATTTATTGAGTATTTGTTGGGACTTCAGAACCATTTGGTTATACCAAAAAACTATCTTCTAAGCTAATGATTGCTCTTAACACATCATGAAATTGACGACTTATGGTCTCACGGGATCGACGAAACCATAAATCAACTAGACGAGTTCGTTCATTATGTCCTATTATATAGAGAAACTTCGCAACTTGTTCCTCAACAGAAGAATTTTTAGTATCTTTGAGACGCCTAGATCCTCGAAGCAAGCAACAAAATCTAAAAAAAACATTTGGTCCCATCCGTATAACATTCCTACAATGTTGTGCATCAGTCAATTCTTGCATTAATTCATGACAAACTTGTTCTTTATCCCCCCTATCATTGATAACTATAGTATTGACATTTCTTGAATGATAGTGCATCTTCATCAAGCACACTACATGAATGATGTGACAAAGAAGATTAACAATTCCCATACGTTGTCTTTGCTCCTGTTGTTGCACAAAACAACAATAAAAGTGTGCTGACGTCGATATATATTTCTTTCTCCACGTGTCTCCAAGAAGCTTCTGTAAAACAAGAAAAGTCAGAGAGACGCAGGGGTAGTTCCCTGCGTAAACACTCCGATGCTAAAGTCAGCAAAAGGTTCTTCAGTATTGGGAAGCGTAAAAGCCAGTAGTCAAAAATTAGAGCATAAAATTGTACCTGGGGGCCTATTTATAGGCCAGCATTCTGGGTTAATTGCTTAAGGATAATGATATTATCTTGCTAAGAGTTTGTGTCCCAATATAACACAAGTTCCTTGAAAATCAGGAGCTTCCAGAGCTTGTCGCCGATGAGAGACTCATACCACGTGGCACGTTGTGGCGTCAGGGGTCTGTCGCTAGCGGGAGCCGAAACCGTGCGCTACGTGCCGCCATATGACTGTAGGCGACGAACTGGGAATCTGTCGCCCGGCGGTAGGTATATACGTGCCACGTGTCGCCATATGATTGCAAGCGACAGACTCCGAGTCTGTCGCCAGCCGACAGGTATGATCACGCACTTATACCTCTGTCGCCGATGGTCTCGCGGAACATAGACTCTGTCGCCCAGCGACAGATGTGATGCATTAAGCATTTATCGTCGAAGGCCACATGGACCAGTGAGTCCTTGCCACGTGGTAGTTTCTGACGCCATTGGGCCTGGCCCAACACGGGTAGACTTTGTCATATCAATTGCTCCCCACTCTCTTGTTGGATTTCTCCAATCAAGAGAGTATAATTATGTGTTTTTGGGCCTTAAACCACTGTGAATAGTCCTTTTTGTTTTTTTGTGTATTTTTTGCATGTGAAAAAAGGTCTATTTTGTGAGAGACGTGATCAGGCGCGACATTTGGCATTCCCTGGCACGACGTTTGGCATTCCCTGTCGCGACTATATAAACCGCTGGGACCCGACGAGAGACCCCACGAAAACCTCTGAGCAGCCATCTGTCGCAAACTTTCAGCTCTCTCGCCAAAAGAGCCTGTCGCCAAAAGAGCCTGTCGCTAAAAGAGCCTGTCGCTCTCCCACCAGAAGTCTCTCGCTTACCTTAGTAAGTATACATCTATCGCCTGTTTATTGCTTCTTCGCAACTAGATTTAGGTCTCCTGCAGGTGTTGTAGTCTTTCGCTTACAGTTATAGGTCTTCCGCAAGTGTTTTGCTCAGTAGGTCTGTCGCCCAAAAGGTCTCTCGCCCAGAGGGTCTGTCGCCTAAAAGGTCTGTCGCCCTAATAGGCCTGTCGCCTTATTGGGTCTATCGTCTGTAGAGTCTGTAGCCGGGTAGTTTTTTGCTTTTTTTCTTTTCTGCCCGGGTAAAACACTTAAAACAGGTGGTCTCGTGTGTTCTTTGACAAATGCCGACTTAGAAGATATTAGGACTCGTTTCCCTCTTCCTTCGGGTTATGGCTATAGACTTCCGGTGCAAGGAGAGGTCACACCTGACTTGGTTAGGAATGGTGTAGCCGTCCATAAGGCTTCTCTGTCTTTCGGTTTTCGCTTCCCTCTTCCGGAGTTTGGTGAAGCATTTCTTAGATATAAGGACATCGTCCCGTGTCAACTCCACCCCATGCGTGTGCTCAGCTGGTAGCGTTTTCCATAGTGTGTCATAACCTAGGTATTGTTCCAACGGTTCCCCTTTTAAGCGCCTTTTTTAGAGTTCGCAGGCTGAAAGGGTTAATAACGTTCACCCTTCAACGGTTAACGGTTGACGAGTTTCCCAATAATAAAATTTTCTCGGATCTCCCCAATAAATTGCGCAGTTTTGAGAGCGAGTGGGTCGTTGTCGAGATTCCAAGTAACCTGCGGATTCGCTCTAGATGGAATCGTGATACCTCTGACCACTCGCAGCGCTCGGAGAGGTTCAGAACAGAAATTTTGAGGGACCAATTTGGCGAGCCTATTCGGCGAATCTGCTCCGCTGGGGAGCGTAATTTATTTTCTCTTCTCACCCCGGAGAACATTGCCGCTGCCGGCAGGGGGGTGAGCAGGACCGTTCTTGAAGCTTCTGCTGCCCCATCTAACCTGTCTACAACTCCTCGTCTATCTGATGCTGGTCTTAGTCAGCCATCCCCGGTACTAGTAACCGAAGCATCCACCCCTGTAGGTCGTCTTGTAGATGAGTCCTCTTCAGATTCGGAAGACGAGACCCCTGAGGCTGCGGGTACTAATGATCCTTCAGAGGAGAATCCTGAGTGGGCTCAGGCCGATGCCTTTGGGAGTCCTTTCGTCGATTTTCCTTTGGATTCGAACTTGGATAGTCTAGAGGATTTTGGTGGTTTTCTAGGTTTCCAATCCTTTTTTACTTCTCGTATGCATGTGCATGGCGTTTTACTTGGTCAGCTAATCCTTTCTTTTTATATTGTGCAGGCATGAATTTTTGGGATTTGTTCCGTAGAAGGGATGCCAGTGCTGCTGCTGCTCGAGCGGCTCCTCCTCCTCAGTCGCAAGTTAAAGCCCCATCTGGACCAGCTCGTGCTCCTACTCCTCCTCCACCTTCTCTTGGCGAATCCAACCGTCCTATACAAGAGGCCAAGAGAAATAAACGGAAGCGGCCTCTTGTCGATGATCGAGGTTCGGGTGATCGCGAGAGCTCTGAATCTCAAAGGAGTGAGTCAGCCCTTCAAGAAGGTGGCCCTCGTGCTGCTGAGGGTAGGTCAGCTCCTCGCCAGCCTAGGTGAAAATACAGAAAGAGGCTGATCATTGAAGCCTCAATGCCCACAAGACCAGTCTTACCCAAGGTGGTCGGCCCTACTTTGAGGCGCTATACGGTTGATAGCGGGGTCGTCGTCGGTGGGGAGGATTTCCAGACCTATCCCGGAGTGAACGACAACGATAGTATCAAGGATGCCGGGATAGCATCTCGTTTGGCCTGGAGCACCATTCTTCCTTGCGACGAGGCGGGGCTTTTCACAAACATCCCTGAAGCGGAGGATAATTCTGATTATCTCGCTATGAAGGTAAGAGTTCTTGTGCTCGTTTGGTGATGATTAATTCCCTGTTTTTAACTTTTTTCGTCAAGTTATTTTTTTGATTTGAGCTACTTCTGTTTTTCGTCTTATCAGTCGGCTCAACAAATTGCGACTGTCAATACCCGACACCGGGCTCTTAGGGAGCAAGCTGACAAAGATATTCACGAGCTTCGTGAGCAGAGAATGGAGCTGGCCAACGAGGTTAGCCAGCTTCGTCCTTACGTCTAGAGGATGGAGGAAATGAATAAAAAATATGCTGATCTCAAGCAGAGGTTCCGGGAAGAGCAGGCGAAGGTTGTTTCCCTTCAAGGGTACCAAGAAGCCTACAATAAGGCCGTCGATGATCGGGTTTAATGACTTTAAAATTTAAATTATGTCTAAATATATGAAAAACTCACTTCCATTTCTTTGATTCGCTTATTGGTCTAGAATGGTCAAGTTTAATCCCCATTTCTGAACCCATGTAGTTTGATAACATGTCCACCTCATGCCGCTTAACGTTTGCACCGTATAGATCCGGCTCTTGACTCTGAAAGACTCAAACCAAGCCGGAAGCCGCTTGCAAACTGTCTCCTCACACAACCAAACGCGGATCTCAAACGTCGTATAAACGAAATTTCACAAGCTCCAGTCCTGCCGCCCAACTCCCGCGCTTATAAATCTCAGGCCCTTCGTTTACTCACTCCCATTTCAAATAAAAAATCTCCCTCCCTCTCTCTCTTGCACGCGAAGAACAAATTGAAATTTTCTACTGCAAGTCTGCAACGAAGATGATCGCTACTCTAAAGTAAGTTAAATACTCCTTTTACGTATTCTTGTTCATCCTTATCCTTTTCCTGTTTGAATCCTAAACAAGAATTTGCATGAAAATCAGAGCTGAAGAAGCGAGCCAGTTGCAGCTGGTGGAGCGAGAAAATATCGATGACGAAGAGGATTTGTTTGAAGCCATCGACAAATGTAAACTATTCTGATATTTCAGATTCCTGCTTTTGAATTGTGATTCTATGTTTTTGACTTTTTTTTTTGTCTGTTTCGAACTAATATTCACTGTGAAATCGTTTTGAAGAGTTTTGAATCATTTCTGTTGTTTGCAATTTCTTCATGTTCTCGCCCAGCTTGCTGCCTTTTCCATATTCATTATGATCCTATTTTCTGATAATTTATTAATGTTTGCGATTTGAAGTGAGTACTTGTTCCTTTTGGAGATTTAGGATTCCTCACGATTTTAAGTGAATAAATTTGATTTTCTTGAGTATTCTAGAAGTTTTATTTTCTTTCTTTTGAGATTCTGATCTGCGTTCTGTTATTCTTTGTTTCAACTAATTGTACTGTATGAGCGTGTTTCGTTGATATTGCTTGGAAAATCGTAGTCGAAATATATGTATTTGAACATTTCTCCTTGTTATGTCATCATTTTTCATCATTCAACTAAGATCATTTAGATTTCTAGTAATTTTCTATGTTTTACTAGATCCTCAACGAGCTTTTCAGCATCTTGGACTTGAACTGCAAATTCTTTTTTGGTGCAGTGATTGCTGCAGGAATCAATGCCGGAGATGTGAAGAAGCTACAAGATGCAGGGATCTATACCTGTAACGGCTTGATGATGCACACTAAGAAGGTAAATTCAAATTTCAGTTCCAAATAATTGGAGTTTCTAGTATTTTTATTATGGCGGGAATTATTTTAAAATTATTATCATGTTCATGTCTTTTGTAGCAATTGACTGGAATCAAAGGTTTATCTGAAGCTAAGGTTGATAAGATCTGTGAAGCAGCAGAGAAGATAGTAGTTAGTTGAATTCATCTCATTGATTTGGTCCTTTTTTGTTTATTATTATTTTTGTCAATTTTCTGAGTTCAATTTTCTTTTTCACTTTTTTGTTTCCTCAGAACTTTGGTTATATCACTGGAAGCGATGCTCTATTAAGAGTAAATTCAATTTTCATGTTTTATTTTTCTTTTCTCGTTTCTTGTTTTTAAATTTCTGCTTATGGTAAAACTGAATGCGATTTGGGTATTCTTGTCTTTATTGGCTCTGTAGAGAAAATCTGTGATTCGCATTACAACCGGAAGTCAGGCCCTTGATGAACTCTTAGGCGGTAACTTTTGCTTTGCGAGAGATGTTCATTACTGCTAATATATTTTGACTAGAGTTCTCTGTAAAATGATTTTAATTATGACTAAACTTTTAAAGGTGGTATAGAAACTTCGGCTATCACAGAAGCTTTTGGAGAATTTAGGTAAGAACAATAGCATATAGTTTACCACTTTCGTCTATATGGATATTAAAAATACCATTACCATTTGCCTGTTGTAATCTTACCTGCTGGTTCATGTCTACCCTTATGCATGGTTAAACTGTCTGCTAATCCACAACGTTGATTTAGGTCTGGCAAAACACAACTGGCACATACTCTATGCGTTTCTACACAGGTTCCTTTCTCATCTCTGTGATCCATGATTAATGCAAGATCTTTATTAATCCTTGGAAATTGGGGATGGAAGAAAGTTCAAGAACAGAGCTAATTAACCCTGTTTAACCTACTCCAAACTAGCTGTGTTGTAATTTGGTTTGATTTGGAGGAGATTTGATTTGTCCAAATTGACTCTTGGAATGAGAAAATTCTGAGAAGGTTTAACATAGTTAATACCGGATGTCACATGTCTAAGCTCTGAGTCATAGAAAATACATAGTATATCAGCATTGTTCACTTATCGTTGGATTTGTTTTCAGTAGAAGGCAGGGCTGCAGGAGTATATATCTCCCTAGTAATCCTAATTGAGCAGTTTTTGTCAACCAAATGATTTTTTTTTTTAGTGCTGGTATTCAGAACATAGATTAATTATGTCACAGAATTAATATGCGTCCTGTATGGTATTCATTCAGTTAAATCAGCTGAGTATATTTTCCATGTACACATTGAACTTTGTTGATTAGGTATTAATTTTGCTTGTGCAGCTCCCCACTAACATGCGAGGAGGGAATGGGAAAGTAGCTTACATTGATACTGAAGGAACTTTGTATCCTTTCTATTTCTCTTGTTCCAGTTAGATATTATGTTTCTCTTGTTTGAGAAGCTAAGATAGGACTATTATCTTCAAAATATTTCCAATTAGAGTCGCTTAATTTGTTTTCTTTTACTACATACACTTGCAGCCGGCCTGATCGAATTATTCCAATAGCGGAAAGATTTGGGATGGACCCAGGAGCTGTTCTTGACAATGTAAGCATCAATATCCAAATCAATTGAATTGTAGAAACAGATCTAAAAAATTGTTCTTTTTTTTTCTATGAATGTCAAAGATCGTTTATGCTCGTGCGTACACATATGAGCATCAATACAACCTGCTTCTGGGTTTGGCAGCAAAAATGTCTGAAGAACCATTCAGACTTCTGGTGAGTTTTGGTGATAGCATCATTCTTTAATGCTGATATGGTGAGGTCTGTTTCATGATTATTTACGCTCATATTTTCAGGTTGTGGATTCCGTCATTGCTCTATTTCGGGTAGATTTCACAGGGAGAGGAGAACTAGCCGAGCGCCAGGTTTATCTTAAACTGGCTTACTAGAACTTAAATATCTATGCTTGTGAGTCTACCCTCTTTTATCACAAGAACCTTTTGTTATTCGCAGCAAAAATTGGCTCAGATGCTCTCCCGATTGATAAAAATAGCTGAAGAATTCAACGTTGCAGTCTACATGACCAACCAAGGTACGAAACTCAAACCGCTCCGGTTAATCTCTTATTGGTCATTTCCAGAGAAAAAAAAAAGGGTAGAGAACAAAGATCATTAGGTAGCAAATTTGCATCTAATTTGACTAAACTGGGCTGGAAGTAGAGTCCGTAACTAAACTACATTATCGGATTGTTTGTTTGTTGCAGTTATTGCAGACCCTGGTGGTGGTGTCTTTATATCAGATCCAAAGAAACCAGCCGGAGGGCACGTGCTCGCCCATGCAGCCACTATAAGGTTGATGTTCAGGAAAGGCAAAGGTGAACAGCGCGTCTGCAAAGTGTTCGATGCACCAAATCTTCCTGAAGCTGAAGCTATATCCTTACAATTGTTATTTTTAATTTACTGCGGAAAATTTCTGATTGCCCCGAATCACTTACCATTGTTATGATTCCAGTTGACCAAACTCAAAACGACTGACGAGCATGGATCATCATGATCAGCGACTGTAATCAGCGCTTGACAAAGCACGTAGTAAAATCTTATCTTCAGATAACACCAGGGGGTATCGCAAATGTTATCTTATCTTCAGTGTAACCAAAAAAAAAAAAAATTTCTTATCTTCAGAGTAGTACCCCACTTGTTGTTTAGTTAACCTTGACAGAAGCACGTCTTTCAGATAACACCAGGGGGTATCGCAGATGCAAGGGACTAACCCAGAGGTGAGAGACCAAGATTGCCGGCTGCTCCAGGCTGGGCAAAGTAATATACCCATATTTTCTGACCATAGAACAACATTTTCTGTCAATTGACTGTTTATATGCCTTCCTCTTAGAACTTATGTTTCAGGGTAAGGATTTGCCTTCTGTAGTATATTTCCTACCCATATGCTAAGTTCTTTTGTATGGGTGGACAAGATATTAAATCTAGCTACGATTCCTTTTGCAAATTTAAAAAAAAAAATTGAGTAGCAGAAAAGCTATTTGATTAATATTCCATCAATTTCACCTCCGAATTGTAATATTTGCTTTCCATAAACTACCAGAGAGGAAAAACCATTCGGACAAAGAGATTAGCATCCTTTATGACAATAAATATTATTCCATGTTTTGTACCATGTCGAGCTCAGTTTTGATGTAACCAAACACGTACAACTGCATAATATGTAGACTTAGTTTGAAACATAGCGACAATAATTTTAGAGTTTTAATATCCGCTAATTCGGCCAAGTCATTGAGATGGATAAAACCGGGAGGCTCATTTATAACAAAGCCTTGCAGAACAGGAGACATTTCTAAGCTCAGTAGTGTGCGGACCAGTTAGCAGCACTTCCAACTTTCTTCATTCCAGTTGATTCCTTCCTTGTCTCTACATCCACACTGAAAGTAGCACCACAGACCTGACCTGAACTGTCCACCCTTGGCACTGGCTTCAACTCATTAAGGGGATGCTCAAAGCTCCTTAACCCTCCAGAGGATGTGAAGAAGCACCCTGAAGAAAGAAAAAGGGAAACTACAAAACATCAGCAACAAAGTTCTCATGCCCCTAAATTTAGAAAATCACCGTGGTTAGAATCATCTTATCAGAGAACAAACTAAAAGACATGATTGAAGATAAGGAAACAGACAGACGATGACCAATGTTCGAAAATAAATTAGAATATTCTCTAATTGTTAGAATCATCTTATCAGAGAACAAACTAAAAGACATGATTGAAGATAAGGAAACAGACAGATGATAACCAATGTTCGAAAATAAATTAGAATATTCTGTAATTGTTTTACCTTTCGGGAATGGAGCAAAAGACTTCCCACAGCCCTTTTTCACTGTCTCCAGATCATCTGCAAGGACAAGATCGCCTTCAGCATCAGTTCCCCAGAAGAAAGGCACACTTCCATCAGTATCCTGCACAACACAAGGGTAAAGAACCTCATTTTATGGGAGAAGAAACTTGACAATAGAATGAAATGTTGGAGACACCCATTTTAGGATTACTTACAGAAGCTATAAATGTAGCTTTTGAAGCGCTATCATAGAGAATGAAAGCAAACTTCCCGTGGATATCTCTTACAACCTGGTCAGGAGGATAAGGACCTCTGTCTCTGAGGGTTCTGTAAGCCTCGATAACAATGATCCCCTCATTTGCTGTTTTGTTCAAGCCATATTGTTGCTTAAGAAGAGCAACGTTCTCAATGTGGCCTTGAAACATGCAGAAAATGTCATCCACAACCGCAAAGAGTCTGGGAACATAAAATGAAAAAGATCAAACTATCAATATCTCAATTTCCATTCAATTGCAAGAACAATAAAAGAATACAACCAAATTGTAAACATTCTTGTCATAATGAATCTTGATGTAGGAAATATTTTACTTAAGTTATGAAGTTATTAAGTATGATCTGGCTTCCGGGGGAAAGTGAGTTAAATAACCTAAACAAATTATGCACAATAGACAAACATGTCCAGTTCAAAAAGGCAGAAACAAGTTCAAAGCAATACCCAAACAACTAACCCAGGGCCAAATCATTTAAATATTAAAATAAAATAAATCCAGTCAAATCAATCTATCTTTTGTCTTTCTCAAAACCATTACATCAAATCTTTAGTTTTGGACTATACTCAAATGTCTATATCCCATGGAAAAACAATTCATCAATGAAACCCTGGTCAAGGTTTCACCCATAGAATTTTCTCAAGCTGCACATTGCTCTCAAATACAAAAAATTCTGAAAACAGAAGACAACTCAAAATTCTAGCAAGATACTCATCAATGAGCAGCAAAGAATAATTAATTTAAATTATTCATTTCTTTGGATAGTTCGTTTTCTTTTTCCCTTCTCGGAAAGCAAACATTGAAATAAAAATTGCATTTATAAACCACAATTTTCATTCTTAGCCTGTAAATAACAGAACAACCAACAAAATTTCAAGAAATGTGAAACAAGATCTAAGAAGCAAATGCAAACCAACAAGAATATGGATTTCCCCAAATTAATAATCACATAAAATATTTGTATCACATTATGAGCCATACAAAATACTATCATTCTACAAGAGATAAAAAAAGCAGAGAAATCAATGAAAAAGAAGAGACACAGAAACAAAACAACCCAGTAAAGATCTGGATTAGATCAATCAAAACACACCATACAAAATAGAGAAAAAGATTCAAAAATGAAATCTTAAGCATAATAAAAAAGGAAAAAATAGAAATGAGAAAAGTTTTGCCTGGGGAGAAGTGGGTTCTGTTTTTCAAGAGAGTACGCCAAGACACCAGAAGTGCCAAGGTTGACGATGACAGAACCAGGGTGAACAGAAGCAAAGTGGTTAGCCAAGCAGCCATTTTTGAGAGCAGAAACCGCCTCAGAATGATCGGGAGCGTTAAGAGCATCTGGGCTCTTGGCAACCGATTTGTCAAAGATTGCTAGCATTTTTGCCTTTGTTTGAAAAGATCCAAAACTTCCACAGAAACAAAAACCAAAAAGAGTTCCTTGATTTTTTTGATTATAGAAATTGGTGGTACTGTGGCCAATATTAGGAAATGAGAGCCTGTGACAGAAATTTCGGACTTATAAGAGTTTAAGGTACAATATTACCCTTTTGTCTAATAGTCGACCCATGATTTATATGTAGTTTTGAACTTTAAAAAAAAAAATCCCAAAGGTAACATATTTTAAATCAACGGATATTATTTATATGTCCACATATTATTTTATGATTTAATGGTATTGTTTTAAAATTTTATTATTTATTTTATTGTAAACTTTACATGCAAAATTTTAAAAAATAGCATACATACTCCATTCCAAAGATTTATGGGCATAATCTTCATGGAATGTGCGATTTGATATTTTGCAGGTATAACTTTTTTTTTGAAAGGAAGAATTTCGCAAGCGTAATTATAAATGTGATAGTAAAAGAATGAAAGGGCAATTTCGGAAATTAAGCTACATATATATATATTTTACTACAGAAGCTGATAAAAAATTGTTAGAACTTATCCCCCAAAACATGACGGCGTGGCAAGTGGACGGTGGGCACAATTTTATAATACTACAGAAAGAAAACGAGAAAAATTATCAAAAAAATCACAATATTTTAAGAAAGCACAGATGCGTTTTTCTAGGAGTATATAAAAACTTAAAAACAAATTTTGCCAAAGAAAAGGGTAAAAACTAAAAAGAATTTAACCACTAGATTTTGCTTGGTACAAGGAAAAACACAGTAGAGGAAAATAAAATTTATTAATTTAATGATTACATTAAAAAATAAAAAAAATTATAAAGCTTAATGTTGGATCAAATAAAGTTTAGTGTCTACATTTAAGCACTATTATCAAATATAGCTTTAGTGTGTATACAAAATTTATAAGTGAAATTAAGATAATAATACATATTTTTTGAAAAATTATTAAAAATAAAAATTAATAAAATAAAATATGTATCATTATATTAAATTTAGGATAAATATCCAATACACTTTCAGTGAAATTTTTTATTTCACATGTAGAGTTAGAATGACGATACATATCTTTCAAAATTATTAAAAAAATAAAATACAAAATGTATTATCATCATTAAAAACTTTAGTGGCATGTATGAGATGATTTTCTTTAAATTTATTAGTAGGATTTAAAAATTTTAGAATAAACGGGATAATATCCTCTCTGCATAATAGATATAGTTATTTTTATTAGCTTCGAGAAATTTCAGAATATATCTAGATTCACTTTGTTTTTTCTTCTTTTAATGGGTCACGGGTCCCATCCCATGATGCTATTCCAGTACTACTATTTTAATTTAAAAAATATATATTAAATATTTAAAAGCATTGTTATTAATTCGATATATATCGTAAATCGAAAATTTATTTTTAAAAATTGAATATTGAATATAATATCGTAAAAAAATAATTTTGAAATTAATTATATACATACACATTGAAGATAAATAAAAAATAAAAAAATATTATACATATTAATATGATGAAGTGAATATATGGTAAAAATAAAAAAATATGATTGTTTGCAAACTCAAAACTAAGGCTGAGAAAAAAACCGATAAAACCGAAAAACCGACTCGAATCGGGGATTTCGGATCGGATCGGTTCGGATAATAGACAATTTCGGTTCGGATTCGGATCATGACATCATTGAACCGAATAAAATTGGTTCGGATCGGATTCGGATATGGATAATATTCGAATACTTTGTTATTTGGTATTTTGTAATTTTTACTATTTAAATTAAAAGCTCAAGTTTTATATTTAATTAAAAATCATAAGGAAAATTTAAAATAAAGTCCAAAAGTGCTTAAAATGCCTTAAAAAAATTGAAATAAAATTTAAAATTACATTAAAAAAACCGAATGACCGATCCGATCTGATCCGTATAAATTCGGATCGGATCGGATAGTTTTTTTAATTCGGATCGGATCGGATCGGATCACAAAATAAAAAAAACCGCTTAATTCGGATCGGATCGGGTTTTTGAAAAAAACCGATCCAATCCGACCCGTTATCAGCCCTACTCAGAACATACTCATTAATAGTATATATTTTTAAGGATAATTATCCTATGTACCATTAGTAGAGTTTTTGGATTCTACAAGTGAACTCTTAAAATGCTCATTAATAATATATATTTTAAATAATATTTATTTATATATATTATTTTTAGTTTAATAACTAAATTAAAAGTTTTACTTTTTTTTCAAAATTTCAAGATTAAATTACGTTGAGAATATGTTTTTAAGGCTTTTTTTTAGGTTTAAAAAACTATTAAAATTGCATTTTTAGTAAATTAGGTCAGATTAGATTTTGATGGAACCTTGCCCAATTTCACTATAAAAAGTATCAAAATATATTGGTGTATCGTACAAAATGCATCGATTCACTTTGTGCATCAATAGATACGTTACCAATTCATTATAATACAAATTTTTTTGTATTATATGTATTAGTTTTAAATTAACAACATACTTATTATAATTTGCATTGATTCTTTCAAAGTTCAAAATTTTTATTGAAATGATTTATAAGAAATGATTTATAAGCTGTGTTCAAAGGTGCGTTGGAGATCATCAGTTGATAAATAGTAGTTAAAAGATAAAAAAAGTAGAATGAGAAGATTATTTTTTATCTTTAATTTTAATTTTATTAAAAATTTATATTTTTAATGGTTAATTTTTTTCGATCTTACACCCATTTGAATCTCTTCTAGTTATGTGCTAATTTTATTAGGCTTAATACCATATAACGATGCCAGTTATATTGGGCATAAAATCATCTCTTGTGTGTCAGCTATGTTGGTCTTAAATTCTTATCTTGGATGCCAATTATGTTGGGCTTAAATAATCTCATAATCTCTTCTTCTTATTTTTTTACAAAGCGAAAGAGTGAAAAAGAGATAAACTAACAAACTACCAACTAGAAATTTCTAGGAAAAGACACACCAACCCCAACCCCATCTCCACAACACCCCCCGAACAACCCCCCCCCCCCCCCCAAACCCCCAATGTATCAGCCTGCAGATGCGCCAACACCACTTGAGGAGGATTCTGCAGTCTTTCATACTCTTCATCCAAATCACAACCCGATTTTTCAAGTGCATCAGCACAAAAATTACCTTTTCTAAATACATGTTGAAGTGTACACCGCTATGACTTGTTCTTCAGATCTCTAATATCACTGATAATGCCACCAAGCGGATGCAAGTCAATATTAGCATGCAGGATTAAGTCTATAACCACCTTTGCATCCAACTCGCATACCGCATCCCTGAAACCTTCTTGCCAAGCTAATAATAAACCATAACGAACAGCATGTAATTCTGCAGCTATATTGGTACAAACACCGAAATGAGCTCCAAACCCAGTAATCCACTTGCCCTCATCATCACGCATCAGTCCTCCTGCCCCCGCCACACCAAGGTTTCCTCTTGAAGCACCATCTCATAATCTCACCGTATCATATACCAACATTAGTTAGCAGGATTGTGTGGTATTAAGTCTAGTCAAGTTGTCACATAATTAAATTTGATTTTATTTCAACCTTTGGTTTCGTCCAAGTCATCTTATTCCAACCTTAGGTTTTCTCCAAGTCATCTTATTTCAACCTTGGATTTCATCTAAGTTATCTTATTTCAACATTTGGCTTCATCTAGGTCATCTTATTTGAACCTTTGGTTTCGTTCAGCTCATCTTATTTTGACTTTTGATTTCATCTAGGACATTTTATTCTGACCTCTGGCTTCATTTAGGTCATCTTATTTCGACGTTTGCTTCGTCTAAGTCATCTTCTTTCGATTTCTGGCTTCGTCGAAATCATCTTATTTCAACTATTAGTTTAGCCTAGGTCATTTTATTTCGACCTTAGGTTTTGTCTTGGTCATCTTACTTCAACCTTTAATTTCGTCAAAGTCATCTCATTCCGACCCTAGGTTTTGTCCAAGTTATTTTATTTTGTCCTTTAGTTTCGTCCATGTCATCTTATTTCAACCTTTGGTTTCGTCTAGGTTATCTTAGTCTGACCTCTATATTTGTCCAGATAATTTTATTTTGACCTCTAGCTTCGTTCAAGTAATTTTATTCCGAACTTTGTCTTTTTTTTTTTTCTAAGCTCTTTATATAGATATATATATATATATAGATATATATATATATATTTCCTTTTAGGTTTATTTTTCAAAATACTTTATTTTGGCAAATGTTCTCTGAATTGAATGCATTCTTACTGATGGTGCTACGTCACAAGTGGCTTTTCCATTCCTTTATTTCCTAGGCTTTTCTTTCTATTTTTGGGGGGATTTTTTTGCCTTACTTTTATCTCTGCCAAATCCTTTAACTTGATCAAGGTTACCTTCATTCCGTACAATAAATTTCGGAAGATTTTTACCTCCTAAAACTGTCCACGTTTCTTTTACCTTATTACCTTTTCTATCTGGTCCAAAGATTGAAGCATAAAAAAAAAAAAAAACCCTAAAAGGCAAAGAAAGAAAGACAATTATTCTATACTCCGTCGTCAAAAACAAAATTAAAATCATGATATATATCTTATTTTATTTATTATTTTTTAACTTTTAAATAACATGTGTCATGATTTTAAAGAACTCTAATAATAGTGTATGAAATATTAATCCAAGAAAAAAAACTAGGAAATGAAAAAGATCTGAAAAAAACTTCAAGTTTGAGAACACCATTCTAGATATAAAGATTTAAAGCAATTCATATATAAATCAACATTAGCAATCGCAATTTCATTTCTGTAAATTTGTCATTGTTTTTATTTTAAAAAAGATAAATTATTATTACAAATTTATTTTTAAAAATTTTTTAAAATAAAATCTTTTAGAAGTAGTTTTGTTTTTTTAACAATTTTTTTTATTTCTTTCAAGAAATACACATTTGTTATTATTATTTTTGTAAAAAAAAAATTAAAACATATTTTCAACCAAATTCGATATGATCAGCGTTAGGCTAGTCACTCATATTTTTTTTTTACCTTTTCTCTTTTTCATATTATTTTAGGAATTTTCACAAAAAAATCAAATATATATATATATAATAACAACTCCAATATAGTTATTAAATATTTGCTGCAATTGTGAATTTTATTTTTTTGGTGATTTTTTTTGTATTTTACATTAAAAAAATAAATAAAGAAACCGCATGGTATTAAATTAAAAAGCAACTCAAACTTATAAAAATTAGTCTAAAACACATACCAAGTCAGAAAAAACTACAATGTAATTGAAATACCAGACTGAATAAACATAAACCACCATACCGTTTAGTTGCACAATTCAGATTTTTGTGAACTCATCTATAGGATTCTCCCTGTGATCCTCTAGTTGATGGAACAGAGAAACTAAATTAATAATTAGGTGGCTCATACTCGGTTATATGCAACTGATTTGCTGAACAGACGGCGAATATAGATAACTTGAAGAGAACTAGCAAGAGCTAGCAGAATGTACTCTCCAACTGTGTAACCTATAACACGCTTTCTTGTGCTCTCATTTGCTGCAGGCAAATATCAGTCATGATCATATGTAAGAAAACTATTAGAAATTTTGCCATATTCGCAGACATTATGAATGTTATTAATATTCTACAAATATGATGCCCATCGATCATGCAGTTACTGATTACAAACTAGACATCCTAATGCAATGCCCTAAACATGTATGCCAAATTTACTTAAGCACTACTAAAGGTTCTTCAAGCCTAGTCATCCTTGAATAAAATAGGGTGCAACTCTCAAATACATAAAGAAAACATCATCTATAATTTCCCATTAGCTCCACATTTCACAACCATGTAAAGTCTATGCTGTTTTAGTCTTCATAGGTTAAATTCAGAATTTAACTAAGCCTTAATCAGAAACTTGTTGAAGTCTTTATAGGCTTGTACTAAATGTAGCACTAAAAAATTAATACTAATGATGTTAACAGGGCATACCGCAAAGAATGCACATAACTATCATGGTTTATACGGATATCCAAAAACATACTTACCATTACACTAGAAAAAAAAAATACAAATGATCTCTTTTAAGTTTATCATGTGTTTTCTAAAACTTAGACTTCATTCACTTTCCGGTATATTCAATGTATGCCTAAGAACTTCTATAGTGATTACCAGTAACCATCCACATAAGTTTTACTAACTGTACTTGGCATAAGGGTATTGGTAAAATTTTATTAAATTTGATAAAACATAATGTTGTGCACATTACAAGCATTTTAATTGGTTGTAAAGTGATTGCAGTCTTTAGTTAAGTTATTTCACATTACCATTTAAGGCTATAATGTGATTACACATTTTTTCCTAGGCAAAATAACTTTGTAGTGACTATACAAGGTAAAACATTTTTTTCCTTCTCAAAATACCCTTTCAACTAAGAGTGTAACACACCTTATTTTAACAACCAAGACTTAAACCAACGGTTGTCATCTCTCCTTATAAAAATGATTAGGTCCAAGGTTCGAATTACTCTTCCCTCTTGTACCTCCCTCTGAACAAAAAAAACAAAAAAGCACGCCCTATTTTCTTTTCAAAAAACCTTACACTATAATTTATGATTATGTTTTATCAAATTTAATAAAATTTTATTTTAGAAATATTTTTATTTAATGTACCACAAAAATTATATATATTTTTAAAAATGTAATACATATTATTTACGAAATTCTTTATATAAATATAATGTTAATTAAGTTTATAAATACTACAAGCTTTACTTTTCTTAGATGTTAAATTGTTGAGAATAAAATTATATCATGTGAACATGGGAATTGTGATTTGTGAGATTGTAATGTATATGACAAAAAGATAATATTATTACAGATACACTAATGAGAAATATATGAAAAAAATAAGATAATTAATTCAAGAATTGATAAATATGACAAAGACAAAGTTTGACCCAATCATTTTTTAAGTTGAATTTTGCATAAAATTTAAAATATTTTAAGTTGAATTTTTTTTACTTAAATTATTCTTATTTAAAAAAATAATTATGAGTGCGAAGTGAAAACAACAAACATTTTTTTAAACTAAACATTATTTTATGAAATTAAAATTATTTTAGTTAAAAAAATTGAACAAAGATTTTAATAATTACAATATTAACATAATAACAATGTGTTAAATTTTATATCTAAAGGTATTTTCTGATAATTACTATTATATTCCTAGTAAAGTGTTAATTTACCAAACACTGTAATTTTTCTTTCCCTGTATTTTAAACAACACTTAGCCATGCATACCAAACACTATAATGTTATCTTTCCAGCATTTTAACTCTTGCATTACAATCACTCTCATTGTAAAGCACCAAACGGCTCCTCTAACACTGTAATGCTACTTTCTTGATATTTTAAACAACATTGTGCCATGCATGCCAAACATTGCAATGTTATCTTTCCAACATTTTAATGCTTACATTACATTACAACAACTCGCACGGTAAAGCACCAAACATCTCCTAAAATGACACATTTCATGGTAATTATGTAAGGCCCCAGTTCACATAGCAGGGTCACCTTACAATCGTGAGGTAGGTGGTCACCAAACACTCACTCAACGTATTGTCTGCTTTGGGCGGTCGCCTCCCTCACGGTTTTATTCCCCATTGGGACGCGTCATTCCACGTTCGAACCCAGGACTACAAGGGTTCTACAATCATCATACCATTTGGACTACTTGTCCAAATGGTATGAGTGTTGTAGAACCCATGTACTTGAGGGGTCTTGGGTTCGAACGTGGAATGACATGTCCCAGTGGGAAATAAAACCGTGCGGAAGGCGACTGCCCAAAGCGGACAATACGTTGAGTGAGTGTTGGGCAACCGTCTACCTCACGATTGTAAGGTGACCCTGTTGTGTGAACTGGGGCCTTACAACTTACTATCAATTAAATGCATCTTATAACATCCATGCTTTATAGTTAGAAAAGGCTAGGAATCAATGGATCAGAATGAGCTATGTCTCCAATCCATATGGCAAAAGACATCCCATGACAGGGAAAAAGAAAGCAAGAGACTGAGTTCAATTACCGTCCTTCCTTCAGGGAAGGTGGGTGGTACAATCAAGAAGGGAAGCAAACAATGGCAGCTGAAAAGAACCTAGATGGTGATAATGGCAAAATTAATAATATCATAGGTGTCATGTTGGTGAAGGTCAAGGTCGGGGTGAGACTGTACCAAGAGAGAGAAGAACGAGAAATGAACAAACATAAAAAAGCAACTCTTAAATGACAAAAACTACCCCATTAGCGAAAAACAAAGTGTAGTTTCTACCTAGTTAATGTTTACTGCTAGCTAGCATTATCAACACAATGCATAAGCAGGAAATGAAAGCAACTTACTATGACGATGGCGAGTATCACGTGCTTTTAAGTACTTTTGTTCTGCCGTAACAGACTCCAAAGCCTCTCTCAGCTCAGCAATTTTAACATTAATTGGGTCCAAATGTTCTGTAACAAAGAAAATTAAAGAAAAATTATATTATCAAGTGCGAAGGAAAATAATTATGATGTGCTATGTATCTCTACAAACAGGTCATAAAATCAACTAAAATGTTCGAAGAAAAGTTGAATGCAAACAATAACAGAAATTTACAGCTTGCCCTACAGAGTACTTAGATATAGACTTCAAAATATGCCAAGGAAAATATAACAAACCATCTTTGGCAAGATCATGCTCAGTGGGAATATGGCCAACATGAATATAGAATGAAACAGTCTCTGGTGTAGAGTACGGGTTGTGAAAACAAAATTTGTACATTCCGCTTCGTGGGGCCTTGAATTCAAACTTGTCCCCAGATGTCCCCTTCAAATTCTGAACTGTGTTTCCCCCAGGAGAAGTCACCTGCATTAAGCAAAAGATTAGACAGTTTATAATCAGCTGTTCTTCAAGGAAAATCAAAACCAGTTATTTCTAAAGACTCATTCAAATAATACTAGAAACATAAGCCTAATATTCAGTAAAACTACATATTCCACAGTCGAAATCAAATCAAATGAGATGCATGAGCCGAAACAATAAAATCCCTATTCAACACTAACAACAAAATATATTACATTAATTACAAGCCACTAAAATCAGTCACCCATAGGCCACAGATCTTACTAATTCAAAACCACCCAAAAAACTCATCAAGAAAGTCCCCTTGATTGCATCAAAAGCAAGTATCACAAAAATCTCAAAATAACAAAAAGAAAAAAAATCAGCCTTTACTCAGTAAATTAAATATGCAAATATTTATAAAAAAATTTATTATAAAAACCAATCTTTACTGAATAATATTCAAAACCCAACATAAAAAAATAGATTTAAAGCCATAAAAAAAGACTTTATCGAAAGGAATCTAATACCCAATATCAAATCAACCCAAATTCCACAAAAAAGACAGTTTAGAGATCGGATAATAAACCTACAGTGAAATCAATGCCGGGGTGATCAGAACTCCAGAAAATATCGTGGTCGACGACGACAAAGTTGCCTGAAACCGTGTCTCCTTCGTAAAGCACGTACTCATACACGCATTCAACGTCGTTTACGGTCACCGAAAGGGAGGAAACGTTACTCACCCAATTCAAAAGAAGCAAAATAATCAAAGCCGTCATCTTTCCCCATCTCCTCTCCATCTTCTATGGTTTTGATTCGGGGAGTTTTTTTTTTTCGATTTGATTTCTTACACTTTCGCTAAGAAGTCAAAAGTCTAGACGTTTATCGATCGGATCTCGCACGACTGCCTCAGTTTGTTACGTTTAAAGCTGAAAAACGACAGCGTCTCCTTTTAAGTACGGCGTCGTTTAGGAATTGCTTTTACCTTGTATAACTTAATGAGCAGTTAAAGTATAAACTAATCAAACATGAATGAATATTATTATATTTATGTTTATTCATTTATTTTTTAAGTCTGTTCGTATTTATGTTCATGTTCATTAAGCTTGATCACGAACACATATTTTTGAACATTAAACGAATATTTTCATAAACATTAAACAAAAAAATTAGACAAACAAATTGTATTCACCTAATATATATAACGTCAAATTAAAATTTTTTACATAAATATATAATTTTAATAATTACATATTAAAATAACATATAAGTAAATATGTAATTTAAAAATTTATTATTATCGAATAATAAACGAACATTCAATAATTCATTAAACGAATGAGTTTTAAATGAACATTTAACGAATTTGTTCTTAAACATAAACGAAAGAATCATATTTCTATTTGTGATTGTTTGTTAATAATAATAAATGAATATAAACAAATAAAAACTGAATATTCTCAAATGATTCCTCCAATGTTTTGCTAATTTACATCTCTGCTGAAAACCAATCATTCAGCAAATAACTCCGCCGGCAATACAAAAATGGTTAGGGCCTAGCTGATTTGTTTGAAAAGAAAACAAAAACTTGGTAAGTCGTGCAAGATAAATTGTTATTGCACATATTTAACAGAGTTGACGCTTCACATTATTTCCAACTATATATAGCCACTAGCCAGCATCTTAAGACTTCAATTAAGGGTTTTTTTTTTTTTTTAATAGAAGGAGACTTCAATCAAGTTCTAGTTTCTTCAAAATGGAGAAGCAACCCCAAGTTCAAATTTCAAGAGTGAAATTAGGAAGTCAAGGAATGGAGGTAAGCTTAGTTTTACACTTTCACTGAGTTGGATTAAGTCAATGCTTAGATCTGTGATCCTTAAAGCTGTTGTATAAACATGTACGATATGATCTTCATCAAAATAGACAATTCAGGCTTTTTTGATGGATTTGGCCGTTTTGTCTGTTGATTTACATGTACTTGGATTTGGTAAATTTAGTTTAAAGTAGTTAACCTAAGGACTGCCAAGCTGAGTTTTCTCATAGCTGCAACTTCCCATATAGCTTCAGTAACTTCGCCTGAACTTTGATTGGTTTGAATATCTGCAAGCAGTTTACTCCAGTAGGCTGGTATTTAAATGTCTCATAGAGATGAAGTTTTGATAAAAATTAAATAGTTTCATAGTGCTTGAACTAAATGAAATAGAGTCCTTCCAAGTTCCAAGGTAGTTTTTGCCCATTTAATTAGTTATTCCTTTCACTGATTTTACTGGAGAAATTCTATATTCATAATATTCCTTTCTATCCTGCAGGTTTCCAGATTGGGATTTGGATGTGCGGGACTTTCAGGAATATATAATACTCCTCTGTCCCATGAAGATGGATGTTCAATCATAAAAGAAGCTTTCAGTAGGGGTATCACCTTCTTTGATACAGCTGACATTTATGGGGAAAAACATGATAATGAGATCATGCTTGGCAAGGTAATGTTTATCATACCCTCTTCAGATTAACATTTTCATACCATATCTATAGAGAAGAATGAGGTAAAGAATGATTCAGTATACAGCAAAACATATGGTATTTTGTGAAATCATGTACCTGATTTAAATAGGAAACTTTTGATGTGTAGATGGAGTATCTTTGATGTCCTCTTTCCAAGATACAATTTCTATAGCCCAAGCAACGTTTAGATTCTAAAATTCATCAGTAAATGTATTTTCTTTGCACTGTAAAGGCCCTGAAGCAGCTTCCTCGAGAAAAAATTCAAGTAGCAACAAAATTTGGTTTTGTGAAATCAGAATCTGAGGGGCGTCCTCTACTTGAGGTCAAGGGAACCCCTGAGCATATTCGGGCTTGCTGTGAAAGTAGTCTTAAGAGGCTTGATGTGGACTATATTGATCTATACTATCAACACCGTGTGGATACTTCAGTGCCAATAGAAGTGACAGTAAGTGTCGAGATCATTTCTTTTCTGTTCGGTTTACTTAACTGCAATTAATAGATTAGTTGCTTCTTGTAAAGATGGGAGAGCTCAAGAAGCTGGTGGAAGAAGGAAAAATAAAATACATTGGGCTATCAGAGGCTAGTGTTGATACGATAAAGAGAGCACATACAGTTCATCCTATTACTGCCTTACAAATGGAATATTCACTCTGGACTCGTGAAATTGAAGATGAAATAATTCCACTTTGCCGGTATGCTGATATTTTTCCCTGAAATTTACATACAAGTTTATGAGATACGTACATTGCTGATTATGTACCATATCGGAATTTGTTTAGGCGTTGAGGCCTAAGAAACTTAAAATATTTCTTCTAGTTGCTTTCAATTTTTTCTTGCATCTATTCCTACAGAGAGCTTGGAATTGGAATAGTGGCATATAGTCCTCTTGGTAAGGGCTTTTTTGGAGGGAAGGCAGTTGTGGAGACTTTGGCCAGTGGGAGTCAGTTGGTATGGGACTAAAAGCAAAGTCACAGTAACTGCATTTTTTTATTCTGCATGTAAAAGTTTATTTGTTTGCTGTAAATCCATAAAGAATGTTAGTTAAAGAAATTGGGGTACTCCTGGAACAGGCAAATCATCCAAGGTTCACAGGGGAAAGTTTAGAGAAGAACAAACTTCTATATACCCAACTTTCCAACCGGGCGACAAAGCATGCCTGCACAGTTCCTCAACTTGCTTTGGCATGGCTTCTCCACCAGGGAGATGATATAATCCCAATCCCTGGTATGCTTGGGTCTTTTTTTCAATTTCCAGAAACAATGTCTTCGTACACGTATGAATTTGATTCCAAACCCTTTCTTCCTTCTGGAGGGTCAGTGCATTTGCTTGTTCAATCAATGGATTTTATTGATACTGTCAAAATGAAATGCTGCTTTTGAATAGCATTGCACGTTTTTTAGTACACTGCTATCTCCATTAACATGGTTTTAGCATGGTGGTTGTACTAATCTTGATATTTATTTTTTTAATATGTTGAATTTACGCAGGGACAACTAAAGTAAAGAACATCATAGACAATGTTGGATCCCTGGCATTGAAGCTTGGACAAGAGGATTTGAGAGAAATTTGTGATGCTGTGCCTCTTGATGAAGTAAGTGGCCAAAGAGTTTCTGGCATCTTTTCTGAATATGCCTGGCAGGTTGCTAATACTCCATTAAAGTGAAAATGTTAACAGAGAAAAAAATGAAGGCAAAAGCATATCCATCAAAGTGAAAAAGAAATTACAGAGTTAAAGCATGTTGCCTTTTTTTTATGTAGTTCAATTTTTTTGCCCATAAATCTTAGTAAGACGGAGGAAATCTCATGAAAAGGAGAAGTTCATGTGTGGTGAATAAGTTATTATGCTAAATTATCCTTACTTGTTGCTGTTGGGAATTATTATCACTTCGTGTATGTGAATAAAATGCATGTCCAGGCAGTGATTCTAGACACGATAACTTGCCTTGTGATTGAATTGATTTTTGTAGGTTTTTTATTGTTACTTCTGGGAGTCTTTGTCAGACATATTAAGCCTACCATTAACCCTCTTCCTTTATCCAAGTTTGAGACTGGTTGTGTTTTTGTATAACACTCAAATATCAACTTATCACTTAAAAATTAAAAAAAAAAGTAACATGCAAAAATTACAAAATAGAACCTTAACTCTGATTTTCAATTAAATATTCAACCTAAAATCAATTATAGTTAAGTGAAGGAACTCAAGTAAAATATAAAACTAAACAAAATTTAAATTTTAATATATGTAAAATAACGTCACTTCAACATAGAATAAGGTTCAACTAACCCACTAAAAGAAGGCATGCCACTATCTTCTACCGTTGCATGCATAGTTGACCATTAGATTTACTTTCACAACATAGAAAGAACCGAACATTAACTAGTTTGTGTCTTGTCCCTGAACATGCATGATGCACTTCTTAAAATCGAGGCCCAACATCCGATGTTCCGTCCCAGCATATTGGAAGGGATGACTGACGAGTATAAACGTCGGGGAGTCCAGAATCATCTATGGAGAATCCAGAAAGACCGGCCTCCCTGCTAAGGGCCAGATTGTCCTGCCTGTTACAAACCGACAAATACAATGCTGCTGATGACCTCAGATTCATTGGTCTCACTTTATGGCCATAAAGGAGCCCACGTCACCAAACTCAGTCATGTGCGGACAAACAAGCCACGTGACTCGATCACTTTCCAGAATTACATACTAAATGACGTGGACCCTAAAATCTCCACTACCCCTTTCTACTTGCTATGCTATATAGTCATTGTAATGTGCTAGAGCTTGGAGATTAATATAAGTTCTTTGCATCTTGCTTTGTTTCGTCATCAAACACTTTTCCCTAGCGTCTGCAGAAAGTTTTGTATACTTGCAAGAAAATGGCCGCGTCTACTGCCATGCAATCCCTCCTACTGGCAAGTCCTGTGACTGGCCTTGCTCATAGGACTAAGGTGATTCAATTTTTTCCTGTAAAATCTGCGCCTCGATTTCACAGGAATGCCAACCTTCAGGTTCGGTGCTTGGCAGAGGTAAGTTTTGAAGTTCATGCTTTCTTACTTCCTGGATTTAAGATCTGAGACATGGGAATGAACCAGTTAAATGATTCGTTTTTGCACTTGCAGGAAGAATCGAAGGAGCAATTACCTGCAACCCCAGCAGAGCGTAAGCCGAACCCTTCTCCGGCAGCCCCAAAAGTGAGCACGAAATTCTCTGATGTGTTAGCATTCAGTGGACCAGCACCGGAGAGGATCAACGGCAGGTTGGCGATGGTTGGCTTTGTTGCAGCCCTGGCAATGGAGCTATCCAAGGGCCAAGATGTGTTTACCCAAATATCAGACGGTGGAATCCCATTGTTTCTTGGAGCCAGCGCTGTGCTATCACTTGCATCTCTGATCCCATTATTTAGAGGTGTGACAGCAGAGTCCAGGTCGGAAGGGTTCATGACTTCGGATGCTGAGCTGTGGAATGGAAGGTTGGCTATGCTGGGAATTCTTGCTTTGGCATTCACTGAATACGTCAAAGGTGGAACGCTAGTTTAACTTTGCTTTTTCACTCTTTCTTTAGGTTATATAATGCTAATATGTAGAGAAATTTATCACCTAGTCATGTGATTTCGCAAAATGGAAATGAAATGAAGCTTCCATTCCATACGGTTAAAACCTGTGTATATGGCAGACATCATTGTTTATTTTGATTGTCATTGGATCTTGTAAGGATTTCCGGGCCCTGCTAAAAAAAGGAGTAATTTTATGATGAAAATCTCCTTAAATACTAAGGTACAATTAATCAACATCAGCGTGAAGCAATTACATCTAGTGTCAAATGGAAAAAGGAGTGAATTTTTAAACCTGAAACTACATTATAGAAATGGAATCACCAGTCCTCTCTTTATTCCACACAAGGATTCTAAAAAATTTATCTACCTCAAAAAGGTATGTACAGTGCTTCAAACATATAAACAGAAAAGAATGAGAGGAATACGTCTTGTGCTATTGGCTCTTATGATGTATTTACACATACACCGCCAACCATAACTCAGAGAACAAACCTATGGTATATAATGCCTTATACAGATCAAACTGAACTCTCTGTTCATTCATCTCCCCATTTTGATTTATATTTGATTCCCCATAGCAAATTTGTTTCTGCAGAAATAAAACGTATGTAGACAGAAATCATAGTAAGCGGGAAGGAAATGATAAAAGGTTGAGTAACAATACCATGCAACTTGATTCAAATTTACTACACATTACACATTTCTGGTAAAGATGACAAGCGAATCAAAAGACCCAAATATAAACTAATCTAAGATTTAGAAAAAAAATAACACTTTGTGAAAAAAATCGATTAAGGGAACTCTATCAGATACTAGCTTTATGAAACTTTAGAAGAGATTTATATACTTACATTGGCATACAGATCAACGGGGAACAAATTTATAGCACTGACATTAAAACTGAATCCGCTGAAAAGAAAAAGGGGCATAGGATGGAATAGGTATCAGTAGCAATCATATGTAGGATATGTGAGATTTAATTAAGCCTAAACATGCTTTTAAATATACATGAAACATGTCAAATAATTGATTCGTGAAAGTTTACAGTAAGGATCGAACTAACCTGATCCAGTCTCTAGAATCGATAAACTTCCTTGAATTACTTTCAAGCTTTTCAAGCACTCAAAAGCCTCACTAGATAGTGTTTTCTATATGAGATTAACGTGCTTGGGGACTAAAAGGACCCTTCTTTAAATACTAATGAGAGCATGTTAATTATGACAATAAAATCACGTTTTAACAATTATAAAATCGTGCTTTTAATAGCCAAATATTGGGTTAAGATTCAATGTGAAATTATGGACCATATCTGGGATTGATCGATATGAGATTGCTAGTATTATGAAAATCAGATTATGTCAATTAACAAATATTTTATTTTCATAATCAAAATATACACCAACAGGATATACTAAGAATGTCAAAAGGGACAGTCGCGTAGAGTCAGTTCAACAATACAAATTTATTAAACCTAGCAATGCCAAGTATATTTTTCCCTCACATTTCTTTCAAGGTTCAGAATATTACCTGCGGGATATGACGAGCTGCCACACATATGGAATAAAGAACTCCTCCGGATGACTCTCTTGCTCATATGAGAAATGTAACGGAGTAAACATCTGCCACTATGGAAAAAGTTCTAGATTAGGTGACAAATGGTAGAAGGGGAAGAAAGACAGAGAGAACTTCAAATGTCCTCATTGAGGTAGAACCAAAATGCTTTGAAATGACAGCAGACTTAATTGATAATAAACGGATTTAGTGTGATGCATGGTGGGTGTGTGGGTGTGGGTGTCGTTTGCAATCACAAATTAAGCAATATACTGCCATTAAGTTCTACCTTCATCCCTTCACCTCGCCAAGATCGACAATTGTTAATTATGAACAGCAGAACTTTTTCGACAGACCATTCACCATCCAATCTTTGGGAATCCATACGAGTGTTGAAAAAATCTAATACCTATAAAACCCAAAGTGGTCAAAACAATTGAAAACACGCAGAAAAACATTAGGTCTTAGAATCACACGCATAAGTCAAAATTGCATTTAATATTTCAAGGACGATTCTCAAGAAGTCCGTATAAATTTGCAATTCTGCTAACCGCAACAAGAGGGGATGAATATTATTTAAGGATATCCAGATACATAAATTTTTACAAAGTTCTACATTACATGCAAAAACCAGGACAACTACCATAACTTCCACAACGCTGTCCCCTGTTGAGATAGCTTTGGTTTGCAGTTTATCATCTCTTAGCTCTACCAATTTGTTGTACCTAAAATTCAATACTCATATGCGAAAACAGCTAGAAAAACTGCGCCGAAATCACAAAATACGGAAGAATCACAGAAGGAATCAATGGAAAATTAATAAAACACTCTGCTAAGAAAAAATGGAATAAAGATGGATGACTTACTTGCGTGAAAGCATATAGAAAAGGCTGAGGTGCCATATTTGCCAAAGTTGCTAGACAAGTAGTATGAAGATAGACATCCTGTTCATTCATTTAAAAAAAAAAAGATTTAACTGCTGCTTTTGGAAACCCACACACACATTTTAACAGTTGTAGCATCCATCTAATCCAATATTACTACCCTTAAAATATTCATTATCTCTACCAACATTTGATGAGAGATGTCCAGCCATTCAACAATATTTTCCTGGATCCTAATTCAGCAAACATAACATGATCAGTTAAGAATCTAAGACATTCTGAGCCACACCTGCAACTTAGACAAGTTATACCGTACAGTTCTTATCAGAATTATGACCATCAGTGAACCAAGAGATGTCTGATGAAGGAGGTGCTCTTTATACCACGGAACACCAGGTAGTATCTGTCCATATACATAAGACATCAAGAGAATACTCATGCATTGAAGTCAAAAGTGGGTGGACAGATGATATACTTACCACCTTGTGAATGCAGCATTGAATGAAGAATCTTGACTAAGTACGAGGAGTATAATCAGCAACATGTACATTTGATTTGATGTCCTCCTCGAAGCACTGTATAATGTTTCCAAGATAGGCATCAACTGTTGATTTTCATTGTGCAAACACAGATTAGGACTATGATATATGCATCATATCACTTTAGTAGCCAGAGGTGTTGCTATGTGTTATGTAAATTTTAAAGACAGCATAGCAAAGAGTTACAAGGAACAACTAAAAAAAAAGATGAGATCAAGCAGAATCTCATAGAATGTGTTGACTTGAATGCTCAATATAAATTACAAACATTAAAGCACTTTCTTTCTTCCTGTTTTTTAGTGGAAGGAAAAGAGGACAGGATGGTGATAAGAGGCTGAGAAAACTTTTAATTGTCTCAATCAGACACCGGACAAAATTCATGTCTTGCTGCAATAGATTGGAAAGTAGTTTTGCGAAGGGAATTGCTTATGGTTATTTATAACATGCAAATAATGCAAGCTGCAGCTTCTTGCCAATGTATCCAAATCAGTTCGCACAAGTACATACTCCAAAACGTCAGAGTTTCCTTGCACCAATGAATAAAGTAGAAGGACGGCAGTCTCATCAGCCAAGCACCTGCAGATTTGAACCTTTTATGAAAAATAAATAAGAAAGAGAAAGGAGCCCTGAAAGATAGAAAACTGATTCCAAATATAGTTACAAGTAACAACACATTTTCTTCAATCAAAGATTACAGCTCTGGTGAGGATATGATGAACCATACAATAGAAACCTACACTTAAGTTAAATTTCCTTGATAAAAGAATTTCAAACAAACATCCGTTAAAACAGAAAAGGACGAAGGGGGAAAGAAAGCAAGTAACCATTACCAAGGAAATAAAACCCATTTTTGGCAAAATGTTAGAGAAAACTAACAGGCATAAAGAATCAGCCATAGGAACTTTGCAAAGTTCCCCATTATGACTTTTTTTTTTTGGCAAACTCAATGCACAAAACTCTCACATTGTAAGGTTTAGGAAGGGTCATAAATACATAGCCTTCTCTCCGCACAAACAGAGAGGCTGTTTTCGTAACTTGAACCCGTGACATCCAAGTCACAAATGAGCAATCTTTACCGTTGTAACAAGACTCACCCTCAAAATTTCCCACTATGAATACCAGAGAGAAAGATAAAGCTTAATAGTCTAATAAAGGGAATTTTATTCATTTACGTATATATTAGAATTAAAACACTTACATGCCAAGGGTATCAAATAGAGATGCAAAACCCAAGGGTTGTGGCTCAGTTGGCAATGCAGGCTGAGTTTGTGGGAAGAACTGTCGGGTTTGACTCCCACTAAACACATCTTTGGGGAGGGGTGAAGAGCCTTAACTGTGACTAAACTCCGAACAGGATTAGTCTCAGACCGTTAAAACGGATGAAAATACCTGTGGTCTACACCAAAAAAAAAATAGAGATGCAAAAGGTAATCTCATGACTGGACCATTTTGTGCATTCTCCTCAACATCAACACAATCAACTGCAAGCAGAGTACTTACACATTCACTGTCTAAGATTCACCAACACTGTTAACATGCTATTATAATGACATGCATGCAAAAAAAGTAGAAAGAGAAAATATATATAAAAAGCTACTATCACAAAAAATGAAATGGAAAGAGATCTCACATTCAATAGCCCTTGCATTTCCTAAGGCCTTGCTGTAGGGGTTGACAGTAAAATATGCATTCACTTTTGAAACAGAATCTGAAGTGGCACTTTCATAACTTCTATCTGTTGCGCAGCGGGGCTAAAATAGATTGCAAACAATTCACCAGGACTATGCACCAAAAAATAAAATGCAAGAAATATAAAGCAACAAGGACACACGATATACGTGGTTCGACTTATAAGCCTACGTCCACGGGCGAAGACAACGAGAAATATCACTATAGCAAGAAAATGAAGATTACAAGTGTTTTACACTCCACCTCACTGAGCTCTCCCCGTAAATCCGAGAACAGAAGTTCTCAAAATAACCCAACACTCTCTTAAGCTTTGCTCACTCTCGGCTATTGCTTCTGCTTGCTTCCGCGCCTTGCAATGCAGCATCCAAGCTCCATTTATAGGCGAACGAGAACGGCAAAAGAGGTGCCATGAATTAAATACTTCATGCACCAAAGTCTTGCCATTTAGTTGGGAGTGTGGAAGCCGAAATCAACAAAGGAAGCTTGACCGAAATGAGGCTGCCAACTACAACATTAAAGTTCTTTTGAAAGTGGGAGCCGAAATTGTTGAGAACCGAAAACAACTCCATTAAGGCAACATGAAAAACAATAAATGCTTGAGGTGTTGCCGGCTTGAAGACTCAGAAAATGTCATGCAAGCTTTTCTTATCACAAGAAAATTATATCAGAAGAGTGCTTGAATGCTTCGGTATGGATAAGGCTAAACCTGTGAACACTCCTTTAGCAGTGCACTTTAGGCTCTCGGCTCAGTTATCACCACAGTCTGATGAGGAGGAGCAGCAAATGTCTCGTATCCCATACACGAGTGCAGTTGGGAGTTTAATGTATGCCATGGTTTGCACTCGACCAGATATTTCACATGCAGTCAGTGTAGTGAGCAGATATATGGCTTGTCCAGGTAAGGAACATTGGCAGGCTGTGAAATGGATTCTCAGGTATTTGAGAGGTACTGCGGATTTATGCTTAGTGTACGATCGGAGTGTCTGTTCCAGAGACATCACGGGTTTTGTGGACTCTGATTATGCTGGCGATTTGGATAGAAGAAGATCTCGACGGGTTATGTTTTCACTCTTTTCGGAGGAGCCATAAGTTGGAAGGTTGTGTTACAGTCTACCGTAGCCTTGTCTACAACTGAGGCAGAATATATGGCAGTAGCAGAAGCAGTGAAAGAAGCTCTGTGGATGAAAGGTTTGGCTAGCAGTCTGGGGTTGCAGCAGGATTCTACTGTTGTATTTTGTGATAACCAGAGTGCAATCCATCTGACAAAAAATCAGATGTATCACGAGCGGACCAAGCACATTGATGTCAGATATCATTTTGTTCGAGATCATGTTACGCAAGGTGATGTTATGATCAAAAAGATTGCTACGGAGGATAATCCTGCGGACATGCTAACGAAGACTATCCCTGCAAACAAGTTCAAGCATTGTTTGGACTTGGTTGGAATTCGCAGTCAATGATGCTGAAAGGCAGTTAAGGCGAAGATGTCTGAGTTTCGAGAAATGCGGCTTGAAAGCATTTTTCAAGTCAAGGTGGAGATTTGTTATAATGACTTGGAAAATGCCAAGTCATTATAACAAATCTCCACCTTGACTTGAAAAATGCTTTCAAGCCGCATTTCTCGAAACTCAGACATCTTCGCCTTAACTGCCTTTCAGCATCATTGACTGCGAATTCCAACCAAGTCCAAACAATGCTTGAACTTGTTTGCAAGGATAGTCTTCGTTAGCATGTCCGCAGGATTATCCTCCGTAGCAATCTTTTTTATCATAACATCACCTTGCGTAACATGATCTCGAACAAAATGATATCTGACATCAATGTGCTTGGTTCGCTCGTGATACATCTGATTTTTTGTCAGATGGATTGCACTCTGGTTATCACAAAATACAACAGTAGAATCCTGCTGCAACCCCAGACTGCTAGCCAAACCTTTCATCCACAGAGCTTCTTTCACTGCTTCTGCTGCTGCCATATATTCTGCCTCAGTTGTAGACAAGGCTACGGTAGACTGTAACACAACCTTCCAACTTATGGCTCCTCCGAAAAGAGTGAAAACATAACCCGTCGAGATCTTCTTCTATCCAAATCGCCAGCATAATCAGAGTCCACAAAACCCGTGATGTCTCTGGAACAGACACTCCGATCGTACACTAAGCATAAATCCGCAGTACCTCTCAAATACCTGAGAATCCATTTCACAGCCTGCCAATGTTCCTTACCTGGACAAGCCATATATCTGCTCACTACACTGACTGCATGTGAAATATCTGGTCGAGTGCAAACCATGGCATACATTAAACTCCCAACTGCACTCGTGTATGGGATACGAGACATTTGCTGCTCCTCCTCATCAGACTGTGGTGATAACTGAGCCGAGAGCCTAAAGTGCGTTGCTAAAGGAGTGTTCACAGGTTTAGCCTTATCAATACCGAAGCGTTCAAGCACTCTTCTGATATAATTTTCTTGTGATAAGAAAAGCTTGCCTCCTTTCGGTCTCTGTGAATCTCCATTCCAAGAATCTTCTTAGCAGCTCCCAAATCCTTCATCTCGAACTCACCACTCAGCTGTGATTTTAACTTGTTGATTTCCAACATGTTTTTAGCAGCAATTAACATGTCATCAACATAAAGCAACAAATATATGTATGAACCATCTGAGAGTTGCCTATGATAGACACAAGCATCATAATCACATCGAATATAGTCATGTTCTATCATAAAGGTGTCAAACCGCTTATACCACTGCCTTGGTGATTGCTTTAATCCATATAAAGACTTTTTTAATAAGCAAACATAATCTTCCTTACCAGGCATTGTGAAACCCTCTGGCTGATGCATGTATATCTTTTCCTCGAGCTCACCATGCAGAAATGCTGTCTTCACATCTAGTTGCTCAAGTTCCATATCAAACTTGGCTACCATGGCAAGCAACACGCGAATGGAGCTATGCTTTACCACCGAAGAGAAAACTTCATTGAAATCAATCCCTTCCTTTTGACTAAAGCCTTTAGCTACCAACCGTGCCTTGTATCTTGTTGCATCAGCCCCCGGGATGCCTTCCCTTTTCTTGAAGACCCATTTGCAGCCAATAATCCTTTGATTATTTGACGGTTCAACCAACTCCCACATCTGATTTTTATGAAGAGAATCTATTTCTTTATTCATAGCAATTGCCCACTGTGCTGACTTTTCACATGTGACTGCATCATTATAACTGGAAGGTTCTGTACCGATGGATTCCGCCACATTGAGTGCATAAGAAACCAAACTTGCATCTGCATAACGCTGAGGAGGTTTAATCTGTCTCCTCTCTCTTCCAGTGGCAATGCTATATTACTGCTCTTGAGATACATCATGAGAATCTTGTACCTCAATACGATTGTCCTGGACTGAAGTACCTTCCATAGAATTACTAGGAGCCTACACCTGAAACTCCACCTGAAACTCCACCTGCTGCTCCACACCGTGATCTCTTTTACCACTTGACTCCTCCTTTTCCCGGGAATTGTTGGTGGATCGAAGCATGGATGACTCATCAAAAGTCACATCTCTGCTATATATGAACTTGGGTGATTCTGGGTCAGGACACCACAACTTGTATCCCTTCACCCCTTGGCCGTACCCCTGAAATATGCATTTCTTCGCTCTGGGTTTAAGCTTCCACTCATTAACATAAGCATAAGCAGGACAGCCAAACACTCGTAAGCCTTAGTAATCAGCAGGAGAACCAGACCATACTTCCTCTGGAGTCTTCAGCTCAATGGCTGTAGACGGAGATCTATTCACCAAATAGCATGCAGTATTTACAGCTTCAGCCTAGAAGTCTTCACCAAGCTCAGCATTTGATCTCATGCACCGAGCTCGCTCCAAGAGAGTTCTATTCATCCGTTCTGCAACTCCATTTTGCTGTGGTGTGCGTCGAACAGTGCGGTGTCTCACTATTCCTTCATTTTTGCAGAACTCGTCAAATTCACCTGAGCAATATTCCAAACCATTATCCATTCGGAACCTCTTGATCTTTTTCCCTGTTTGATTTTCGATCAAGGCTTTGAATTGCTTGAAGGTGACAAGCACTTGGTGTTTGTGCTTTAGAAAATACACCCAAACCTTTCTTGAGTAATCATCAATAAAAGTCAACAGGTATCTATGACCACCCTTTGAGATTGTTGGAGAGGGACCCCAAAGATCAGAATGAATATAATCAACAGTACCTTTGGTTCGATGAATCCCAGTGCTGAACTTTACTCGAGTCTGCTTGCCAAAGACACAGTGTTCGCAGAAGTCAAGCTTTCCAGCACTTTGTCCACAAAGTAAACCTTGCTTGCTCAACACTGAAAGACCTCTCTCACTCATATGGCCAAGCCGCATATGCCATATTCTGGTGGTGTCAGAATCTGGATCAATTGATGATGAAACTGCTACACCACCAGTAACAGTGGTACCATCCAAGATGTAAAGTCCTCGCTCCAAATGTCCACACATCACAGTCAAGGCACCTGAGGATACTCTCAGTACTGCACCTTCACCGAAGTATCGGAAGCCTTTAGTGTCCAAAGTGCTCAAGGATATCAAGTTCTTCTTCATCTCAGGAATATGCCGAACATCTATCAAGGTTCTGACAATACCATCAAACATCTTAATACGGACTGTGCCAATTCCCACGACCTGACATGCGTGATCATTCCCCATTAGCACTGAGCCTAAACACGTATTGTATGTGGCAAATAAATTTCTGGAAGTGCTAATGTGAAATGTAGCAGCCGTATCAAGAATCCATTTCTCGCTGACCTGCGATTCTGATACTGCTAAAACTATTTCGGCATTTTCAGAAGACTGTGAATCGACCACGTTTGCACCATTTTCTGGCTGCTCTGACGATTCAGTCTTATCCTTCTTCTTTGGACAATCTTTCTTCATGTGCCCAAATTTCCTGCAATAGAAACATTGAATTCTCTTTCTGGACTTTGATTTGGAGTAATTCCTGCTTGAACTACCACTACC
Source organism: Heritiera littoralis (assembly GCA_031772115.1). Taxonomy (NCBI): domain Eukaryota; kingdom Viridiplantae; phylum Streptophyta; class Magnoliopsida; order Malvales; family Malvaceae; genus Heritiera; species Heritiera littoralis. Next base: position 707,418 of record JAPDPK010000142.1, on the reverse strand, counting down.
ATTCTTTGTTTTGGATCTTCCCCGAGTGGCCAGACCTTCACCTTGATTGTTGTCAACTGCCTTGCCAGTAAGTTTCTTCTTTAACTCAGTGGAACCCAAGGCACTTTTAACACCGTCAAGAGAAATATCATCACGACCATATAACATCGTATCAACAAAATTCTCGTACGATGGTGGCAACGAACACAGCAGAATCAAGGCTTGATCTTCATCATCGATATTAATATCGATATTTTTGAGATCCATAATAATGGTATTAAAAGTATCTAGGTGCTGGTGTATGGGCATACCTTCCTCCATTTTTAGGGTGTAGAGCCTTTGCTTGAGGTATAACCGGTTTGTCAACGTTTTTGTCATATACTTGCTCTCTAGCTTGAGCCACAAACCTGGCGCGGTGGTTTCATCCGCTACCTCTCGTAAAACTTCATCTCCAAGGCTGAGTAGGATTGCACTATGTGCCTTCTCCATAACCTCGTTCTTCTGATCGTCTGAAAGTGTATCCGGTAATTTGTCTATACCAACTAGAGCTTTCACCAAACCTTGTTGAACTAGCATCGCTCGCATCTTGATGCGCCATAGACTGAAGCTATTCCTTCCGGTGAACTTCTCGACTTCATATTTGGTCGATGATGTATTTGCAGCCATCTTAGTCGTCTCGTACAACGTGCTCTGATACCAGTTTGTTGCGCAGCGTGGCTAAAATAGACTGCAAACAATTCACCAGGACTATGCACCAAGAAATAAAATGCAAGAAATATAAAGCAACAAGGACACACGATATACGTGGTTAGGCTTATAAGCCTACGTCCACGGGCGAAGACAACGAGAAATATCACTATAGCAAGAAAATGAAGATTACAAGTGTTTTACACTCCACCTCACTGAGCTCTTCCCGTAAACCAGAGAACAGAAGTTCTCAAAATAACCCAACACTCTCTTAAGCTTTTGCTCACTCTCGGCTATTGCTTCTACTTGCTTCCGCGCCTTGCAATGCAGCATCCAAGCTCCATTTATAGGCGAACGAGAACGGCAAAAGAGGTGCCATGAATTAAATACTTCATGCACCAAAGTCTTGTCATTTAGTTGGGAGTGTGGAAGCCGAAATCAACAAAGGAAGCTTGACCGAAATGAGGCTGCCAACTACAACATTAAAGTTCTTTTGAAAGTGGGAGCCGAAATTGTTGAGAACCGAAAACAACTCCATTAAGGCAACATGAAAAACAATAAATGCTTGAGGTGTTGCCGGCTTGAAGACTCAGAAAATGTCATGTTGACTTGGCATTTTCCAAGTCATTATAACACTATCTGTTATAGACTCATCACTCACGACACATCTATGGTAATGAATAAGAATAAGTAGCACATGGAGACTGCAGTCTGCCAGTTGATTTCTAGAGCCTTCACCATTTGAACCCACCAAATAATTGAACGGTGACAACACAAAGTTTGCTGCAAGCATAAATGCATGAATGTTATCAGAAACAGTTTCTAGTGAAACAAGCCTGGCAGTATTGCACACAGACTAGGAAATGGTATTGATGAGAGCATCAAGGAAAACACCATACCAGCAGCAGAACCAACTCTTTGTAAAATACCAGATTGACTTTCTTCAGAAAAAATAGAATAAGAAGCAGAACTACTCGAGGGAACACGAGGTCGCATTATATAATTGAGCAGCAATCCGCGAACCACCAAACTAGCCAGCAAACTTTCCTGCGAAGGAAAGAATGAGCATGCAAAATTTGAAAATTTTGGAACAAAAAATAAAGCTATGGTTTAATTTGTAACCTGACACATTGCTTCATCAATAGAAGGATTCACATCTTTAGGCCCTGGGGATGGTCCAGAAAGAAGTTGAGTAGACATCGAAACAAGCATGAAGTTGAGCAACTCCTGATGTAGAAGAGATGTAGTTGGCGTATCGAGGAAAATAATGAACATTAGGATAAAATTAAATAGAAATGCCAATGTTAGAAATACATTATTAAGCCATGGTGTACCTTACATCTATTGAACCAAGAAAAGTAAGCACGTTGTGCATTACAAAATTCTCAATGCTTTGATCTGCACATTAGAAACAAAAAAATTCTGCTCATGATGCTATTTACCAATAAAATAACAGCTTGCAAGTTACTTAGTTACAGACTTCAATTTCAAAATTGGTAAACAAATATGATGAATGTTCAAATATTCAAATATTTACGTGTCATGAAATCCTTAGGCACCGGTTCATTTTCATGAAGAGACAAACATAACTCCTCGATGTTGTCTCTCTGCGAATTCTCAATTATGTACTTCAAAAACACAGATGAAATATACACTGCATTAACAGCCTTCATATAAACCGGTGATGGAGCATCGGAAGTTTGAATTGCCTCTTGTAAACACCATGACAGGTGAATAAAAATCTTTGCAAGGTTCCTAGAATGGCGGTTGTTTTGTGCTGCACATGAAAGATCCAGCAAAAGCATAATGTAAATATTTGAAACAAAATCAGCGATCTTAAAATAATAAAGAGAATTTTAAATCAAGTTGTTGAGAGTTACAAATTCGAATTCACAACATAATCATTGAATTTGGAAATTGATCAATAGAATCCACGTAGCTTTGTGTTGGTAAGTATGGAAACTGAGTATGATTTCTTGATAGAGCCATCAACTTAGTAAGATGAATTATCAAATTACAAAAAACAAATATCTTATATAATTTTGAGATATTTTGAGATCGTCTAGTTTTAGTAAATAAATTTCCTAGCACTATAAGATTCAAGCAGAAGCTCTAATCTCCAACTCTCTCCAATCAGTCTTTCATCTACATATAAAATCACTACATAAGCACTCCAATTTAAGGTTGAAAAGTACGCCAGCAAAATAACAGAGGTAGTCAAAGTCTTCTGAACATTATTTACATTATGCTTTTGCTGGATATGATAGGATAATATATAAGATTAAAAATAGGATTGGATTATATAATATCATATTGTCTTATGTTTACTGTGTAAAAAGATTAAAAATTAAGATAAGTTTTATATATTTTCATCAAATTTGTTATGTATAAAATTGAAAATACGATAATGATAAAAAATCCTCTCATGTAAGTAAATATAATTTAAATTTATATTTTTTTCTTATAAATATAATTCAGATTTTTTTTCATTATGTTTTTATTAAAAACGATATTTTAACATTTAACTCAAACATTTGGTGAGACTTGAGGATGCTGCAAGATCCTAGTTAGTCTGCTCAAGGGACTGCGGAATTGCTTTTTGCACTTCTGTAGTCCTGTTTTTCTTGGGCAGGGCTGGCCTATTACCAATGAATTAATTTGTCTTTAAAAAAAAATGTTCAGCATTCATTTATCTATATGCTTATCTTAGATTTGAACCATTCCTCCTTTACTCTTGCTAGAAATACATTGAAGCCTGACTCAATTTACATGGAAGACATATATATGCATGCCATTTATTATGAGATGAGGCTTGACACTTTCTTAGACAGGAAAGAACTTCAATACAATTGGTGGATACAAAGGTTTCTCAATTGTTAACTGATAGAATGTAAAAAGAAAAGCATCTTTTAAGTACAAGGATTTTGATTTCAATGTTCAAGTTCCAGCCCCTTGCATAGTCTTTAGTTGATTTTAATTACTTTTATTATGTTAAATTTCATTGTCTTATCTGTTTAAGTCAATATGACTAGCCTTGGGAGTGAAATTACATCATCTTTCTTTATGCCGCATGCTTCAATGATCATTGTAGTGTCTAACCAAGCAGATGAGTTTCAACACCTTTAGGTGGACTGAGGCAAATTTAAAATGAATTTCGGAGAGCAAGTTGGTATGGTAGGAATTGATGGTTTCATTTTTTTTTGGCTTTTGTACTGTACTTTTTAATTATGTAAGGTCTTGTATCTCCATTACTGAAGCCGTAAGATTCCACTCTCAGGAAATTCATACCTAGCGAGCAGAACAGAAGCCGTGAAAATCAAGTTCTCCGATTCTTCCTCCATGCATAATCTGCACATCTTTCCAAACACATCAACCAAGAAACCCACACACATACAAGAAAACTAGAAGACCGAGATTCACAATGATATTCTTCTGATGAATAAATCCCGTGATAAATTGTTCTTAGTTTGCCTGACAGGACAAGATGTAATATTGTAAGGTAGCTCAGTCGTGTACAGTACAAGATGTAACATTTCCCAGAGTCGCGCATTCGAGATTCATAATGCAATTCAATATAGGTGGTTTCATGTTAAACAAGAGAGAAAGTTGTCAGTTTATTCCAAAGATGTAGAAATAATCGGCAGGTTTGGCAGTTGTCGGTATGGAATAACAACATAAGCAAGCTTCAATCATTACAAGCCATACTGGTAAGCAAAACGACCCACACATACCACACCATATAAGCTGCTTAGACTTGTTTATTACAGGGTTTTCTATATATACTAGGTTTTAAGACTCAATGCAGAGGCAAATGCCAATTTCATGCTGCAGCATCAACTGCTTGACCACCACCTTCCTTGTGCAAAAAATTTTCAAGATACTCCTTCCTGCAACAGAAATAAACTGTTTATGATTCCGTCAAATGCTTTATACCAGCAACATGAAGACAAAGTAGAGATTCTCATCACATTAGAAGGAAGAAACATACCTTGCTGGAAGATGATCATGAGGACGATTGTATGGAGTCCAAATTGGATCACCGACAAAGAGCCGCATTGCCTACATGGATAAATTTGTGAGGGAATCTCTAGGCTTATAATTCATGCTAAGACAAATCAATATAATAAAAGTTGTAAAACTACGTGCACTCACCTTCAGCCACATTTTTCTACACTGTTTAGACACCATTCATCCTATGTTTTGATATCTGTTACTCATTTATTTCTGGGCATAACTGTAATTTTGTTTGGTTTTTTACTCTGACCTGAACTTTGGCACGTGGGGATGCACTCTTTTTCTTCTCTCACCTGACTCAGCTTCTTCTACTCTCACTCGTCGAGTCTCTTTCTTCTTCTTCTCCATTTCCTTGGAGAAAAACCAGAGATTCAGCCCAAAACCATGGCGAATTGCCGTCTTCTCCTACCCCTCTCTCATCCCCATTACACAGACAACTTTTTTATTTTGTCCTGCATCTTCTCCCAACCCTCTCTCATACCCATCCACTACCGATTGGGGCGGCAAATCTGAAGTAGGATCAGGATTTGAGTCAATAGTCTTTCGGGTTTTCAAACCCGGGTTGGGATTTAAGTCGGACTGAGTTAAAGTAGGCGATTGGATTGAGTTGTGGTCTAAAAGTTCTTCATCTATGGTATGATGTCTTCAGCTTCTTCGGTGTTTCTACTCTTTTTGACAATGAAGAAACTTGCAAGCAGAGGCTGCACTCTCATTTTCATCATTTACCATAGCAGTATAGAAGTGTTTGGTCTTTTTGGTTACATCTATCTGCTTTCAAATAGAAACACCCTTTTTCCAGGGCAATGTTATCTTGCTTGCAGGTAAGTGACAGTAGAACTATAATTATTTTTACTACTATTGTCTTTGTTTTGATTTTCTATTTGGAGTGACTTCATAACATGAGCATCTTTTGATATGGAAAAAAAAAGTTATTAAAGATTTTGTGCTAAGAAATGGAATTGATTTGTGAGTTAAGAGGGCCTATCGAGCAACTTCTCCATGATATGGATGAGCTAAGAAAATCAATTCATTATTCATTTCTTTGAGATGATAAATTCAAGATAAGTAGATATTGTTTAAACTCCTGTTTTAAGATCGCTTTGCATTCTCTTTTATCAAATGGTATTCTTTTAACTAATTACATTGAATTTAAATATATATTAAAGTTGATGTCTAGATTCATTTTATACATTTTCATTTATTACTTTATTTATTATTAAGAATTTCAGGAAAATCAATTTATAAATAATGATAAATTTGTTTTAATACTGACATTTCCCAACTTCTTTGGGTTCTACCAATACACTTTTAATTTATATATTTTATTTTAATATATATGCTTATGAAAAATTTTGTGTATATTTGGAAAGAAATTTTTGCTTATATTAACGTATGTTTTCTATGACTGGGATTTATGATCTAATTTCTATTTAAGATATTTTTCTTCCAAACTATTTTTTTTTCAAATTTCTTGATTTCAGAAAGATTTTTTTTCTTGATTAATTGTTGGATGGGTTTGGAGATGAAAAAGCTGAAATCTTTTTAATGTGAAAATTTTGAGATTTTCCTTTTTTAATGTATATATTTTTATGGTAGGATATTAAGAAGGTCTGGGAAATCAAGTGAAACTGAAGGTGGAGCGCTAATGCCACAGCTAAACTTCAAGATCAAATGATATTATTTTTTTTATTGACCTTGATTATAAAATTTGGGATAATTTTATCATTATATTTTTTATTCTTCTAAGCATTTGAGGTTGTTTGATCTTTAGTTAAAAAGGATTGTTAAGATTATGCAATCTTAGGCTTTCTTTAACAAAATTTTCTTTAGCAAAACTGTTTGCGATTATCCTACTTATTCACATGTTATTGGTTCTTTACAATTTAGATTTGGTTTCGAAAAGGTGAGAAAACAACGGTGTACGTTGATATTGGATTATTAAATGGTGATGTCAATTATACAACTTTCGCCACTCCAATTCTAAGAGAACAATTATGAGAGATGATCAAAAGTGTGATGTTTTTTGGGATGCTACTATATTATGTAATGTACTTTTGGGATGCATACATGTCTGCTTGAATTTTTGTTGGGGTTTTAACTATATGCATTGTAATTGCAAATGAAATAGAATTGTTGATTTACACATATCATATTTAAAGGTATGCCTCGCTGCATTCATTGTTTGATTATATGAACTGAGCTCAGACCATTGCAATTTTTTTTTTAAGATTAAATATTCTAATTTATAGGAGGACGATAGAGTTGGCTTAAATAGGGTTTTAAGCAGTGAACATGTAATATATAATGCATTAAAATTGAATGACATTTTATTGGTACGGCTTGTTCTAGGTTTAAAGTTACTGAGAATTATTGGAATTTATATATCTGATTGCAAACTATCGAGACATGAGGCATTAGATATCTTATAGTCTTCTCTTAATCATTTTAACTTGAACTCCAATGAAGCTTTTGGAAGAACATGTATAAACAGAAACTTTTGTTGCTTTATTCTACAAACATGCATTCAAAGTAAAAGAACTGAGGTTTACAGTGGTAACTGGTCACTTCAAATGCCCATGATTGGAACTTACTCTACATGTGAAGAGACTTGGGATGCATTCTTCTACTTTTCCTATATCATATACAAAAGTGCATGTAGAGTAGAAGAATGTATCCCAAGTCTCTTCACATGTAGAGTAAGTTCTGGAGATTCCTGATGATATAGCCATTGGCATTTGAAGTGACCAGTTACCACTATAGACCTTAGTTCTAAATCTATAGTTGTGTCAAAATCAATTGACATCTTTGTTGCATTCTAGATATTTAGTTACTTTCTTATGTACTTGAGAACTCTTGGTATTTTTTATGTGCAACTGATTAGATCTTTTTAATCTAATCATTCTCGGACTCTTGGACTTTTCTATTTCACTGTATCTTTCTCCTTTATTTTTCTCATTCCCGCAGTATTGCGCGGGCATTATACTAGTACCAATAAATACCTGTAAAAAATTTTTAGGATCACAAGAAATGCCAAAGAAACTATAATTATGCTCTATAGGTAACAGTAAACCATGTGAAATAACCAGAAGCATAATGGAAAACAAAAAAGAATGAACGTGTGCAGTTGACAAGGAGGCTAAAAGAAAGCAATCAACCTTTCAAACCTGTCAATAAAATTAATGATGATACCCATATTGATAATCAGATCACAGAGACAAAGAGCAAAAAAGAGTCACTTGTGCAGTTCACAAGGTGGGAGACCGTGAGTGGCAGGATACGCAGCAATCATCTTTTGCAAACATTATCAAACTTTCACACTAATTTATTAAATGAAAGTCAAATTAAATGAATGAGGAGAACCTCCTCCAGCTGTTCAATGAAAGTCTGCTTTCCGGGCAAATAGACAGGGGAAGGAGGGTCGTTGAGTACCTTAATATAGTTGTCTGTATCCAGTGTAAAGCGATGATAAATTCCAGCAGGTAAGACAATCATGCCTCCTTTCTTCACCCACACGCGAATCCATCGATCATTGTGATCCCTGACATCAAAATAACCTTCACCACAAAATAAACATTTAGAAAGCCAGAAATTAGTAAGAGCAGTGACTATCAGTATATAAAATAGTCAGCACATAACCTTACCACTTCCTGCCACAGAGTAACGAATCTCCTCATCAGTATGAAGATGTTCTTCAAAGAAATTTTTTATCTTCTCTTCGTAATTTGGCAGCTTCTCTGGGCAAACCTCGCAGAAGTCCTTAAGAAAAAGAGTCTCTCGTGAATGCAAGCATGTAATACAATTAGATTATAGGTTATTAAGAGGAAAAATAGCAGAATCAGAATCTTTAAACAAGTACTACTTAAATGACACAGAAAGAAAGTAAAGGAAAAACTATTAAGTCCTTTTGAAGCTGCTATTATTCAAATATCCAATCATCCAATGGTATTCAAAACAGAATAAATCAACTACAAATTGAAATTCTTTGATGGTTAACCAACCCTACTTATGAGCATTAAAACAACTCCCTAGATTAGGCTTAACGCCCAAAATGATCCATTTTTTTGAATTGGAATAGAAGGAAATAAAAAAGGTACACACCATGTAGGAGTAACCACGCTCGTCACGAATTTTCTTCAGCTCCTCATCAGTTTCATAGTTATCAGCATCTAATCGCCAACTGAGTACTCCAAGTTCTGCAAGGTAAACATGACTGCCAACAATAAGTAAAATGTCAAAGGTATTTATGATGACCTAATAACTATTGCTCCTCATCTGAGATATTTACCAGCAAGTTGATCCAAGGATACAAATTCCTTAGGCTCCCGATGATGGGGAAGCCTCTGATCTTCGTCACTATCATCCATGTACCATGCTTGAATTACTTCCTCCCTCTGTATAACTCAAAAATTAGAGGCATAACAAAAAACTGCTTTTATTATTCAATCTTTCTTGGAACATATATTGCAATGTAAAACCAAAGAAAACCCAACAATCAGCATTAACCTTTTCACACACCCTTCCCCAGAACTTAGTTCTACTTACTCCACGCAACACCAAGTTGAAGACAAGAATGGGAAGACAGGAGAATGAATTGATTCAGCAAAGTTTAGCATGTTCAATATCACATCTAGTCTTGCAACAATGCATTGTATTTGTAAGTAATCATTAAGAATTCTTAAAACATGACGGAACAAGCCTATCCATAAAATCCTTGGTTCAACTACTTAAAATCCTCAATTCATTCTTTAAACATGACCCCAAAAATTGAATTTTTGACTTCTAATATTTGAAATAAAAGATATATCAAGCAATATACAAAAAGCATAAATGTTAACAAAACATGATATGATTAAAATAACTTACGTAAACATAAGAGCAAAGTGTTTTTGACGATCGGAATTGAGCCCACCAACCAAAAGGAGCAAAAAGTTACATAGATAACTGAAATAAAAGCCAGTAGCTTTTGCAATTCCATGGATTTTTTTTAAATTAAAAATCCTTTTAATTACCAGCTTAAAAGACCCACCACAAATTCATCAGCTTCTTAACAAAGAACCAATAAAATCCAATGCCAACCAGTTAAGATAACACTATCTCCACAAACAGTTATAAAAAGATAGAGATAAAAACTGATCATACAAAATTTTCTCGGGAAAACTAATGATGAAATATAAAATTTTTTCAATGAAACAAATAAATTACCTTGTCTGAAGCACCCATGTTTCACAGCTTTTTTTTTTCAGTTTCGGGCAAAAATTTTCTCGTTTCTTCAATAATGGTTCGATGCAATGCTATAAGGTGGAGAATTTGCGAAAGGGTTTAAAATTATCCCGATAGTGAATATAGAAAGATCAATATGCCCTTATATTCAATTGGGCGTGCGGTAAAGAATCATTTAAAATATGAGTTTGTATATGATGCACTGACAGTGTATAGTTTCTATATATTGTCAATACATCAGAAGCTGACATCTCATCAATAAGTTCTTATTGGCAAATTAAAAAAAATTTATTTATATTTGCATATAAGAGCCTATTGATGAGGTGTCAACCTCTGGTGCATTGACAGTGTATAAAAACTATACACTGTCAGTGCATCATATATAAATCCTTAAAATATTGTCTAGATTAATTGAATCCGCTGGTAAGGAGAAATATTGTCCAGATTAATTGAATCTGCTGGTAAGGAGAAATATTGTCCAGATTAATTGAATCGGTTGGTAACGAGAGTATGAGAGAAACGTATGAGTGAAGCGCTTTATGGTCATTATACATGGGGAGGTGGTGACTGTGAATGACTAGTCCGCTCGGTTTACTTTTTTTTTTTGTGGAAAATGGTACTTCATAAAAGATAAAAATGAAAATACAAAACAAACATCCCTAAGAGTTCAAACGTAGGTTGTTAACAGAAACATTAGACTTTGAACAGCTAACAATACGTGGGAATGTAATTCCCATTCTGTCTACTAATAATATTACATTAAGATCTTCAGGAGGATCTTCAAAAAGAGAGAAAGGAGTAAGCATTGAGACACCCTTCTTTGCCATTGCGTCCGCAGCAGCATTGGCCTCTCTATATATGGGTATAAACTTCACGTTTGGGATCCTTCTCATCAACAACTTGCAATCATTGACCAAAGACCAATAAGTATGAGTTTTGGAAACTCCAAATTCGACAAACCTTGTAATAACATGGGAGTCCACTTCAATTTCCACATTGGTGAAACCCTTTAAACAAGGATATTAATCCCATCTCTAAGCCCCCACGATTATGTGCAAATGCTTGTGGTGTGGCCTAAATTTCTTAAGTATCCGCAAATCCAAATTCCATTATGATCTCGGATGACCCCTCCACCTCCCGCCGGTCTGGGGTTACCTTGGGAAGCACCATCAGAGTTGAGCTTGATACAGGAAGGAGGTGGGGATTGCCATCCAATATTGCGAATAGAAAGGTTGCTCAAATTAAATTGAGGACCAGTGATGGCCCAATACTCTTTAATAGATCTTTGCACCTTTTCGCACCACCTGCCTTGACTTTCAGCCACGTTTTCAAAATGATATGATTTTTTTGTATCCAAATATTCCATATCACAAAAGCAAAAACAATATTCCTTGGGATATTTGAAAAGCTGGAGGTAGATTTGAGGCTACAGTTAAAATAGATCCACTGGGAAATCTCCATGGAAAAGAAGCAAATTGCATCAGGAGGAACTTGTATTAAGTTCCAAAGTTCTTTAAATTCAATGCAGTCCCTAATACAATGAATAGGGGACTCGATGTGTTCATTGCATCTCAGGCACATTTCTTGGATGTTCATACCTCGCTTGGATAAAATTTCCCTTGTTGAGATTTTGTTGTGTTTACAAAACCTTTGGGAGGATGGGAAGTTTCCAAATCGTTTTCCAGTTTCCTTCTTTAAATGATTCAAGTTCCTTTAACATCCTATAGGCTAAGCCTAAGTTGAATTCCCCTGTTTGAGAAAATTTCCAAGCAATAGTATCCTCCCTATGGCCTTGCATTTGAATTGGGATAGCTTTAATGACTTCTTGAATCTCTTTCGGAACAGAGAAATTTGGGTGCTCCAGATTCCAGGTATTATTCTCTGAGACAATATCCTTGACAGCCATGTCTTCAATAATTTGTAGTCTGGGCTCGTGTATAATTGTGTCAAATGATCCCAATCCAGTCCAGTCATCATGCCAAAGGGATGTTTTATCTCCTGTTCTGATGGCCCAGCAACAACCTCTTTTGAGGAGTGGAAAACCTTTGCAAATCCCCGTCCAGACATTGGATTTGTTATTCTTTAGAGTGGTTCCATTCCTTATATATTTAGCTTTGAGAACTTTGGTCCAGATGCTTTCCTGCTTTTTGAGCATTCTCCAACCCAATTTAATCATATTAGCTGTGTTGAGTTTCCTCATTTCTTTTAAACTAAGACCTCCCTGTTCTTTGGGTGAAGTAACAACATTCCAATTGACAAGGTGGATCTTCCTTTGATTTTTCGAGGAACCCCAAAGAAAGTTTTTGCTTATCTTGTCAATTTCATCACATATCTTATTTAGGATAGGTGCTCTTTGCATAAAATATATGGGGATAGAGTTTACCACCGAATTAAGAAGTGTAGTTCTTCCTGCAAATGAAAGAGTCCTAAATTTCCAGCTAACCAATTTGTTCTTGACTTTGTCTAGGATAAATATGAACTTGTTGTTTCTTTGTGTGCCAATTGGAAAACCTAAATATTTTCCAAGTTCTTCAACATGTGGAGAACCCATCAAGTTGTTGATATGTTCCTTCTTCTAATTGTCAATATTGTTAGAAAACAGAATACTAGACTTTCCAAGGTTAACCACTTGTCTAGATCTTCTATAGAATTCCTCAAGAACTCTTTGAATAGAATATGCTGTCTTCTCTGTGGCTTTTCCAATCAACAGAAGATCATCGGCGTAAAAAAGGTGGGAAAGAGGGGGGCCACCCCTCGAGAGCCTAATTTCTTCCCAATTGCCTTTCTCGCTTTCTTCAAGAATCATTCTTGACAAGTATTCAAGACAAAGAATGAATGTGTTTGGGGAAAGGGGTTCACCTTGTCTTATGCCCCTTGTAGGTGTAATTTTTGAGCCTCTTTCCTCATTTACAAGAACTGTAAAATTGACTGTGGAAATGCATGACATCATCAGATTGACCCACTTGGCAGGGAATTGAAAGTAAATCAAGACTTCCCTAATGAAATCCCACTCAAGTTTGTCATATGCCTTTTCAAGATCTACCTTGACCATCATGAAACCTTGCTTACCTTTCTTATTCCTAAAAGTATGAATGATTTCATGTGCTATGATGACATTATCTTGTGGTCTTTGACCTTTAATGAAACTTGTCTGAACCGAATTGATCCAATGTGGAAGGAAAGGTCGGATTCGATTCACCAGGACCTTTGTAATAATCTTGTAAATGGTGTTGCAAAGGCCAATTGGTCGAAATTGGGTGATCTTTTTCGAATTTTGGACTTTAGGGATCAAACATATGAAGCTTTCATTAACAATTTTCAGAATTGAACTCTTCTCGAAAACCTACTTAGTGAAGTGGAAAATAGATTTTCCTACAATGTTCCAGCATTTTTGAAAGAAGATAAGATAAAGGCCATCAGGACCAGGGGCATTGAAAGGTTTCATCCCTTTAAGTGCTTGATAAACTTCTCCCATAGTGATTTGTTTACTCATTTGATCAATTTGCTCACATTGAGTTTGTTTCCAATCCTACTACTGAGTGTCAACTTTCTAAGGCTATGATCATGTGACGTTTCGAAGAGTTTCTCAAAGTGTTCTCTTACCAGAGTTTTGATGCTATCAACATCATAGACCCAATTGCCAACCGAATCTTGAAGGGCCAAGATTTTGTTGTTTCTACGTTGTTGAATAATTGTTAGGTGGTAAAATCTTGTGTTGGGGTCTCCATCTATAATTCTATCCACCCTAGCCTTCATTGCCCAAAGCTCTTCCTCTAAGTCAAGCAAATGTTTATAATCTTTTGTAAGTTCATCCTCAAGTTGTTGGAGCTAAAGGTCTTGGGAATTTTCTTGAGCTCATTGAATACCATCAAGACGTGCTCTTATCCGTTTTTTCTTCCAAATGATATTTTCATATACATGTTTATTCCAAGGCTCGATGACTTTCTTAAATTTTGGTATCGCCCTAAGCAAGATATCATCTATTTGTTCCCATGTATTTTTGACAATGTTGTTGAAATCCAGATGTGAGAACCACATTGTTTCGAACCTAAAAGGTCTAGTGCCAAATCTATGACTTGAAGGGTTTGAATCAAGGAGCAGGATTGTGGTCGGAATGGACTTTAGTGAGGTGAAACACAATAGCATTTGGGTGGTTGATTTTCCATTCACTGTTTGCTCACATTCTATCAATTCTTTCTCTAATAGCTCCATTATAACTTTTATTTGTCCAAGTGAACTTGTTTCCAACATAACACATGTCAATCATGCCACAATTTGACATACACTCATGATAAGCCTTTGCTTTAAAAGGTTTGATGGGTCTGCCGCCAAGCTTTTCCAAATCAATTAACATCTCATTAAAATCTTCCATCATAATCCAAACATGGTTGTGAGATGAAGCGAAATTTTCAAGTTCTTCCCATAACATTTTCCTTTTCTCAAATTTGGGACAAGCATAAATGGCTGATAAAATCCAACAATTTTGAAATAAAACATTAAAAGAGATAGAGTGGGAGGGAGTCGATTCAATTACTTGGGCTAATGCATGGATTACCTGCGAGCTCCATTGAAGTATATTAACCGTAACCTCTTGTGAATGCCATAGAAGCCATATTCCACCGGAGAAACCTTTTGCGTCCACCTGGAAAACATTATCAAACCCAAGAGACTTGCTCACATGCTCAGCTTTTTCGTCCGATATCCTTGTCTCCACGACAATCGCCATACATGGATTATTAATGAGCAAAAGGTCCATAAAAGCTTGGCAGAAGTTAGGGTTTCCTGCTCCCCTAGCATTCCAGCATAAGATCCCCATTAGATAGATGTCAATAGGAAGCTGATTGAGCAACCAGTTTGCCAAGTCAGGATATTCTTTATATATCCCCGATGGCATCTTGCACAACATGCTTGCTACATGGTGCTGGTGCGGGATGCACAGAATTAAGTGATCCTCTTGGTTCCTCTTGTCCATCTAAGCTGGCCAAATAAGGATCCAGACTGGGTTGATCATTGGCAGTGATTGAAGAAAGAAAGCCTTATTGATCTCTCTTTGGAGCGAGAACCTCCTTACTGTGTCCAATGGAATCTGTGTTAAGGACACATCCTTTCATATGGGGAGGTTCATTATCTCCTTCACCTTCACTTCCTTTGGATGAATGAACTCCTTTAGGGGATGTGGATCATGTAGCAAGATGATCAAGTTGTTCAAAGCCTTCGCAATTTCCACTTCTCCCTACCCTTCCTCCTATGGTCGAACTTTGAGTAGGATTTCCATAGCTTGTGAATTTTTATCGATTTCCTTTCCCTTACGAGATACATATATTCCAGGTTCTTACTCCATTCTTGAATCTCCGCCATGGTTACAACCAGAGTGAGAGTTGGTATCTTTTTTTTTAGGTTTCCTTGTTTTAGCTTTAGGTGCCTCCTTTCCTTCAGTTTGTAAACTCATGAAAAGAAAACTTAAGGAATTATTCATCTGGTTTGGTTCTTTTTGAACAAAAAGTTGTTCTGTTCCATCTTCACGTCTGTTGTCCGTGATGGAAGGTCCAATCCTGTCTAAAAAGGAGCTGCTCTTCACGTGGCTGCTTTTTGAACTTTGTCCTAGATAGTGAGACTTTGTATCCATTGTCCGTTGTTGATGGGACTTTTCAAAACCTTCTGTTACTTTAGCTTTTCCTTTATCTTTTTGGTTTTGACCTCAAAATGCCTTTCGGGTCTTCTTTGCCCGATCTTTGATCTTTCTTCTATGTATTTTTCTTTCTGTTCACGACCATATAAGGACCAAACTCGTCTTCTTCCTTTCCAGGTTCTTCAGTTGTCATATTGAAACTTGTTAACTATTGTTCGTTTCCATTTGGTTGGATTTTGTCTAGTTACAGATTTCTTTCTTGTGACCGACCATTCCGCAAGAGAAGCAGATATTAACCCCTTCATATTGGACTTTTTGGATCAGCTTTCCAATCTTGATTTTTGGCATTAATGGTTTTTCCAAATCAATTTGAACATAGAGCCTGGCATACCTACCTCTTGTGATAAACTCAGTACAAGCATCAACTTTGAAGAGGGTTCCTAGTTGATTTCTAATACATTAAAGGATTTTTCGATCAAAAAATTCAAGAGGTAATCCAAGAAGACAAACCTAAACAGCAGTGGTATTACATTTTAAGTTATCTTCAAGGATAAAACTGGGTTCCCACATCCTCATTGTTAGATAATAAGGACCAATGAACCAAGGCCCTCCATGAATCACCCTCTGGAAATCTTCCATGTTAAAGAATTTGAACACGAAAAAATCGTGACCCAAATTAATGCATTTGAAACTTCCTTTGGGTTTCCATAAGTCCTTGACTTTTGGATATAGATATTTATATCCAACATATTTGCCAAAGGTTTTGACGATGATTGCATTTTTCCAAGGAGACCTTATCCTTTTCTTTTCTTCTTTGGAAAGCAAAATGGTGGGGATGTCGTCTCTGATATCTTCATCATTATCTGAATCTTCGTTTAGAAAATCAGGTTGGCTAATAATGGAGAACTTTGTCTCCTCTTGGTTTCCCATAAGCAATCCTTATTTGAAACTCCCAATGGTTGATTTTCGATCATTACCTGATCTGAGTTTTTAATCTCACCATTTTTCGTTCTTTTGATGCTTCTAGGTCTGAGATCGTCTTCTTCATTTGATTTGCTAGAAGCGTGGCTGCTAGTGTCCATTTTCTAAAGAGAGTTCGGAGCAAATATCTCAAGAGAATTTAAGCAATCCCTTTAGGTCTATTCGCTCCATTTATTTTTAAAGGTTTCACTTTTACATTAATGCATAGGTTAGACTTACGTAAGCCTAGTTCGAATACGAATTAATATTATTTATTTGTTTTTAATGATTTGTAGTTGTAATATTAAAAAGACGTCATGTGTTTGAATATAAGCGCAACAATAATAATGAGATAAAATGTGTTGAAAAGAAAAAATAATCATTACTAATAAATGGTTAGAAGTGAAAGTAGATATTTTTTTTCAGATATTTGGACAGTGTTCGAGTCCTGAAGTTTTCATTATTGAGAGAGCTTTACCGTTTACCATTTTTGGTCCGAATATGATTAATTTCAAATCATAAGAATACATGTGATTATACCTAAAAAAAGGAAAAATGATCATTAAAAACATTATAGTAAAATTTATATATCATTAAATTTATAATTTTTTTCAGTACTTGTAAAATTAATAAACAATTAAATATTACTTTATATCAAATATTATTTTTAATAATTTAAAAACTCAAAATTATTTTTACAACAAATAATAAATTTATTTTTAAATATTTAACAATTAGTTTTTAATATATTAAATGAATAAATAATTTTAAATTTTGAAAAATAAAATAAATAATTTTAAATTTTTAAATAAGCAATTAATAAAATTTAAAAAAATTTTAAAAAAAAGAAGTTTAAATTAAGAAAATTATCTCGTCAGTGGTGGGATTTCTTACTAGACCCAAAAGAATCCATTTAAACTTCACTCACCAACACAATGAGATTAGTATTCTCACCATGTTGGGATGCCACCCAAACACATCTATCCGTGCATTTACGTGGCATGTATAGCTTAGATTGCACTAGATCGGAGGATTAGTGCAATAGTGCAATCCAAATTTACCTATAAGCACTCATATAATCCTATTCTCATGCCGATTTTAGTTTTTTTTTCACTTCATTTTAAAGGTTTTTTTATAATATTAATACTTCATAATATTAATTTAACAGATAATACATGACAAATTAATAAAATTATTTAATTTTTTTTAAAATAGGATTCTTTTTATTGAATGTACAATGAGGAATATGAATTCGAATTTTGTACTTAGTCCCTTTTAAAGAGGGATAAGAGTTGCTAGGCCAAACTGGGTTATTAATAGGATACTTTCATTAATAAAAAAGATTTGCTTATTCAACCAACAACTTATCGATTAAGTAGTTAAACAAAAGTTGTAACATATTGCAAGGCTTGGTTTTGAATCTAAACAACCTCATCCCCCACCTCCAATTATAAAAAAAAAAAAAAAAAAACTGCTTCTTCAGCAATTACATGTTTAACCAAGTCAAGATAATTCCCTACCCAAAATGTCTTAATTACAATTAAGCCCAACCTTTGCAAGCACATTGGGGGTTTGGGTTTGGTTGAAACTTTAGGGTTTCGGTTAGGTTAAAATTAGGGGTTTGGGTTAGTTAGGGTTTGTGCGGTTTGGCAAGTGTTTGGGATTTTAGGATTTAAAGAAGGTTTGAAGTTTTAGGGTTTCAAATGTGTTTCTAAGATTTAGAGTGGTTTTAGGTTTTGAAGAGGGTTTAAGGTTTGGGTTGACCAAGGGCTTGACTTAGGTTCGAAGAAAGTTGACTTCAGTAGTGACTCGGACTTTCTAATTCGGGATTCAAAAATTGACTCCGCAATTATTTAAAATTACTCACTAGAATTAATTCATAAAAGAACAATTAACGAAATTGGGTCCGTAAACGAATATTGTCTAAGCAAAAATAAATTTATCAAAACATTAATTTTGGGTCTTGTTTTAAAATTATATTTTATTCTAATTTGACGTAATTAAAGCCTAAATTGATTATAAAGAAATTTTGCATTGGAATTTTCAAAAAAGAGTCAATTTTTTATCACTAAGAAATTTGAATTTTAGAATCCTGACTAGATAAACTTGAGTTTTACTAAATCTATATTGGTGAAATGAAACGCTTATGGACAAAATTAGGTGTCTAAACTTGTTATCCTCAATAATAGTGCCTTTGGGTAAAAGATCAAGAGCCTTTGTACGTAGCTTTTTTTGTGACTACTAACCATTTCTTCAAGCTCAATATCCCATGTCATAACGTGTAGGTCATGAACCTAATCGCTAGACTTAAAATTCTAGGAGTCGTTACCAATTATTCTATTTTGGTGTAATTGTTCACTTATTCATAACTATAGACAAGGCTTTCAGAAACTATAGGTTCGAGAGTATGGTTACATGTGGGGAATGATTTGCACCCTCACAATGACGATTCTAGATGGTACAATTTAGCCTTAAATTATCCTAATTTTGTATTAAAATTTTATTTCTACCCTTTCTTACCCTTTTTAACTTTATTTTGTAATTTTATTCTGTTTTTCAATTATTTTTATTTTGTTGGAAAAATGAATAATGATTTTTTTTATTGAAATCACCTTTAGATCCCACATTACTTTCACAATAATCTAATGGAACTTCTCACCTAGAAAATTCTTAGGTGCTGCTTATTTGCAATCACCCTAAAACTTCCATCATTGGGACAACCTTTACCCATCTTCATTATTTAGTCTTTTTAAATTATTTTTATTATTTTTATCTTTTAAATTATTTATTAATTTATTTTTATTTATTAAAATAAATGCTTATTATTTTTCAAATTTTCCAATTAAATCATCCATTACTTTGGAAAATTTTAAAAGGAAACTTTTACCTAGAATTTTCTTAAGTGCTACTTACTTGCAGTCACATTAAGGATTTCATCCTTGGACAATCACCATTCATTCATTTATTTATTAAATTTTAATATAATTATTATTTACTTATATAAGTGTTGATTGTTTTCTAAAATACCCTATTAAACCATCCATAACTCTAGAAAAATTTAATAGGACATTCGTACGTAGAAAATCCTTAAGTGTTGCTTACTTACAGTCACCTTAAGATTTTCATCATCGGATAATCACCACTTATTTTTTTCATTTTTTATTTCTTGTTTATTTGATTTATTTATATATTTTTAAATTATTTATATTTTTTTATAATCTAAGAATTCTCTCTATATTTTCCTAAAGGTCATGCTTTCTAAAATTGTAATTCTAAAATCGTATGATACAAACAAGATTACAAATTTACTCATGCAAATTAAACTAAATTCTACAAATACACAAATCATTAACATGCAAAATTAATATTTTAATATACAAATTATATATCATATTAATTAAATTTTATCTAAACTAATTAAGATGCAAACACATATCATTTCTTAAAGCTTTTTATTGAAATATACATCATCATACAAATTGAAATTATCAAATTAAACAATACTAAAAAATTATCAAATTATTATTAGATTATCAAATTATCGAATTAAAATTATCAAGTTATTATCGAATTAAAATAAATTATTTATGTACTAAATTATTATATTATCATGCAAACATTTATTAAATTATCTAATTATTATAATCATGCATTTAATTTAAATAGTAAGTAACAAACCTGGTAATTGTCTTACCTTTTAGCTTGCCTTCTTTCTTTTATTAATCTTTCTTTGTATCTTACTTTTTAATCTCCTTCTTCACATGCCTTTTCTTACTTCAAAGCAAGGATGTAGCAACAGGGTAGGGGTAGATTCTCCCAGGAACGGTAGCAAAAGGTGGCTTGGCGATGATCAGTGATCAGCGACGATGGAGTGGCAAAGCAGCTCAATGGCTATAACAGGATGGTGCGCTAGGCAGACTTAACGGCAATGAGGCTGGCCGGTCGGTATAATTGCGGAGGGTGATAACGATACGTTTAAGATTTGAAGATGTTTTCACAATACAAAGAAAATGATGAATAGCTCATCTATTTCATTCATCTCATCAATATTTACAATGGTTTATATATAGGTTGTTAGTTAAGGAAGCTAACAATCTTCTAGAAAAATACAAAAGGTCCTTCTGCTACCAGAATTCTGTTAACTAATGCATTAACTAACTGTTAAAGATTAGTTTAGCTAAACTAAAACTAATTACAAAGTTTAAATTAGATCAACTCTCATTTATCTGATTAACCAATCTTCTTCTGATATCTATTGCTGCTACTACTTGATTGATCATCATGGTGCTACCATGGTCCCCCCCTCCCCCCGCAAGCTAGAAAGTCTAAATTTTGAACTCCCAGCTTGGACAAGAAACCATGAAAGATAGCAAGATGGGAAGCCTCGGTAAAAATATCAGCTAACTGATTTTCAGATTGAACAAGAAGAAGATGAATGATACTAGCAACAAGTTTCTCCCTTACTATATGACAATCAATATCAATGTGCTTAGCTCTTTCATGAAACACAGGATTTTTAGCAATATGCACAACTGATTGATTGTCACAAAACAACAACGCTAGAGAAGGATGTGGTATGTGAAGATCATGCAAGAGGAAGAGCAGCCACTAAAGTTCACATGTTGCTACTGCTAATGCTCGGTACTCAACTTTAGATGTAGAACAAGACATTGTGCTTTGCTTTTTAGAACACCAAGAAACAAGAGAAGAGCCAATGAAAACATAGTAGCTTGTGATAGACTTGCGAGAATCAATGCATGACGCCTAATTCGAATCTGAGAAACCTTTAAGCTTAAAATTTGAAGATGCAGGGAGAAAAAACCTTGACCAGGAGCAGCTTTAAGATACCTATGAACTTTATGAGCAGCAACAAGGTGATTATGGGTAGGCTTGTTAAGAAACTGAGATAATTGCTGAGTTGCATAACGAATATCAGCTCAAGTAAAGGTTAACTACAATAATTTACCAACAAGCCTCCTGTAAGCTATGATATCTTCCAAAGGTGCACTATTATCATGAGAAAGTTTGGTAGAAGAAGCCATAAGAGAACTAGCTAGTTTACGATTCAAAAAGCCTGCTTCAGAAAGTATACCAAGAGCATATTTTCTCCATGAAATATTGATACCAGTAGACGATCTAGCAATTTCTATCCCCAAAAAACACATAAGAGTACCAAGATCTTTAATCTTGAAAAGATCATGTAACATCTATTTGACTATAGTAATCTGATCAAAATTGTCACTAGCAACGAGAACATCATTAACATAAACAAGCAAAGCTATAAAGAAGGAATCTGAACGCTTGATAAACAAAGAAGAATCAGAGACAGCTTGGGTGAAACCACTTTGCAATAGAGCTGTTGTAAGTTTTGCATTCCATTGTCTGCTTGATTGTTTAAGTCCATAGAGTGACTTGAGCAATTTATAGACCTAATCAGGCTTAGTGACAGTAACTCCTAGAGGAATTTCCATGCAAACTTTCTCATGTAAATCACCATAAAGAAATGCATCATTGATATCCAACAGTTTCAAATACAAAATCTTAGCTGCGAATAAGGCAAGGAGCATACGAATAGTGCTCATCTTAGTAACAAGAGAGAAGGTATCAAAGTAATCAATGTCTTCTTGTTGTGTGTAGATTTTGGCTACAAGCCTTGCTTATACCTCTCAAGTGTACCACCAGTCTTTAACTTTACCTTGTACACCCATTTGCAGCCTATGGCATGCTTACCAAGAGGCAAATCAACAAGCTCCCAAGTTGAATTAGCTTGTAATGCCTGAAGTTCAAGTTACATTGCCTCTTGCCAACAGGCATGTTTGACAACTTGTTCAAAGTTTTGTGGTTCAAGAATTGAGTCAAGAGAATGAGAAAAAATTTATGAGGAGCAATGTGTGAGTAAGATAATACCTAAGATATTAGATGAGGAGAGGACACATCTATAAAAGGTAGTTGATTATTGCCCGGAAGTTCATAGGTGTAATCTTGCAAATAAGAGGTAACCTGTCTAATTCTTGTTGATCTTCGAGGAATAGAAGTATGTTATGGTTGCAGAAGAGAACTTAAAGATAAAGAATCGATAAAAGGAGAATTAAAATCATAATGATCAAAAAAATCTGTTTGAAGGGTTAGTAAAACAAGTGGTGAAGAATTAGAATGATTATGAGAAGGAAACTCTGTTTCATAAAAGATAACATTCCTAAAACAAAATATTTCATGAGAATGAAGATCATATAGTTTGAAGTCGTTAATACCATTTGCAAAACCAAGAAAAATACATTTTCTAGCCCTTGGTTCAAACTTATTGTGGTTGTGAGAAATTGTATATGCAAAGCATAAACATCCAAAAACTTTGATATGATGATACTTGGGAGGAATGTTGAAAAGCAACTCAAAAGGTGTTTTATTATTAATGACTGGTGAAAGGACTCCATTAATCAAATAGGTAGAATGAGCAACACAGTCTGGCAAAAAAAAATTGGTAGTTTGGCTTGAAAATGCAAAGCTTTGGCCGCATTAAGAATATGTTGATGTTTCCTTACCATTCTACTGTTTTGTTAAGGAGTGGAAACACAAGAAGTTTGATGAACAATCTCTTTAGAGGTAAAGAAATCACTCATTCTAAATTCAAATCCTTAATCACTACTAATACACTTAATATTGGTATTGAATTGATTTTCAACAAATATATAAAAGTTTTGAAGAATAGATCTAACTTCAAATTTGGACTTCATTAAAAATAACCATATTGCTCTACTATAATCATCCACAACAGTAAAAAAATATTGAAAACCTGATAAAGATGGATATTTACTAGGACCCCAAATGTCAACTTGTATCATATCAAAACATGAGCTAGTAAAAAGAAGTACTGGCAGGAAATGATAATTTATTTTGCTTTGCATAGTGGCAAGTCTCACAAGCAATATTATCTTCACTAGCATGAATTGAATTATCTATAGAATGTAAGAGTTTAATTCTAGAATTTGAAGCATAGCGTAACCTACAATGCCAAATATTAGAGAAAACAGAAACAGAATTACAAAGAGATGTAGAAGAGGGCTGTTTAAAGCTGGTGATACTATCCATGAACTTCCTTAGCAAAACCAATCATCCTCTTGCTTGGAAGGTCTTGAATGAAACATGTATGAGATTGAAAAGTTAGGGAACAATTATTATCAATGGTTAATTTGCTGACTGAAACTAAATTGTAAAAAAAGGAAGGCATATGAAAAACATTTTTAAAAGTTAACATAACAGAAAGTTTGATAGTACCAATGTGAGAAATAATGGCCTTTTCATTATTTGGGAGTCTAACAGAACAATTTGTAACAGGTTTATAGCTAGTATAAAATTAAAGAGAATGAGCAACGTGATCTGTTGCTCCTGTATCAAGAATCCACACCAAAGAAAGAAAGGGGCTATTACTCGCCATAGTACTCATAAATGGAAGATTAGAAGAAATAGTATTTATAGCAAAAACTTTGTTTGGTTGTGAAGGTTGGGTTAACTTAAGGACTTTATTATACTACTCAGGTGTAAAAACAAATTTATCATTAAGCTGCTATTGAGTCAATGCAACAGGACCAAAGGATTCAAGATCATTCTTCTCAATTGCTTGCAGTGTTGTCCCTACTACTTGATTGACAACAGTTTATCTTTTCTTGAATTTAAAACCAGGTGGATAACCATGTTTCTTAAAACACTTGTTCATAGTATGACCATAAACTCCATAATAGGAGCATTGAGGTATGGTTTTAGATATAAAAAACTCCTTCCTTATTAAACTGAGATGTGCCTCGATTAAAGAATGCTACTGGTTCAAAAGTCTGTGATACAGAACCTCCAGCAAATTGCCTCTCATATTGAATTACCAATGCAAACACTTTATTGATGGATGGAGCATAATTTGTGACCGTATAGTAGCAAAATTATCATTTATTCCTCTTAAGAACCTAATCACATAGTCAGGCTTATGATATGTTCGTACTATGGGAAAAGCTGCACAAAAACACCTAGTTGTGCAAGAACAAGAAGGAATTGGTCTTAAACTCATCAATTCATCCCATAGAATCTTCATATGAGTAAAGCACTTTGTGACTGAAAATGACCTTGATGAAATGCAAAGATCTCTTCCTGGAGCTCTGCAATTCTAAAGTAGTATTCTTGAGCAAATCGATCTTTAAGATCTTTCCAAACTTCAAATGCATTATCGAACCAAATCACACTTTGAGCAATCGATGGACTCAAAGAGCGAATCAACTAGGATAAAACCACGGCATTGCAGCGCTCCTAAGCTGAGTAGAGAGGATCATCCAAAGGTGGAACAATTATGGATCCATCAACAAACTTAAGTTTGTTTTTTAATAATAAAGCCATTTTCATGGCTCAAAACCATGAATGATAATTGGATCCGTTAAGAGGTGTGGAGACTAAGACTAACGAAGGATTTTCATTTAAGTGCAAGTAATATGGGCTTGTTGGTTGTTCTTCTGGCTTTGATTTAGTGTCTAACATTTTGAAAAGTGTTTGGCAGAAAAGAAAATGAAAGAAAATCTGAAAAACTAGAAAAGATTGAAATATGACGTGGCTCTGGTACTATTTCACAATACAGAGAAAATGGTGAATAGCTCATCTGTTTCATTCATCTCATCAATATTTACAATGGTTTATATACAGGTTGTTAGTAAAGGAAGTTAACAATCTTCTAGAAAAATACAAAAGGTCCTTTTGCTACCAGAATTCTGTTAACTAATTCAGTAACTAACTCCTAAAGATTAGTTCAGCTAAACTAAAAGTAATGACAAAGTTTAAATGAGACCAGCTCTCATTTATCCAATTGACCAATGCTCTTCTGCTATCTGTTGCTGCTACTGCTTGATTGATCATCATGGTGCTTTCTGCTACTACTTGATTGATCATCATGGTGCTACTGTGATAGATGTGGCCCCTTTTTGATCGAATTCCTTCATGCATTTATATAACTCTCTAGTTGAATCTTACTACAAGTTTAACTCCTCTCTTCTTCTCAAATTTCATCTCTTTTTTTTATTTTTTATTTTTTATTATGTTTTAATTTTATCCCGGTCTTGATTAATCCTAAACTAATCCCAATTATCTTAAAAAAATTAACCGAACTTATTAATTAAATTATCCTAATCAATTAATCTAAAATATCTTAATAATTAATTTTAAAAAAATCCTAATTATCTTAAAAATCTCTAATTAATTATAATAATCCTAAATTATTCCTAATTTATTAAAAGATCTAAAAAAATTAATTTTAATCCTAATATTTTAAATAAAATTACAATAATAATCAAACTACCCTAATTAATCAACACAACCTATTAAGAACCTAAACAAAATAGGGTGTCTACATCCTATAGTCCCATATTAAGAGCAAACTATATATCTCTACATACAGTCATTGCTTCTACTATAAATGGCTCTCTTACATGTGGTATGCTTGACACTAGTGGTCCCATTATTTCTCCTATTAAATTTCAAATCACCGCTCTGACTTCTTTTTTTAATTTTTAAGTAAAACGCACCATCGAAATTTTCCTTTGTTAGCCTTGATATATATAAGATTTTGATATGATTAAGGAAAACTTAAGTGAATTAAATTTTAAAATCATTTTAGCATATTACTAGCTTCAGCTTAGTTGTCCAATTAATATAGAAATACTGCTAAATGATTTAGAAATTAATTAAGACTCAAATATGCACATCTTAGAATGATTGAAATGATAAATGCATGTTTCATGCTCTTATGATGACCTTGATGAAGTGATTCCTTGTTTAAATTTTCCAAAATTATGCCTTGAACGTTAAAGGTATTGATACCCTTCATAAATATATCGATATTGTTTGATTAAATTTTGGTAGGTTTATGCATGTTATCGATACCCCTATCGTTAGCCTTTGACAGGAGAAAAATGTTTTAGGTATCGATACCCTAGGGTTATGGTATCAGTATCTGTGAGAACTAAAAATTCTATACATATTAAGTGAATATTAAACTTATTGAACCTTATTTGATAGTCGAATTGTAACTTTTCGGTTTATAGTGTAGTGAGCAAGCATTCATACGGATAAGTATGCAGGCCTTAAAGGAACATACACCCACCCATATATATCTGAATCTTTTTACAAATAATATATGGTCTCCGGTAAGACATTTAAATTCATTTAATAATGATTATGACTACTTCGAAAAATGTGCAACAAACCAAAAAATGACAATTTTGTTCATAAGTTATCGGACCAAGTGGTGAAAATAAACTTTGTAGTTTGACTTTAGAGGTCTAACTGAGTAATGTCAAACCCTTAACTCGTCATGTCAAATATTGTATCAAAAAATTTAACGATAGAATCGAAAAAGATCGAAATAGGCAAAACCAAGTAAAAACCCTAACAAATCTATGCATGGTGGCCAACACTTTAAAAAGTCAACAAATTAACATGCATGGGCATGCATGGGAATATGATAATTAATATAAACCAAGTATCATGCACCAATTAGAAATGAGATAAATGAAAAATTATGGAAATATGACATTTAAATGGAAAACATCTACTAAACTTATGGGATAAGCTTCCACCACCTTAACTTTTCTTATCCTATACCTAAGTGACTAACATGCACCCTTTAATGACCCATTAAGCCCACGGCAGCCATGAGAACCCAAGGAAATCGTGAACTAAAGAGAAAAAATAAGAGAAAAGAAAGAAAACTAAGGGAAACCATGAAAATTGTGACTTCCTAGGCCAAATTCAAGAGTGTTCAAGCTAGTTTTTATCCCTTTTGTGATTTTCTAACCTTTGATCATCTTCTAAATTCATTTATAACCTTGTTTCTCAAGGTGTTGCAAGAAGCACAAGTTACAGAGGAGAGAGAGTTCGACAAAGGCTTGATCTATTAGGTAGGCTTTGTTTCATTAATCCATCTTCATATATGTTGTTTAAGGGTGAATTCTAGGATGTTTTAGGATTTTTATTTGAAGTGAAAAGCCTTCCTTGGGGTATTATATTCAGCCATATTGGGGTTCACTGAGGTAATCTTTGTTTCAAACTTCAATCTTATGATATGTGTATATTATAGTGATGTACTGACCAATTGTGGTGTTGGAATTGAATGGAATTGTGTGTAGGATAGTGTTATAGTGTTCGGCCACTTAGGGTTTCAAGCGAAGCTATGCTTAATTTGTTATGAAATTGATACATGTGATATACTTGACAAAGCTAAGCATGTTGTTTTGGAATAAAAATAAGTATAGAAAGCTTACACCTATTCGACCAAGACGAAGGACAATGTGAAAATGATGTGATCTTTCATTGAAATGGTGATATCTTAAGGTTATAGTGATGTGTAGTAGATAGGTGTAGTTGGTTTGTAGAAAAATGAAGGAAATAATACATTTTGTCAACAAATGGCATCAAAACCCTAAGAGTGATCTAAGAGAAAGTGAAGTGTAGTGGAGTATACAATGATGTTTAGTGTGTTTGTGATATGTAACCATGTGTGTGGTGTGTAATTATAGTGATTTAAAAGCATTGGTGGTGTGGTGATCAATTTGGCTAAGCTTAAACAAGTGTTTTAACAATCGAGCTTTGGTAAGTTAACTATATAACATGCAAGATAGCATCATATAGTGTAAGTATGAATGGTAAAATAATGATCGGATGATGATTGAATTATATATATAAACTGTGTGCCAATTCTGCCTAATAGTGTATAGTAGTCCTATTGTGGTGTATGCAAAATCTATGTGTAAGTGATTGAATTGTGATGTGAATTATGGATTGAGATTAAATATACGTTGTGATTGTAGGGCTAAGTTTTCTCTCTCTTTTTCTCTCCTATCGAGATAAAGTTAGAAGAAGTTTTTAACTGGAAGAGTAACAAATCCCAAACCCGAGCACAACACTCCAATTGGCGACAAAAAAAACTACCAAAATGATGCATTGAAAAAACCAAACAACTTTAAAATAAAATAAAATAAAAACCCACCTAATGAAGCTAGTCATGATTTTTTATATTTCCTTTTGTATTTTAAGAGAAATGGGTGTTGGGAAATTCTTTAAGTGGGCCTATATATATATCAATTAATTGTACATTACAGGCTATCTAATGTGTTTAGTCCACTTAAAAGTGATCAAATAAAGTTTAAGTTATTGGACTTTAGGACATCTCAATTAGTATAAGCTTTACAATGTGTAGAGACCCAATATTTTATTTTATTTTCATGATAGGCCAAAATAAAATAAAATATACTTCAAGTATAAATAGGTTATGGTCCCCGGTCTAAACATAACGTAATTCTCACAATCAAATCCTATCGTTGAGTGAGATACAGATTCTCTCAAAAGTTTAGACGTGAAAGACTCTAACCCCAAGAAATCAATTCCAATGGATTCGGGAACGCTTGTATTACTCTTTTCTTGATGAATAAACATGAAATCCTGGGTATATTTATCTATATGAATTTTCCATCAAAGGGAGGATATTAACGAGGACATCTTCAATATTATCACTTTTTCTAAATTAATATAATAGATTTTCTCCTATTTGTGTCAACCTTTTATGATGTTTATTTACATTTTATCTGGTTTTAGATCAACTTGCCATAATGTTTATTGTTTTTTTCAACCTGTTATGATGTTTGTTACAATTATCTAGTTTCAAGTCAACTTGTCATGATTTTATTGTTTGGGTAAATTACGTCCACATGCTTAATGTTTGGTCATAATTCAATTTCAGTTTATTAATTTAAAAAATAGACACTCCACTTGAAGCTTTTTTATGTCACAAGACAACTAAATCCTTTCTTTAAGTCACCTCTTGGCCTAATAGTTAAGGATGAGTTGTGGCATATTGTAAGTCTTGGGTTCGAATCCAAGCATTCTCATCCCCAGTTATTTAATATTCCTCTTGTAACAAAAAAAAAGTTTATTTTTGTGACTATTTTACCCTTGAGACTACTTAAAAAGCTTTAAATACTACCACAACCAGAAACAAAGTCAGATTAACTAAAATGTACTACTAGAAAGGTATTTATTTTTTACTTTTAATTTATTTTTTGTTTATTTTTTGTTTATTGTTTATTATTAATTGTTTATTATTTTTTATGTTTTATGTTATACACTAAGTTTGTGGATTTATTTGCTTATTATTTATTAATTATTAATTTATTATTGATTATTTTTGTGTTTATGTTCTTTACTAAGTTTGTGGATTTATTTCTTTATTATTTATTAATTTATTATTTACTATAAACCTCATAACTAACCATTGGCACAATTTATTATCCAGGACTTTAGGGTAAAATCCAAATATTATTATCATGCCTTCTTCAAGCAATAATTATGCACTAGAATATGATATTCAATTTCAAAACAAATATATTTATGCAAAATTTCAATTTTTACTTTTTTCAATCGACCCAAAGTTCATTTCAATTTTTATTTTTACTATTTGCTTTATGCTAATTGTTTAGGGTTTATAAAAATCCAGATTTTAAAATAATTGTTCCATAAGAAAAAAAAAAGTATTTTGTTCTTAAAAAAATAGAATTTTATTCTTAATTATGAACAAATATTAGTATTATTTGCTACTAATTGGGAGTGCTTGAAAATCAAGTAGTCAAAACTAGGGCTGAGAAAAAAAATCGAAAAAATCAAAAATCGACTCGAACCGGAGTGTTCAGGTCAGATCGAATCGGATTTTAAAGAATTCGGATCGGATGCAAGTATATGACATCATCAACATTATATTTTTTGGATCGGATCGGGTTTTTTTTAATAGGGCCCGAAAAACTGAATAAACCCGATTTAAAATAAAAGCCCAAAAAACAGAACTTAAACTTGGGCCAAAATTATACTGGACTGCAGAGACTATTGATTAACATTTGTCCATTTTCCAGCCAGACCAGCCCACGACAAAAGTGTTTTCCACTTTTCCTAATCCTTTGCCTGTTGTCCGCAAGCCAAATGCCAACCCAAAAAATTGTGCCCTAAATTCCCTAATGCTCGTCTCAGTCATCTCTTAGACTCTCACTCTCTTTTTGTCTCGAATCAATCTCTCAACTCTCATCGATCAACCATAGAAAGAGACCCTCTACTGTAGCACTTCCGGCGTCATCCACACAACGCACAACCACCAACAGTAGTCGACAAAAGCTCAACATTTGGCATTTTCGAGAATTCCCACACCGTCACAGCTAGGCTTCCACACTCTCAGATCTCAATCTCTCATGTAGGTCACTAAGTCTATTAGATCTTCTTTTACTCTTACTTACTAAGCTGTCTAATCTTCTTTTACTTCTTTGACAGATCTCTGCACCACCGTCGCTCACTGTCTCAGTCTCTTTCAAAACGCCTTTATCAGTTGCTCTTCTTGTCGTTCTTCATCAGATCTAGCCCTCCTCCTCAAAAGAGCACCACTGATCTTCAAGGTAAACTCTGTTTAATCTTGATCAGGTTCTCGATCTTTTGTCTATGAGGTTTTTTCTGCATTGTTTCCTCTCACTCTTTTCTCGAGTTCAAGCATTACTTTTGGTAGCACTGTAGCAGCATATATTATAATTATAATGTTATATATATTGTTGTATATATGGTTTTGGAAATATTTAAAATCACATTTTTCTACTTGAATTAATTTAAAACTTTGATTAATAAAGATTTGAAGAAGAAAATCTTTGTTTGCTTGGCACTTGTATAGCTAGAAAGTAGAAACAAAATCTTTGTTTCTATAGCTAGAAACAAAATCTTTGTTTGCTTGGCACTTGGCCCTTAATCTTAGCCTTAACATTCTCATTCACAATCACATTCTCTTCTCTTGAATCAATGTCTAGTACTTGACAGATTATAATATATTTTTTGGAGGGTTCCCAGTTTGTACTCATCTTTGCCTTTGGTTTTTATGAGACAGTAAAACACTGGTATATAGTAGCTCAGGTTGTTTCAGGCGTAAGACTAACTTTCCTTTGAAAAAACTGCACTTGATGCCCCACATAAGATTGAATGCATAAATTCAATTGCATGGCTTGTTGTTGTAGGCTTTTAGCAGGTTTCTGCTATAGTGCTGAGTTTATATCAATTAAAGTTCTTTTTTCATTCAAGTAGAAATGAGCATCATGCCTTGCTGTAAAGGGATCATTGTAATTTTCTCATTATCTGTTAGTGCATAATCTCATTAAAATACTAAGTAGGTGATTAAATATTCAAGTTACCTGCCTTTAGTTCTATCCAGCCTTGTGGTCCATTTCTTTGTTTCTTTTATATTTGAGGGGTGGGGTTAAGATTGCTTGGATTTGAATTCAAGCATTACAGAATGTTCATAACTCTTTTTTAGCCACTTGGTCAAGATGTGTTTTAGTCCATTTGGTTTTCCCTTGTGCCCCAACATAAATGTAGGATTTTTCTTTTTGACACGAGTTAAACCTAGCCATTCAGTTAGAGGAATTTCATTTCATTTTAACTTTATGTGTTTGAAAAACTTTTGTTAGTTTTGATCATCAATGGTGACAGTGAAATTAAGAGCTCGTGTAGGGGTTTTTGTACCCTTTTAGTTTCTCACACTCAATGTTACTTGTAGTGATCTCTTTTCTTTCTCTTTTTCATTCGTTTAAGTGAATTTGATAATAGATCCTTGTGGACAGTCTTCCTTCATTTTTGTCTAATTCAAGTCATTGAACTGATTCTTCTCTCTCTTTTAGTTTATCATAACATAAACACATGATTACATAAGATGTTCTTATTAGTTAAATTTTCTCAATATGTACTACAAGACGATTGGATTTAGAAATTGAAATTAAAGTTTATGGATTTCAAGTTTTTGACATGTTGTAACTGATTACCATGAATAGGGTTGGTTATTCCTAATATTAAACTCCAGCAGTTTTTTTTTTTTGCAAAAAATGGGGGGGAAAAATTCTTGTAGCAGTAGCATTTTTCTCTTTCCTTTGTGGATTATTATTAACTGCAATGCAAATCAGCAGCTAAGAAGGTCTTCATCAAGAGTTATAGTTTAGCATTTTGTGATTTCATTTATTCTACTTTAATGATCTACATTAGAAGTCGTTTTCATGAACTATTTGTGTAAGTGCTAATTAGGAAGCAAAAAGTTAGGAGGTTTGCCAATTGATTTGGCCTAGATGTGGTTAATGGTGCCTTCGTTTCAATATTGTTGCGTAAGACTAACTTTCCTTTGAAAAAACTGTACTTGATAACCCACATAAGATTGAATGCATAAATTCAATTGCATGGCTTGCTGTTGTAGGCTTTTAGCAGGTTTCTGCTATAGTGTTGAGTTTATATCAATTAAAGTTCTTTATTCATTCAAGTAGAAATGAGTATCATGCCTTGCTGTAAATGGATCATTGTAATTTTCTCATTATCTGTTAGTGCATAATCTCATTAAAATATTAAGTAGGTGATTAAATATTCAACTTTGGTTTAGTTTGATTGGGACGGTGATGACAAAGTGCCAAGTGCCAAGCAAACAAAGATTTTGTTTCTAGCTATAGAATAAACAAAGATTTTGTTTCTAGCAATTAGTTTAGTGTATTTTGTGTCACCATTTTCTTTGTTTCGCTACCTAGTTTCTAGCTGCTGTTTGGTAAAATTTTTTGCATGTAAATTATTGCTCAAAAATTCTAGATTTGATGTTTATTCACTTAAGTTATAGATTTGATGTAAATTATTTCTACAGATATTTTTTTATATTTAATATATCTCTAACTTGTTATATTTGTTTCTTTTTTGATAGTTGGATGGATTCAACAGCATCAAGTAATCTCCCTGATAGTAATACTTCGCCCGAGAATCAAAGTGGCCGAACCCGAAACCCACTTGTGGTTGAAACTTCAGCTCTTGAACCAACAACTACAAATGAGCAAGCAAATGCCAATGCCAATGTCCAGTCAAGTGCTAAGAAACCACCTAGTGGCAAATTGGGATCATTGACATCCAAGGTATGGGAACATTTTACTAGGTCGCCTAGTAAAACTAGAGAGGATAAAAAAGCCACTTGCAATTATTGTGGTAAACTCATGAAATGTCCTAGTATAAATGGAACCACTGTCTTGCGTAACCACTTAACTAGATGTAAGAAGAACCCTATAAACAAACTTGATGAAAACCAAAAGATGTTAATGTTTAAAGCTGTGTCTGGGGATGACATGGGGATTGATAGTGGTTCAGCAATGGTTACATGGAAGTTTGATCAAGAAGTTTGTAGAAAATATTGTGCTAGGATGATCACTTTAGATGAGTTACCTTTTAGGGTGGTTGAACATGTTGGATTTCTTGATTTATGTGATGTTATGCAACCTCGATTTCAAGTTCCTTCAAGGTTTACTATAGCTAAGGATTGCTATGACTTATTTTTGAGTGAGAAAGAGACGCTTTTCATGTACCTAAAAAAACAAAGCTAAGAGTTTGTCTTACTACTAATATTTGGACTTCTAGGCAAAATCTTAGTTATATGTGCCTTACCGCTCATTTCATTGATCAGGAGTGGAAATTACATAAGCGAATTTTGAGTTTCACTCCAGTTCCTAACCATTCTGGTGAGGTCATTGGAAAATGCATTGAGAAACATTTGCTTGAATGGGGAATAGATAAAGTTCTTACTATCACAGTAGATAATGCAAGTGCTAATGATCTTGGTATTCAGTATCTAAAAAGAAGACTTAATAATTGGAAGGGTAGTATTTTAAAGAGTGAGCATTTGCATATGAGGTGTTATGCACAAATTTTTAGTCTTACTGTGAAAAAGGGTTTGACAGACTTGGATGATTCAATTTTTAGAATTCGTTCTGCTGTGAGGTATGTGAGGTCATCCCCTGCAAGGTTACAAAGATTCAAAATTTGTGTGGAGCAAGAAAAAATAGAAAGTAAAAGCCTTGTTTGTTTAGATGTTGAGACTAGGTGGAATTCAACTTTCTTGATGTTAGAATCTGCTTTGAAGTTTCAAGTAGCTTTTGATAGGTTAGAGGAACAAGATGACAAATATAGAGCTGAGCTTAGGGCAGAAAAAAATAGGGGTTTGCCTACTGGAGATGATTGGGATTATGTTCGTGGATTGTTGCCTTTTTTGAAAAGCTTTTATGATTCTACTTTGTGTGTCTCTAGTTCTTTGTATGTGACTAGCAATAATTACTTTCATGTGGTGTTTGGTGTTGGAATGCAAATTAATGACAGATTGCGTGATCCAAATCCAAGTGTTCAGTTAATGGCTTCTCGAATGAAACAAAAATTTGAGAAATATTGGGGAAATGTAAAGAACCTCAATCCCTTGCTATTCATTGCTGTCATATTAGATGCTAGACGTAAGATGGATTATGCTGTGTTTGTCATTGATGAAGTTTATGATGAAGAAAAGGCTGCAGAGTTGGGTAACCGGGTGAAGGTCAACCTAAATGCATTGTTTGAGCATTATGCTTCAGCTGTTGGTAGTTCTAGTGAGGGAACAAGTGCTAGTTCTTAAGCACCAATGAAGGTAGAAGAGGATGTTAATGATGCAGAGGTATATGCCTGGTCAAAGTACAAACGGAGAAGGGCTGAATCATAATGCAAAGAGGGGAAGTCAGAATTGGAAAGATACTTAGAAGATGTTTATGAACATGATGATAAGAATTTTGATATTTTACTTTGGTGGAAGATAAATAGTTGCAAATATCCAATACTTGTTGCGATGGCACAAGATGTATTGGCCATTCCTGTGACTACTGTGGCCTCTGAATCTGCTTTTAGCATTGGAGGGCGTGTCTTTGATCCATTTCGTAGCTCTATGACTCCCAAAATGGTTGAAGCCCTTATATGCACATAGAATTGGCTAAATTCTGCACCTGTGGCGGTTGAAAATGAAGAAAAATTACATGTTTGGGAAGATATTGAAAGCAGTAAGCAATTTATAACTTAATTTGATATATTTATATCGTTTTGCTCATTATCTATCATTAAGTCATTTTATGAATTTTATATATATTTTTGTAGATTTTAAGGAGTTGGTCCTTAATGAAACAAGGATGGTCATTGATTATTAACTTCAAGAGAGAAAGGTAATTGGATTTAATTTTCTGCTATTTTAATTATAATTTAGTTTTTTTTCTTTTTGTATGAATATTCTTTTTATTTTTTTTTTTAGGAAATCGAAGATGGAAGAGATTTGACAACAACAATTGCATTAAATGTGAAATTCAGTTTGCAATTTACTGTTTTTAATTTCATATATGGAAAATGGAAATTGGAATGTTGTAGTTATATTTTCAAATATTTTGATTTGAACTTGATTTCTAGTAGCTTAGTAGTTAGTAGTTTGGTTTTTGGAAGTTGGAATGTAGCTTTTGACTTATTTTGTGATAATATGGATGATTTAGGAGTAATGTTTTATTTAGTTGCTAAGTAAGTTACATGCTGGAATTGTAGAACATAGTGATTATGGATGATTTGTATTGAATATAAATTGTAGTCATCATCGCTTTATTATTGTTTGTGTTCGATTTGTAGACATGGCTGCTGTTGTTCTCTCAATTCTCTCCATTGTTTTTGTTGGCTGTTGGTATGTTATAATTTAAAACACATATTTATTTGGCTGTTACAGCACATATTTATTTGGCTGTTACAGCACATTTATTTTGCTTTTGGTTCTAAAGTTCAATATGATTTTAGGCCTATCTTAAGCTTTTAGGATCATAATCGGTTTTGTTGACTTGGTAGTTTGGGTATTAATGTTAAATTATCATGAAAGCTCTCTAGTAATACTAATGGAGTGTACAGCCTGATAAGGAATGGTCTCTCTTTAGAGTTGAAGTGTTGTCATGACTATTTCATCCCATTCTCATTCTGTTTTGTAAACTCTAAATGTTAGTTTTATAGGCCTTAAACATTACTCTGTTTTGTAATTGTTTTCTGCTCTGTAGAATGCTTGAACTTTTCTGTTTCCTTTTCTGTTCAGTATAATTTTTTGTAATTGTAATTAGACACTATGAAATTGTTCAGTATAATTTTAAGTTTTGTTCTCCAGTAATACTAATGGAATGTATAGCCTGATAAGGAATGGTCTCTTTTTAGAGTTGAAGTGTTGTCATGACTATTTCATCCCATTCTCATTTTGTTTTGTAAACTCTAAATGTTAGTTTTATAGGCCTTAAACATTACTCTATTTTGTAATTGTTTTCTGCTCTGTAGAATGCTTGAACTTTTCTGTTTCCTTTTCTGTTCAGTATAATTTTTTGTAATTGTAATTAGACACTATGAAATTGTTCAGTGTAATTTTAAGTTTTGTTCTCCAGTAATACTAATGGAGTGTATAGCCTGATAAGGAATGGTCTCTCTTTAGAGTTGAAGTGTTGTCATGACTATTTCATCCCATTCTCATTCTGTTTTGTAAACTCTAAATGTTAGTTTTATAGGTCTTAAACATTACTCTATTTTGTAATTGTTTTCTGCTCTATAGAATGCTTGAACTTTTCTATTTCCTTTTCTGTTCAGTATAATTTTTTGTAATTGTAATTAGACACTATGAAATTGTTCAGTATAATTTCAAGTTTTGTAATTGTAATTAAACAATTTCACAAGTTACTGCTTTGCAAAATCCTTTACTATTTCCTTCTTCTTGCTCCTTGCTTGACAGTTGACATGTTGTTTGTTGCTCGAAGTAGTGAGAAATTGTAGCTAAGCTTGAATTGGATAGTGCAACCTACAATGTATATTTTTATTTGCAGTTTAGTTTATACAAATGGCGTTGAAAAAAAAAAACGAATCAATTCGGATATTATCCAATCCGATCCGAACGTCAACGGATCGGATATATTCGGATAGTTGAAGAGTGTGGATCGGATTCGGATAATAAAATTAAAACCTGCATAGGTTCGGATCGGATCAAAAAACCAAAAAATCCGAACCGATCCGATATCACCCCTAGTCAAAACAACAATCCAGAACCTAAACTTTTTTTGTTTAGCTATAACAAAGGCAAAAACTTTAATATTTCAATAATAAACAAAAGCAACAGCTTTAATTAAACTACAATATTCATCGACAAAAAAAAATCTAAATTTTCAAAATAAGTTAGATCCAGTAAAGAGGACGAGGAGGATAATACCACTAGAGAACGAGAGCTGTAGTTTCGAGTGGGGTCTAACGAGAAGGTAACTCTATCACCTTTCATGGCCAAAATGCTTTTAATATCACCTTTCAATTTCTAGTTATGGTAATATTTAAAGTTTTTCAAGCAGTCTCAAAGGTAAAATAGTCACAAAATTAGGCTTTTAACAATTGATTTAACAGTTGACTAAAGGAAAAACTTAGTTGTCCTTTGATATAAAAAAGTTTGAAGCGAAGTGGCCATTTTTTTAATTAATAAATTGAAGTTGAATTATAACTAAATATTAAGAAGGTAAATGTAATTTACCCTTATTGTTATATTGTTTTTTAAAACCTTTTATGATGTTCGTCTACATTTATCCAGTTTCGAGTCAACCTGTTATGATGTACCTGTTATGATGTTTATTGTTTTTTTTCCTAAAACCAGGCATCACCGATGCAATATTGGAGAAAATTTTTTCTAATCCTAAAATGTTAAAATGTTAAGACTCCTAATTTCAATCATTAAAATCCAAATTCTTATTGTTTCAATTATAAAAAATATATTAAACAAAAACAAATTTTCATAAGTTGGTCAATCTGAAGAATTTTATCTTCATTACAAGAACAGAGAACCCTCCCACCTTTTTTTTTTTTGCAGCTTTTTTTTTAACATGCCAAGGGAATGCATACATAACATATTTCACTAATTTCTCAGAGTCAATAATAAACAAAGCAATTTTTTTATGACCAAAAAACACTTCTAATATGAAGTTGAATTGTTGGTGATCAACCTTTTAGTATGGAAGAAGATGCAGAAGATAAGGAGCAATCCTCGTTTCCTCCTGGCAGGATGAAATGATGAATCATAAGACTTTCCAATTAGAATAGAAGTACATCGATATTATTATAATATTAGATGGAGTTCAATGTTTGATATACAGCTATATAAGGTTTTACTTAGTTTAGCATTTGAGAAACTAATGAAACTATGAATATCAGATCAGATATACAGACAATACAAGCAGAGATATAAGAGCATAACAAGTAGTATTCCATAGCTCTAATGTGCTGCTAACAGCATCTCTACTTTCTCAGTCAAACTTTTAATGTACTCTTTCCTCGCGGGGTGATCCTCCTGCGGCCGATTATAAGCTGTCCACACTGGTTCTCCCACAAACAATCTCATTAACTGCGCATTGCACGTAACACATATCAATCACAGCTCCAACCATCCACATTCACCAATAAATCAGATCCCTTCATTCTTAATTTCTAAAGAATGAGATACTGCAGATTTCCTTACCTTGACATAGTTGCTGGTGTCAAGAGTGAACCTATGGTAGATTCCAGCAGGCAATATAATGAGATCACCAGCTTTGATCCAGATTCGTATCCAACGGTCATCCTTGTCCCTGACATCAAAATATCCACTGCCTTCCAGGCAGTAGCGTATCTCTTCATCGGCATGTATGTGCTCAGTATAAAAGTTCTTCAGCTTCTCCTCATAGTTAGCAACTTTCTCTGGGCATAAATCAAGCAAATCCTGTGCAAACAAACAAGATGACTTAGTCAAACGAAGGTTCTTTTTGATGCTAAGGACTTCCTCTGAAATTAAAAACTAGGCAAAGCAACTAAACAACTCCTTACAACACTCTTTACTATATTGAGAAATGATAACTCCGGTTGTAACCTTTTTTCATGGTTTTTTTTCTTATATTGTCACTCTAAAAAATGAGTCATAACAAGATTCAAAGAAAAGAATGCAATGGTATTGAATTTGCAGAGTATAAGCTCAAGGCCTTACTCTACTCAGAAAAAACAGAATGGATCCCCATTTCCCCGATCAAAAAGAAAAATGGAAAAGACTTCTAATAGATGCCTCAAAATTCATAATAAGAACATAAAGGACCAGGCCAAGCATACATAGAAACACTGGGCAGAGCTTGAACAGAATGTTAATACTAGCTTCAATCTTAAAAATAAAAAGCACAAGTTAAAAAAAAAAAAAAAACTACCATGTAATTGTAACCTCTGGCTTCTCTGATCTTCTTCAATCCCTCATCATTCTCGTAATCCTTGGGGTTCAAATGCCAATACAACACTCCCAACTCTGCCATTTTTCAACATCGATCAATTTCATTAACCCAAAATACAAAAAGAACAAGAAAAAAAAAACCCAGAAAATCTAAGAGTAAAGAAGAAATGGAACTGACCCGCCAAACGGTCCAAGGAAACAGACTCGTTGGGTTTGCGTTGATGAGGAAGCCTTTGATCTTCTTTGCTCTCATCCATAAACCAAGCCTGTTTTTTCAATTGAAAAGAAAAACCAATACTATCATTCAACCATTTTTAACGTTATTGCAAAAGCTCCCATTTTGACTGAGCTTAGAAATGAAATTGGCATTGAAGAGACTTACCTCGATAGCCATGGGCGATACTCTGTGACTCAGATTCAACCTTGAAGTTGGGTGGGTTTCATTTATTTAGTATTTATCGACGACGTAGAGTTGTCCTGTCGTGCTAGATTTTGGCTCCGTCGTTGATCGTGGGTTTGCCACGTGTAGCCTCTGGTTTTCTCTTGTTGTTTTTGCGGTGTTTGCCTTTGTAACCTGCACAATATCATTTTTGGCCTTATGTGAAATGGGATTTTAAAGAAGGAATATTATTCCAACCAGAAAAACAGAGGATTGTTATTTCTTTTTTAAAATAATTTCTGGTAAAAAAACATAGAATTAATATTATTTGCCGTACCAAAAAGAGGAAAGTTATTACTTGTAACAAAATATTAATGAAAACATCAGTAGTAACCAACCTTAACTAAACTTCAGCTTACATTCATTTCTTTGTGATTTTATACTTCCCCCACCCTATTTTTGTATGATTTGTACTAAATTTAAGAAAAAGAAACATTTGGTTTTGATTTATTTTATATTCAAAATTTTAAATTCTTTAATGAAATGATTGTTGTATGATTTTCCATGGCAAAAAATTAAAAAAATAAAACATGATAAACAATTTTGGAATATAAAAAGGGTAAAATTATTAGGCGTTTAAAATGAAATGATATGATTTAGAGATAATAATAATAATAATAATAATAATAATAATAATAATAATAATAAAGAAAATGAGAAGGGAAAGAACATTCTTAACTTCTCGAAACCAATTTTGTCAAAGCTAGCAGCTAGAAACCAAACAGGAAATTAGTTGCAAATGTATTGTTGCAACATAAAGGGTTCATAGCAAAAACAAGGCTTCAAGAGAAACATGTGAAGTGAGGGAAATAAAAGCTTATCTACAAGGAATCATGTCACCATATAGCCCAATTGAGTCCTAAATCTGAAATAGAAAGTAACAAAGCAGGATATAGATGATGATACTCATTGATGGAAATAGAGCAAGTTCAACTGTGCTACAACAAGATACTAGCATAGCCAAAGGTAGTCAAAATCTACATATAAAGGTTATGCAAAAGAAAAGCACTCCTTGCCGCTACAATTGGCTCAATACCTCAAAGCCAAGAAGAGATCCTAGCATCAGAAGCAAGAAATTCCCGAAGATGGTCCTAAGCTTCGCAAAGTACAAAATTGACCAGAGGATTGTAAACTCATAGCATTCAAAAGATGATTCTCTGAGTAAGAAACTCAACCCTAACAAGCCAAGTCATATAATATGCAGCCATGTAGAAGGCTCTCAGGTTACTTTTTCTTTCCTTCTATGTCTGCTATGGTAATAGACCTAAAGAACATCTCTTTACTCGAGTGGCAATGTGCTCAGATGGATAAAACACATTTAATTCAGTGTTCTTGAATGCCTGCATGGAAATCAAAACACAAGTAAGATTCCACCCTTACCTAATTTCAAGGTTGAATTGAGATGATATGCACAACCAATGAGCAAGCGTGATGGAGCAAATATTATGAATTAGGTTCATTTGATAAAATCATTATGCACAACAAAGAAATATTTGACAAGATCTTCCTGAAATTATATATATGTGCATCCATCAGTCACAGTTCTTACAAGAACCATAATTTTATCAAATACAAGAGATCAACCATCAAGTATTGTGCACTACTAGTTGTGAATACAAACTAACATATTTGCATCATAAAAAATGTTAGGAACAATTTCATAGCTTACTTTCATCATTGAGATCTACAGAAAGATCCGCAAGTTTTGCTTGGTGGTCAGATGAGCTGCAAAATGCATGTGGAAATCCCGACTGTGGTGGAGAACTTGTGCTGCTCCTGCTTGATTGTCCATTTGAGTTGTGAGTTCTTATCTGATGGTTCATGTAATCCAAGCTAGAAGAAATTTGTCCCTCATTCTTCTTTCCCTTGAAATATTTTCCCCTACAAAAGAATGGGCCAACAAGAAGTATAAAGATTAAAATTAAAAACATTTAGTAGAGGTGTTTTTAGTAACTTGAGATTAGTGGTATCTCGAGTAAATGATATCTTAGCTACTATAGGTACCTATCTTTTCGCTTTTC
Organism: Heritiera littoralis; assembly: GCA_031772115.1. Classification (NCBI taxonomy): domain Eukaryota; kingdom Viridiplantae; phylum Streptophyta; class Magnoliopsida; order Malvales; family Malvaceae; genus Heritiera; species Heritiera littoralis. The sequence goes on along the minus strand of JAPDPK010000142.1, from coordinate 665,338 downwards.
AAGATATCGCTGCAGTGATACTTTTCTGTTCCCATCTTAAGACCGAGCAGAAAGTGTTAGAACAGGAAAAAAAGAGCCAATAATTATCATATATTATCAGGCAGAACAACTTTTTAATTCCCCAGTCATCAGAGGATTATAATGAATATCCCAAGGCACCAACTGAGATCTTTTCCGTGAACCATTTTGGATATGCTTTTCAAGAGTCTCATTTACCTACAATAACTAACACGATCAAGCACTTGCTTTTATGTGTTGCATAAATAGAAATAGGATACAAACTCTAAAATTGCAGTAACTACTAACTAGCCTTCTAAATGATGACAAATAAGTTAGGATCAGTCTCCTCTACGTTAATTTTAGTAGCATAAGGTTCCATAATAATCTATCCTCATGTTTTTAGACTTTATCTATAACCAAGTCTATAGCTCAGCTGACAGGTAAGGTTTTTGGTAGATAAAACCTATGCTTGATATCCTTAAGGACTTCTCTAACGATAATGATCATGATAAAAGACTATTTGGCTAGACCTAGCATTTGGCTGCAAAATAAAGCCACTGAAATTCAAAGCTCTTTTCCTATTTAAGTTATTTATGTCTTGAATTATTACATCAACAAACAAGCGTTACGATTGCATTTTCACATTATAGAACATTTTCTAAGAAAAATATATGAAAAAGAGGAAAACATGTCATACCAGATTCACGATAGGTATTTCCATTTTCCCTAAACTGAGGTTGGTATTCTGTTATCTTATCTGTAAAGGCAAATTGTAATCAATGTCGTTAGATTATCACCAAGCCACTGAATCCAGCAAAAGGATTAAAAAAAACCATTGACCACATAATATTGTTGGAATTATCTTCATTTCAGCATTCAAGCATGAGCCACATTCATGTCAATACTCTATTTTTGTTTAGTATAAGACCTAAAACATTTAGACTGCATCTAGCTCTTAGTGCTCTATTTTGTTCTACGACTGCCATTCAAGTAACACATGAGATGAGTGCGCATGCCCGTGCACACACACACACACACAGATATATATGATTCTAAATAAGATATACAACCTAAAAAAAAAAGCATAGGTCACAGCTAAATAAAAATAAGGAAAGTTAGTGTCCTATTTAGAAAACAAAGAGATATGTTTCAAAACTACCAATTTCTGAGCTTTCTTATCCATTAACTAAAATGTAGTTACAGTTCAAATATACCTTAGATAATTTTCAAACACCATAATTTGCTTCCTTGAAATAGAAAAAGAAGGCAGTTAATTTATCCATTCCAAATCTAACCTGTTAACATGGTATGAGAGTTCAAGGCAGTAGGAGCAATAAGGCCATTTTTATCACCAGCCGCTTGTACATGGCACATAGAGGACCTAAGGGCTGCATTTCCACTACATAGATTGTCCTGTGGAAAATCAATAGGAGTCGCTGCGAGGTGCATGATTGCCCGTGCCTGCAAACCCATATTTGGATGCATTGGAAGGCCAACATGCTATCATTGTTCTCCATGTATCCACAGAAAGAGGAAGCTTCATTACCTTATCAAGTGGTACTCCATCATACACATTGACCTTTCCACAATAGAAAATCGTCATTTGCCCACCCAATTCATTTGTTGCACAAGGACTTCTGTCAAGCAATTTCAAACTCTCCCGCTGAGAACTTAAAAGTCAAGAAAACACACAAATTTACAACTGTACATTACTCTATCCAAACCGAAAATAATGCAGCCTACCCACAAGGCAAAAAACCACAAATCAAGTTGTTAATTATTGGCGTAGACTATATTACCAGTGTTGGGGTATTATCTACAAAAATTACAAAATCAAGCTCCCAATACTTACATTCTAGAGTCCGAATGTAATTTCCATAGATCAATGATAGCACAACAGGATTTCACATCAAACATTAACTACTGTAAATTGAAAGAAATAATTAGAGGGTCCATCAATACCATCCCTTTTGAAAACCCAATTATTGAGTTGCACTGCTTTGTAAAAATTACATAGACCATACAATCCAAGTAAACTTTATGATCTACCAAAGGATTTGGATAAAACCCTCAATGCATAAATACACTAACACAAAGTTAACCTAAGAAATACTACTAAATACTAATAAGAAAAAAATTAACCTGGGAGAGAGATTCTTGTTATCCGTGTCACCACCCTGGCAATTTGTCTCCCCCACCGGAGCAGGTTTAAAAGGGGGATCTTTTCGCCTATACGGGCTTTCTTCCTCTCCACAAACCGCTTCTTTTACGGAATCACCTGAATTCGAAGCCACCTAAACAAAGCATTCCAAAATTACAAGCTATTTCTCTAAATAATAAAGTGAAGCAAACAGTAGCGAAAAAAGAAAATAAAATGAAGCAAAAGAAAAAAAAATAAAAAGAGAGGTGAACTCACACGCACAGCTGCATTTTGCGGTGGCACTGGCGGCGGTGGTGGAGAAACGATAATATTCCGGAGAGCTCCGGCGCCGGAATCATCGTTGCTTTCCAACAACGCCTTGAGTGAAATCACTTGCTGGATTGCCTGCGATTTGTTCCAAGACGGCCTCCGCATTCCTGTAGTGCCGCGTGTAATTTTTAATTATTACATTTTTTCCCTTCTAACCATGTTTCCAGGGATTCTGGATACAGTTGAGAAAATACGGAGACCAAGAAAGGGCAAAAGTGGAAAACAAAAAGGAAAAACGCAAAAAATAAAAAAAATGAAAAGAACCTTTTTCTTTGAGGAATTTGCGACAATCTTCGCGAGTGAGCTGCGAAATGTCTTCCTCAGTTAGTTGGCTTAGGGGCTTATCAAGTATCGAGCTACAGGGCGCCGTTGCCGTCGCCGTCGCCGTCCCCGTCGCCGCCGCCGTCGTTATCCCAGCCTCCATCTAACCGTCGCCGGAAATCCACCACAGTGGCAGCGCAGGTAATGACAGGGAATTTGGAGGCCCAATGTTGTCTACTAAAAGAGTGGCCGCGGCAACAAAAGCAATTTTGCGGGAGAAGGATGGGGTGGGTTGGGTGCGCGGAGAGCTTTATTGTTTGTTTTTTGTTTTATTTTTTAATTTGTTTTGGGTTGATTAATTGATTATGAGGTTGTGCGAAGCACCCTAGTCTGCCACGTAAGCTAGGTTTTGTTGTTGTTACGTGGTAATAATTAGATTTTATGGAGAAACTGTGGGCTAAATGATGTGAGAAATTGCGGTTTTGCCATTTTAGAAGAACGTGGCAAACGTTAATGCGAGTTGAAAAATATCTGGCTTTACTGTTCCCAAGTGTTAATGTGTCATTGTAGCGAGGAGATTAAGGTATCTATGTCCTTAGCATTAGATTCTCCCACTTCAATCTTTTATTATTATATAAAATTATTTGTGTTTCTGTTGCTGTTTTGCCAATGGTAATGTGTACGCTTGCTACAGTTAACGCAGTAATACTTCCATGGGTTTTACTCGGATTCAAGTGTTTTAATAGCTTTTTAAAGGTAATTAAAATTTATTCACCAAAAAAAAGTGATTAAAATATTATTAAGAAAGAAAAATATTAATCAAAATTTTGGTATTAGTTAGGGTGATATTTAAAATATTATAATTTATAATTTATTTTTTGTTAAATTTAATGAAATTAGTAAAGAGAATAATTTTATATAAATATATAAAAGTCAAAGTTTTTTATTACAAGTAAAACATTCTATATGGATAATTCAAATGTTAGACACATATAATATTTTAAAATAAAAATAATAATAATCATTTATTCAATTTTTTAAAATATAAAAATTTATGTATATTAAAATTACAAAATAAATCTATTATCTCATTTCAGTTTCTAAAAGATAAACATATATATCTATATATATTAAAATTAAAAAAATTTACGTATCATTTATTAATTTCTTTACATGTCTTTTTATCAATATATGTATATTGTTGCTCTCTCTATATATTGAAAACATATTTATAGAAATAATTAACTTTAGTATAATCGAACAAAGATAGGCAAAGGCCTCCCAAAAAAAAAAAACACTTTGAAAAACCTTCTACATATATAATATAAGTTGCCGTTCCTAATCTAAGGTTGGAGGGCATTTGCACAACATCCCTTACCCCCACCCCCCATCCCCTCCCACAAACACAAAATTCATGTATTTATTTATATGTATAATATATTATATTAAATAAATTTAAATTGGTCCCTCAAAATTAAAAAAATTTAAAATTATATTGATATTTATTATTTTACTTACCAATTTCTTTCACAAGTACTTAAAATTAATTGGATTGTCACAAATAATAAATTACAATCATATGAACTTAAAAAACCCAATTAAACTTTCAAATAAACCTAGAATATTTTCTAACTCATCAGCCGCCCAAAATAACTTTTTTTCTATTTTTTATTTTTCCAATATACTTTACACTTTTACTTATAATTTTGCCAATCATCCTCTCAAAAGTAGGACTATCAAAATTATTAAGTTTTGTTTGTTAAATTTTTTTAATATAATTTTATTATTTACAAAATATATTTTTATTATTTTTTAGGCTAAAGGGTCAAAAAGACCCTTAAAAAATAATTTTCGCAATTGAGCCCCTGACCTTTTTTCGCAATCAATTGAGACCTTATATTTCAATTTTCACTTAATTAAGCCCCTTCGTGAACAGAAACCGTTAGATCTGTACAGAAATTGTTAAATCCATACACTACATGTGGCTAAAAAAATAACAGACCTAATGGTTTCTGTCCAGGTAAGGGTTCAATCAAATGAAAATTGATAATATAAGAACTGAATTGATTGTGAAAAAATATAAAAACTCAATTGCGAAACCTTTTATTATTCAAGGGTTTTTTTGACCCTTTAACCTATTTTTTAATATATGTTTTATGTTATTAATACATAATGATAGAACTCAACTATATATAAAGAGAGAGAGAGAGAGAGATTTACATTTTTTAGTTGGCTTTTCAAAATCAAAGGTCAAAATCCGTACGTGAAGATAGGAGCTATAGCAAGAGATGGAGCAGGCAACGCAACGGTGCTCATGGCAGCAATCAAACGTGGGCGATTACTGCATGTTTAGTTAGGCATATGCAGCTTCCAAAGCCATTGAACTTGCGAAAGATCTTGGGCTGAAGGATGTGATCGTGGAAGGGGATTCATCGACCACAATCAAACTGTTGGAAAATACAAGGGATGACCTAATAGCGGTTGGTCCAATCCCTGATGAAGGGCGCAGCATGCTGAATTTCTTTAGAAACATTCGGTTTTTGCTAAGGATGTAAACGATGCGAGTACCCGCGAAATTTGAGATACTTAAATTTGAATCCGATTAAATATTCGATTATTTTGATTTTTACTACTCAAACCCTACCTATTTAATATAAGAACTACCTGTTTAATTATCCGAACCTGCTAAATACTTATTTATTAAGTCATATTTGACTTTTAAATTTAAATTTAAAAATAATTTTAAGAAAAATTAAATTAATACATTTAAATTAACTCATAAAAATAAATTAATGTTAAAAATCATAATTAAAATACTTAATGAATTAATTTAATTAAGTATTATATTAATAATAAATATTTTATAAATAAAAATATATATAATAATATTTAAAAATTATTATTTGTAATCAGGTTCGGGTAGTAGAGTACATTAAGATCACTACCCGAATCCTACGCAAACCCATGACGGATAGTAAAATTGCTACCTGAACCTTATCCAAACTCGATTATTAACTACTCTAATCCTATTTAATTGGATTGGGTAGTACCGGGTACTCATTTATATCCCTAGTTTTGACACACGAGGATGACAGGGAACCAGGCAGCACATATCTTAGGTAAACAAGGCTTAATGTTAGAAGAGGAGAAAATCTGGATTGAGGATTGTCCAAATTTTTTTTGCTACTGCTGTAATTGTTGATAAACTCGAAGTTTAATAAAATACAATCTTTGTTCAAATATTTTTTTTAATTATGAATGAGTTCTTATCGTTGACATGTGTACATTTATAATTGAATTATATTTAATGCAAACAATTTATATATAAATGTTATACACTATCATTCAATAATAAATTATCTAACTAATAAAGTTAACAATTGTGCATATTTTAAAAAAAATTTATTGATATTTATTTTTAAATATTTATATATATTTTTTAAAATTTTCTTATTAATGAAGTGGTTTTATGATTATTGACAGTGTTTAGCATTATATTTTTTTAACCCCGTAGAGCTCTTACAATTTTTAAAGGTAAAAATATTACATCAACTATAATAATGAACTCTAAAACTCACTTATTTAGTTATAAAACTTACCATCCATACATGGCCAATGAGACCTCGACTTAGTGGCAAGGAAGAGGTTTTAAGATTTTGAAATCTCAAATTCAAGTATTACCATTTGTGAGCTTGAAGTCTAGTTATTTATTAGTTTAAATAATTGGTTTAGTTAGTTAAGTGTTGTCGTTAAGCAAGGGTTACAAGTTCTATGAATATAATATTTTATTATTATTGTAACTTCTTATATAATGTTTCGATATACCATTTAAAAAAAATTACCATCCATGAACAATGAAAGTTTAGTTTAACAATTATTACCTTTTCTTAGAAGAGATTAAGTGTAAAGTTTGAATTCTCTTTCCCCTTATAACTCTCTAAAAAAAAAACTTTACCATCCATGAACAGCCAAAATTTAGTTTAGCAATTGTTACCCCTTTAAAAAGAAATTAGATATAAAGTTCGAAATCTCCTCCCCTTATATCTCCCTATGAAAAAAAAAATACCATCCATGCATTATGATTTTTTTTATGGTATAGTATTATATTTATTTCATATTATTTCCTTATGTATCAATTAGTGTTTGCAAATTAACAATTTTCATTAAAAAAAATAGAGAAACTCATTGGTGAAAGGTCTTAACTTTGTTAAATATTCTTTATCATTTGGTTTTAAGCAAATTTCCATTTTCATTTTTCTTTCTCATGTGATGCAATCCAATAGAAATGGGGATAGTAACTCCATAAAGCGTCATCTTGTAGTTTAGGTAGAGGATTCAAGTCTTGGGATCAGCACAAGGGAAATTAATTTGTTTTGAATGCATAAAGTCAATGTGAGGGGTCTGTCTTTAAGATTATCCGATGAAAAATTATTGACTGTAAAAAAAAAATAAAAAAAAAAATCCACAGAGAACTATAGCGTTTACACTTATAATTGATGGGTTTCCCGATCAGACCCAACCGGAAAACCCCTGACCTTAGCCGACCGATCAAAAGCCCCAGTTTGCCTTAAATGCTTCTGAAGTCTCAAGTCAACCCCACCCAAACCAAACCCCACTAGCTCGCACCAGTAGGTCCAGGTCCGCACTAATAAAAAAAAAATTGCTTGCTCAATGAACCTTCCTCCTTCGTACTTTTACCACTTCAGATTAATTGGGTTTTTTTATTATAGAATACTTTTAAAACTTAAGATATTCAAAGGAGATTTCAGTAATATTTAAAATTAAAAATTTCGTATTGAAAGTTTTGAATTGGAATTTTATAATGTAAAGGATGAAGTCCATAGAATGGGAGAGTTCCTTCCCCTTCCTTTATGTCTTTTTTTTTTTAAATTTTAGTTTTACCTTAAATTTCAATAATTAAAATTAAAAAATGTAATATTTTACCAAGAAATACACAATAATTAATAAAAATAAAAATAAATAAATCCATTCATGTCGTCATACTATTTATATACTTTTACTTTTGTTGCTTCCCATGCGTGGAGAATGAAGTGCCCTACTAATCGAGTGCTAAGTAAACTTCGCATCTCATAATTTAAATCACTTATTATTTGAGAATTGAGATGGATTGACAACATTAGTTTTAGTCACAAACGAAAGAAGAAGAAGAAGAAGAAGAGAAAATATTTTGTCGTTTATTGGCTTGATCTTTTTGAATGTGATGGTAGCTCTTTTTCTCCATCTCTGTCAACAAATATTTTCTTCCCTTGGGGTCCCACCGAAAATTTAATGGGGTGATAGAGTAGTGAAAAAGGCATTCAATTAAAGGGTTCAATAATGTTAGGGAATGGGGGAGAATAGTGTAGGCAGTATAGGGCAGTTAGGGCTATGGCCTGTGGCGATGACTGCAGGGCTTCACTCAGATGTTCGTCCCGTACGAGACAGAGCAAATTACAGTCTACAGAGTCCCTATTCCCACACACGTATGCGAGCACACGTGTGCTTGCCACTTCCATTCCATCTAACTCAATTACAACAGCCATTTTTGTTTTTTGATTTTTTACATTTTAGCCTTTCTTTTGTTTTATTTTCTCCGCAATAATTAGTATTATTACGACTACATCTCCCAATTATATATGAAAAATATTAGTAACAGTCATTTTTACAATCACATTTTAACACTTTCTATTTTATCGAATCACGTCACTCTTTAATTTTACGTGAAAATCGATTACTTACTATTATAAGTTATTTGAAAAATATTTTTTTGACATTAAGATATCTTAACTTTTTACTTCTCACTTGAGTAATCCATTTTCACGTAAAATTAAAAAATAACGTGATTCAATAAAATAAAAAATGTTAAAATATAACTGTAAAAATAACTATGGCTAGCATTCTTCATTATATGTTCCCATCCAATAACAATAACATCTTTGTGAAACAGGGGTTTGTCTCTTTTTGATAATAAGTGTAGGGATTCAAATCCAACTTAGGGTTTCCCCTAACATAGGATAGGAAGGTCTAATGGCAAAATCCAACCGCAAACTTGCCCAAATATTTACTTTAAAAGGACTTGTACTTGATCGCTATTTTCACACTTTATTGTTGCAAGGATGAGATTTGGATTCAAATTAGAGTGCACTTTGCATTACTTTTGCTCATCACTGTCCACTTTAAACCCCATAAGTCAAAATTATCAGAATAAAAAAAATCGTTGTCTTAGCATCGATATATGCTTTGATTTATTAAGAACTTTTTTTTGCTAATTTCTGCAAAACAAGATAATAATCACCGAAAATAATTGAAATTATCAAGTAGAAGTATTTTTTATATATTTAATATTAAAATAAGTAATCATCTTTCATTTCAATTTTTTTATCTGTTAATAAAATTTACGTTTGTAAATGATAAACTTCAAAGGGTAAAATTTTAAGTTGCAAACAGAATGTTACCTAAAAACATCAAGAAAAAATATGTATTGTCTTTACGTACAATGGTAAAAGAGTCACTCACCAGTCACTACTATGAACTATGAAGCACTGTATAAAAACACCATCACAATCATTCAGGGCAGTGTAGACCCCAGCCTCACCTATTTGGCCAGACAATAAAACAAAAATATATAGCCCTTTTTCTCCTATAATCTTTTTTGTGCATTGCTGTCTTTGACTTGGACTCTCTCTCACGCAAAAGAAAAAAAAAGGCCCTTCAAAAACAATCTTCTCCTTCATCAGTCCTTACTCATTGAGCTGTTTAATAACCTCCTCCGCCAGCTCCTCCTCGGCATGGGCGTATCCCTCCACCACCACCACCACACAGTCGTTGCCTTTACTTTTCTCTTATTTGCTTCTGCTTCAGTCATCACTCTTTCTCAACTCAGTAAGTACTTTATATCCTTTTTTGATGCAACTTTTCAACTTTGAATACAATGATATATATATATATATATATATATATATGTAACCAATGACTCGGTCTTAACTCAGTGAGGTTTAGTCTTCCCTTTTGCAGGCAGCGGCTTCCAGGAGAGAGAGGGAAGTAAGAAGAGAAGTGGGTCAGGATTGTTGGACCGCTTCTTGGCTCAGAAACGACTGGACGGCCCGGGTTCTTCACCACCTTCTTGTAGATCCAAGTGTGGAAGTTGCTCACCTTGTAAACCGGTTCACGTCCCGATTCAACCAGGGTTGAGTATGCCACTAGAGTACTACCCTGAAGCTTGGCGTTGCAAGTGTGGCAACAAGCTTTTCATGCCCTAAAAGGAAAAAAAAATAGAGAACAAAGCAAATACAATAATATTCCAAGACCTTTTTCAAATAAGTATGAAATTTTTTTAGTACTTGTAATATATTATTGCTATTGTGGTAACTTACATTGTTGGTTCTTTCTATGTTTATATAAGGGTTTTGCATTTCTCTTGAGAGACAGGAAAGCTTTGGGAATGTAAGTTACTTGTAGGTGAGATTACCAAGAGGGATCTCTCATCTCCCTCTCTCTCTTTTCTTCCTTTTAATCCTTCTTCGTCTTTCTCTTCTGCTTATGATCTTTCTCTTTGTCATTTTCTTTTCCTCTCTCACTTGCATTTGTATGGAACAAATTGGAAGTAAAGACTGTAATTAAGATTATGTTTTTATGAAACAAAAAAAACAGAATGTTATTCACTTGGAGTAGTATGCATATTAATTATTCTCCTTAATCACTCCGCTTTGAATTGAAAGTGAGATCTGTTTTCTAAGCTTTATGTTTGTAGTGGGCTTTTACTTTTTAGTACTGTCATGAGTCATGATCATTGCACGTACATATGTAACCCAGATTCAGCTGTTTTTAATTTTTGTTTTTGGCCAAAGAGCTGTTTTTAATTAGAAAGCCCTTTCTTTGTTATTTTTACCATATTTTATTTTTATGACGAAATATCCTTTGGGGACAAATTCCGAAATTTTAGTACCCTGATGATAATTCTTCTATAAATATTATTTAAAGCATGATATTTAGGTAGAGTTGAGTCAGTCCTTGATAGGCCAACGTGTCGGAATTGCAGGCTCAATTGACTTACAATATTTTAGCTTTTTTTTACATTGACTTGGAGTTAATATTTCTTAGTATGATTTATCGAAAAAATAAATAGATTTTACATGAAAATTAAAACTTCAGCTAATTATAAAGTCACCCATATGAGTAACATCTTTATTGAGGTTTTTGAATGAAGAATTCAATTCAAAAATACAAATAAAAAACGGCTTTATTCAGTTCTTGTTCATTATACATTTTTAATGCTATAGAATTCCACCATGCTAAAATATTATCAAGAATTCAAGACTATCTAATGATCTCTTCTAAACATGACTAAGATGGGGAAGTTTAAGTTAAGGAAAACGAGACGTTTTTCAAGTATGTGTGTTGATGAACTGTGACAATCAGCAAGGTTTTGAAAGTTAGACTGCATTGGAAGCAAAGTGCATGTGATTGAACTTACAAGTAATTGAAAAAAAAGTAAAAAGTTTGATTTTTTTCACCATATATTTAGATATAATTCGATTTTTAAAGTTGTAACTGTTTAAAAAATTTTATTATTTTTGACTCAAATATAATTAATTTTATATTATAACATGGATGAAAATATTTATAATTAGATAAAAAAGTGCATATGAATGATGAATAAGATGGGGGGTTCCAGTTCCATTATTTTCTCTTCTGAGTTGAATAGGAGACTACAGAGATAAAGCATCAAAGGAGAACAATGATGGGGACATCTTGTTTGTTTCCCCTAGCTTCCTCATCTGAGGCTGAAACCTGGTAGCTTCTTTGTTTGTTTCCTTTCTTCTCATACTATGCAAACTTTTTCTTCTCTTCTCTTCTCTTCTCCCTCTGCCTATCCATAATCTCTTTCGCTGTTCAAGGGATCGATACGACAGCATTCAATGTACTTGTCAATTTCCATAATCTCTCAAAGGATTTCCCCACAGCTACCCCTACTGAATTCCTCAAATTCCCAATTACTTTTGCTTTGGGCCATTACGGTAGTTTTGAATTGTACTAGTCAAGTTTGTCGTATGGTTTTACTGCACAGTAACCTTTTTCAGTACTTGGGTTTGGGAGACAAGACATGTTTCTTAAGTTTACGATCCATTAACTTGATTTTGCTGCTCACAAGGAGTGCAACATGGACAGGAGCAATGTGTCTTGTGTTGGGAAGTGATGATCATCAGCATCACGAAAGGAAAGTTGAAAATAATTCTCTCTTATGAATATTGTTTAACTTTAACCTAACAAAGACCTCCTCGAGATTTGATGAATTGAAGAGTTAAAAAATACCAGTTCAAAAGGTTTGAAAGTTTATTATTCATTTTTCAGTTTGTATGTTGTTATTTATTTTTCACATAATAAAAAATTGATTATAATATAGTGTATACTAAAATTTTCATTTTTATTGTAAAATTAATGTTTTATGTTTTTTAATATTGCAAAGGTAAACAAATTTTGAAAAATAAATTTGGAATATGATAAAATAACAACTAATTTTATTTGTTGGAATTCCGAAACGCACTCTTACAACTAATTTTATGTCTAAAGTAAAATTGGAATTCCGAATACTCATTGGGTTAAATTTTTTTAGGTCAGCACCAATCATGTGGTTGCTAATGAAGATTAATCTCATATTTAATGTTATATTGACACACTTTGTGATTTACAAAAATAAAAATAATTGATTGATCTTGTATGTCATTCTCAAGACTCATCTTTTATACCTATATTATTGGAGCAGTTATTAATTATGTCTCTTATTGTTCATCTTATTTTTGGACTGTTGGTGCACCTAATTTAATCAATTTTACTTTTTTTTTAATCCTTATGTGATCTTGAATATCTCCTAATGGATTTACTGAGTTTTTAAAAAAATTAAAAAAGAAAATAACTTCTCCAATAGACTTCTAGGGTTTCAAACAATATTACAAATCACTCATTTTTTTTTTCCTTCCAATTTACAGTAAAGAGGAATAAACGTTTTTTTTCTTCATCTTGGAAGAAAGAAAAAATTGTTCTCAACTCATTCAACAATGACAAATTTTCTTTGTCCTCCATGAAAGGAGAAAAGAGCGAGTTGTTCATCGGCGACAGGCGAGGAAAGAGTGGAAGTCTGTGGTAATAAATTCAGTAGAAACACACGAGTGGTTGGTGTCTTTGCTGTCTTAACATATAGGTTAGGAACATAGATCTCTGTTTGATTACATGTGGCACTGTTGTTTATCTAAAATAAGGTATGAAAAATGAAGAGAATTTTGTTTTATTTTTTAAAAAGTGTTAAAATGGTAAGGGAAATTACTATATAAGATAATAATAATAAAAAAAAAGCCCCACTGCCTTTACTTTAAAGGGTCCCCACAAACCTTTATATCAATCAAAGGGACGATATTTACTGACGTACTCTGAGAATCCCACTCCCAATCTCCTTTTATGATGTCTTGTTCAACTGTCCCTCAATAGACTTGACCATTTTCATATTTTAAATACTGAATATATATATATATATACATATATATATATTTAAAATAATTATCTTATTATATTTAAGATGAATTATAACTATTATTTTTTTTACCGATAAATAATTAAAAAAAAGCGAAATAAATTTTTTTAAAATATTTAAATATGATTCAAATTATAAAGCCATCACTATTAGAAAAATTTTATCATTTATCATTTTTAATTTAAACAAAATTAAGTTTTTACTGTAAAATAAATAAAAATACGTGTGATTACAAAAAAAACTAGTTTTTTCTTTTATCATGTCAAATAATTTTAAGTTTGCATTTGGTGCACACAATTATTTATAAGACAGAATAATATAAAATTATAAATAAGATTGAATTAAATGATGTCATCTTATCTAATGTTTGTGTGTACAATGATAAGATAAAATGATTTTATATATTTTTCATTTTATTTGCTATGTAAGTAACAATAGGATAAAATAATTTTTTTTATTAATTAGATGTATTAATTTTCAAAGATATAATTTAATTTATAATTTTTTAAAATTATAATTAAAAATATTTTTATTAAAAGTAGTTCTCTCTATTTAATATATTTCTTTTCATTTTTATTTCTATTTATGAAATAAATTTAAAATAAATTATAATTAAATATATTTACTTTCAAAAAATGAAATTTTCAAATAAGATTATTGTTTTAAGAAAAGTACCTTAAGTTTTCAATAAACAAATTTTATTTTTTATTTTACTTTTCTTCCTTTTCTTTTTCTTTCCTTGCTGAAAGAGAAAATGTAAGAAAAAAATGAAAAAAAAAACTAGAAAAAGGAAAAACAATATAGTAAACAGAAGAAAAAAAATAAAAGGAGGAAAAAACATTAGCTAAATTTAATAGTTGAAATTTTATAAATTAAAAAATATAATTCATAATAATTTGTATATTTAAAAGTTAATTAAAAATAATTTTAAACATCCATTATTTTCAAAAAATAATTTTTAAGAAAATTTAATTGTTTTGAAAATTATTATTTGAACTAAATTATATATTTTTTGTATTAAAAAAAAGAAGAAAGAAAAAGAAGTAAAGAAAAAGTAAGAAAAAATAATAAAATAATTTGGATTAACCAATTAATTAAAGAAAAAGTAAGAAAAAATAATAAAATAATTTGGATTAACCAATTAATTAATGACCTTTGTTATGTTATTAAAAGTTTAAGTTATTTTTTAAATGTAAATTTTAGGGATTAAATATAAATATCTATTACTTAATAACATGATATTAAAAATAATCTTTTTCTTTTGGAGATAATTGAATCATCATATATTAAAAGGACTAATATTCTTTATAATCTAATCATTCCTTTTATATGTACACCAAAAATAAGATAGAATGATAATTATTGTATCTTATCTTTCATCATATATATCAAACATGACTTTAATCTATTTTTTTTAAATACATAACTTTTGATTCAATGATTTAGATAAATTGATTCAACTCAAGTTAAGATGTGAACACAATAACTCACTTAAAATTCATTTGGATTTTAGAGTAATATTTAAAATATATTAATTTCATTCGAGCTAAAAAAAATTTTCTCTTCTTAGCAAAGAAATTTCAAGAAATAAAAGAAAAACTTGATAGCGCGCAGAGACAAAAGAGAATAAAATTTTGGATAAAGTTCATCTAAGTCTTTCAGTTTTAACATTAATTCAAAACTAGTTCATTAATTTGAAAAATTGACATTTTAAAATTATCAATTTGACAATAAAAAAAAAACCATTCCCTTAAAATCATTATTAAAAAAATTGTAAACTTAAACATTTATTTCTCATGTAATGCAATAATACATTTTTCGATATTGAAAAATAAAAATTGTACATAAAATAATTTTTAAAAAAATACTTAAAAGTAATAAAATAGTAATAGAATTAATTGTTGATACATGAAAATATGATATTATTAATTCTAACTTAGTAAGCAACTGATATATTTTAATTTCAGTTGTGATTTTGAGGTAAAGTGTCGATTTTCAAAATTAATGAATTAAAATTGAATTAAAATAAAACATTGAGAAACTTAATGAAATTTATCTTAAAATTTTTCATTGGAAAACGAGATTGGGAAGTTTAATTGCCATCACTTCTCTCTCTTTTTTTATATACCATATATATAAATGTTAAATAATATTATAATGATCAAAATGTCAATTAAAAATCTCTAACATATATTAATATAAAATAGATATAATTTGATAATTTCAAAACAATAAAAATCTAATCTCTATTTTTTTCCTTAAAGTCATCATCAACTCCTTTTTTTATTTTTATTTTAATTTTTCTATAATCTAATCTCTTAAATCAAGATTTGAATTTCTATTATACTTTTGTTATTCACAATTTTAATTAGGTATAATTATACTTTTGGCTTTCAAATTAAAAAATAATAATTTTAATCGTTCCTTTTTTTTTATTTAAGTCATTTAATCCTTTTCATTTTTATTTTGGATTTTAGTTATATTTTATTGGTAAAGAGATAAAATCGTAGGTTACATATTAAATCCATTATAATATCACTGATCACATCATCGTCGCATAATTTTTATGCCATACTATTGTAATATAGATTGTTTTATGTTACATCATCTTCGCATCATTATTACATAATTTTTTAAATGACTTGATTGTTGATGTAGTGAATTGACGTGATAGAATTAGTACTTATGTTGTCTTTATTATTAAAACCTGACTAAATTAATCAAAAATAAAAGATAAAAGATCAAATTTATATGAGACCAAAATAATTTTGTTGTTGTAACCAAAAAAAAATAATTTTGTTTATTTTTCATCAAAAAAAATTGTTTATTATAATTTGAAGATCAAAAAAGTCCTTGTACTGTATAATTAATTGCTCAGCGTTCATTATTCTCAAAATCAAGAGAATTTTTTACTACAAAAATATTTAATAATTAAAAATAAAAATAAAATTGTTTGAATTCAAATTTAAATATTCCAATATAACATAAACTGTCTAATAATTTGATTAAAAAATTGTTAATCGAAACAAAAATTATTGACTCCCATAACGAAATTCTTGTGAGTAGATCTAGTAATTCGTATTTATAATTCGTTTTCGTGTCATGTAAAATTATGTTCGTATCGTGTAAAACATAAAAATTACGTGTCGACACGAAAAATTCACAACGTTATTTTTAGCTTTTATTATATTCATATACTATTTTTATATAATTTTTAACCTGTGTCATCTATTCATATCGTGTTCGTATCGTATAATTATGTCGTATCTAAGATTGTCAGAACTACCTATGTGAAACGGGGATCTGAAGCAGGACAAGAATGACAGTGAAAATCGAGGATGGGGAATGCACTTCTGTCCTAAAATCGTTCCATTCACATCGTGACATATTTTTCAAAGTCCAAAATCATTTAAAATTAAAGATAAATTAAATTTAAATCACTGCGATACACACATTAAATTTAAAAAAATATTTTGAAATATATATTGAATAATGTATAAAAAACTTGATGCTTATATAAAATACACAAATTAAAAAAAATAATTTAAAATAAAATACTAATTAGAAATAAATGTAAGAAAAATTAAATACAACAAATCTTGAGTATTAAATAAATAAATTAAATAGCTAAAATCTTAATTAAAGCAATTTTTACTCCATTAATCATTAATAGATTATTGGTTATTGTTTCATGTTTAAAACTAGTTCATTTTAAAATTTGAATTTAAATAACTCAAAATTAATCTTTATAAAATTAATTAGAGTTGAAATTCTATTTTTTAGGGTTTTGAAAAAAAAAACTTATTTATAATAGTCTCAAACATGAAAGGTAAGTAAAGGAATGTAAATGTAAATGTAAATAAAAATAAAAATAAAATATTATTTGTATTTTTTAAATTTTAAATTGATTCAAAATAATTAAATATAATATTTAAGATAATATATGTTTCAAAAGAATAAATAATAGAAAATTTCTCTCTCTCTCTTTTACCAAAAAAAATGATTGAACAAATAAATAAATAATTCATTGAACAAAAAAAAAACAAGTTTTTTCATGTGAGATGTTTGAACAAATAAGCAAAATGAATTCAATATAAACAAAAATAAAAAAATTAAATTGTTAAATTAAATAGAACAAAAATCTAAAAAATGAATACAATGAGAACTAAAAAAAGACATGAAAGTTTAATTCAATACTAATATGTATATTTATATATAGAGTAGGATCCTTTTATATATGTGTAAAATAAATTTATTTTATATTCATATCTTCATATAGGATTAATATTTTTGCAAATTAACTATTAGATTTAACAATCTATTTGTATTTATAATGCATGTAAATTTTTAAATCAATATGATATTTCTATTATTTTAATCAAGAATAGCATTTTTTCTAATATACAATAATGGTTAAAATTTTATTTTATGAAACAAATAGTTAGACATTTTTTTTAATTTGAAATTTGGTATGTATGATCTACGTTAATAAAACATAAAATTTAAAGATCAGATTAAAAAAATATAAAAATGTGTAAAATTAAATTTGTCTATTGACATAAATAATTTTTTAATAAAAAACTTTAATCTTTATATATTTATATAAAATGAGTTAATATTGAGCCTCCTTATTTACTTTATTTAATTCTACAAGTAGAATATGTAATAATGGATTAGGTAAAGATAGGTTGAGAAAAAGACGAGAGAGGGTGGAGTGGGTAAGGGTTCGGCTTTGGTCAGTTTGCCCATCTCCTTCACCATCTGTGGCTGTGGGGTATTTCAGGCGCAGACAGACTAAGATAATTGAAATGACATTTGGAAGTGATGTTTGATTGGACAATGGACAGGAATGAATTATTGCTGGACTGAATCTCGATGGAATGCTACAATTATTTATCTTCAAATCCATCTTCTTTGATTCTCACTCTCGTACTAGTCCAACATTATTTCTCCTGCAGTTTATGTGCCTAATTGCATGGGTTTTGTTGGGTAACGTAATCTTCCTTTTTTTTTTTTTTTAACTAAAACTACAAACTTAGCCCATTAGAAATGGCAAGCGTCATGAAGACCAGAGGAGGCTTAATCAGAATTATAATATATGGGCCAAAGAAATTAGAATTAAATGTACAAGTTCTATGTTTATATTTCCTTTGTTGGCTAAAATCAATATTATTTTTCTATTTTTATTTATTTATGCATAGAAATATATTTTTATAATTAACAAATAATAATCGTATGATCTTTTGATAAAATTCTGGAGTCTCATATTCAGTCCATGATTGCTTTAAATGATAATACTAATAAAATCTATGATGAATAATCATCCATGAAAAGTATGTATACTTTGTTTTCACTTTTCACTTCCACAATCAGTGTTTAGGGTCGGTCCAAAAATCAGAACGGTCCAGGCCTTGGCAGGCAGGCTAACTTTAGGTTGAGCAACAAAATTGAGTGGTTTGGTTAGAGTAAACACGAAAATGATGGTCTAGTTTCACCCAATAGGATAAAAAAACATATAGTAATAGAGTTTCAATTCTACGTCCTGATAATTCATGTTCATATTATGATAAATCAGAAGTTTGTTTGCAAAAGTGAGGAAAGCAAGAGTGTCATTAAAGTGGAGAGAGTTACTTTACTTGGTTAGCAGCAAGGAAGAATAGGAACGCGAAGAAAGTGTGAAAATTACATTTAAGGACTAGTTTGAATGGACGACGGGATTTGTTCTTATAAGATTGAAAACGAAAAAAATGACTATTAAAAATATATATTAATAAAATAATAAAAAAATTTTAAAACTAAGGGTGAAAAAGTAATTCTACCTCTCACATTTTTTTGTCTTATTTTTGGGATTCCACCGCACTCCTAACTTAGCCTAACTTCGGTTAATTAACTAAACAACTCAAGAAGTAAAATACATTTAAATTAAATTAGTAATTTATTGCATTTGAAACAAACTAAATGATATTATTTCAACAGAATAGTTAAATACCAAAGTATTAAGTTAAAACCTCTAATGACATTAAATTTAAAACATAATCTAAATTTCATATATTAAAAAAATCTTTAGGTTTCATATATTTTATTTTTATTTTTTGAACTTCTTTATATTTCGGTTAAAATTTAATTATTTCGGTTAATTAATAGAAAACTAATTTTTTAAAAATAATTTTCATTAATTGATAGAAATAATTTGATAACCGATCAAATAAAAATGAACTAAATTTTGATTTGATCTGATAATTTGATTAAAATCACCTTTGAACACTTCTAATTCATCTTCAAGTGAAAATAACTACGGGTTCATTGCCCCAAAAAGAAAATAAACTTTTCGGATAAGCTAGGCCTGTATTTTTTTTTTTGTTACAAGATGAATATTAAATAATTGAGGGATGAGAGTGCTTAAATTCGAATCCAAGACTTATAATATGACACAATTCATCCTTAATCATTAGGTCAAGAGGTTGTTGGCAGCTAGGCCCGTATCCTAATATCTTTGTTTAGGACCCGTCCAAGTAAATTCCAAAAATGTGTGCAAACAAGTAACAGTGTTGGGCTACCACTACAGCTCGCACACGCGGACTAGAACTTTTGGACTCTCCATCACAAATTTTAGACTTAATTACTTTCGGATTGTATAACAGCAGAAATTAAAAATTTGATGAATGTATTTTTTTAATATATTTTTAAAAAATATGTATCACATTTTTTGCTTCATTAATGCAATTTAAAAATTCTACAGACAGGAATAAGAATTTATTATAAAAATATTAAAATCACTAGCATTTATTTTGGTAGTGAAAATCCTTTTAATAAGTTAATAGAAGGTGTGGATCATGACTATAGTTGACATAAATGAAAAATTCAATTGGGCGATACAAATTTATAGTACTAGGCCAACAATTTTTTGATCGAGTAATTAATGATGAGTTGTAACGTATTGTAAGTTTTGAGTTCGAATCTAAGTACTCTCATCCTTATTTAATATTTCTCTTGTAACTAATATATATATATATATATATATATATATATAGTATTAGAGTTTTTCTTGATCTTAATGGTCATTGCTAACGTGGACAAAGATTTCCTAGGCTTTGTTTAGTAAAAATAAAAGAAAGAGGTGAGAATGATTAACAAATTTTTTATCCTCATTCCGTTTTATCTACTTATCTAGCAATGCCTTAATTTGCTAAATCCAAAATTAACTACAATTAAGCTTTAATTAAGTTGGGTTTGGCTTGCTTTTCGAACATGTGCAACAAACATTCATACGTGCGTCTTCAAACTCATGACTGACATCTTGTAAGGGTTGAACAGCTATTAATTAATAAGAATCATGAATTTGGAGCATGTTTTATTTAAGACCCAAGAGTCACTGTGGTGGCTAGGATCGAAGGAATGTTCTAATTGTCTTTTTGAATTATATGGTTCAAACAAAGATTAGATAATCAGCTTTATCTTATTTGGAGACATTTGTATCGATTCATCAAGCAGAAGGGTTTTAACATTCAACACACATCCTCAAATCGTTTCTGAACATCGGATTGAGACTTTGGAGTTTGAATTGTCATAGAATTCATAACTCATAATCATAAGAAAGTAATGTAAGAAATAAAAATGTTTTAGATAATATTCTGTCATCAAAGGGCTACTAGCATACATGCTAAATAGAAATCATGTATGCAGAACACCCACCGATTATTTATACTCCATCTGCTTTGGTCGAATCTTTAACTCCTTAGCCAGGCTATACTTAAGTGTTAAACAAGAAATTCGACAGTTTGAAGCTCCACCGGTGCAGTTTCATGCCCATCTCTTATAGCAATCAAGTCAGTGTTATCTCCATTTAGATAAGCTTTCATGAAAGCAACAACAACTCCGCCAACAAACCTCCTCATGGGCTCCCTAGCCTTCCCATTTTTGCACAAACAATATGACGAACGTCCTCGGATCCCTTTAGTATCATCATCCAACATATCAAGATGACCATAGTCCTTTGCAACAAAATGAAATGCCGGTTTCCTACATTCTTTGAAGAAATCTTCATGGTTAACTCCCTTAGGAGCACAAGGAGGGAACAAAGGATTTCTTTTCACTTCACCAAGGCCCGAACCGATAACCATCACTGCCATATCAATATCAAATGAATGAGGAACATAGGTGAGTACCGGAGGAGGTGTTTGTTTCCCTTTATCCATTCCACCAACTGGGTCTACACCTATTAAGGCAGAGAACTTTAATGTAGTCATTGCTTTCTCTAGAGCCAACTTAAAAGCAACTTTGCCACCTCTGCTGTGGCCAGCAAGTCCAAGCTTGCTTAAATTTGGCTGAACATCCGCCGGAAGCAAGGCTTGGAGTACTCCTTTGGATAACCAATTGGTTACTGCAGCTGTGAACTTAATCTCACCAGTTGCATCCGCTCCAGCCAAGGTGTACAACTGTTGGAGCAGAAGCCAAAAGCAGAAGAGCATTTAAAAGTTATTAGATTGTTGATTTTGTGTTTGTTTTTGTTTTCCTATCTCATTCATTTCAGTCCCTTGTCATCTCTGCCTAAATAGCAAAACGGATAACATACAATATGATTGGCAAAAAAAAGCACCAGTTTTAGGATACTTTCCATCCAAGCAGTTAAAAAAAGATTGACAGCAATTTCAACAGTAAGAAAAACAAAATCATCAGTGTATTTTGAGCATCTGCTGTGAATTAACTAGTAGTACTCAGCTAAAAGAGCATTAATCTGTTGGGAACTATAGCTAAGAGACAAAACAGAATTATATGAATTATCTGGCTCATCTACTGCCAATCACGTCATAATCATTAAGTGCCACAATTTCCTTTCCCACGATAAGCAAATAAAACAGCTCAAGCTGAAGCTTTTCGCACTTGCTTGTTCTGCCTTGCTGGCTAAGTTAAACAAGAAAGGTGTCGGCATAGTTTAACTGTTTGGGTGTTTACACTAAGGAAGTCCATAATTCAGGATACTGACTTGTGGACTACAATAACCTAAAAGAAATTTGATCTCAAAGTGGGGAAAATTATGGACCCTTACACATGAAGGCATCTATATTTCTTTAATTTCCATCATGTTCATAGCCAAAGCTTCATCTACTTTCCCAATTGCAGAAAAAGTTCATAATTATGAGTGAGAAAATTAAAACAATCATAATTTTCTTTCACAACTATGGACATAAAAAAAAAATGCTAAGATCATAACATGAATATGCTTCAGCACGGAAAAGTAGAAAAGGAATCAGATTAGCCTTTAGGCCTATACCTGAGGAGCAATAACAATGAAGCCATGGGAAGCAACATGTTGTAGAAGCTGAGAGTAGAAAGAGTTGTAAAGAAGGTAGCCATGGAGGAAAATAAGTAGCGGATATTCCCCTGCTTCAGAAGGCGTGGCAATCAGAAGTGGCTTCGGGGGTGGGTCAGGCACTGAAGAAGTGATGACTGAGTCCACCGTCTGAAGCATGGTAGTGTAGCTTCCAAGCCCAAAAACATTTTTAGCAGAAGAAGCTGTGAGAGCAGACATTTTCCACTCTTTCTGATTTGTGCTGCTTCTTTCTTTGCCAAGCTTGTCTATTGTAGATTCATGGGATTAACGGGATAAGCCTCTTGTACGACGCCCTGGGCCCTTGGTCCTTGGCCTCTAACTAGAGGTGATTATTGGGCCGGGTTGGTCCGACCCGGTTCGCAACCGGATCGGATCAATCCGGCCCAAAATCCGAAATGGTACTGTACCGGTTCGGAACCGATCCAGCCCGGTATGTTATCGGGCTGGGCCGGTTTTAAAATTTAAAAATCGGGCCCGGTAAGGGCCCGGCCCGTTAAGGACTGGGCCCGATAAGGGCCCGGACCAAACCGGACAGGTTCGAACCGGTCCGGTTAAAAAAATTTTAAAAAAAATAAAAAAGTTTTGACTGCAGTTGCACTATTGCACTGCAGTGCAACTGCAGTCATTTTGATGGGCAACGGCATTTGGCCGTTGCCCAACTTTTTTTTTATTTTTTAATTTTTAATTTTAATTAAATAAAAAAAAACCTTTGCTGCCACTGCGCACTGGCAGCCTAGGCTCCCTGCACTGCAGTGCAACTGCAGTATGTGCAGAGCAAAGGCAACCTCTGCTTTGTGTTTGAACTTTGATGGGCAACGGCCACCCATCAATCTTTTTTTTAATTTTTTTAATTTTTTATTCTAATTTTTTTCCTATAAATACCTCTATAATCTTCTATTTTCATTTACATTTCTTCTATATTTTCTCTCAAATCTACTATCTATATTCATCTACTCTTATTCTCTTCACTCACATACTCTCTCAATATTCACTCAACCTCTCTCAAATTCACTTAAATTCCCTTATTCCAAATTTATAATATCATCATTTTCTTTCTAAATTTTATTTTTCTTTTTATTTTATAATTTTACAAATTTTACTTTTAATTTTCATATTCTAATATATTATATATATTCCTTATTCCAATTTATAATATCATTATTTCTTTATAAATTTCATTTTTCTTTTTATTTTATAATTTTGCAAATTTTACTTTTAATTTTCAAGTTTCAATTTTCAAATTCCAATATATTATATATATCATACATCTATTTTTTTAATTTTTAACATATATTTATTTTCAAAAAAAATATAAAAATGTCGAATTTGTTTCGTTGTTCATGCTCTGTTTCTCGACCTTTTGGTTCTACTGAAATTCCTAATTTGGGTGACGAATCATTTAATGAAATCGAACCCGATATTCATTCGGAGGAGGAGCTTCCTTTGGCACCATCGTTTGGTCGTGGAGGAAGTCATGCTCAAACACAATCATCAGCTACCACCACTGTTACTACATCATCAAGACTGAAGTTTAGTCGAAAAAAAACAGGCAGGGTATGGGAGTATTTCGACATTGTAGCAAAAGAAGGTGAGACGAATAAATATTGTGCCATCTGTAAATTGTGCAAAGGCGTTTACTCTTATAACTCCGGTGGAGGTGGTGGCGGTACAGGTACGTATAAAAGGCATTTAATTACTATACATAAAATTAATCCTGATGCCGAAGAAAATGAAATTTTAGAAGGTAAACAATCTCAAATTAATACGCATGATGGTGGAAAAAATTTTAATTTTGATAATGTTCAAGCTAGACGTGGTTTAGTTAGATTTGTAGTTAGGACTGAACAACCATTCACAATTTGTGAAAAAACAGGATATTTAGAATTTGTTTGTAAATATTTACAACCCGCATATAAATATGTTTCTAGACATACATTAAAAAGAGATTGCATGGATATGTTTAAAGAATATAGACAAGCTTTAATTGATAAACTTAGTAATATTTCATCTAGGGTTAGTTTAACTAGTGATATATGGACTAGTACTAATGGTATAAGTTATCTTGTTATAACTTGTCATTGGATAGATGAAGATTGGTCTATGCAAAAACGAATTTTATCTTTAGATGTAATAGAAGAAGCACATAATTCATATACTATTCATAAATATATTACTAAAGTTTGTAAATTATATGGACTAGAAAATAATAAAGTTTTTGCTATTACTTTTGATAATGCTTCAAGTAATACTGCAGCTATTCCTCATTTAATTAAAAGTTTAAACCTTGTTATGCAAGGCATATTTTTTCATGCAAGATGTGCATGTCATATTATAAATTTATGTGTTCAAAGTGGTTTTAGTTCTAGTGGTACTGGTACTGGCATAGGTCCAATTGATAAAATTAAAATTTAGCAAAATGGATTCGCACACCAAGTAATAAACGTGAATGGAAGCAAATTTGTATAACAAATAATATACCTGTTAAAGCATTTCCACTTCCCGTGGAAACAAGATGGAATTCACTTCATCGTTTGCTTTCTTCTATTTTACCTTATAAAGAACTTGTTACTCCTTTTTATAACAATTATACAAGTAGCACACATTTAGTACTTTTTGAAGAAGATTGGACTTTTATTGAATATTGTGTTGATTTATTATCTACTTTTAAAGATGCAACCGAAAGATTTTCAACTCAATTTTATCCAACTACACCGTATTTTGTTCCTATTATCTACACAATGTTTGACAAATTTGTAAAATTTAGGAATCATGAAACTTTAAGTTCTTTTGTATATGATATGGAGGAAAAATTTAAAAAATATTGGGAAATAATTCCTCCTATTTATTGTATTGCAACTTTACTAGATCCTAGTCAAGGTGAGGTAAATATAGAAATTTTTTTTGATTGTTATAAAGAATTTCTTGGTCTTGATTCTATTGAGGATCAAAAGTCCTCAATTAACAATCTTTTTCGAGAATTGTTTAATGTTTATGAAACAGAAAGGGAGCAATTCAACTTTAATCATGAAGAAGAAGATTCATACGAAGAAACCGAAAGTAGCAAAAAAGGAAAAGGAATTTTAAACGCAATTAAGGAAGCAGCAAAGAAGAGAATGAAGCTAAAAGGAAAAGCGAGCGGATCGGGATCGGGATCAACAACTCGACGAAGTTCTAGCTTCAATGAGCTAGGATTTTTCTTAAGTCGAGATTTTTCTGTAGATGATAACTTTGATCTTCTCCAATGGTGGAAAGAAAACCAAAAACAATTTCCAGTTTTAGCTTCCATGGCCCGAGATGTTTTTGCGGTGCAAGTTTCTTCTGTTGCTTCGGAATCCGCATTCTCGACGTGTGGAAGAATTATTGGAGACCATCGAACCACTCTTAATCCGGATTCATTGTGCATGTTAACATGTCTTAAAGATTGGTTTGATGCGGAATCGCGCAATGTCGAACTTAGAATGACCAATGAATTTGCTGATAATAATTCAGAAGAGGAGGAAGAAATTTCCAAGGCAATCTGTATAAATTATGAAGAGTAGAGAATAATCTTTTTTTTTTAAATTGTATGTAAAATTGTAAATAAGTTTAGTCATAGTGAATATTTTTATGGACTACGGTCTCGTGGTTTTTGCCCTTCTAACTTTTGAAGGGGTTTTCCACGTAAAAAATCTTTGGTCTCCTACTCTCTCCTTTTTCTCCTTTGTTGTTGTTGTTGTTGTTGTTGTTGTTGTTGTTGTTATTATTATTATTATTATTATTATTATTATTATTATTATTACATACCAAATTAATTAATGTTATACTTATATTTGTTTAAAATAAATAAATATTTAAAATACAAAATGAATTAATATTTTAAAAACATATTAAATAAATGAATAAATAAATAAATGAATAAATATTAAGTAAATGATATTTCAAATATAATAAATTATTTTAAATGCAAAATGAATATAATAAATGAATATAAATAAAGATATGCAAAATGAATATAATAATAATATTCATAATATCATTATTTGTATTTTGAATCAAATATCATTTTATCATAATATTATATTCATAATATAACTTTAATTTATTATAACAATAATTTTATTAGATAATTTTATAATAGTTTATTTTTACATTATTGTTACATTAATTAAATAAATTATAATATAACTTTATAATAAATTATTGTTAAATTAAACTATTAACATTATTTATTATAAAAATAAATTTACTAAATTAAATTATTAAAATATATTAATATATTTTAAAATAAATTAATATAAATTTTTTAAAAATAAAAATTTTAAAAAGAAAAAAAAATGGACCGAACCGGTTTAAACCGGTTCTGTCAGGTTTTGAGGCGAACCGGTCCAACGAGCCGAGCCGGTTCGCCTCTTATAGTTAATAGAACCGGTCCAAACCGAACCAGTTTTCTACCGATTCGAACCGGTTTCAATTTGGTTAGGTTCGGAACCGGTGAAAACCGGCCCGGTCCGGCCCGTAACCAGATCTACCTCTAACACTTCCACCATATTAATTATATATCACGATCTTGCACCACACAAAAAAATAATATAAATGAAATATAAAAATATAAGTTAAAATTTGATAAAATTATATATAAATATAAACAAAAATAAAAAAAATTATGTTTGATGTGTAAAAATAAATTTAAAAATTAAAGATTTTATGTTTTATCTGCATAAGTGCATGTTTGGCCTAACTTATTCATGAGCTTATCTACTTTAAAATTAGAAGATAGGTGTTTTATTTTCAAAATTTTAAAAATTTTAGTTTATGTGGGAAACAGATTTGAGTTTTTTTGATAAAGTTATAAATTAATAATTTTCCAAAAAGTATTAATTTTAATAACATGTATTTAATGAAATTTTTTATATTTTCACTTTGTTTTTCAATAATTTACAAAACTATAAAAAGATGGTTCATATTATTTCACAATAATTTATTATTTTGTGCTATTTTTCTATTTATTTCATTTTTATTTTAATTAAAATTTTTTCTTTTGTTTTTATTTATTTGTTTCACTTAAAAGCTTGTGATTTGATTTAATATAATTTATTTTTTATTTTTTAAAAATATGCAAAAAATTGTACTAAATAATTTTAAACATTCTATCGTATTATTATATTAAATTTGCCCAATGCTAATCTAACTTCCCTAAACAGTACTTAAAAACAAAAAATTCTACTTAAACAATATTTTTTATGACAACTTCAACTAAGCCAAATTCGACCACGTACATGTACTTCTTACTCTTAGTGACTCCGAAGATAGATAATTTTTTTTATTGGAATTGAGTACGTCCGAAGCTAGCCAAGAATTAAGCTTTGGGCCTCAATTGCATTCATAGCGATCTATGTTTGGGTTAAAAATTGCACCCAATATCTAGGCCGATGTGGTTTTCCTGGACCAATTTTTTTTCACAACAGAAATATCTGTCCTTTTTGTGTTGATGTGAGATGCAATCATGTCTGAGAATCGTTAAATTGTATGTAGATTTTATTTAATTATTATTATATGCTGATGCATGAATTAATTAATTTAACGTAATTTAATAAATTTATACAAATATAATGTTATAATTGTATCTGCAACTTGGTCTAGAAAAAAGTTGGTAAGTATTATTGCTTATTCTGAATATTGCTGAATCTTCGTTTAGAAAATTTAGGCACCTAGTGACTTGACTAGTTTGCAGATAAACGAGGAAATAAATGTAAATTATTGTTATATTTGAGGCTGTAATTCTTACCAGTGTTGGGTTGTGGTCCTTCCACGACACATTTTGGGCAGCCAAGAAAGGGTATGATTTACTTCTTGGACCATTCATATTGGTTTGCTTTGTACCCTTAATCTTTTTAAATTAATATTTTTGGATTCACCATTGATTTTAATCTACTAGGTTACTAATTTAAATTTAAAGTGTTTTACATTGTAAATTAATCTTTTGTTTCAGAAAACGTGTTCACATTTTTTTAACCCTTTCAAAAACTATATAGCATTTAATTTTTTTGAAAAAATCAAATACTTACCAATAAAATTTTTAAAATTTTTTTGGCAAATATATCTTATATAATATATTTTATACTTTTTAGTTCTTAAAATAAAAATTTAGAAGTATTTTTCTAGTTCTTGAATATTATGTATTATATTTTGTATTTTATATCAAATTATTAATTTATGCAGCAGTTGGAATTAAAAGTTTACATCAAGTTTAAAACAAAATCATTCATTACCAACAAGTGATTTGAAGAATTGGAAATAAACTTTTTCTCTAAGCATTTGCACATGATTCAAATCTTAGAGTCGTAATTGTTTGGAGGGTTTTATCGTTTACTACTCCCAACACAAATAAAATTAATCTTAGATAGTAAAACGGATGGAATATTTGTGGTTACACAAAAAAATTATTAATTATTATGATAGAAGAGTCTATTAATTTTTTATAATAACCCGACCATAATAATTTATTAGTTTAGAGAGATTATTAATTGAAAAGAGATTTTTTTGGTAAAAAAAATAGAGATTAATTAAAAAGGGTTGTACTGTATTTTATGATGCGCTCTTTGTTTTTGCTATCATCTACTTCATCCGCTGCATTTCTCTAATTACTTTATTTGATTTAATTTAATTTCCTATACATTAACTCCTTCCCAGCTAGTCTCTTCTGCTTTCAATTTTGCAAATTTTTTTCTCTTATTTCCTAAATTTTGATTCAATAGACAAATCTTCTTTCCTCTTGAAAAAGTCTAGTTGAGGATATTTTGATGCATTGCTGCAATAAGTGGTTTTATAGATTATGGTACCGATGATCTGATCAAACGTTATAGCTATGATGAAAATGTCTCGGCTTCAGTCGCTCTTTATCTGGACATTATAACCTTTTCCTGTCAATACTCATCTCGTCTGAAGCACCTTTCTGCTCGTTGGTACCTCTACTGATCTAATCATCCATTTCTTTGACTGCTGAAATTGTATTTTCAAGGTTTTTCTCATTGGTAGTCGGTAGATACAGAAATTTAACCCTTGAAACTTGTCAGACTTGAAGCATATTGACACTTCTTTTGTGTATTGATACCTGAAAAAGAAATCTTGCAGAATAAAACATATATGTATCGATATTTATCTTAACCATATTGGTACTAGAACTGAGCATAAATCTTTTGTTTCATGGTTAGGATAGGATATCGATACTGCAATTGTTTAGCCAATATTCAAACATGTTGTATCAAAACATATTCAAAGTGTATCGATACTGCCACTAGTTAAACACATGATATTTGGCATAAATTGCACGGTAAAGTCTTTAATCAAAATATGCAAAGATAAATTATGACTCTTAGATCATGGATATCTGATTTATCATTTATCAAACATGGGTACATATGATTCAAACTAGATGTGGCAAATAGGTAGGTTGAATCGGGCTGAGTTGAGCTATTTTGGATCGAATCATTTTGGGTTAAGAAAAAATCGGATCAATTTATATTTGGATCATTTTGAATTGGGTCAAGTTGAGTTTGTGTAGACACCTAATTTTGTCCAAACAATTAAAAAAATCAAAATCAAAAAATAAAAAAAAAAGATAAAAAGAAACAAGTCAATTTTAGTCAAATCTTAAGTTGGAGCCCCATGCATCCCATGCAAACTCTAAAATTAAAATTTCAAATTTGAAATTCTCATGTGAAGCACATGCAAAATTCACACCTTCAAGAGTTGACTAAAGTTGATATCGTTGCCAAAAATAAAAGAAATTTGTTGCTTAAAGAAAAAGAATAATCAGCCATTAAATCAATGAATAAATCAACAAAAGGAAAGAAATGAATTGGGTGAAATTAAATATGAAAATTCATTGTCCAAAATTAAAAAAAATAAAAAAGAAATAAGTTAAAAGGGGTCAAATAAAAAATAAATGATAAAATAAAGATCTAATAATTTTAGAGTCAATATATTAAAGTTAGGGTTTTTCTTTCCAAAAAAATAAAAAAAAGACAAAAAATAAGGGGAAGGATACACGATTTTGAGCACAAAAAAAAAGGGATATCCAGGGGATAGCGCGACCACCTTCCTCATGACTCTCGCTACAGCCCTAGCTTAAGCCTTCTTGCTATAAAAATTCTTGCCGCATAATTACTGAAGGGAGGGGGGGGGGGGGGGGGAAAGACCACTGGGCATGACCGAAAACAAAAAAGCTTGACCGAAGTTTTGGTCGAGCCTAGGGTAACTCCCTGCTGTCCAGGATCCTCTCGGCATCATCATCTTCACCTTGATCTTGCTCTCCGGCCTTGTCATCCCTGTCGTCGCTGCCACCCTTCTTTGCACCTTGAATCGCCCTTGTGCTGTGTTTGCTACTGTCAACTGGTGACCGGCCTTCACTGCGCACACCCCTGCACTAGCATCATCTTCATCATGAAGCATCACAGCCCGGGCTCCCAGCCTCCTGGCACACGCTTGCACCTCTGCCCACGTCCCCTGTTTGCACGGTCCATTGCCGCACCAAGATCTCTGCCGCAGTCACTGTTGCTGCACCATCATCCCCAAGCCGTTGCACCGTTCATTGCTGCTCCTATACGCGCTGCATCAAGCCACGCCTGTTGCATCCCCTTTGCTTCATCCATGCTGGACACAACATCTAGCTGCTACCTGTAAGGAAAGAAAGCAACAAAGGAGCTTTGATAAAAGATAGCAACAGAGATGAAAGAGAGGAATAGTGCCGTTCTTGAGTTCCTTCTCTGCTTCATCATTGACTGTCAGCACTGCCATTCTCCTGAGTTGTTGCTCTGTCAGTTGTTGCTAGCCTTCTATTGTTGCGCACTGCTGCTGCCTTGGAACATTGCACTGAAGCATCCATCACAATACCTCGTTGTACTGCTGAACATTTAAGGTAAATGCTAACCCATGCTCTCATAGAAATAATAAATGAAGAAAATCATCTTCCACTAACATTTTGCTTTTAGTCCATTTGTGTTTCTATTAGGATTCTTCTTCAATATTCTATTCATTTTTTTAATCATTATATGATTGCCTTGGTATTGTTAAAGTCTATGTTAGTTAAAGTATGAATTATGTTTTAGGATATTTATAAAAGCCTTTATACTTAATGTTATTTAAATCTAAGAATTTTGTTTAATATATGGGATCATGTAACATAATTAGTCTATTTTATTATTTTATGTTTTTTTTTCATTTACTTTAGATTTAGAATTAGAAATTAAATTATTGGTAGAAAATTAAATTATAAAATTTATAAGATTTTTTAAAAAATAAAAAACAAACTAGTAATTGTGAAAATAAATATAAAAATTATCCGACGATGGAACTCTGAAAGGATTGCGATCGAGTAATACTTTCAGAGATCTTGAGGTGAGGAGATTTTTTTTAAGTCTGGCCAGCTTGATGGAAGATTTAAAAGGATATTTCCAATATTTAATAGTTAAAATTCATTATAAAAATAAAAATCAAATTAAAATCATGATTAATTAAAATTAAGTTTGTCAAAGTAATGAATAATAAAATTATAAATTAAGAATTAGTAAAATTAACGCATTTAGAAACAAGATCAAATGAAATAATACCAAATATTCATTATCCCGACGATGGAACTCCGAGAGGATTGCGATCGAGTAATATTTTCGGAGATCTTGAGGTGAGGAGGTCTTTTTAAGTCTTACCAGCTTGATGGAAGATTTAAAAAGTCATCTCCGATATTTAAAACTCAAACTTATTAAATAATTGAAATAAGAATTAATTAAAATTAATTACAAATAAAAGAATTAGTAATCAAATTAGGAATTAAAAGTCATACAAATCTTAATATATTTTAGATAGAATAAAATAATACAACTACAAATATTTCGACGACGGAATTCTAAAGGGAATGCGCTTGAGTAGTACTTTTAGATGTCTTGAGGTGAAGAGGATTCTTTTAAGTCTTGCCAGCTTAATGGAAGATTTAAAGGACATTTTCAAGATTTAATAAATTAAATTATAAAAACAAAAATTAAATTAGATTAAAAATAGTAAATTAAAATTAGGTCTAATATAATAAAGAATAAAAATCAAATTAATAAATTAGAATTAAAATTAGAAAAAAATTAAAATAAATAGAAATTAAATTAAATATTTTAATAAATGTGGATTATTCCGAGGATGGAATTAAAAAGGAATTGTGCTTGAATAGTTTCTTTAAAAATTCCTAAGGTGAGAAAGTTTCTTTAAGGTCTTACTAGCTTGATGGAAGGTCTTTAAAAAAATCTTCAATATCAAATAATTCATGTTTATTTAAAGATATAAAAATATATGAAATAATAATTTATATAACAAAACAATAACAATAGAATAAAATAAGATAAAATAATAAATAGAAGTTGGATAGGAGTCAAAATAAGGTTTGCATAAAATATTTAATCAATCCGACGACAGAGCCTCTTCAAGAAAGGCGATTGGTCCTACTTGAATACTCTTGAGGTGAGAAAAACTTTTAGGTTATCCAACCAGTTTGATGGAGGAGACTTAAAAGATTTTTCAATATTTAATTATATAGAAATTAAAGTAAAAAGACAAAATTAGGATAACCTTAGATTATTTGGTACCATTTTAGGATGGGCGTTGTGAGGGTGCTAATCCTTCCTCACACGTAACCGTATTCCCGAACTTAGAACTCTTAACGTAGACCAAGCCTTATCCTTAGTTTGAATAGGTGACCAATCACACCTAGGTTAGAATGGTTGGTGGCGACTTCGTAGTTTTGTGTCTAGCTATTAGGTTTCCCGAAACTTAATACATTATGACAGTTTGAATCAAGGAAAAATCGGTCAATTTTGGGATCGATATAGGTCAATTTGAATTCAGATAAATTTAAGTTTGGAACAAGTCAAATTCGGGTTGTTGACTTTTTTTGTCAAATCGAATAGATTAGTTTTGGGTTCGAGTTGGGCGGGTGGACTTTTCAAGTTGGGCAATTGTCACCTCTAGTGTGATGTGTCTGGTATGAAAATAAGTTTGAATCATGTTTCTAGGAGTCATATAACTCATGAAAATAAATTCATTTTCTTGCATAACCTATAATAAAATTGAGATTGAAATATTCAAAATATTTAGTAATTAGTATGATAGTTTTCTTTATAATATCTTTACTAAAATTCATAAATTAATTATGTATTTTTCGTTTTATTTTTATTATCTATTATAATTGTTAACTTTAGGCATCTGAAGTGATTTAATAATCCATATTAAATACTATAATAGATTACGTAAATCTCTTTAATTTCTATTACTTTTTTTATAAAATAATTAGAGGCACTAATGGTAGGTGATGTAGCTTCTATATTTTATGATAGTTTAGCCATTCAATAATTCTAGGTTAGTTCTTCTAGAAGTTTTTTTGTAAGATTCAAATAAATGTAATTTAAAAGTGAAAATTTAAGTTTAACTAGATTCAAAAAAATATAACACTTGTATTATTGAGAAAGAATTATATTTTTACCATAACATAATAGTTTGATCATTAATTTGACATTTAAATATTTAGAGTTAATTTTAAATTTAGGTTTGAATTTATTCAGGTTTGGGTTAATTTGGATTCAGATTAATTCAGGTTTGAGTTAATTTGTGTTCAGATCAGTTGGGGTTTAGGTTGTTAATTTTTTTAGTCAAATCTAATCGGTCGGATTTGGGTACAGAGCAGTCAGGTTGATTTTTCGGGTTGCGCTTGTTTTTGTCACTTCTAATTCGAACAATTACTTCTTTCATCCTTATTAAAATCACATTCCTCGTAAGCTTTTTATGAGGTCATATCAAAGTCTTAAAGTATTTCAAAATCAACACTCTATGAACAAAAAATATTAAAAATAAAAGATCACTTAGTAGAGACAACTTTAAAATAACATAAAATTAAACTTTACACATAAATGAACTTTCGAACTCAATTTCAAAAATGCAAACCAAAAGTTATTCTCAGAAAAATTTAGAGTTTTGAAATCGAAAATCAAAAGTTATTTTCTCAATACAATTTAGTCAAAATATAAGATGTCTTTAGAAAGAAGAATATTTAATCCAAAATTAAGATTTTGTTGGAAGGATAAATTCGACACCTAAATAAATAAAAATTTGGTAATGATTCATGAGTTTTTTTACCAAACTACTATTTTTTAAAATCTTATTTCCTAAAATATTGTACTTGAAAACTTATTTCTCAATGTATAGTATTTCTTGAAATGGCATTGCCATGTCATATTTAATTAATATTTGAAAACGTTAAACATATATCAATTTAAACTAACATGGCAAACCTAAAAGAAATAAACTTCGATATTTTCTCTTCTTGCTTTTTTTTGCACTCTCCATCTCGTTAGTTTCCTCCATCTCATTGTTTTTCTATTCTTTCTCCATCTCATTTGTTTCTCATCTTGCATTCAGCTTTTGATAATAGAGGTACTTTGGATTTGTTTATCTCTCACCTTTTTTTTTGGCCAGTTTACTGAGTTCAATTTTTAATTTAAATTGATATTTATTCGATTCGTTTTGCTGAAGTTACCCATCTTTTTCATTGATTATATCTAATATGAGTTCTTACTAATTCCTGTTACTGTTATTATAAAAGTGAAAATAAATCCCAATATTTATTGATGCTAAAGTTTGCACCTTTTTTATTATTTTGCTTAGGATTTTTTTTTGAAAAGTATCAGAATTTTCATTGAAAATAGCAAAAACAACAAAGCTTAGTTTGGTGAAATCAATAGTGCAAATTCCACATGGACAAACTAACTAAACCATATACACACCAGAACACTGAGACACAAACAACATGATACAATAACATCCGCAAACAAGAGAACGAACTCTCATATACAAAAATGCAAACATCTTATGGGCACATATAAACTCACTAGAAATCGACTAGTTTCGAAACACCCCAACCAACATAATAGTGGACAGCCACCTAACACAACATAGACACAATGAAATCGAAAACATTCACAGAGCTACACTACCATCATCCTCATCTTACTGTGGTTGAAAACCAAGATAAAACTGATTACTCTAGTGACTCCATATATTGCTAAACTTATCAAAGCCACCTAGAACACCAAAGGGAAATACAAAATAAGCCAACCATCCAACTGCAGCAAAAAATCAGTATGCAAAATAAACTTCTACAACCACCATGAAACATTTCAAGAACATCACCCTTCAAACATGCACCCATTCAAGCCAAAGGAGAAATAGTTGTAGCCAAACATCCACACCGTCAAACCAAAGGAAAGCAAACATGCACACCCATTCTGAGAAGTCAATCCTAAGCCATTGGAATTTTAGTTAGGAATTAAATTTTGGAATCCGGTACATCAGCTGTTGTAATAAGAGTTATTTATACATTAGTGTCCATGTCAAACTCTCATAACTTCAAATTCAATAATAATTAGCTTAACAATCTAAAGCAATAATCTAATTAGTAATTCAATTACCAAAATCCTTGATGAATCATTTAACCTCAATTAGTCGAAATTTGTGAAAAGAATAAGACAGATACACATTCCTTCACCAAAAGTTTTACCGTCATAAATATCCAACTATAAAAAACATAAAACATGTAGACATAAGCCTTATATTTCAATATCTCAAATTTAACAAAATGCAACAGCTAATACAAGATACCAAACTACATCAATGTTATCAGTAGCAAGCAACAAAAACATCTCCTTGATTCAAACTTGAAACTGGTAAGTATCTATACTGACTTTAGTTATATTTAATGGCTTGACACCTTTGCTTAACACAGGTTTTATAGCGCTTACCATGGATGTGTATTTATTTTGTTTTAAAGCTAAGCTTTAAAGCATTGGTAAAAATGTTGTCTGTAACTTCTTGGTATCAATTCTCAATCTTTATAAATTACAATCTAAATTGCTTAGAAAATCATTTAGAAGAAAATTGGTTGAGTGGTAAAAATTGCTTTTAGGATATTAGTTCAACTGGATTAGCTAAGAAAGAGGTAACGAATGATATTGCCTTATGAAGTTTTTGTTGTAGTTTTTTTAGTTTTAGTTGTTATTTTAACTTTCTTTACCACCGTTATTAGAAACACAACATTTACTAGTGTTATTTTTTAATTATTTAATTTTTGAAGATTTTATACCATTTAACAAATTATCGTGTTTTTATGTAGTGATATGGGAGAAAAAATATTACTATACTTTGTTATTGGAATGGGAGCATTATACAAGGATTAGAAGGTTTATTGTATGATAAATTGCCTAATAAACCTATTAAGGTGAAGTCGAGGATAAATTACAAAGCACTGCTAAATAAGATGTATTCTATTACATCTTTGGATAGACAACAATTTAGAATCAAAATGACTTGCAGATATCCATCAGTGGTTGGACAGATGTTAAAGTATACCCTATCTTTATTGTTAGGTTTAAATTGACAAGTATTTTGAAATGACAAAAACTTAAGTGATGAAAAATGTCTCACATTATATTGTAAATTTGCTTAAAATGGACACAATATTAGAAAATCATTTAGCAAAGTTTTGGACTTAAATTTTCAATTGAGAAAGTCAAGAAAATTGAAAGAATATTTTGAACTAAAGTCAAATCACAAAGACACATCATTTTATCCCAAAATAGCCAACAAAAATGTGCAGGAAGGCTTGAGGGATCGATCCCCAGATGGCAGAGAAGGTCCCAAGGCCAAAAAACAGGCAAGGGATCGATCCCCACAGTGAAGGGATCGATCCCCAGTTGGCAGAATGGGCTGGAAGGCTTTCTGGAACTTAGGGATCGATCCTCTATCACGAAAACAATGCCCAACGACTAGCTTTTGAGGGTTTCAAAAGGAAGAATTGCATTAAATGCTTCAACAACCGTCCCAAGTAGTTGGTGGACTATAAATAGAGGCATTTATGAAGATTAAACTGAAAATAAGCACTCAACAACTTCTCTAAGCTTCAAGAAAGAATTCAAAGCTGAAAAAAATCATCTTTTGTATTTGATTTGTGATATCCCACCTTGTACAGCACCCACTCATATTAATTTCTGCTATTCAAAGGGGTGTGCTAGCCTTATAAGGTTATCTTGTAAGAGTGAGGATAGTTTTGCAAGGGGATAGGTTGAGAAGGTTATTTCTAAGCCTTCAAAAGGAAGTGTAAGAGGTCTCACCACACCTTGAAGTGATTTGTATTCATTCACAAAGAAGAGTGGAATCAATCCCTTGACAAGAGGATCAAGGAGAGAAGACGTAGGCAAGAGATTGGCCGAACCTCTATAAATTCTGTGTTTGCTTCTCTTCCCTTATCTTTATTTACTGCATTTGCTTCATTATTGCATAATTTGTTTTTTTGTTAATTGAGGTCTTAAAAACTCAAAATTAGTAGTAAAACCGATTCACCCCCTCTCTGTAGAGCCAACACTTATTCAAGATAATAATGATGTGGATATTATGTTCGATGCTATTGCCAAGCATCCAGAGCTAAGTAACATTGATTTGTACTTAGAAGCTGAAATTATTTCCAATGACAGCGGATGTCCTAGCAATTAATGTGACATTAATTTTGAAGAATCCCATCATCAAGAGCATAGGTACATCACATAAATATAATAAAAATAATTTACTTAAATTAATATTCATTTCTTGTGTTTCTACATAAATATTACTAGCTAAATTGCATTTTTTTTCCAGAAATGAAATGG
The DNA here is from genome assembly GCA_031772115.1 of Heritiera littoralis. Taxonomy (NCBI): domain Eukaryota; kingdom Viridiplantae; phylum Streptophyta; class Magnoliopsida; order Malvales; family Malvaceae; genus Heritiera; species Heritiera littoralis. The sequence goes on along the minus strand of JAPDPK010000142.1, from coordinate 627,044 downwards.
ATGATGATTTTGTTGGTAGAGACATTGATGGGGACGTAATACCCTTTATGACTAAAATAGAAGATTTTAATTACTTATCTCAAAATGTTATGATGAGTAATGCTATCTTAGATGAAGATGATATCAACGGCGAAATGATAGATAAGTCAAACCCAAAAACATTTTTAGCAGACGAAGTTGTGGAGTAGACATGTCTCCCACTCTCTCTTGCTTGTGCTACATCTTTCCTCGCCAAGCTTGTCTATTGTAGATTCATGGGATAAACGATATAAGCTTCTTGTACGACGCCCCAGGGCCCTTGGCCCTTGTCCTTATCACTCCCATAGTCGTTGGGCATTGGCCATATTAATTAGATATGACAATCTTAGGTATGACACTAAAATAATACAAATAAAATATAAAAAAAATGAATATAAGTTAAAATTTGATAAAATTATATAGAAATATATAAATATAACAAAAATTAAATAAATTGTGTTTCATGTGTCAACATAAATTTTAAAATAAAAAAATTTTATATTTTATACTATATAAATACGATGAAGCAATGACCTACTAAATTGACTATGTACCTCTGAAGATAGGGCTGTAAACGAATCAAATACGAACGAATAAATTGATGTTTCTATTCGTTCGTTTGTTTTTTAGTGCCGTTGTGTTCGTTCATATTTGTTAAGGAATTTGGTTTTTACGTTCGTGTTCGATCGTTTGTTTGGTAGAGATTGTTTGTTAAATATTCATGAACAAGCTTGTTCGTCCTAAACAAACACGTTTGCGAACATATAAATGCACGCGTTCACGAACATTTAAACAAATGTGTTTGCGAACAAGTGTTCACAAACCATTAAACAAACATGTTCACAAACCATTAAACAAACATGTTCACGAACAAGTGTTCATGAGAACAAACTAACTATTAAATATTAAAAATCTACATAAAGATTAAATCTCACATGCAAATTGAAATCATCTAATACAAAATCTTAAACACAACTTAAGTCAGCAATGTTTTATTAAAATTGATAATTACAATTTTAAGTACAATTTGTATCATATACATATATTGGTATACATATATTAAAGTATCATATGTGTGTGTGTGTGTGTGTGTATGCTCATATGTGTAATGTATATATAAATGGTCAATGGATAAGAATGAAATCTTAACTTAATATGAAAATCTTATTAATTTAATTTCAGTATATTATGTTTAAAATTAAAAAAAATTATTTTAAGCATAATTGACTAATTTAATTTTATAATTATTTTATTATTATATTTTATTAATTTTTTAAGCCGAGAAAGTTGTTTTGTATAAATATGTTTAAGAATTAGGTGCTAAATTTTTAGGTTAATGTCTTAAAAATAGGATATATATTATTTAACTTATATAATATAAGTAATTTTAGTATTTTAGTAAATAATAAACGAATAATAAACGAACAACAATTAACACTTTAAATGAATGAGTTATAAATGAATATAAATGAATGAACAACAAACGACATATTAAATGAACGAATAATAAACAAACATAAATAAGCTTGTTCGCGAACAAAAACGAATGAACTACACCTCTATTCATGTTTGGTTCATTTAATAATCGAAGACTAAAATGTTGTTCGTGTTCGTTCATTAAGATTAATAAACGAATAGAAACCGAACAGATTTATGAACGGTTCGTCAAACGTTCTGTTCATTTACACTCCTATATGAAAATAGATTTTTTTTTATTGGTATTGAGGCTAGCCAAAAATTAAGCTTTGGGCCTCAATTGCGTTTATAGCAATCTATGTTTGGGTTAAACTTTGGGCCCAACATCTAGGCCGATGTGTTTTTCTTGACCAAATTTTGTTCACAACAGAAATATCTTCCTTTTTGTGTTGATGTAAAATGCAATCATGTGCGAGTATAGTTAAATTGTATATAGAATTTATTTAACTATATGTTGATTCATGAATTAATTAATTTAACATAATTCAACAAATTTATACAAATATAATATTATAATTGTATTTGTAACTTGGTCCAGAAAAAAGTTGGTAAGTATTATTGCTTATTCTGAGTATTGGTCAATCTTCGTTTAGAAAATTCAAGGCACCTAGCGATTTGACTTGTTTGCAGATAAATGAGGAAATAAATTTAACATTATGTTATATTGGGAGGTTGCAATTCTGACCAGTGTTTGGTTGTTTTCCTTCCACGACACATTTTGGGTAGCCAAGAAAGGGTATGATTTTTACTTCTTGGACCATTCTTTTTGGTTTGCTTTATACTGTAAATTTCTCTAAATTAATATTTTTGAGATCTATCGAGTTTAAGCAAAATATTAAAAAAGCAAACATGAGTCTAAGTTTGATCCGACTGTTGTAATATCTCTAATTGTATGGACTAATTAAGTATAATTATTATCATATAATTTATTTAGTAGTATAATTTATGTAAAGTGTGACCATAATTGTATATAATATATCTATATTATATATGTATTTATCCTTAATGGGACGGATATAATACATGGTCTAAAAATATGGGAGGTCCCTACTGCTGGCACCACTATATAAGTGAAGGCCCATTATTCACTTGTAATTAACGGAGAAGTGAACAGCAGTAGATCTTCTCCCTCTCTTCTCTCCGTTCATCATCCTCACTCACCATCATCTTCAATTTCCTTCTTGGCACAGGTCACATGGCAGACCCAATCACCACCGGCGGACCTCCGGCGGAGCACCGGCGTGATTTCCTCTCCATGGCAGTGGCATTGGCGTTGGTTATGGTGGGTATTTTGCTTACCCACAAAGGTTAGATTTCTTTCAAATATATTGTGCTAATGGGCTTTGTGGATGAATTTGTTCCAACAATTGGCATCAGAGCTCGTCCACAATAAAGCCATTAGCCATTTTTTTGAAGAAAAAATGAGATTTATGCATTTTATATTTTTTGGGTATTTTTCGGATTTTTGCTATACCCATAAGATTTTTGTATTTTTGAGCTAAAATAATGTTATATGCTGCTTGAGGATGATTTTTTGATGAAAATGCCATGAAAATGAAGTGAAATGGGTCAAAAAACGAGGCTGAAATGGCGAAAATGGAACCGGGTCGGGTCAATACCCATTTCTCTGCGTTTTGCCCAGTTTCGCGAGGAAGAAGGTCTGGCCGACTGCTGCTTTTCCGCTTCATTTAGAAGGGTGCGGGCGCGTGTGGCACACGCGCCCGCTTTTCTAAAGCCACACGTGCCCGCTTTTCTAAAAAAAAAAATTTGTAATTAAAAGAAAAAAAAAAGAAAGAAAGAGGAAGGGAGAAAATAAAATTGCTGGGCGATTTTATTTAGCCCCGTTTTTTTTTTTATTTTGGGCCAATTTTGTTTTATTTAGGCTGGAATTTTGGGCTGTTTTGGTTTAATTTTAGAATTAATTTTAGCCCATTAATTTTGATTTAGGTCATTTTATGTGTTTGGTTTAATTATGTTTAGGCCACCATATTTTTAAAATATTATGGGCCATTTTATTTAATTAGGCTTTAATAATTCAATTAATTTTAGGCTAAATTTAATTTGGTTATTATTATGGGCATTATTTATTTGATTATTTTAATTGGCCATATTGTATTAATTTAATTTTGGGCAATTAAAATTAATTATTTTTTTGGGTCATTTTGCCTAATTAACTTAAGGACCATATTGACTAATTAATTTTATTTGGCTATTAAATTTGGATTAATTATTGTCTATTTTGCATAATTAATTAATAGGCCATTTTGGATTATGGTTTTAAGGGCCATTTTGATTAATTAATTATGAGCCATTTAGTTGATTATAATTTTGGATAATTTTCGTTATGATCAAATTTATTTAATAGCCATAATTAATTATTAAGTCCAAATTAAAGGAGTATAAGTGAATTTTTGGAGGAATTATTTTGAGGTAATTTTTGGGAATTCAATTACCTATTTAATTCATAATTCACTTAATTTTAAAATATACACTCATGCCCATAAATTACTAATATTTGGCCTAATTAAATAAGTTTAAATAAATTATTTGGGTATTTTGTTTGAACCATTTTGGATCATGGTTTACCCATTCCGTTAATAATTTATTTAAATAAATAAACTCTCTAAAATTGATATTGCCTTATTATTTGAATATTTCACATTTATGTGAAATTAATTTAATTAATTGATATTTGATTTGAAATTACTACATATGCTTCAGAAATTGCATATTTTGGATGTAGTTAATTTTGGTCAATAAATTTTGTGAATATTCTTAAAATTATAAATCATTAATTGGATTGGCTAGTACTTGCCTGTCGCAGGAATAGTCATGAAGATTTTTTAACGATTTATTCTGATAATTTTAAGGATATAATAATAAGGCAAAATATAGTGATAGTTGTAGTTGCATAAATTTACTGAGGTCTCTAGAAGTGGCTGCTTTTAGAGATGCTTGGGATTGAGAGGATTCTGGTTGGGATATGACACGGTCTTCCTACCCTGTCGGTGGGCTATCATTCAGGTTGTATTCAACTAGTTTTGTCTTATCCTCTGTAATGTATTGTGGAATTTATTGAGTTATTCCACTAGCCTCCATATTGTGCAACTATCACATATAAAATCTCTAATATGATCAAATTAGATAGATAGTATGAATTATTCTCTACAGTTAGAGACATATTGTGTTTGTTCTTATAGGCAATACCGAGAGGGGGGGTGAATCGGTTTTTAACTAACTATAAACTCGTTTTGCGATTCTTCTAAATTCTCTAGCCTATATTAATAATTTCTAAGTTCTCTACGCTAGGCAAGCATGAAATCCAAGTTCAATGCAATAAACACAATATAATTGCAAGTAATTAAAGAGAGTAAGGAGAGAGAGATTTACACAATCAATTTATAGAGGCTCGACAACCTTGCCTACGTCCTCTACCTTGAGACGCTCCCAAGGATTTTCTCCAAATCCACTATCTTGAATTTGTGATTACAATCCCTCTTTTCAAGGCTCAAGAGTAACCTCCTTCTTTTTCTAGGCTCAAGAGAAACCTCTCTCTTTTTCTTAGGCTAAAGAGTAACCTCCCTCTTTTTCAAGGCTTAAGAGAAACCTCCCCTTTTACAAGGAATGGTGGGTTACAAATAATGTAATCAAGAGAAGCCTCTAGGTAGGCAAATGATTACAGAAATTAAGCACAATGAAAAGCCTATACAATATTTTGTGCTAAGCACTACAAGGAATAAGAGAATGATAGATTATGGAAACTATGTAGCTCTTGATTTGTTGTTTGAGGCTTGTAGATTTGAGGAATATGAGATTTTGAGTTGCTGAGTGGTTCCTCTTACTTTCTTTAGCTTCTAAGCCTCTATTTATAGTCCCTTGGATGTATTCTAGCCGTTGGGTGGAGCCAAGATTGAATATGACCGTTGTATCTCACAAAACTAGCCGTTATAGGCTATTTTCGGGCAAAGGGATCGATCCTGCTACAGTGGGGATCGATCCCTTTTGTCCAGAATCTTGATTCTGGGCTTCAGGGACCTTGGGAAGACTTTCTGCCAAAAAGGGATCGATCCTGCTACAGTGGGGATCGATCCTTTTCTTCCAGAGGGCATTTTTCCTGCACTTTTGGGTTAGAAATGATATGACCTTTGATCCTAATTAAACCCAAACTATTTATAAGCTTTAAGGGAGTTTTTCTTGACTTTCTCAAATGAAAATATTGTCCAAGAAATCATCAAGTGATTTTCTAAAATATTCAAAACATTTATAAAGAATTAAGACCAATAAGAATATGCATCATTAAATCATGGTCTTAATGTTTGATATGAACACTTGAAATGTATTGAGAAAATCATGTGTGATAAGGCAAATTTACAATATGAATTAAAACATTAAAGCTTACTTAAGTTTTTGTCATTTCAAAATATATATTGCAATTTAAAGCTAACATATTGAACTAGGAAGTAGTCTTGAGAGTCAATCTATCTATTATACCCAATAATGTGAGCTCTTTGAGGACAATACACTTGGAATTTATGAACACTCAAGTAAGAATCCTCTGATTATATAAGGTATACCATGAAAGAGTACATCAGAGGAAGTGTTCCAATTAGGAATAACCAAGAAGTATTTATGGATGCCATTAGAAAATAATTCGCATAAGATCGACAAAGGTTGCTATAGGATTTTTGATTCCATATATGGCAGATTCAGTACTAATTCCTTCTGGGGTAGAGAGTGGGAGATATTCTAAGTTCACAGATCTCGTTTAATGCAGAAGGAAGTATGACATTTTAATATCAAGACATATAGCAATTAACTACAAGTTCTAGCACACAAGAGTTTTCATGCAAAAATATCCTAAATGCGTTCTTCTCTATTTGTCATTTCAAACTAAAGAGCATGAGAAGAATTGTCAATTTAAAGCTCATATCAATTGGCAATTTAGATTTGGCTTACCAATTAGTGAAAATATGGTTGCCAATGATACTAAGTGTTATTTCAATCTAAATACCAATTGTTACTAATGGTTGACTTACACATTTTGCATGATTCCAATATTTATGTGTAGTGTTCATGTCAAGAAAATAATCATTCTAAATATGTAAGAACACAATCACACATCATCAAATATGCATATGGATTAATTAAACATTAGCACACTATCATAAAGTATTAATCCATATTCATATTCACAAAGTTATACCGTATGGAAGAAACAATCAAAGTATTCAAGCAAACACATTTTCTTCCATGTTTTTAAGCACAAAAATCCTATGCTCATTTTCCAATTCAAGTCCTTAACCAATTATGAGCAAGGAAAGATTACCATTTTAATCATTTAATAGCCATATCCCTAGTTAATTTTAACGTTTAAGGTTCCAAAGGGTATATGCTATTTTAGCTAAAATAGATTTGTCTAATGAAATCAATATCATGCTTAAGTATATTTTAACAATAAAATTCATAATCTATGAGTGAGGTTAAGCCCATAATATCATGAAAACAACTATTCTCATCTCATAGGCATGATTATTGATTCAACTTAAGTAAACATGTAAGTTCAACATCAAAACAATCAAGAATAAATGCATGGATATCAAGTTTGTTCAAGTTTGCGTTTATCTTTGAGTGTTGGTGTTGTCATTAAGACCCTAGTTCTTTAAGTAGAAGGATGATAAAGTTTTATGCATTTTAACATTTAGGATCCATTTACCATCACAAATTATAGGCCAATGACTATTACCAATTGTTGAATATACATTTGAAATCAATCCACTAGATGTATAATTATCATGAATCCTAATGAGGAATTGGTAAGTCAAGCTAAGAGACATAATCCTATAAGCATGCTTGACTAAGATGAACAAAAAGAATGAGAAATATTCATTATGTACAAGTTCATCAAATTTTCAAATATATCCATAAATTCTTGAAATAATTCTCAAAATTATGGTTAAGCATTCATTGAAAGTATATTTCAAGATTATTTCAAGAGTTATGCAAATCATGAATGTTTGCAACAAGAAAAATGATTTTGCACTTGTGAGATCAAGAAAAATGGTATTGATTGTTGAAAGTGATACCATTTGTTAGAAATGATATTAATTGATGGAGTTGAGGCATGATATCAATGAAAAATGAATTTTCATATATTAAATATCATAAAAATAAGTTAAAACAATGAATTTTGAGTTGAGAAGAGAGAAAATATCAAAACAATGAAGAGTTCTTCTCAATTTCGGTTGAAGACATGCAGGAGTGCCTTTTCTGGCCTGGGGGGATCGATCCTGCTACAGTGGGGATCGATCCCTCATATGTTTCCTGCAGATTCTGCAGTTGTTTTGACAGAAAATTCAACCTTTGAGGTACCAAAACTTCGTTTTTGAGTGTTTTAAGTCCAAGTAAAGGTTTAAACATTTGTAAAACATGATTTTGGACTTGTATGAATGAAGAACACGATTGAAAAACCATTTTACAAAAGATTTTGCAATTTTGGAAGGATTTTCACTAATAAATGCATTTTTGGCCTCAAAGGAGTTCATTTTGAGAGTTATGCATATTTTGTCAAAACTAAAGCATTAGAAACCATAAATATGCCAAAACAAACTTGTTCACATAGATTTTAAGCACATATAACATCAAATCATCATACTTGTGAACATTATGCCATGATTTCCAACATACAAGTTCTACATTGATGCTCATGACATGGCATTTTGCATATATGACATATTTGGCAATTTGAGGCAAGTAAATACATTATCAACACATAGAAAACATGCTCAAATCCCAGAGATCATTTCAAAATAAAAAATCATGTTTTTCATCCAATCATCCAATACCTCAAGAACTATCCATCAACCACTCAACAATCAATTATCATGCCTTTTTGCTCAATCACAATTCATCATGAATCATTAACCAAATTTCTCATCAAAGCACAACTAATCAAATAAAAAGTTTAAGGAGTAAGGAATTAAGCTTACAAAACTCCTTTGCTTGAGTATGCTTTGCCTTGAATAGTTAAGTCCACCTTGTGCCATCCTTTGAAGAACTGTTGTGATGAATCCTCAAGCTTTTTCTTTATCTCATTGGCACAAGCAAACTCGATAGAGGTGTGTAGAGCATTCAAACCCCATTGTTTCTTTGTAACTCCATGCTCTAACACTCCTACAACAAACACATTTTCAAGCAAGCTTTGGTACCCAAATTTTCTTGGGTCCTTGAGAGTTAGTGCTCACAATTTTTGATCCTTTTGGGATCCATTTCAAGCTCAAATCATCATTATTTATTACATGCTTTGGCACCCACATTTTCTTAACTGCTCTTCCTCTAAATGTAGTTTTTCTATAAGTGCATGCTTGTGAAGAGTGTCCTATCCTATTGCATAGTGAGCATGTAAGAGATGTATTATGCAAAGTTTTTGCTCACTAGGAAATTCCTAAGATGAGTTTCTTTATGTATTTCATTATATCCTAGCCCATCTTTGTCAAAGAAAGCTCTTTGGGTCTCTAACATATGATCTAGCTTTTGTTGACCCATATAAAACCTAGTAAATGAGTTATGCAAATTTGTATTCTTTTCATTCAACTCATTTATTTCTAAGTTAGCCTTTTCTAATTTCTTTTCAAATTCTAGCTTAGTATTAGTCAAGGCTTCATTTTCTATCTTTAATTTAGCAATGATTTTCTTATATTTGGAGTTCATGCATTGAAATTCATTTGCTAAATCATCAAAGGCATTTTGAAGTTCACTAAAGGTATAATCATTATCTTCACTAGAACTACAACTACCTTCATCATCACTAATGGCCATAAAGCATGAGTAGGCTACCTCTTCATCTACATTTTCCTCATCGGAGCTATCACTATCGCTCCATGCAGCCACAAATGCTTTCTTCTTAGGTTTCCTATCCTTTTCTCTCCTACTTGACTCCCCTCTTTGATGTCTCCTATTATTTTCTTTTTCTTTCATCCTCATGAACCTATTAAATCTTTTGGCAAACATTGCCATTTCTTTTTCTTCCTCATTTCCACTCTCATCACTATCATCTTCAATGACCTCATGAGTGGAAGACTTAAGTGCTACCCCTACTTTCTTTGAAGGCACTTCATTTCTTTTCAATTTCATCTCATATGTAAGTAGGGAGCCCATAAGCTCATCTAGAGACAAGGTATTTGGATCCTTAGACTCTTCTATTGCGGTTACCTTTGCCTCCCAAGATTTAGGCAAGCTATTCAAAATTTTCTTTACTATTTCAACATTGGAATAAGTCTTGCCTAGAGCCTTAAGTCCATTAATTATATTATTAAACCTAGTGAACATTTCGCTAATTGACTCATTTTCTTTCATCCTAAATAGCTCATAATCATGTGTGAGCATTCCTACTTTGGTTTCCCTAACTTGATTGGTCCCTTCATGTGTGATGGCCAATTTGTCCCATATTTGTTTAGCATTCTCACATAGAGAGACTCTATTATACTCATTGGGACCTAATGCACAAAAGAGAGTGTGCATAGCCTTGGCATTCAATTGTGCCAATCTCATATCATTTGTGTCCCACTCATCTTCACTTTTAGGGACATCTTTTCCATCAACTTTCTTCATTGGAATTTTGGGACCATTAACAATCACTCTCCACACTTCATAATCGTTAGATTGTACAAAGAACATCATCCTAATTTTCCAATATGAATAATTCTCACCATTTAAGAGTGGAGGTCTAACTAATGATTGTCCCTCTTCTCCTAGGGGTGTGCCTACATTCAAGTGTGCCATTTATGATCGTTTTGCTCGATAGAGGTTAGTCTAAATCAATCTCGAGCCCAAGCTCTGATACCAATTGTTTGTTCTTATAGGCAATACCGAGAGGGGGGGTGAATCGGTTTTTAACTAACTATAAACTCGTTTTGCGATTCTTCTAAATTCTCTAGCCTATATTAATAATTTCTAAGTTCTCTACGCTAGGCAAGCATGAAATCCAAGTTCAATGCAATAAACACAATATAATTGCAAGTAATTAAAGAGAGTAAGGAGAGAGAGATTTACACAATCGATTTATAGAGGCTCGACAACCTTGCCTACGTCCTCTACCTTGAGACGCTCCCAAGGATTTTCTCCAAATCCACTATCTTGAATTTGTGATTACAATCCCTCTTTTCAAGGCTCAAGAGTAACCTCCCTCTTTTTCTAGGCTCAAGAGAAACCTCTCTCTATTTCTTAGGCTAAAGAGTAACCTCCCTCTTTTTCAAGGCTTAAGAGAAACCTCCCCTTTTACAAGGAATGGTGGGTTACAAATAATGTAATCAAGAGAAGCCTCTAGGTAGGCAAATGATTATAGAAATTAAGCACAATGAAAAGCCTATACAATATTTTGTGCTAAGCACTACAAGTAATAAGAGAATGATAGATTATGGAAACTATGTAGCTCTTGATTTGTTGTTTGAGGCTTGTAGATTTGAGGAATATGAGATTTTGAGTTGCTGAGTGGTTCCTCTTACTTTCTTTAGCTTCTAAGCCTCTATTTATAGTCCCTTGGATGTATTCTAGCCGTTGGGTGGAGCCAAGATTGAATATGACCGTTGTATCTCACAAAACTAGCCGTTATAGGCTATTTTCGGGCAAAGGGATCGATCCTGCTACAGTGGGGATCGATCCCTTTTGTCCAGAATCTTGATTCTGGGCTTCAGGGACCTTGGGAAGACTTTCTGCCAAAAAGGGATCGATCCTGCTACAGTGGGGATCGATCCTTTTCTTCCAGAGGGCATTTTTCCTGCACTTTTGGGTTAGAAATGATATGACCTTTGATCCTAATTAAACCCAAACTATTTATAAGCTTTAAGGGAGTTTTTCTTGACTTTCTCAAATGAAAATATTGTCCAAGAAATCATCAAGTGATTTTCTAAAATATTCAAAACATTTATAAAGAATTAAGACCAATAAGAATATGCATCATTAAATCATGGTCTTAATGTTTGATATGAACACTTGAAATGTATTGAGAAAATCATGTGTGATAAGGCAAATTTACAATATGAATTAAAACATTAAAGCTTACTTAAGTTTTTGTCATTTCAAAATATATATTGCAATTTAAAGCTAACATATTGAACTAGGAAGTAGTCTTGAGAGTCAATCTATCTATTATACCCAATAATGTGAGCTCTTTGAGGACAATACACTTGGAATTTATGAACACTCAAGTAAGAATCCTCTGATTATATAAGGTATACCATGAAAGAGTACATCAGAGGAAGTGTTCCAATTAGGAATAACCAAGAAGTATTTATGGATGCCATTAGAAAATAATTCGCATAAGATCGACAAAGGTTGCTATAGGATTTTTGATTCCATATATGGCAGATTCAGTACTAATTCCTTCTGGGGTAGAGAGTGGGAGATATTCTAAGTTCACAGATCTCGTTTAATGCAGAAGGAAGTATGACATTTTAATATCAAAATTGATATTGTCATTCAAGAGTGTGAGATATTTCAGGTTAACAGATCTCATTCAGCCATAATGATGACATATGCCAAATATTACTGCCAAAAAGGAAATATTATTAAGAGGTCTCAATAAAAGGTCATTTTAGAAGAAAAAGAAATTTGTCAAGTCTATTTCCTATCCTAGTTTCATCAACACCTCTAAACATCAAAGTGTGCCACTTCTGTAATAATCCTGGACACAAGAGGGTAGATTGCAAGAGTCCTCTAGATTGGGATGTGTAAAACACATTCCGTTAGCCTTTATTTTGAATCCAATCTAGAAGATATGCCCTCTAACTATTGGTGTTTGGATACCGGTGCTATTATTGATAAAGCCATAAGCAACTGGAGATAGAATAAGGGAAAATTGTTGTGAATTGGGGTTATAGAGTTAGAATCCATATTGAAAATATAGCCAGATTGTTGTTACATTTTGAAGACAATTTTGGAACTAATGTCAGTTTATACTTTTCATTTTGATAACAGAAAAGTATTTTGCTTAGTAACAACATATGCATTGATTCTGGCATTCTGCGTGATGGATTGTACACAGTAAATTTGTACCCTAATATTGAACAAATTTTCTTCAATAGTGAATGATGTGACTGTAGATTTTGATTATGATATGATAGATAAGAAATCTATTAAGTTGTGGCACGGGTTAGGGACATTTTGAGGCACATATAGGATTGTATTAAGGCAAATCTTACTGCTAATATTAAGGAAATGATTAGCAGATATTGAAATGATTAGGAGCTGATATATACTGAAAATTGTAGATCATTTCCACATCTTGTATTCAGTGGATATAAGTGTTTCATCACCTTCACTAAAGACCATTTTGATTTAGGTCATATAGAGTAAAAGATCTGATCTTATAAAGGCCTTAGGTATTCTGATTAATTCCGCTGCGCTGCTTAAGGCAATGATCAGACAGTAGTGATGAATATCATGTTCGGTATAATGAAGCTAGGCGAAATCCTATACTAGTTTTTGAGTTAAGTGCACTGTAGGATTATGTATTAACGCCTAGTATGCATGCTTGGAATACCGACAAAGGATGAGATTGCAGTAATAATCAATCGTACATTTTGATTTGGTACGATTTCTGTTGAATCACTTCAAATATCCGGAATTTAGATGGAGTGAAATTATAGAAACTGCAATTCACATGCAAGGTTGATTTCCAAGCAAGACCAGTTCCTAAATGCATCCCAAGTTATAGTCAGACATTAAGCCGATTTTATGCCGCTTTCTGTGTTTAGGGTTATAAGGTAAGGTAAAAGAGCTATAACCCATAGTCAAGAAAAAACTTGACGAGAAAATTATCAACGGCAATTCTGTTGGCTTTTATATCGACTAGAAAGATTCTAGATTTCATTTATCGCCATGTGACAGAAGAATCATTGAGTCTGACAATGTAATCTATTTTAGTAGATAACTTAAAGAGTGGGAGTTGTGAACTTCACAAAGTCATTATTAAGATACATTTTGTTGTGCCATTCCCATATATGCGTTATCTTTTGATGATGAAAAGCCACAAATCAAAGGAACCAATGGTTGATCTCAATACTGTATACCTAAACCTGCACCTGACTTTATAGAGGAACATGAATGTGAGATTCATGTATCTTCTGTTTTGATATTTGTCAGGAGACTATACTGATTCGAGATCTTAGAGTTGGATATTAGTCACACAGGATAAGTGAGCATCTATATTGCATAAGGATGTATGGGATCTATTTTAGTTGTCACATCATTATAGACAAAAGGGAGACTCTAAAGATTAGGTAGATGATTTAAAGCCAAATTTGGTCAAGGCTTTAAATAAAGCAACCTAAAAGTTTGTAATTTCTAAGATGGAACATACAGTTCGCGAACTTAAGGAGTTCATTTGCGAACATTGAAAGGCATCAAGATTGTAATATATAAAGAATGAGATTGTCACTTTAAGGAGAACACATTTGATAATTGGATCCATTATAAAGTCAGTGGGAGTTATGTGCTTATTGTGCTCTAAGTGATGATATCAAATAGCAGCCTATAACACTGACCTATTGTATGAGACATTTCATGTCGTCATGTCACTTCAGGATGAAGAATCTAAGTGAGGCTCCATTTCGTTTTAAGGATTGAGATTCTTCGTGACATATCAATAGGCATACATTATTGGTCTCATGGAGCCTATATTAAGTGTCGAGTAGGTTTATTGTATGTTGTTCTCCTAATGAGACGTCATTTAGTAAAAGGTGACATATTGTGAAAATCTCAAAGTCCTCAAGATAAAAGTGAAAGAGCTCATATCAAGTGTTATGTATGCCTTATTGTGGGTAACTACTGTATGCTCAAGCTTATACACATTTGGACATTGTGTATGTTATAGGTGTATTTCAGAGATACTTGAGCGATCCTGTGATAGAGAACTGGAAGCTATAAAGAGAGTATTTAGATATCAACAAATCTGACATTCTGGGTTTGGTCAGATATTCTGATGTTAATTTTGCATGCTATCTAGACATTGAAAATTATTTTGGTTTTATATTTATGGATATAAAGGAGCTGTATTTTGAAAAGTGTAAAACAAACAATTACAGCATCCTTGATCGTGGAGGCTAAAAATGTAACATGTTGTAAAGTTATTTGATGGGCCATTTAGGCTGCAGAATTTCGTCTCAAGGCTGGTTTTGTGTGGTTGCCATTTGGAAGTCTTGGAGATGTACTGTGGTAATGCTACAGCAAGTACTTTCTCTCTCAAAATGTTAGGAGTTCCTCACACTCTAAAAATGTTTAGATATCATCATTCGGTTTTGTTAGAGAGAAAATAATGGAATTCATTACTTAATTGGATTATAGAGCACATGTTTTAAAGAGCTCATTCTGTCTAACTAAAAGTTTGGCTGCTAAAGTGCTTTGACGACATAGCACTTTTATGAGGCATGTGGAGTCATTTGCTGTATTAAGTTAGTGGGAGCTCTGTAATAAAATCAGTTGCAACTGTGTGAATGGATTCCTATTTGTCATATATGCATATTCTGTCTGCGCGCATTCTGGTAAATATGACATTATGTTAAAGGAGACATTCTGCATTGGTCTCATGAGCTTCTGTTGAAACATTGCATCATTCAGTTTGGATGCATGGACCTAATGGAAATGGATATTGATTTTGTTTTCATATCATTTCCATTTCACACTTGTAGACACCATTTTTGTCCGGTTCTTTTTCAAACATTTTTAATTAATTAGTTTTTATATATCTTATCATTGATTTTTTTTATTTTTGATTTTTTTATTTTTATTTTATTTTAGATTTAGAAATAAATTTTGGATTTTGATTTTTTATAAAATATAATAAAAAGGGAAGGAAATCAGAATTAATTTTGATAGGAAAGCAGACTTAAATGAGACTATTAAAGATTGAAATTTAAATTTTGTGGAAAGAAAAATTAGAATTAATATCAGATTTAAGATCCGATTCTTGAAATCTAAAAATTTCCTAAAAGATTGATTCTTGATTTTTATTACCTAAAATAAAAACCTAGGTCTATTTAAATAACAACACAAGAAGAAAAAGAGGAGGGGGGAAAAAAAAGAACACACGGGCAAATAGAAAAAAAAAACCCTAGAAACCTTGGAGGAAAAAAACTTCTACTTATCATCATCCAACCGAACACCAAAGACCGAAGCTGCTTCTTCCTCAACCCGAACACCCTTGTTCAACGTTTCCTGTGTCTCCATTTTTGTCCCAAGCCGTTTGCTGTCGGGTTGTAATCTTGATTGTTGCTACTATACGTTGGCCACTGTGAGAAAGCTGCTACGCACCGCCTCAGTCATCTTCATCGCTTACATCGCTGATTCATCGCCACCTGCTTGCATTGCCATTTGCTGCGCCTTTTGTCTGCTATTGTAGTCTCTCATTTGCTGCAATAAAATTCTATAAAAAAATGAATCTGCCCTCTATGCCCTGAGAGAAAGACAAGAAACGTAGTGAATAAAAGAGAAAGGAAGCGCCGTTGTTCACTGTACAGGTTTGCTAAAGTAACTTTTTTTTTTATATGTTATCATTTATTTTATTGTTTTTTTTCTATTTTATTCTTTGGCTTTTGTATTTTTTTTATATATTTGCTAATATGTTATCATTTATTGTTTTCCATTTTTACAATATTAATTAACTTGCTAATCTATATTTCACGTCCTTATTGCTAGAATGTTAGTAAATTTAGTTAGTTATAGTTGTTAGGGTATATTAAATTAATTAGTTTAGTTACTTAACTTGTAGAATATAATTAAATCAAATATCAAATTTATTGGACTAATTAAGTGGGATAATAAAAGTGAATAATTGACTAATAAAATAACTTGCTTAGTTTATATGGTTGAATTATTTTGAATAAATAGTGCCAAAGATCTTACGCTATTGAGTTTAGAGTTAATTACAAAAAAATAAAAAATATGTATAGTAAAAATTAATTATGATATTAAAAAGTAAAACAAACTAAATTATACCGAGGATGAAATTTAAAGAAAGTCAATCGAGACTCCTTGGATATTTCTAGGTGAGAAAATCTTTCTTAAGTTGAGCCAAATTGATGGAATACTTTTGAAAGAATTTTCAATAAATTATAATTAATGTTTATTCTTAGTAAATTAAATATGAATAAAATATAAATATATATTGATAAATAAATATAAATACGAGAATATAAATTAGATGAGAAATTAAATAAATAGAATGAAATAGCTTAGATTGAAAGTAATTAGTAATTAATAAGATTAGATAATAAAGAAGTAAATGTGAATTATACCAAGGATGAAATTCCAAGAAAGTCAATTAGGACTCCTTGGATATTTCTAGGTGAGATGATTCTTTCTTAAGTTGAGCCAAATTGATGGAATACTTTTGAAAGAATTTCAATAAATTGTAATTCATGTTTATTTATAATAAATGAAATATGAATAAAATTAGATAGCTATAAACAAATAAATAACTTAGAATAAAAATTATAAGAAATAAAAATAGAAAAATATGAATTATGCCAATGATGAAATTTCAAGAAAGTCAATTAGGACTCTTTGAAAATTTCTAGGTGAAAAGATTTCTTTTAAGCCGAGCCAAATTGATGGGACGCTTTTAAGAAAATCTTCAATAAACCATGATTCATATTTATTCTCTAAATAAATAAATAAAACATATAGATAAGAATAATGTAAAATAAGATTAGAAAATATAGAAATTAGCATGGAGTCAATATTAGAACCAAATTTAAGTATAATAAGAGTTTCATAAAACATCTTATTAATCCGACGATGGAATTCAAGAAAGTCAATTGAGACTCCTTGAACATCTTGAGGTGAGGGAGATTTTTAAGATTGGAGCCAAATTGATGGAAAAATCTTAGAAATATTCCCAATATATAAGCATATTGAAATTAATATAAACACAAGGCAAATTGTAAAGATAGCCTAAAACTAGTTGGTACCATTTTAGGATGGGCGTTGTAGGGGTGCTAATCCTTCCCTTCACGTAACCGTACTCCCGAACCCTAGTATCTTTGAACGTAGACCAAGCCTTATCCTTAGTTTGAATAGGTGACCAATCACACCTAGGTAGAATGGTTGGTGGCGACTCCTTTGATTTTAGTGTCTAGCTATTAGGTTTTCCGAAACTTAATACGTTATGACAGTTTGGCGACTCCACTGGGGACTTTAGAGAGTCAATCCAACAATTGGTTTTAAGTTATTTTAGGTTTGCCTTAGTTATGTTAATTTTGATAAAATAATAAGACATTAATAACTACATGTTTCTTCGACACACACTTCACGTGCATGTGCATGCATTAGCCCTCTACCCGGGCTCTATCCTTTTAGGAGGAAGTAAAGTAACTACGCTCTCGTGAGGTAATACCTCCGCAATGGCTAGCGAAATACTCCCACTCAAATTGAACCTTTCCATTTGTAACCTGTAATGGGTGAGGATTGGGTGCCTTACTAGTCTTGCATGGACGACAGTGAGGAACAATTTGGGAACCTTTAGCCCTTTTATCTAAAGCCATGCATATAGTGAAATTAAGAAGACCAACTATAAGATAGAGCCATATCAACTCATGCTCTAGAAAATACCCATTACTCAAGACACATGCTTGATCAAGTTTGTTTGATTTTGGTTTACACATGAGACATTAAGAGGGTACCGTGAGTCTTTACCAAAACATTTCCATGCATCACTCATCCATTATTGTTACATGGCAACTTTTTACCATGCCATTACATTCATAAACATGAAGCATCATATCATTTTGTTCATCTTCATTCATTTAAAAAAAAAAAAACAAAGCATTTTCAAAATTTTTCAAGCATCACCATATGTGAAATGATAAATTCTTAATTGTGGCAATAAAAGATTCGAAGATATCTCGACCAAAGGTTCATTCACACAACACTCGTTATCAAGCTAAGATCATGGAAGAAGAATCAAGCATGCGCATGGAGAAGATGGAAAAAGCTCAAGAGGAAATGAGGGGGCAATTGGCCCAAATTACAGAGTTGTTGAAAAATCTAAGCAAGAGCAAAGGAGTTGTAGAGGAAGTTGTAGTCCAAGAAGGGGTCCAACAACGTAGCATGGAAGATCCCATATACCCTCCTGGATTCGGTCCTCATCCAAATCAAACATCTCAAGTAGGAGGATATCCATTTGCACATACAGCCATACCTCAAATGTTTGGCCCAGCTCAAGGGCAAACTCTTCCTCCTCAAGAGGTAAAATTTGCTGATCCAATTGAAGTACCTAACTTGGATGACCCGAGGGAAGTTGAAAAGATAAAAGTCAAACAAGTAGAAGAGAAAGATGAGGCAAAGTCACAACGAAAGATCAATATGTTGGAGGAAAGACTTCGAGCTATTAAAGGCTTAGATCTATATGGGCCCATGGATGCTACTGGATTGTGTTTGGTGTCTGATTTAATCATTCCACCCAAATTTAAGGCCCCGGAGTTTGAAAAGTACAATGGGACTTCTTGCCCTAGGTCTCATCTCATTATGTATTGCCGAAAGATGGCTGCCTATGCTTAAGATGATAAACTTCTTATTCATATCTTTCAAGAAAGCCTTACTGGGTCTGCAGTGAAGTGGTATAATCAATTAGATGGAACTCGAATCACCACTTGGAATGACTTGGCAAGAGCATTTATGGCTCAATATCGACATGTTGCTGACATGGCCCCTGATCGTCTGTCTTTACAAAGCATGGAAAAGAAGGCTAATGAGAGTTTCAAACAATATGCCCAAAGGTAGCGTGATATGGCTGCAGAGGTGCAACCTCCACTTTCGGAGAAGGAGCTTACCATTATGTGTAGACACCTAATTTTGTCCGAACCATTTTTTTTATATATAATCAAAAAATCAAAAATAAAAAAAAATAAATAATGATAAAAAGAAACAAGTTAATTTTGGTCAAATCTCATGTGAAGCACATGCAAAATTCACATCTTCAAGAGTTGACTAAAGTTTGATATTGTTGCCAAAAATAAAAGAAAAATAATCAGCCATTAAATCAATGAATAAATTAGCAAAAGGAAGGAAATAAATTGGGTGAAATAAAATCTGAAAATTGATTACCAAAAATAAAAAAAATGAAATGGAAATAAATTTTTTTTTAAAAAAAAAGAGAGAAAGTCAAACAAAATAAATGAAAAATCCCATGATCATGGGATCAATTATAAATTTTTGATTGCTTTCCATGAAACTTGGAGGCTATAAAAGCCAATGAAAAGGAAAATAAGGGGGAGGAGAAAAAAAAACAACACACGGAAAAAACCTAGGAGAAAACCCTAGAGGAAAACCCTAGAAAAAAAAGAGAAAAAAACCTAAAAAAAAAACCCTGGCTCTGCTGCGCCACCGTCTTCCTCTACTGTGGATCATCATCTTCAACTCAGTTTTGCATTACTGCACCGATCCTCTGCACCTTACGCCCCATCATCACGCTGCTCTACCTTTTGCTGTACGTTGGCCTTGTATTGCACTGCACCTTGCCCTTTGTTGCAGCTCCCTTTGCTGCCATTTCTGCTTGCCTGTGTCAAACAAAAACCAGCAACTCACGACCACCCACGCCTTTGCTATCATTCTGCATCTTCATTCTCGGTTCCTTCACTTCCTCAACTACTATCCTGGCATTTTTCTTAGCTTCCCATCATCTTGCT
Source organism: Heritiera littoralis (assembly GCA_031772115.1). Taxonomy (NCBI): domain Eukaryota; kingdom Viridiplantae; phylum Streptophyta; class Magnoliopsida; order Malvales; family Malvaceae; genus Heritiera; species Heritiera littoralis. The sequence goes on along the minus strand of JAPDPK010000142.1, from coordinate 606,873 downwards.
CCCTTACTCTACAAACGGCTCCGTCATCACCATCGTTCCCTGTCCTATTTGGCCACCACCGCACCAGTCCACCTCGCCTTTCCCTGGACTGTATTGCTGTCAAAGCCAGCACGGTGCTGTCACTCTCCTCGCCCAGCATCGTTTTTGTTGCTGCAACTGCACCAGCACCATCACCATCACCAAAACCGAACCTGCATTGCATGAGACCAATCCTGCATCAACGTACCATCGCACGACCCCTGCATGCTACTTTCACGCCACCATCCCTGCTCTGCGCAACCATCACACACCGCTGCTTTGCTTCTCGTTGCTGCATCACATCAGTTCCATCGTCGCCTGCAGTCCTGCACTAAGTTGTTGTTGCGTTGAAGTGCATATTTAAGAACATAAAAGAGCACAGCAACACGTGAAAAAGGCTACTGCAAGGTAAACTGCTCATATACATGTATCTCTTATTATATCTATTATGAAAAGCTGTTCTTTATATTTGTAATGATACCTAACGTGATTTTCAATCATATATATATTGCACGTTTCTTATTATTAGGTTATTAGGAAGATTAATCAATTGCATTTGTTAAATTGAAATTCATTTATTTAATTAACTTATAGAACACAATTAAGTTAGGTATTGAATTTACTAGATTGGTTAATGAAATAATTTGTTCATGTTTATATGGTTCGGTATTTAGATTAAGTAGTGCTAAAGATTTTATGTTTTTTTGAGTTTATGAACACGTGCATAAAATAAAATAAAATAATTTATAGTAATTAGTAATGATAACTAGGTTATAATTTTTTTTAAAAAAAAAAGAATAAATTAAGATTGATCTGATATTAAGAGAATTATGCTTAAGTAATTTTCTCGAAAATTTCAATGTGGGAAAATTCTATCTAAGGCCTCACCAGCTTAATGGAGGGTCTAAATAGAGTTTTTCAATAACGAATAATTTACATTCATTTTAAAAGTAAAATTATTGTAAAATAACAATAAAAATAATTAGTTACTAAATTAAAAAAAGATGTTAATGATTATTAATAATATGATAAAGATAGTAATAGCAGATAATAAAATAAGAAAGGAAAATAAATGAAGTAACTAGAATTAGATTTTAAAATAATAATGAATTTGAATTTGAATTATTCCGATGATGAAATATCAAGAGAATTACGCTTAAGTAATTTTCTTGAAAATTTCTAGGTAAAAAAAAATACTCTCAAGGCCTCGCCAGCTTAATGGATGGTCTAAAGAGGGTTTTCGATAACAAGTGATTTATATTCAGTTTAAAAATAAAATAAGATGTATTAAAAATTAAAATTAAAATAATTAATTACAAAGATAAAATAATAAATATAAAGAAATATTAATAATTCAATAACAATAATAAATAATAAATAATAATAATGATAATAAATGATAAAATAGGATGATAATGGTTAATAATAATTATTGAGATTGAGTATTGATTATTCCGATGATAAGATTCCCCAAGAGATTATGCTTAAGTAATTCTTTGGAAATCTTTAGGTCAAATAATTTCTTTCAAGATCTGACCAGCTTAATAGAAGATCTAAAAAGAATTTTTGAGAAAAATAATTCATATTCATTCTCTAATAAAATAAATTAATAAAATTAAACATTAATAAAATAATCGAAAACAATAGAAGTAATAAAAATGATAAGATAGTAAGAATGAATTAAATAGGAATCGAAATGGAATTTTTCATAAAACATTAAAATGAATCCGACGACGGAGCCTCTTCAAGCAAGTCACATAGTACTACTTGAATACTCTTGAGGTGAAGAGAATTTTTTAAGTTGTCCCACCAGCTTAATGGAGGATGCTTAGAAATATTTTCCAATATTAAATTATTGAACCTAAGATTAACTAAGGCAAATTTGAGATAACCTAAAATTAGTTGGTACCATCTTAGGATGGGCGTTGTGAGGGTGCTAATCCTTCCTCATACGTAACCGTACTCCCGAACTCTAAATTTGAGATGTAGACCAGTCCTTATCCATAGTTTGAATAGGTGACCAATCACACCTAGTAGAATGGTTGGTGGCGACTCCATAGATTTTGTGTCTAGCTATTAGGTTTTCTCCAAAACTTAATACGTTATGACATTATGTTCGTTAATACTTTGAAGGCTCCATACTACGATAGGATGATCGGTGATGCCACTAAGAATTTTGCTGATATGGTATTGTCTGGTGAGATAATTGAGAATGCAATCAAGAGTGGAAAGATTGAAGCTCCCAACAGTATTGAGAAGAAAGGAGGAGCCAACAAAAGAAGGGAAGAAGAAGTCCATGCTGTTGCATATGGAAGGAAATATGGAGGCTATGTCCCACAACACCCTTATCACATGCCACAACCTTACTATCCTGCCCAGAATCCTTACCATTCTTACCCTAAGGTTAATGTTCAACCTAGTCCCCAAACACCTGCCCCAACTATTCAGCCAGCTAAGCAGTTTAATAAGCAAGAGGGCAATCATAATGCGTCATGGCCAAAAAGAGAAAGGACTCCTATTGACCCAATCCCCATAACCTACACTGAGCTGTACCCAAAATTGATCAAAGGACAACTCATTGCACCCATCTATGTGGAACCTCTCAAGCCTCCATATCCAAAGTGGTACGATGAGAATGCTCGATGCGAGTATCACTTCGGGAACGTGGGCCACTCTCTAGAGAATTGCACTGCGCTAAAGTATAGAGTGCAAGGACTGATAAAAGCCGGCATGTTGAGTTTTGAGACTAAAGGGGAATCGGCTACGGATGCAAACCCATTACCTGACCATACGAATGAGGGATGAGTTTTGTGGGGGCATGAAGGGTTCGAGCCTGACAATTTTGAAGATCTATTCTAGTTTTGTTTTTGCTTTCTTTTATTTCTTTAAGTAATGCAAGATAGTTTTTGAAAGTGCTTAAGCCCATAAGCACGAAATAAATTTTATGTATGGGTTAACTTTTATTTATTTCCTTTTCAATAAAGCGACTAGTGTGATGCACTGTCAATTTCTCATTCCATTCATTTTCCATTTCTCCACATACTCACCATATCTTTCATTCACAAGTATCCAAATAATGAACATGATGATAATGATGTCAATAGATCTGGGATTCAATTTTGAAAGAACCACTATTGTTGATGAATTAATAGTATGCCAATGTTGCGAAAGCAAGAAAATGAAGGAAAGGTTGCTCACCATCCGCATTTGATAGACAGTACGAGAAAGGTGAATCTCTTACAGAAGCTTCCAACAAGTTTGTCATTGTTCAATAAATGATCTTTAATGAGAGCACTTGCCTTTGAAATGATAAATGGCCTTCTTTCACTATCCTTCAAGCATGAGTAAAATTATCCTTTGATTACCCCTTTTTGAGCCTATTATATTTTGTAATATAACCCACCAAGGATCACCCTCCACATTGGGGGCAAGGAAGATGAAATAAAGAAATTTTAAGGGCAAAAATGAAAGTGTTCATGATAAATCAAGGGGCAAAAAAAAAAGAGCCCAATTTTGTGAAAAAAAAAAAGAGGAAGCAGAGAAAAAAAAGGGTTTCCATTCAAAAGGAAAACCCCAAAAAAAGCAAGAAGGGGCAAAATGCCTGAATGTTTTACTTGATAAAGAAAATGATCCCTTGGTTTATAAACCTTGAAACACATTTTGGGCCTACTATATCCTTTTCTTTCATAAACCCTCACCCGAGCCTACATTACGTGCCTTTAAAAGCCCATTTTGATCAAATGTAAATGCTTGAATTGAAGAATCATGCGTTGAATGAGAACATACTTGTACAATGAGATAATGATCCTTTGAAGGAAGTAGATCAAGTTGAATGAAGAAAACATGAGCTTTAGAAGATATCTTAGATCGAAATCAAGAACGCTTATTAAGGGGCATGAATTTGGATTGAGCACTGAAGGTTGAAGTTTGTCAAAGCCAATGAAGTTGAAGATGAAGAAGAAAAAAGAAAAAAAAGAAAAAAAAAGAAAAAAGGAAAAAAGAAAAAAAGAAAAAAAAGAGAAAAAAGAAAAAGGAGGATTCAAATTGAAAACTCGAAAAGGGCAGTTTGAATCAGTTGAGGGGGGCACCTAAGTTGAAAACCGAAAAAGGCGACTTAGGAAAATATCAACATCAAAAAGTTTTGATACGAGGGCAAGATTGGCAGACACTACATATCAACCTAAGAGTGGGCTTTTGGAAAAGAATTTTAGATTGACTTGATTGAATGTCAGAATGTTCATTAAATGGATACTGAAAACCCTATTCCAAACAGACTGTCCCATTGATTTTTCTTGATTTCATGAATATCTATATCTCTCTTGGTCATTTTAAATTTATACTACCTATATAACAAATGGAGAATATGCATAAGTGCATTACATTGGTGGTCGAGTTGGAAGAAAAATAAATAAATGTTGGTAACCTTTTTTGGGTAAATTTTTGAAAAAAAGTATTCTTTTGAGAAATCTTGCATTACTAAGAGAGAGAAAGAAACAAAAGTGAATGATGAATATACAAATCTTGAAAACATGATGGCTAGTCTTCGGGCATAACTGGACTAGGACTCAATAAAAGATGGGAAGTTAAATGAAAGGAGATTTAAAGAATTCAGCAGATATGTGGGACTTGAGAAAGGCAAGATGAGCTTGAGAATTTTGTTACCACAATTGAGAATGCATTTGCATACATTCATGGAATAATTCAGGCAGCATGACATTGACATGTGCATAACATTCATAGCATTCATTATATTCATGACATGCATGACATTTCACTAGTGCATTTTGGACATTGAACTATATGTTAAGACATTAGGATAAGAAGTTTTGAATGATTAGAATTTTGAGGAAAAGAGAAAATATAAGAGATGGTAATTTGAAAAAATGATGAGGTATGAGAAGATGATGAGAAAAATACTTTTTGAAAAAAACCTTAGATGACAGTAAAGTCCAGTTTAGCTGGCACCTTAAAGGAGAATAAAGCCTAATATTGTTGGCATCAAAATGAAAGTTAAGCCTAGTCAAACCCATGTTAACTGGTATTCTGAAATGAAATGTTTTATTTTCAAAGTTCCAATGCCTCTGGTGAGAGGAGCACAAGATTATTTTTCAAAGTTCCAATGCCTCTGGTGAGAGGAGCACAAGGTTATTTTTCAAAAGTCTCAATGCCTCTGGTGAGAGGAGCACAAGATTATTTTTTCAAAGTTCCAATGCCTCTGGTGAGAGGAGCACAAGGTTATTTTTCAAAAGTCTCAATGCCTCTGGTGAGAGGAGCACAAGATTATTTTTTCAAAAGTCTCAATGCCTCTGGTGAGAGGAGCACAAGATTATTTTTCAAAAGTCTCAATGCCTCTGGTGAGAGGAGCACAAGATTATTTTTCAAAGTTCCAATGCCTCTGATGAGAGGAGCACAAGATTATTTTTCAAAGTTCCAATGCCTCTGTTGAGAGGAGCTCTTTGTTTCAAAAAGTCTCATAGCCTCTGATGAGAGGAGCTTTTATTTCATGATCATTTTTCATTTCCTTGGTCTTATGATAGGAAAGACTAGGAATTTCATTTCACAGTCCTTAGTCTTATGATAGGAGAGACTAGGAAAACTTCATTTTTTTGCATTCCTTAGTCTTATGATGGGAGAGACTAGGAATTTCACTTTGCATTCCTTAATCTTGTGATAGAAAAGATTAGGAAATCTCATTCTACATTCATTTCCTAGGTCTTATGATAGGAGAGACTAGGACATCTCATTTTACATTCCTTAATCTTATGATAGAAAAGATTAGGAATTTGCATTCTTAGTCTCATGATAGGAGAGACTAGGACATTCATTTTGCATTCCTTAGTCTTATGATAGAAAAGACTAAAAATTTCCATTTTGCATTCATTTCTTTAGTCTTATGATAGAGAAGACTAGAAAATTTCATTATGCATTCATTTCCTTAGTCTTATGGTAGAAAAGGCTAGGAAACTTCATTTTGCATTCATTCCTCAATCTTTATAAGAGAAGAAGGTTAGGAAATTTCATTTGGCATTTATTCCTTAGCCTTATGTGAGAGATGGCTAGGAAATATCATATTTTATAAAAAAAAAATTCATTGATAGGTTTTGCATTCGGACAAAATGGTTGTCTATGTCTTTGCACCATTACTGTTTCACAGCAAAGTGCAAAGAGGGGCAACTGTAGACACTATTTTTGTCCGGTTCTTTTTCAAACATTTTTAATTAATTAGTTTTTATATATCTTATCATTGATTTTTTTTATTTTTGATTTTTTTATTTTTATTTTATTTTAGATTTAGAAATAAATTTTGGATTTTGATTTTTTATAAAATATAATAAAAAGGGAAGGAAATCAGAATTAATTTTGATAGGAAAGCAGACTTAAATGAGACTATTAAAGATTGAAATTTAAATTTTGTGGAAAGAAAAATTAGAATTAATATCGGATTTAAGATCCGATTCTTGAAATCTAAAAATTTCCTAAAAGATTGATTCTTGATTTTTATTACCTAAAATAAAAACCTAGGTCTATTTAAATAACAACACAAGAAGAAAAAGAGGAGGGGGGGAAAAAAAAGAACACACGGGCAAATAGAAAAAAAAACCCTAGAAACCTTGGAGGAAAAAAACTTCTACTTATCATCATCCAACCGAACACCAAAGACCGAAGCTGCTTCTTCCTCAACCCGAACACCCTTGTTCAACGTTTCCTGTGTCTCCATTTTTGTCCCAAGCCGTTTGCTGTCGGGTTGTAATCTTGATTGTTGCTACTGTACGTTGGCCACTGTGAGAAAGCTGCTACGCACCGCCTCAGTCATCTTCATCGCTTACATCGCTGATTCATCGCCACCTGCTTGCATTGCCATTTGCTGCGCCTTTTGTCTGCTATTGTAGTCTCTCATTTGCTGCAATAAAATTCTATAAAAAAATGAATCTGCCCTCTATGCCCTGAGAGAAAGACAAGAAACGTAGTGAATAAAAGAGAAAGGAAGCGCCGTTGTTCACTGTACATGTTTGCTAAAGTAACTTTTTTTTTATATGTTATCATTTATTTTATTGTTTTTTTTCTATTTTATTCTTTGGCTTTTGTATTTTTTTTTATATATTTGCTAATATGTTATCATTTATTGTTTTCCATTTTTACAATATTAATTAACTTGCTAATCTATATTTCACGTCCTTATTGCTAGAATGTTAGTAAATTTAGTTAGTTATAGTTGTTAGGGTATATTAAATTAATTAGTTTAGTTACTTAACTTGTAGAATATAATTAAATCAAATATCAAATTTATTGGACTAATTAAGTGGGATAATAAAAGTGAATAATTGACTAATAAAATAACTTGCTTAGTTTATATGGTTGAATTATTTTGAATAAATAGTGCCAAAGATCTTACGCTATTGAGTTTAGAGTTAATTACAAAAAAATAAAAAATATGTATAGTAAAAATTAATTATGATATTAAAAAGTAAAACAAACTAAATTATACCGAGGATGAAATTTAAAGAAAGTCAATCGAGACTCCTTGGATATTTCTAGGTGAGAAAATCTTTCTTAAGTTGAGCCAAATTGATGGAATACTTTTGAAAGAATTTTCAATAAATTATAATTAATGTTTATTCTTAGTAAATTAAATATGAATAAAATATAAATATATATTGATAAATAAATATAAATACGAGAATATAAATTAGATGAGAAATTAAATAAATAGAATGAAATAGCTTAGATTGAAAGTAATTAGTAATTAATAAGATTAGATAATAAAGAAGTAAATGTGAATTATACCAAGGATGAAATTCCAAGAAAGTCAATTAGGACTCCTTGGATATTTCTAGGTGAGATGATTCTTTCTTAAGTTGAGCCAAATTGATGGAATACTTTTGAAAGAATTTCAATAAATTGTAATTCATGTTTATTTATAATAAATGAAATATGAATAAAATTAGATAGCTATAAACAAATAAATAACTTAGAATAAAAATTATAAGAAATAAAAATAGAAAAATATGAATTATGCCAATGATGAAATTTCAAGAAAGTCAATTAGGACTCTTTGAAAATTTCTAGGTGAAAAGATTTCTTTTAAGCCGAGCCAAATTGATGGGACGCTTTTAAGAAAATCTTCAATAAACCATGATTCATATTTATTCTCTAAATAAATAAATAAAACATATAGATAAGAATAATGTAAAATAAGATTAGAAAATATAGAAATTAGCATGGAGTCAATATTAGAACCAAATTTAAGTATAATAAGAGTTTCATAAAACATCTTATTAATCCGACGATGGAATTCAAGAAAGTCAATTGAGACTCCTTGAACATCTTGAGGTGAGGGAGATTTTTAAGATTGGAGCCAAATTGATGGAAAAATCTTAGAAATATTCCCAATATATAAGCATATTGAAATTAATATAAACACAAGGCAAATTGTAAAGATAACCTAAAACTAGTTGGTACCATTTTAGGATGGGCGTTGTAGGGGTGCTAATCCTTCCCTTCACGTAACCGTACTCCCGAACCCTAGTATCTTTGAACGTAGACCAAGCCTTATCCTTAGTTTGAATAGGTGACCAATCACACCTAGGTAGAATGGTTGGTGGCGACTCCTTTGATTTTAGTGTCTAGCTATTAGGTTTTCCGAAACTTAATACGTTATGACAGTTGGAACTCTGCAGAATGTAACATGTTATAAAGTTATTAAGTTTCGGAAAACCTAATAGCTAGACACTAAAATCAAAGGAGTCGCCACCAACCATTCTACCTAGGTGTGATTGGTCACCTATTCAAACTAAGGATAAGGCTTGGTCTACGTTCAAAGATACTAGGGTTCGGGAGTACGGTTACGTGTAGGGAAGGATTAGCACCCCTACAACGCCCATCCTAAAATGGTACCAACTAGTTTTAGGTTATCTTTACAATTTGCCTCGTGTTTATATTAATTTCGATATGCTTATATATTGAGAATATTTCTAAGATTTTTCCATCAATTTGGCTCCAATCTTAAAAATCTCCCTTACCTCAAGATGTTCAAGGAGTCTCGATTGACTTTTTTGAACTCCATCGTCGGAACAATAAAATATTTTATGAAACTCTTATTATATATATATTTTAAATTCGGCTCTAATATTGACTCCATATTAATTTCTATATTTTCTAAGTCTTATTTTACAATATTCTTATCTATATGTTTTATTTATTTATTTATTTTATTTATTTAGAGAATAAATATGAATCATGGTTTATTAAAGGTTTTCTTAAAAGCGTCCCATCAATTTGGCTCGGCTTAAAAGAAATCTTTCCACCTAGAAATTTTCAAGGAGTCCCAATTGACTTTCTTGAAATTTCATCATTGGCATGATTCATGTTTACTCCTTTATCTATCTAATTTTATTTCTTATGATTTTTATTTTAAGCTATTTAGTTCATTTATTTATCTAATTTTATTTAAATTTCTTTAATTTTAACCTTGATTTAATTTATCTTTATTTTATTTATTTATATTTATTTAATAAACATGAATTACATATTCTGTCTTGGAATATGTGACCAATCACCTAGGTTGATCGTGGAGGCTAAAAATGTAACATGTTGTAAAGTTATTTGATGGGCCATTTAGGCTGTAGAATTTCGTCTCAAGGCTGGTTTTGTGTGGTTGCCATTTGGAAGTCTTGGAGATGTACTGTGGTAATGCTACAGCAAGTACTTTCTCTCTCAAAATGTTAGGAGTTCCTCACACTCTAAAAATGTTTAGATATCATCATTCGGTTTTGTTAGAGAGAAAATAATGGAATTCATTACTTAATTGGATTATAGAGCACATGTTTTAAAGAGCTCATTCTGTCTAACTAAAAGTTTGGCTGCTAAAGTGCTTTGACGACATAGCACTTTTATGAGGCATGTGGAGTCATTTGCTGTATTAAGTTAGTGGGAGCTCTGCAATAAAATCAGTTGCAACTGTGTGAATGGATTCCTATTTGTCATATATGCATATTCTGTCTGCGCGCAGTCTGGTAAATATGACATTATGTTAAAGGAGACATTCTGCATTGGTCTCATGAGCTTCTGTTGAAACATTGCATCATTCAGTTTGGATGCATGGACCTAATGGAAATGGATATTGATTTTGTTTTCATATCATTTCCATTTCACACTAATACTACTATTTTTTTGTTGTAGTCTTTATAAGTTTACGCATTTGTACCCTGTCGGTATGATGCATTTTGAAGCTTATAAAAGGCTTCTTGTTGTTAAAGTATGTATGAGTCTACACATTTGTACCCTTTCGGTACAATGTATTTAGAGGGCTTATGAATACATATTGATATTATATGATATTTTGTTAGTTAACTTAATTGTCCAAGTGGGAGAATGTTGTAATATCTCTAATTGTATGGACTAATTAAGTATAATTATTATCATATAATTTATTTAGTAGTATAATTTATGTAAAGTGTGACCATAATTGTATATAATATATCTATATTATATATGTATTTATCCTTAATGGGACGGATATAATACATGGTCTAAAAATATGGGAGGTCCCTACTGCTGGCACCACTATATAAGTGAAGGCCCATTATTCACTTGTAATTAACAGAGAAGTGAACAGCAGTAGATCTTCTCCCTCTCTTCTCTCCGTTCATCATCCTCACTCACCATCATCTTCAATTTCCTTCTTGGCACAGGTCACATGGCAGACCCAATCACCACCGGCGGAGCACCGGCGTGATTTCCTCTCCATGGCAGTAGCATTGGCGTTGGTTATGGTGGGTATTTTGCTTACCCACAAAGGTTAGATTTCTTTCAAATATATTGTGCTAATGGGCTTTGTGGATGAATTTGTTCCAACACCGACTTGCTTTTTAGGTCTAATTTTTATCTAAATTTGTTTTTATATATAATGTATAAGTCCGTCTAAACTCGTCTAAATATTATTAATTTTTTAAAAGAATTATAATAAAATATAAAAATATTAAAAAATATAACTATTGGGTTCATTGGCTGAAAAAAAAAAACCTTTGTCGTTAAGCTATGCTTGGATTTTGATATCTTTGTTTAGGATCTGTCCAGGTAAAATCCAAAAGGCGTCCAAGCCAGTTACAACGTTGGGCTACCGCTACAGCTCGCACACGCAGAGTAGAGCTTTTGGACTCTCCATTGCAAATTTTACATTACTTTCGGATTGTATAAACATCAGCAATTAAAATTTTCAAAAATGTATTTTTTTAGTATATTTTAAAAAGATATATATATATATATATCACTTTTCCAATCTCATTAATGCAATTTAAAAATTCCACGAACAGGGAATAAGAAACTTTTTTATAAAAACAAATTAAAATCACTAGAATTTATATTGGTAGTGAAAATCCTTTTAATAAGTTGAAAGAAGGTTTTGATCAAAGGATAGTTGACACAAATGAAAAAACCAATATAGCAATACAAATATATAGTATTGGACTTATTCTTGACCTTAATAGAAAACGACCTTTTAAACTTTGCTCGGTAAAAAGAAAAAAAAGGAGTAAGAATGATAAACAAAATTTTCATCTTTACTTTTTTTTTCCTTACTAAGCAAAGCCTTACTTTGCTAAATTCAAACTTTAACAACATTTAAGCTTTAATTAGATTTGGTTTGGCTTGCTTTTCCAGCATGTTGAACATCTATTAATAAGAATCATGAATTCAGAGCATGTTTTATTTAATTCTCAAAAGACAAGAGATAGCCATGCCCCGTGGTGGCTAGGATCGAAGGAATGTTTTAATTGTCTTCATGAATTATATGGTTCAAACAAAGATCAGATCACTAGCTTTATCTTATTTGCAGACAATTGTATCGATTCATGAAGCAAAAGTGTTTTAACATTCAACACACAGCCCTCGAATCATTTCTGAACAGATTGAGATTTCGGAGTTTGAATTGTCATAGAATTGATAACTCATAAGCATAAGAAAGTAATGCAAGAAATAAAAAGGTTTTTGTCAAAGATTTCCTGGGCTTTGCTTAGTAAAAATAAAAGAAAGAGGTGAGAATGATTAACAATTTTTTTATCCTCATTCCGTTTTATCTACTTATCTAGCAATGCCTTAATTTGATAAATCCAAAATTTAACAACAATTAAGCTTTAATTAAGTTGGGTTTGGCTTGCTTTTCGAACATATGCAACAAACATTCATACGTGCGTCTTCAAACTCATGACTGACATCTTGTAAGGGTTGAACAGCTATTAATTAATAAGAATCATGAATTTGGAGCATGTTTTATTTAAGACCCAAGAGTCACTGTGGTGGCTAGGATCGAAGGAATGTTCTAATTGTCTTTTTGTATTATATGGTTCAAACAAAGATTAGATAATCAGCTTTATCATATTTGGAGACATTTGTATCGATTCATCAAGCAAAAGGGTTTTAACATTCAACACACATCCTCAAATCATTTCTGAACATCGGATTGAGACTTTGGAGTTTGAATTGTCATAGAATTCATAACTCATAATCATAAGAAAGTAATGTAAGAAATAAAAATGTTTTAGATAATATTCTGTCATCAAAGGGCTGCTAGCATACATGCTAAATAGAAATCATGTATGCAGAACACCCACCGATTATTACTGGGCTTTTCTATAAGTCAAGTTGAAGACCATTGAACAAAATGATAATCTAAGCTCAAGAGGAAAGAGGACTCAGAAGGCCCATAAATGATCCATTGGGTTATTATTTAAGCTGTGGGGCTTAAAGGTAATTACGCGCAAAACAACTCTTATAAATAGGTCACAGGTATCATCTTTAAACCCTAAGCTCTATTTGCCTACTGAAATCCTGCCAAAACCCTGTCTGACTTAAACATCGGAGTGCGCCCCTGCGCCCCCTGATGGTTTTCTATTTTGCAGAACTTTTCTGGAGACACGTGGAAGAAGAAGACAATATCGACGTTAGTACGTATGTATTGTTGTTTTGTGCAACAACAATTGGCGCCGTATGTGGGAAACAAACAAAAAAGCCATAACAAAAGATGGTGAAAAGACGATCTGCGGAAGACAGGGTATGTAGGCTGCGGCAGTGTGCACAGATTACGCGATAAAGTCTGGGGCGAGAGACTGACTCTCGCGCGTGACAGGCCTTTTGGCGATAGAGTGCATGCAACTAGAGACAGCCCTACCGTACGAAAAATCTCTAGCGACAGAGTACAAAAGAGTGGACTACAGCATTGGCGAGAGACAGCACTGGGCGAGAGCTATCTATCGCGCCAAATAGATCCTTGGCGAGAGGAGACCTCCCTCTCTCGATAGGCCCTTGGCGAAAGGAGACCTCCCTCTCGCGACAGGCCCCTGGCGTTTAGCACTACTCACCACTAACTATTACTATTTTCTGCACACACCATACGTGTCGCACACTACATCCCTGTCCTGCATCGCGTCAACTCGCTTCATCATTTCATTGCCAATGCCCAATAGCCCAAGTTCCCATGTTCAATTAATATATTGAATTTATTTGCCTAAAAATTGGATTAGATTAAAATCCGTGTGAATTGAATCATATTTATATATGATTAGTATATATATATATATATATAAAGCAGGAAAGATCTTTTTTAGTTAATTGATATTATTGACGCAATAAGTTTTTTGGTTTCATTCAATGACTCCACTAACGTACGTGACACAACGTTAAAACCTCCCATGCGCAACAAGCATAGAAGGAGAGACTGGCTCTCAACGATAGGTAGAGGCGAGAGCACCTCTGTGCGTGACATGCTTAGGCGAGAGCACCTCCCGCGCGCGACAGGCTTAGGCGAGAGCACCTCTCGTACGCGACATGCTTTGGCGAGAGCACCTCTGTGCGTGATAGGCTTAGGCGAGAGCACCTCCCGCGCGCGACAGACTTAGGCGAGAGCACCTCTCGTACGCGACATGCTTTTGGCAAGAGCACCTCCCCGCGCGTGACAGACTTAGTCTAGAGTACCTCCCGTACGCGACATGCTTTGGTGCGTGATAGGCTTAGGCGAGAGCACCTCTCGCGCGCGACAAACTTAGGCGAGAGCACCTCTCGTACGCGACATGCTTTTGGCGAGAGCACCTCCCCGCACGCGACAGACTTAGGCGAGAGCACCTCTGTGCGTGATAGGCTTAGGCGAGAGCACCTCCCGCGCACAACAAACTTAGGCGAGAGCACCTCTCGTACGCGACATGCTTTTGGCGAGTGCACCTCCCCGCGTGCGATAGACTTAGGCGAGAGCACCTCCCGTACACGACATGCTTTGGCGAGAGCACCTCTGTGCGTGATAGGCTTAGGCGAGAGCACCTCCCGTACGCGACATGTTTAAGCGAGAGCACCTCCTGCGTGCGACAGGCTTTTGGCGAGAGCACCTCCCGTGCGCGACATGCTTTTGGCGAGAGCACCTCCCATTCGCGACATGCTTAGGCGAGAGCACCTCCCAACTGGTCTCAGATGTAGGTTGACTTCATCTGGGCGGAAAAGAAATGGGAAATCACCTCTTGTTTTCATATAAGCTCGCCTTGCACCTAGGTACCTCTCAGTTAGCTGATCTTTGAGTTGTTGAGGAATTGCAGTGTAGTCGTTTGACTTCAAGGCGTGTATGAAAACCATGCCAAATATAAAGCTATCAGCGAAAGCTTATCTTTCTCCTTTAAGTATTAAGAAGTAAAAAACAAAAAAAAAATTCATAAAAAGAATACAACTGTTGCAAGAAGGAAATCGTCTTGTGCTTTAAAACATTTCTATAGCCATGCAGTAGGCGGTGGCATATCGACACCGGTATTTTTTCTTCCTCCTCATGGACTAAATCGGATGCTTTAGACAAAGACTCTGTCTACCCTACTTTTTACTAAGCATATGGATCTGTGGTAGTGAGGGAGCGATAATCTTTTCTGTTTTCCTTATCTCTCGCACCCTTTGAACTGCCCTAAAAAGGATTCAAAATACGTATGATATCATTCATAATCATGTAGATTAAGAAATAAGTAAGGTGCTTTCAAGCTTGTTGAAGGAGCCCACCTCACCACTACCTACTAGTAGGCTCTGGCAAGACCTCCAACAATGGGGCGAGTGCCGACTTCAAGACCTCTTATGCTTATGCTGACTCGGATCTTTCCTTTGCTTCTCTTGAGCCGAATGTGGCCTTCTAGGGGTGTCGCAAATTCGGCCAAGGACGGATTCGAAAAAACGATCTCAGAGGCCATGATTGATAGATACAGAATGGGAGATAGAGACCATCTTTTCTACTTCTTCTTGTTGAGCTTAGCAAAGAAACTTAGCTTCCTAAAAAAAAATACCAGAAGACGAGGAGATTACAGTTTTGGCCATAAAGTCTGTCGCACGCAAGGTTTCACGCACAGGCAACACGACAAGCTTCGTGGCGAGAGTGTGGCTCGCCTGTGCGACAGCTAAATCGGGCAAGCAATGATTCCCGCACGCAAACAGCAAGAGAGGGGCTCTCGGACACAAATGGCTAGAGAGGGTCTCCCGCACATGAACAGCAAGAGAAGGGGCTCTCGCGCTCGGCATCCCCTTTGTCGAGAGTGATACGCGCAGCAGGTGCCCCGGTAGAACAACTCATGCATACAAACAAAGCCTAACTAGAAATGCTTGTTTGACGATGGCGAACAAAGGACTGTTGCGTTGGCTCGCGCCGGGGGTGGAATGTGGGCGAGCAGGACCTTGCGGCAGGACTCTTTGGCGAGAGTTAGCAACTCGTGCATGCAAGGGAGATAGTGTGTCACATGAAGAGCACATGTAGTGTCATGTGACGAGCATGTTGCATCGCAGGCCTTCGATGAGAGATTATGGATCGCTTATCGACAACCAGAACAGGCGAGCACAATTAAATGCAGCACGAGTTTTGGCAAAAGAGTAAGCCGCGATGGCGAGCACCGCACACACACGATAATCTTGGGCAGTAAAGAGACGATGGCAAGCACAGCCTGTAGACTAAAAGATCGAAAAAAACAGCTAACGTACGGCAGGCACCGCCGCAACAAACGGCTCCTGCCATAACAGGTCAATTCACCGTACGCACGGCGGTAGTGCAAATACACGAGCACTAATCCCAAGTTGCATGCTTGCCCAATAGGTAAAAGGTAATGGTGAGCACATTCGATAGGATATATTGCGATAAAGCGATTCGTCCTATGCAATAACCATGCGGGCAAGCAAAAGTCACACAACAGGAATTCTAGGGGAGCGAACGGCTCCCGTGAGCCCAGCGTCTCGCACACAAGACGTGAAGCAATGCTGACGAGTGCAGTGTCATGTGGCGAGCACAAGACCACTGCAGTAGGCACTTTCGACGATTGAGAGGCATGTGGCGATTGCATGACCAACGCCAGAGCCCAGCTTCCGTAGTAAGGCCCGCTTGGTAAAACACGTGCCAAGGCGCGAGGAACGATCTAGATGGGCAAGCATGGAACAAGCTGAAGGGTTTAGCTGAGGTGTGCCCACGATGTTAGATAAGCTCGCCAAGAAAAGGAAAAAGTTGAACGGATAGCTCAAAATGAGCGAGCTCAAAACGAGCAAGCGTAAGTCCAATGGAGCTTTATTGGGCAAGCCCCAATCAAGGACCTCAAGGAACACACCACAACCTCAAAGGCCAGCTCGTATGAACATAGATAAGCAACGGAAACCAAGCAATGCACAAAAGGTCAAACGAGCCGGCAACCATCACGCGAGTATGATTGTGGGTGGCAAGCAAGAATACAACCATCCTAAGACCCAGGCGAGCAAGCCCTTGTCAACGGAGATAGGAACTCACCTAAGAAAGAGATCTCTATGGGCAAGCCATTCGGAGTGACCAAAGCGAGAAAAGGATTAGGCGACTCTGTACATCATCAAGTGCACGCTTATGTAATGAAGGACCGAGCGAAGACGCGCTCTACCAGACAAAGTGAACTTCGGTTTGCAAGCAAGACTTTGGCGAGCCCAGTCGCAAAAAGCTCTCCATGAACACAGTAGAGCTCGATAGGTGATCTAGCTGAACACCCAGCAAATAAGAAATCAGGATGGCGAGCACATTTCAAATGTGACAAGCTCTCCACTTTGATAAAATGACAGCGAAGAAAACTAGGTGAACACAGGGCCCATAGGCAAGATTCTCCCGTTAGCACAATGCAAGCGAGCAAAGAACACCTGAGTCATGCCTTTCGGCAATGGCTATCAATGCTGGCGAGCATAGAATCCAAACTACTGGTTCGCCCATTAGAAAAAACTTTGGTGAGCTCATCCAAGCGCACGCTCAAGGGCGGGATTTGAGCGGAACAATCTAGAATCTTCTAGACCTGGTGCGCGTACTTATCCGACAGAATGTCAAAAAGCTTCCTTCGACCCTTATGTCGATCGTCTGACACAGAAGCTTTCAAGAACTGCTCTAGCAACCATCTAGAAATGGCTTAATAGCCACACACTTGGCCTATTGACAACCACACATGTGAAAGAGGGTTTGTCTATAAAAAGGGTGTGTCAGCTTCATGAGTCCTTTAAACGAGACAAAGATGTGCCAGCTTAGGGTGTCGAGATCAAGGTTGTGCCTCCATTGCAGGTGTCCGAGGTAGGCACTAGCCACTGTCGTGAAAGGCAGCAAGCCAGGGAGAGCTTGGTTCAATCGAAAACAACTTGTGGTAAGCTCGTAAAGATAGATTGCTGGTACTGAGGCACGACTTAGTGCACAACCCATGGTTGACAGCAGAACATCTCAGCACTCGTACTTTATAGATTTTTCAAAGACAAAGACTTGGAATGATACTGGTGGTAAACTTTTGCTATTATTTTAACATTTGCTGCAATTATATTGTTACTTACTCCATTTAATTGAAAATACTACATTATGAAACCAAAAGCCAGTTATTTTTATATGTACTATGATAATCCTCCATGTTTGATAGACATGTTGCAGGAATAGAAGAAGAAAAAAATGGAAGTTGGCCAAAAAGACGCGAGACGGGCACAAATAAGTCCCTAAGCGAAAAATGCGCGAGACGGGCAAAAATAAGACCCTAAGCGAGAAGAAGACGTGAGACGGGCACAAATAAGTCCCCAAACGAAAAATGCGCGAGACGGGCACAAATAAGACCCTAAGCGAGAAGAAGACGCGAGTCGGGCACAAATAAGTCCCTAAGCGAAAAATGCGCGAGACGGGCACAAATAAGACCCTAAGCGAGAAGAAGACACGAGACGGGCACAAATAAGTCCCTAAGCGAAAAATGCGCGAGACGGGCAAAAATAAGACCATAAGCGAGAAGATACAAGACGGGCACAAATAAGTCCCCTAGCGAAAAATGCGCGAGACTGGCACAAATAAGACCCTAAGCGAGAAGAAGACGCAAGACAGGCACAAATAAGTCCCTAAGCGAAACATGGGCGAGACAGGCAAAAATAAGACCCTAAGCGAGAAGATACAAGACGGGCACAAATAAGTCCCCTAGCGAAAAATGCGCGAGACGGGCACAAATAAGACCCTAAGCGAGAAGAAGACGCAAGACGGGCACAAATAAGTCCCTAAGCGAAACATGGGCGAGACGGGCAAAAATAAGACCCTAAGCGAGAAGATACAAGACGGGCACAAATAAGTCCCTAAGCGAAAAATGCGCGAGACGGGCACAAATAAGACCCTAAGCGAGAAGAAGACGCGAGACGGGCACAAATAAGTCCCTAAGCAAAAAATGCGCGAGACGGGCAAAAGTAAGACCCTAAGCGAGAAGATACAAGACGGGCACAAATAAGTCCCTAAGCGAAAAATGTGCGAGACGGGCAAAAATAAGTCCCTAAGCGAGCAAAACAAAAAGTCCCTAAGCACAAAAGGGTGCGAGACGGGCAAAAATATCTCTAAACGAGATAGTACGTAAGACAGGACCAATACTCCAGTAAAAGTTCTTCTTTGGACACAAAAAGTTGCAAAGAAAAACTTGGGGAGCACAAAGTATGCAGGTTGTGAGGTATGGTACGAGGTACGTTACAATTTTATCATGGTACGAGGTACGTTATAATTTTATCATTAGATATGTACTACAATTGATTGACAAAGTGCATGCAAACGTTTTATATTGGCATTCCGGATATAAAAGCGATGTTATATTCTTATCAATTCTATAAAGTCCCTAAGCACAAAAGCGTGCGAGACGGGCAAACCAAAAGCCTGAAGCGAAAAATGCGCGATGTAGGCTACGCATGCACTTAAAGCGAAAAGTGTGTAATGTAAGTCATGCATGAAGTGCTTGAGCTTGAAGCAGTAATTGAGTGACATAAGCCCCATATGTAAAAGAACTTGAAGCAAAAAAGTGCACGAGGAAAGCCTGATTATTACGTGAGACTAATACAAGGTAAATGTGTAGTTGCTTTTGTAGATGAGTTTAAAAATGGGCTGATCGGTTTGTAAAAGACTAAGCTCTTTCACCAAAAACTGGGGAGCACTCTAGATTAACTTCTGCCTCAAAAGGAGCATCGATACTAACAGGCACTCAAGCATGTACGCCCTGAGGTGCTATAATTATCTAAATCATCTTCGTCCAAGCCTGTGAGAACCCAGACCATCTCGGGTCAATGAAAAGGCTCTTAAGGGTTGATAAGATCAGATAGATCTTTATAAATGCCTGTCTTCAGAAAAGGTTCCAAAGCCTCAGCATCTGGATCAAGCTTCAACCAATCAGGAGTATGCCGAGCATAAATCGCCTTTGATGAAACCAATTAAGAACATATGCATCCTCTTGTGGCATTTCTTGACAATGCGCCCCATGGCCTTAACCCAGATTTGGTTTTCTTCCTCTTGGCTAATAGATGACACGAAGTTGTTCCTGCTACAAATAATAATGAAGTTCACTAATTTAGCCCTCAAGTGAGCAAAAGAATTTGAAAAGCCCATTTTTTATATACTCTTTCACAAGGTAAACCTTGTAAAAGAGTGGGGAGCAATTGATGTGGACTAGGTCAATTATTACTGGGCTTTTCTATAAGTCAAGTTGAAGACTATTGAACAAAATGATAATCTAAGCCCAAGAGAAAAGTGGACTCAGAAAGCCCATAAATGATCCATTGGGTTATTATTTAAGCTGTGGGGCTTAAAGGTAATTACGCGCAAAACAACTCCTATAAATAGGTCACAGGTATCATCTTTAAACCCTAAGCTCTATTTGCCTACTGAAATCCTGTCAAAACCCTGTCTGACTTAAGCATCGGAGTGTGCGCGCAGGGGAAAACCCCTGCGCCCCCTGATGGTTTTCTATTTTGCAGAACTTTTCTGGAGACACGTGAAAGAAGAAGACAATATCAACGTCAGTATGTATGTATTGTTGTTTTGTGCAACAACAATACTCCATCTGCTTTGGTCGAATCTTTAACTCCTTAGCCAGGCTATACTTAAGTGTTAAACAAGAAATTCGACAGTTTGAAGCTCCACCGGTGCAGTTTCATGCCCATCTCTTATAGCAATCAAGTCAGTGTTATCTCCATTTAGATAAGCTTTCATGAAAGCAACAACAACTCCACCAACAAACCTACTCATGGGCTCCCTAGCCTTCCCATTTTTGCACAAACAATATGACGAACGTCCTCGGATCCCTTTAGTATCATCATCCCTTTAGTAACCAATCAGTTACTGCGGCTGTGGAATTAATCTCATCAGTCGCATCCGCTCCAGCCCAGGTGTACAACTGTTGCAGTATAAATTATGAAGAAATGGAGTATAAGCCAAAAGCAGAAGAGCATTTAAAAGTTATTAGATTGTTGATTTTGTGTTTGTTTTTGTTTTCCTTATCTCATAACATGAACATGCTCCAGCATGGACAAGTAGAAAAGGAAGCAGATTAAACTTTGGGCCTATACCTGAGGAGCAATAACAATGAAGCCATGGGAAGCAACATGCTGGAGAAGCTGAGAGTAGAAAGAGTTGAAAAAAAAATCATAAAAATAAAACAGGTTGAGATCAAGCCTTTACTAAGTCCAAATATTTGAAAATTTTTCGTCTGGATTAACTTTGTGATAAAACTGGAAAAATACCAAAATAAAAAAGAGATCATGATCAAATTAGTTTGATCCGATATAAGTTAGTCAAAATTTAAGATTTCTTTAAAAATAAGAAAATTTAATCCAAATTTAAGATGTTTTCAAAAGGATAAATTCAACACCCAAATAAATAAAAATTTGGTGACGATTCATAACTTTAACGTCTACTGACCAAACTTGTGAAATTCTTAACTTTATGACAAGATGAATTGCAGTAAACATATTTATTATAGTTTTTGTTGATTGCTCTTTCCTCTTCGTATTGTTGCTGTTTTTCATCTATTTTTTTTCATCGCCTGTTAGTTTTCTCATATCTATTTTATCCTCCTTGTTACTTGGAGAAAAAGAGAAAGTTTTAACTAAAGTTGTTCATGGATCCGAATGGATCGGGTTCGTACCAAGTTTAGACTATTTATTAATAGATTATATATAGACTCGAGTTAGATCCAGCTCGATCATTTCGACTTAAATCTAAGTCCAGATTCTTACCAAAAAAAAAAATCTAAGTCCAGATTCATTTATATATTTCATTATTCAAGCCAGGATTTGGCCTCATTTTTTTTTTTTTTGCATTTTGATTATTTTGCTATTTTGTTTCTCTATTATTTTTATTTTTTTATGCCATTTAAAATTTAATTTGGTTTGTCAAACTTTAGATATTAATTTTTTATTAAAATTATATAATGTTTAGTAATAAGTAATGTTCTAAATACATATAATTACATAATAAAATATATAAAAAATTTTATAATATTTAGGTCGAATCAAGCTGGGCTGAAGTGTTCTTGGACAAAGCCCGAGTCCGGCTAAAAAATTCATCGAACTTATTTTTTTAATCCAAGTCCATTATCTCCTATTATAAGGCTCACTAACAGACTTTCCATTCCTGTTTTCTGCTGGTATCACATCACATTTGGGCTGCTTGTGTTTGCATTTCGGAAATTAAATTGAATGAAAGCATACGAGCACAATGAGTTGAAAGGATGATTAATCATAAATTGCTCTGTTGTAGGATTTAGATTTTACAAATTGAATTAAGATATAATATATATTTTATTTAAAATTTTAAAAAATAAAAATAAATAAAATAAAATGTGTATTATATTTTTTGTGTAATCACAAATATTTTAGTCCATTTTATGATTTAAAACTAACCTTATTTAGACCGAAAGTAATCAATGGTAAAAACACTTCTAACAATGACAATTTCAAAATTTGAACCAAATTTAAATGGCTGAAAAAAATTTCACTTTCACTCATTCCAACTATTTACGACATTTTTTTAATCTCACTTTTGCTCGTTTAGAGTACAAAAATTTCTCTGAATAAATGGGATGAACTTTTCTTGGTGAGTAATTGAGGTGGATGGCAGGCCCATTAGACTCATTGTCACTTGAACTTAACTTATAAATGGGCCAGCTCCACCCACAAACTCCTTTCAGGTTTCAGCTTTTCAACGGAGCCCAACTCTCTCTACCAAAACCTCCTATGGAAAGTGGATTTCAGCCAATTCAGTATTTGATTAATCGAATTTCCCTCATCCTCGTTGAGAAGGAAAACTTTTGGTGGGGAGGGGATACTGAGAATGGATGAAATTAGCCATGCTATCGGCTCACATCTGAATTCTGAATCAAACATGAAACAATCTGCCAAAACAGAGGAGGTAGAAAACAGAATGCAGACATCTACTCCAGTGGTCCCCCAGGAGAAAGAAGACTGTGTCACAAGAAATTCATTGGAGAAACCCATACTCCTAAACCCACCACAACAGTCCAAAAAGAACAATTTGTCATTAACATAGCAAACAATTATAATTTTTAATTAAAATATTGTATAGCATGAATCCATCCTAGTCTTACTTCACCCAAGTCTGAAAGCATCATTTCAAACTGTTTCTAAGAGGTTGCTTTTGTTTCAAACATTCCTCTGACAACTGAATTCTCAATTCTCATCCTCCCTAATCCTAGCTTTAACAAACAATAAAATATTTTCACCAGCTCTTTAATCCACTTAGTCCAAGCCAGATTATCATATATTAAAATGAAATATTACAAATGAAGACGATCATAGTCCCCCACCATATGCAACACCTAAAACAAAGTGCCCAATGGAGATTAAAAACAAAAAGCTTAGCTCACACGAAGATTTTATAAAGCATAGAGAATCAGGGAAGTCTTTATCATGGCCAGTATTATTCCTTTATGAAAATGGTAATCCTTTCTTCTCTCTTTTTGACCATCCCATCCCAGTCCAAGATACTCAATTTTCTTTCCTGAACAGTGACACAAGAACTTGGATCACATGGATTTGGGTACTTTGATTCAAAACACTTTACTCTTTCCAGTTCAAAATAAAGAACAAATGCCCACAAGCCCATTTGGATAACTTTTTCTTTTTTAATCCCAAAAATCACAGCTCCATCAGATCTTTCCAATATCTGATATTGTTCATTAGAAGGCGGTTATACTATATTCCCCGATACGTATATACCCATTTTGTCATATTTCTCGCCTTAAATTCTATTCCTATTGCTCTTCTCTGCGGCAATGGAGAGGAGTCTTGACACACCCTGAGTCCAAATATCGTACTCTCTCTGGTTCTTGCACTCGAATTCTACTACGCCTCGCATTGCTGTCTTCAATCCGAAGTATCTCCGGTGCTCTCCACCCTCAAGCAAGTGGCGGCCGGCCCATGCAGGCATATCTTTAATCACCTCCAATACCACATCTGCAGAAAAATCAAAAAGTGATGAAGATTAAAGATTAAAGACAATTCCTTTTGATCTTTTACTTTAGCAACTATAGCTTTCTCAAATCCCCAGATGGAACAAAGACCCACATCCATTTCTGTATTTCACATTATTAGAGAAAGACAAAAGTAATCACTTACTCTTTTTCTTTTTTGTGATGGTCCCAGCAACATGTCTGCTCTTCATCTTCACCATGACCTGAACAAAAAAGAAGCCTCAAAAGAGTTAAAAGAATGCAACAAGGAAGAACAGAAAGCAAAATGGATCAATTTATCTCAATAGGCTTTTAAGATTTCTAGCTTTTGTTGAGGACCTTTACCATCTCATGTTTACACTCATAACATAATCTAAAGCACAATTGATTCCCAAATAATTGAGCAATTTGATCTTTCATAAAAATATATCAAAGAAGCATGGCTGTGAACAAGAGAGCCTACCTGGTTCATCCTGTTTATATAAACAGAGACAACCTTCCAATGAAGATCACCTGGAACAATGATTTAACTAAAGCTGTCAACATTTTAAACTTAAATGGAGCAAGGAAAATCAAATGTTGTCTTCAAATATTGCGCTTAAACCCTCAATATAATGGAGAGAAACAGCTAATTTTGAACCAAACATAACTGTTCTCATAACTCAATCAAATTTCATTGCATTTCCGTAAATAGCTTCAGTGTATGAACCTAAATCTACAAACACTTGTCAAAGATAATCTGAAGAAACAACCGGGAATATGCATCAATGGAATTTACCTTTTCGTGTGCGCTTGAGAAGCTCACAACCTCTAGCTAGAAATTCCCTACTGCATATTCCCAAGAAATTCTCTTCAGGAACCATCTCCCCACTAAAGCTGCCATTAGAGTTACCATTGCTCCCATTGCCACCACCTTTATCCACAGGAATAACAGCTGCTATGTTCCACACCTCCTTCAGCGCCCTTGCCTTTAGGGTGGCTGCCCCTCTTAATGCTAATATGACACCCAAAAAGAATTTTTCACAATTAATTCAACCATTTCATTTAAAAATGAAATACAAATGCATTGTAACAAACCAAATTTGGTTTTCTTTGATGTTGGATTTATCTTGATATACCTGTTGCTGCCCCAGCAGTTAAGGTCATGATATCTCCAGCAGACCGGACATTGACCGCTGAGCTGATCACAGAGGCCAAATGCTCACGCTCAGCCCCCATGGCTTCTGCCGCCTCCACACATTGCGTAGCCACAAGGGTGGCAGCTGATGCCACTGCCATATTCGTCTTTGCCATATGCTCATCCTTCCCAGCACCTGAGGAAGCAGCAGTCGCTGCGGCAATAGCTGCGACAGCTGCTGCAACCCCGGCAACAGAAATAGCAGCATGTAGCTGGGCGTTATGAGCCCGTGCTTCTTCCTTCTTCTTCTCCCTCCTATCCTTCAGCCAGCGTCCCACAGTCTTTCCACCACCAGTCACGGCAGTTGTAGCGGGGGTAGCCGCTGATACTGCCGCGTTGGAGCGGAACTGCGGGTTGAGGGAATTAGTGGTGCGACAAAATTGCTGCAAAGGTAAAGGGTTGCCAGTCATTCCCTTGAGTGCATTGTCTAAATTGGAACTCTATCCGTTCATGAAAATTTAAGACAGAAAATTAAAAGAACCTCTGACGATTATAACCATTAGCCACCGCCATTGAATGGCGAGGTTTTTTGGGTCCATTAAACCATTAGACCATTAAAAGAAAGCTTTCAATTTTGCGAATGGTAATTTTGGGGACCAACGCGTCCGCGTACTGACTCCTACCAAAAGGACAGCAAAGAGTGAAGGACAGAAACAAAAAAAAAAAAGGGCAACTTTGGTAATCCAAAAAAAATATTTCCTACCAGACAAATCAGAATCACTCCAGTGAAAGGAAGTTGCTTTCTTTCCATTCCAACGAAGTAAAATAATAATAATAATTTTTACATAGAAGAAAGTGAAGCACAAAACACTTGATATACACCCTCACTTTCTTTAATCTGTCTCTGATTCTGGGTCTGGGTTGTGTTTATAAAAGAGGGCTTCGGTTGCAGAGAAAGCCTGAGATTTATGTCGCTAAGTCAGTGACTCAGGAGCTCAATCCGTGCTTTGTTGTTGTCTAAAAGTGTCATAAAATAAACACTATCCTACAAATTTTGATTCCTTTGAAGTGAAAAAACAAATAATTCACCAGATGATTTTTCTTTTACTAAATTATTGAATGTGTTCATGTTTTAATAGCAGTTATGAGTTGAAACTTGAAACAAACCTTGACATCATCAATTTCTGAAGGTGAAACTGGTGGACTATCCGTTAAGGAACCACAGCTTTGGGCTCCCGTTAATGGTCCACTGCTATGAGATAGCCTGCCTGAAGTTCTTGGGGATACTTCTTGCTGCTAACACGAAGGAGATAGCAGAATTTATAGGAAAAAAAAAAGAAAATGAAAATTTTAAGACATCGAATGCTTGAATTATTGCACAGGTTAAATAAAAGTGCCTGTACAAAAGAAGGCAAGACAAAATATTTTGTTTTAAAGCAAACAGAACAAACCAAAACTAAGAAAATGAAACGTACCCAGATGTTGAAAACCAAAAAAAAAAATTGAAAAAAACAAAACCCATTTAGAAACAACAAAACAAAAGTGAAAAAAAAAATTGTTTGTCCTGACATGGGTAGTTGTTCTGCTGGACTTACCGACTGTGACATGATTCTTTCCATGACCATCTGGGAAGTTTCAGAAGAAGCAAAAGAGAAAGGGTTGCCTGAAACTACGCCGCTGTCTTCAAGCTCACCCGCCACGTCTTCTTGTATAACAACGTTACCACTCGAAGAATTAGACATTTGATGAGAAGCAGCAGCATGCGAAGATGGAGGAGTTAAAGCTCTTGAAACCTCCAAAGCTGAAACACTCCATGAACGTGACAAGAACTCCATTGGTTCAAGCGGAGTCTCCGGTGGCCTGAACGGCACAGGCATCGGTTCCGGTCTCCACTGCTGGACAACATGTTTCTCCATTTTTTTTCTTTTTGTTCTTTTGGGTGGAAAGTTTTTGGAGGGGAAGCTGAGTTTTATAGAGGGTGACTGTTGAGGAAATGCCCGTACTTTTTTATTACTGATTTACTGTGTTAAAGTTGTAATTTTGAGTGATCAGTGGAGGATAAAATTGGAAAGATGGGATTTCTTTTTGTTTATTAAGCGTGAAAACTCGGGGATTTGGGTGTCACGCGCTATTTGATCGGGCCTAGTGTGATAAACCGATAATTAAATGAACGGCTGGATTTATTCACAAAGTTAGACCGAATAATTAGAGGTGCCTATGGGTCGGACTCGGATTGGATCTAATAGGGTATTAAAATATGGATAATTATGTTGTGCCAAAAAAATATAAATAATTATCAAATGTAGTGTTAGTAAAAAAATTTTAATTGTATAAGTGAGATTTAAATGATTATAAATATTTTATTTTATTTATTTTTTTATATTTTTAATATTTTTAAAAATATGTATATTCATTTTAATTCTATTTATAAAATTTAAAAAATTTCACTAGGAGATATTAATCTTTAAAATATTGTAGGTGGTTGTGGGTCTAAGCCTAGTTTGTTCCAAAATTTTTAGTCTAGGTTTTTTTTAATTTATTTTTACATGCAGCCAAAAAGTTTAAATATGTTGAAATATAATCAATTTTTCCTAAAGATAAAATAAAATTTAAAAACATAAAAAATAGATAAAAATTAAAGTATAATACAATAAATTCAAATAAGTTCTTGCAAAAAGCAACAAAAATATGAAAATCTAAATTAAAATTTAAAGAATATCAAGTTTAAATTAAATTGTACCAAAAAAGTAGAAAAAAATAAAAAAAATACATTGATATAATTTTTAATAACTACCTTACTTAACAATATTATATTATAATGAAATATCAAATTAAGTTATAAAAAATTTACAAAAATTATAATTGTCGAGTGAAATCCACCACAAAAGACAAAAATGATGAAAAAGTAAAATTAATTTTTTATAGTTGATTTCAAAAATTTTTTATTATTTTATTGAAAATATCTTTATTTAAAAAATTTTTTTTTCAATCTCTCTCCTGAATAAATTTCAGTATCTATTTAAATTAGGCCTAAATTTGGTAAGGGCTTTAAATAGTGAGTTCAATGACCAATTCAATTATTATTAGATTTCATTTGCTAGCCAAAACCCTTCTAATTAACATAAACTTTCATCAAAGTCTACTTAAAAATCGTGTACTAACTTTCCAGTTTAAAATATTAACACCAAACCGACAAAAAAAGACTGGATAAGTGTAAAAAATAGTGATCCGTTTAATTTTTCGTCAGCTAAATTTCTTGTTTAAGTTTTTGGTACATAAAATTGTAGTATTTTTGATCGAGATCATCCGATATCTCCATACTTTTGGTATAAGATTAATCTGGATTCGAGTCGGGCAGGACTCAAAGGGCGGCAAAGCTCTCCCTCAAGAGTTTTAACACATCTACATACCCAAGGACTCGAACTCGAGACCTCTGATTAAACTAAAACAACCTCCTGCCAGCTGATCTACGTATTTTTGGGTACATAAAATTGTAGCATTTATTATACTGTAAATAAATTTAGTCATTCCACCAAAAAAATAAATAAATAAATTTTAGTCAGTACGCTTGGTTGGCTTAAATTTAAGCACGTTGTGAAGCATGCTATATATACAGTTATTATTGTACAACAAGAGGTGAGAGTAGGGTGTTAGCTAGGTTGTTAGTTTCATTTATGAAGGAATTGTCCTTTTTTTTTTTTATCTGATAAAGGAGTTGACCTTTCGATCATATCCATTTGCATTATTATATATGTTAATTATTATTGACAATTTGCAAATTAAATTGTCTTTCTTAATTATTAGCTTTTCTCTTGTTCTTCATTGGTGAGCTTTCTATTATTGATGTTACAAATTTTTAATCTAATTTTTTTAATGCTTGCATTGATCAAGGGTTTTTTTTTTGTTTTTTCAGAAAACGCAATTCATTAATATCCGGTCAACTAATGCAACCCAAAGCATTATTTTTTTTGGTACATGCAACCCAAAGCATTATTACATATATCCTCACACAACTATCTAATTAATTCACCCAAATTACAGAGGAGATAATCCATCCAATCATCTTTCTGCTTTGGTTTACATCTTCGTCAATAATGTGGTGAAGGAGGTTGGGGGAATTGAAGCAATTTATCAAACACATTTAGAACTAGCAACTTGTTCAAATCGTTTAGCAAACTAGAGGTGGAATTTTCTTCCATGCTTGACAAAGGCCTACTTTTCACCGCATGTTGACTAAGATATAGGATAACATAACATAACATTCCCTTGCTCAATATTTTCTCATCCGTGTAAAAAAAATTTTAAAATAGTAATAATGCTATAATATCATCCGAGATATTTTAATTTTTGTTTGGGCTTAATCTCTTATTTGCATGATTTTAAAATTTCATACGATGTATTAAGGATTTTTTTTAGTTTATAGGAAGGTACAATGAAAGAATGAAAAATCGAACATTGAACCTAATTTTTTTTTGGTTATAAGGAGAAAATGAAGAATCAAATGTTAAACCTAATTTCTTTTAAGAAAAAGTAATAATCGTTAAAACAAACTTTAGTTGTTGATGTATTAAGGATTTTACTCTAAAAATTCTCCCCGCAAAAATTACTTAATGTACATGCTTACCATTTATTATTTCAAACAAAGATTATTAATTATTTCATACATCATCAATAAAATTTTTTTAAATTTCATAAATAGAATTAAAATGTTGTCATGTGCACTTTCCTTTATTATATTAATTAACTTCTTGATGTTTTTAAACATATAGTAAGGATATTAGGATTGAGAAAATTTTGAAAAAAAAAACCCTCAAATAAAGAGGTTGGAATCATTTCTATTTGAATTATGAGAAAGATCAATTCAAATTCAAATAGGTGACATCATAAAATCATATATTCGTGAATACTTTATTTAATATTTTTGTAGTTTTTACTATTTGAATAAAAAATTATATTGAATACTTTATTTAATATGAATAGATTTGGACACAAATTATATTGAATACTTTATTTAATATTTTTGTAGTTTTTACAATTTGAATAAAAAATTCAAGTTCCGTATTTCATTTAAAAGCTCTAGGTAAAATTGAAACAGAACCCATAATCATCACATCACAACCTAAAATACTGAATAATGATTCAAACTGAACCAAATTCAAGTGAATATGTTCGGATTGGACATTTTTCCTACATGGTTCAGATTCGGTGAAAAACAGTATCTTGGATTTTGTTAGTGAGTTTAGAATAAATTATGTTATAGAACAAATAATGAGCGCATTTTTTTATTATTTTAAAATTTATGATTTTTTACATAACTGTTAAAGAATGTATTAAAAGCAATTTTTAAGATTACTATCGATTTTTTAAAAATTGAACTGGAACGCAAATTGACATTCAATTTCAATTTAAATGATTTGATCTATTCAACCAATCAATTCAATTGATTGAAGCAATTGTAGCATTATATATAAATATTGTCAACAATTTTTTGATTGAGTGTTTAAAAAAAAATCATGACATATTATAAGTTTTGAATTCGAAGCTAAACAACTTCAATCTATCCTCAATTATCCAAGATTTCCCTTCTAAGTTCTAACCATATATATATATATATATATATAAAGATTAAATACAATAAATACTTAATAAAAAAGAACTTAACTCAATTAGTAATCTACTCAAAAAAAAAAAACTCAATTAGTAATGTGATTAATACTAACTTAAGAAGCTAACATCATCCTTAAAAATAAAATTTGGATTATTATAAAATATTAACATCAATACTCATAATTGATTCAGTGCTGACCTGGATTGGTCTAACCCAATTTAGCCGGATGTTTGATCAGTCCAATATATCTTGTTTAAAAAATTTCATCAAATCCAAGAGATTGTCGATTCCCGATTGAATTGATTGGATTGGTCGATCTTGTTTAATTTTGACAATATTATCATAAATAATAATATAATATTTTTCTCAATGCATTCAAATTAATCAAATTAATTATCATTATTGCATTTAACATAAGAATGTTACTATCAATGGTAATTTAACTAAAAGTGTAAATAACCAATAGCCTATCTATTGTTATTCCTCTTTAGAAGAGTTTAATTTAGGTGCAAGAATTGATTCCCCTTCTTCCCCTTTTACCTTCCTCTAAACCAAAAAAAAATATTAAAAAAAAACTTTAAAAGTGTAAAAAAAAAAACTAAGAAAAAAATACATTATGCTTAATCTGTCAAATTTATAATTTCATTATTACATATGAAATTTATCAAATGAAAAAAGAATGAATAAAACATTTCAAATAAGGTGAACTACTATAATTGGTAATTTATGATTTAATAGAACATGTTGATAATTTAATTATGTTGTGAAATGTGTGAGTCCAATAAATTGTAAATTGCTATGGTATGAATCTATGGGCTTTTGCATATCTTATTGAATTAAAATTGTATGGAGTTTGGATAGCTCTTGAGCTACATAGCCTTGAATGCAAGGCTATAAAAGTTTAATCTCTGAGAACCAAATATTCTAATACTGTAGCGCATATAAGAATTCTCACTACTGTTTAATTTTTGTGTATTTCACATGTATAAGAGATAAAGCATGGTGGGCCCCACGGACCTTCTAGTTTTCGGATGACGGTGAAACCTAGTAGATTCAATATTCGGAGTTAAATAAAGTAATGGTAAGAAATTCTAATCCAAACTCATTTATTTAGATTATTTTTGAAGCATTTAAAACAAATTTAAAAATGACGATTAAAGACATAGGTTAGTAGAGTTTTCGTGAATAACAGTTAAACGAAATTGATTTCTACCCAAGTGTCAAATGTAAAATAATCCTCATGTAAGAAAGTCCCATGCCATGGCAATAGGTAGACTAAATCATATGAAGAAACGGAAAAATTACGCGACTTTACAATTAGGGGTATTTTCGTAATTTCATGCAAATGATCAGTCAAACTTTAACAAAAGCTTCTTCGACCATAAGAACATGTTAAATAGATGTGATTGGTGACTAAAAGACATATTTTGGAGATTAGACTGATAGTTTTCAATAAAGTCAAACCAAAAAGGCAAAATAGTTCAAAATTTTCATAATTAAGGGCAAAATGATAATTTTACCATTAAAAATCCGAATATTTCCAGAATTCTCAGCCTTCTTCGTCTTCATTTCGATCAGCCTTCTTTCTTTCTTAAGCCGCCACCATTTTTGCACTTTGAAGAGAGAGAAAGTGATAAAAACTTAGGTAAAATCACACCAAAATCAAAAACCTTCTTCATCAACCTTGCTCTACTCAACTTCCTCTTCATTTTGGTGCCTAAATCTAGGGGTGTAAATGAACAGAACGTTCGAAGAATTGTTCGTAAACTCGTTCGATTTCTGTCCGTTTATGTTCGTTTATTAAGCTTAATTAATGAACACAAACAACATTTTAGTGTTCGTTTGTTAAACGAACCAACCATGAACAGAGGTATGTTTCGATCATTTTTGTTCGCGAATAAGCTCATTTATGTTTGTTTATTGTTCGTTCGTTTAAAGTGTCATTTATTATTTGTTTGTTATTTGTTCGTTTATATTAATTTATTGTTCGTTCGTTTAAAGTGTCATTTGTTGTTCGTTTGTTTATGTTTGTTTATTGTTCGTTTGTTATTTATTAAAATACTAAAATTACTTATATTATATAAGTTATATAATATATACCATATTTTTAAGACATTAACCTAAAAAATTAGTACGTAATTTTTAAACATATTTATACAATATAACTTTGTTAGTTTAAAAAATTAATAAAATATAATTATAAAATAATTATAAAATTAAATTAGTTAATTATACTTAAAATAATTATTTTTTAAAAAATTTTAAACATAATGTACTGAAATAAAATTAATAAAAGTCTCATAATAAGTTAAGATTTCATTCATATGATCTTATCCATTGACCATTTACATATATATATATATATATATATATATATATATATATATATATATAACATATATGATACTTTAATATATTTATATGTGTATAATATAAATTGTACTTAAAATAGTAATTATCAATTTTAATAATACATTGTTGACTTAAGTTGTGTTGTATTTAAGATTTTGTATTAGATGATTTCAATTTGCATGTGAAATTTAATCTTTGTGTAAGATTTTTAATATTTAATATTTAATTTGTTCTTATGAATACTTGTTCATGAACATGTGTTCGTGAACACGCTCATTTACATGTTTGCGAACGTGTTCGTCTACATGTTCACGAATGCGTTCGTCTACATATTCGCGAACGCGTTCGTTTACATATTCGCCAACTGTTTGCAAGCATTAACGAACAATTCCTACCAAACAAACGAACGAACACAAATGCACTCCTTAACGAACACGAACGAACACTAACAGCACTAAAAAATAAGCGAACGAACAGAAACATCAGTTCGTTCGTTCGTGTTCAGTTCGTTTACAACCCTACCTAAATTAAGTGCTAAATCAGCAAAAATCAGAGTGTAGGAACCCCCATAGTGTTCGGCCAAGGTAAGATTTAGAGAAGCTTTCATTTTCTTTCATGAATTATGATTAAATGCTTGGTGTTCGTGATGTTTCCATGATTCTTCCAACTTGAATCATGTAAAAATCATGTGTTTAGGCACATGAGGGTTTTGGCCATGATCCCATGGGCATGCATGTGATGTGTCTTGGTGAATATTAAATATGGAAAATTTAGTAGAAATCATGCTAAGCATGGAAATAGACTTAGTCAAGTTTAAATTGAAGAAAATTTGCATGTAGCAATTTTGGCATGAAGAGGAAGGTTCAGCCATGGCATGAGGGACTAAAATTGTGTATCATTTGCTGTATAAACCATGTGGAAGTAGTATAGAAAATTCGTGGAATTAATTTGGAATTAATAAAATAGTTAAATTTGGAAGAAAAACAAATATGGAAGAGAAGGAAGCTTTCGGCCATGGTGAAGGGGAGGAAGAAATTGTGCTCAATTTAGTGCATTTAAGGTGCTAAAATAATATATATAAATTAATAGGAGACTATAGGCGAAATTGGAATCGAAAACAGACTTATGTAGAAAAAGTTGTAATTTTTGTATCGGTAGAAAGTAGATTGGAAAATAAGGTTGCAGTAGGCAATGTAATATATTTTATGTTATTAAATATTTTTATAATAGAAATGTAGAGGATTGACAATATTGGTATGGTAAATTGCAGCTAAGAAACCTGAGGAGGACACTGGTGCTATTTTGCAGCATAGTGAAAAATTATCAGGTAAGGGATATATATAATGAACATAGGGGTACTATAATATATGTTTTGCTATGTAAATGATTCTTTGAAATTGTTTTGGAATAAATTGGATTGAAATTGTGGGCTACTGTTGTGGAATTTCTATTGCGTTTTGTTTACGAGGGTTAGGATATACCTAGCCGTTATGCTGCCGAAATTTTAATAATTTCATGAATTGATCTTTTAATATCCTTAAGTGTTAGAAGTGAATGATTTATTAAACAATTTCATCTATTTTATTGAAATTCCATATTTCTACATTAAATCGAAAAACAATATTTAAAAATTCATATTATTGAATTCTGTGTACGTGAAGTTACTGACATGTTCTTATAACTCATTTACAAATAAATAGAATATTTTTAGAACTAAATACTAAATTGTGAATATTTTATGAATTTTTATTTTTGAACTACTTATACTTTCAAAATATGCCTTTATGGACTGATTAAGGATTTAGCTTCTGAAATTATCTCCGTAAACAACTATAAAATGTTTTATATTGTTTTTAGAGACTGTTAGCCTCATAGCTGCCTGCGAACACATGCAATTATGAGTGTATAATCGCATGACTGACTTGTGGGCTGATTGACCTTGATCTCGTTATCAGCGTCCTGGATGGTGCTTGATCAATACCATTGAGGACTATATTCTGATTATGGCCTTATGTCTTATTGCATGAGTCTGTTGGGTGATGCCTTATCTCTACAAATTAAATTTCGATGATATTTGTGATTTTAAATTGTGGTTTGACATGATTTTTGTGAATTGGAATTTTATATGTTTGCGGAGTATTTTAGAATTGATAAATCGAATTTAAACTTACAAATTTTGTCTATGAATTATATGCTAACTAGTTTTTACTCGTGCGATGCACGAATTAATTGTAATTATTTAAATTTATAAATATATATAAAATAATGTTATTTAGTTTATTTGTTTAAACTTTAAAGTATAGATAAAATATGTCTAATATAATCAAGATATTCAATTATAAAATAATTAAATATTTAATTAAAAATTATAAAATTCAAAAAATAAGATAAATAAATATTAAGAAGAATTAAAAAAATAAAAACATATCATAAATAATATTATTGAGCACATCACAACATGTTAAAATAGAACTTAAAAGTATATTTTAACAATTTCAAGTGTTATAGTAACATTTTTAGGCATATTATAATTATTGACCTAAATAATCATTATTATAAATATACTTTTTTACATACATATAATATAAATATGCATTCTTTTATTTATATATATAATTATAACATAAAAATATTTATATTTATATATGAAAGCATAATAACTTCTATAATGCACGAATTAATTTTATTTATTTAAATATGTATGTAACATATATATTTATAAATTTATATGTTTTCGCGTAAATTTTATTTATTTAGAAAAATAACAATTTTAAATATTTAAATAATATACATGATATTGATGGTTTAGCTTTATACTTTTCAATTTAGATAATAAAATATTTTTAAAATTAATTAAAATTAAAATTATTTATTTTATAATACAAATAGATATCTATTAATATTTTATATAAATTTTCAAATAGATAATATTAAAATTATGTTTGTTTTTAAATATTTTTGGATTAGATAGTATTTAGAATTAATTTAATATATTCTTTTTTTAAATATTCAAAAATTATAGGGATTAAATAAATTTTAGGAAAGTGAAAAAGTAGATAAGTTAATACTTATTATTCTTTCATAAAAAAAATACTTATTATTCTTTTTTACTTAGTTGAACATAAAATTAATGATACTTACATGTCATTCAAATAAACTATTCATGTAAGCATATGCGTAAGCATCTTACCAAATTTGTTATGTACATTATAATTTAATATGTATATTAGATAAGATTTTTTTTAGAAAAATAATAATTTTAAATATTTAAATAGTATACATGATGTTGATGGCATATTTTTATACTTTTAAGTTTAGATAATAAAATATTTTTTAAATAAATTAAAATTATTTATTTTATAATATAAATAGATATCAATTAATATTTTATTTAAATTTCCAATTAGATATTATTAAAATTATATGTTTTTAAATATTTTTGGATTAGATAGTATTTAAAATTAATTTAAGATATTTTTAAAAGATTGAGAAATTCAAGAAATTAGAGAAATTTTAGGGAAATGAAAAAGTAAAGAAGTTAATACTTATTATTCTTTTTTACTTAGGTGGACATGAAATTAATGATGCTTACGTGTTATTCAAAGAGACTGTCCATGTAAACGTATATGTAAGCATCTTACCAAATTTGCTATGTAGTTTGTAATATAATATATATTAGATTTCCATTGAATTGTAAGATTTATTTAATTTTTTTGAACTCCCTATAGTCGCATCTAGGGGCCATAACACAATAGGTACTTTAAAGTACCTCTCATACTTTATTAGGTTTTCTAGCCGACTATAGTATCTTTCTTGTGAAATTCGTGCATAATATATTTCACTTTCGATATTTATAAATTATGTTTTGAATACTTGCATATAGTTTACATAGTATCAGTTTTGTTATATATATTTTTTACTGGGCATTAGCTCATCCCATTTTCCCCCTCCTCCCAGATTACTTTCAATAGATCTTTGATTCTGCTTAGAAGGATTTCGACGAGGTATCCCTTAGGCGGGTTGTGTTACCATTGAGGTCTATCTATTTTTCGATGTATTCAGACTTTTATTGTACAATACTAATGTATGTAAAATACATGTATGGGATGTAAATTAAGAATAATTTTGTAATATAAATAAATAAATTTCCCTTTGTATATATATTTTATATGAGTGAAGTGAAGACATTGCAGACATTCCAACCGTTATCTTGTGAAATTAATAGAAAGTATATAGAAAATATCTAAATTCAGAACGTGACATAAACCCTTCCAATACATGGTAGAAGAAGAAGAAAAAAAAAATTAGCCTAACAAAATTTGGTAATTCTCATAAATTCATTGATTGCAATTGTTACCTCCTACCTTTAGTTAGGGGATTTGGGGTGGGGCTGGGAATGGCCCAAATTAAGCTCTGAAAAATTATGATTTCTCCATCACAAATTTGACAGTTGTCAGGCCAAGTAAAAAAAAAATGCGTATCAGCTCAACTTGTGACTTAAACAATTTCATCCTTCATTTCCATCCCAACCAGCATCTCTGCAAGAAAACAAAAGCAGGAAAATCCTATACCAAAAAAAATAAAAGCAGGAAAATTCATTAATACAGCACAACCATGAATTCCGAAGAAAAGAGAAACATTCAAAACAGAAAATGCTGGCAGGAGGGACCCTGGAGGCTGGAGCTGAATCAGTCAGGCTCTGTTATCTGTATCCATTGGGGAAGAAATTAATGAAATAGACCAGTGATTAATAGTATGAACATAACCTACGAATGAAGTAAAAGCTCATCAGCTGCCGATGAATGGTTAACATCAATCATTAGCCAAGAATGAGCATTACTTCCATTTAATTCCTTTAGCTAAGTATTGCTTGTCAGCTTCTTTCACACTGTAGCTTTTTTCTTTTCATGGGGTTTACCTTTTTCATAAGCTTGGTAAGAATCCCAAAAAGTTTGCTTTTGGATTGGAATATGGGCAAATTGGATTATAGATCAATGATTTTTGTATAATATTTTATTTTTATCAATGACCATCGAAATTCAAATTTAGAAATTATATAAATCTTTTAAAAATATTTCAAATTCATTCATTGTCATTAAATTATGATAAAATTATCATCTTAATTTATGTGAATGTCAGTACGAAGATTCACTCGAAAAATTTAGTTCATGGTAACACCATGTTTAATTTTAGGATGAAATTCATCACACAGATGTTAATTTACTAAACAACCCTTTGTGGCGGCACAGTTGGGGCACTTTTTGCCCCAATTGTGCCGCAATTGTCATTTGGGTCCTTTTATCTCTTCCTACCCTTCTCATTTAAGGTTGTAACTTGTTTGTTAAGGAATTTGGTTTTTATGTTCGTATTTGTTAAAGGTTCGCGAGCAAATTCGACGAACGAGTTATTGAACATGTTTGTAAATTAAATTGTCTTTCTTAATTGTTAGTTTTTCTCTTGTTCTTCATTTATTGAGCTTTCTATTAATGAGGTTACAAATTTTTAATCTAATTTTTTTAATGCATGCGGTGATCAAGGGTTTTTTTTTTTTCTTTCAGAAAACACAACTCATTAATATCAAATCAACTAATTCAACCCAAAGCATTATTACATATATCCTCATACAACTATCTAATGAATTCACCCAAATTACAGAGGAGATAATCTATCCAATCATCTTTCTGCTTTGGTTTACATCTTGGTCAATAACGTGGTGAAGGAAGTTGGGGGAGATTGAAGCAATATATCAAACACATTTACGATTAGCAATGAATCGAGGTAAAGCTACTTGTTCAAATTGTTTGGCAAACTTGAGGTGGAATTTCCCTCCATGCTTGACAAAAGCCTACTTTTCACCGTATGTTAATTAAGGTATATAATAACATAACATTCCCTTGGTCAATATTTTCTTATCCGTGTAAAAAAAATAAAAATAGTAATAGTGTTATTATAATATCATCCGAGATATTTCAATTTTTGTTTGGGCTTAATCTCTTATTTGCATGATTTTAAAAATTTATACAATGTATTAAGGATTTTTTGTTAGTTTATAAGAAGGTACAATAAGAGAATGGAGAATAGCCAATGAGGCCTTGGCTTAATGGCAAGGAGGAGGTTTTGAGATTTTGAGGTCTCAGGTTCGAGTCTCACTAAATGTGAGCTTGAGTTAGTCTAGTTATTTACTAGTTTGTTTAATTTGTTATAGTTATTTACTAGTTTACTTAGTTTGAGTAATGTAATTTTCATAGTTACCTGTTCATGGAATGTAATATGCTGATTGTGATTGTAACTTCTAATGAAAATGTACTACTAAAAAAAATGTTTAAAAAAAAATAAGAGAATGGAGAATCCAACATTGAACTTAATTTTTTTTGGTTATAAGGAGAAAATGAAGAATCAAATGTTGGACCTACTTCTAAGGAAAGGTAACAACTGTTAAGTCAAACCTTAATTGTTTATGTGTTAAGGATTTTACTCTAAAAATTTTCTTCACAAAAATTATTTAATGTACAAGCATACCATTTATTATTTCAAACAAAGATGATTAATTATTTCATACATCATCAATGAAATTTTTTTAAATTTTACAAATAGAATTAAAATGTTGTCATGTGCACTTTCCTTTATTATATTAATTTCTTGATTTTTCTAAATATATCGTAAGGATATTACGATTGAGAAAATTTTGAAAAAACCAAAAAAAAACCCTCAAATAAAGAGGTTGGAATCATTTCGGTTTGAATTGTGAGAAGATCAATTCAAATTTAAATAGGTGACATCATAAAACCGCATAAATGTGAATACTTTATTTAATGTCTTTGTAGTTTTTGCTATTTGAATAAAAAATTATATTGAATACTTTATTTAATATGAATAGATTTGGATACAAATTGTATTGAATACTTTATTTAATATTTTTGTTGTTTTTACTATTTCAATAAAAAGTTCAAGTTCCATATTTCATTTAAAAGCCCTAGCTAAAATTGAAACAGAACCCATAATCATCACAACCTAAAAAACTGAATAAATGATTCGAACTGAGCCAAATTCATACGAATACGTTCAGATTGGATATTTTTCCTTCATGGTTCAGATATGGTGAAAAACAATGTCTTTGGATTTTGTTAATGAGTTTAGAATAAATTATGCTTTAGAATAAATTATGTTATAGAACAAATAATGAGCATTTTTTTATTACTTTAAAATTTATGATTTTTTTAAAAATAATTGTTAAAGAATGTCTTAAAAATTGAACTGGGACTCAAATTGACATTTGATTTTCGATTTAAACAATTTGATCGATTCAACCAATCAATTCAACTAATTGAAGCAATTGTAGCATTATATATAAATATTGTCAATAATCTTTTAACCGAGTATTTAAAGAAGAGTTGTGACATATCATAAGTTTTGGATTCAAATTCAAACAACCTCACTCCATCTTTAATTATCTAATATTTTCCTTCTAACAAAAAATATATATAAAGATTAAATACAATTGATGAGGGTCTTACTAAAGGTCATTGGGCCTTGATATAAATCATGCTGAAGAACATTGGGCTTAATGGTAGTCTAAGCCCAAAAGGAAAGAGGACTAAGAAGGGCCATGAAAGATCCACTAAGTTATCATTTAAGCTATGGGTCTTAACCGTAATTACGCGCTATATTACTCCTATAAATAAGTCACAGGTATCATTTTTAAACCCTAATATCTATTTACTTATGAAAACCCTCCAAAATCTTGTCTGACTTAAGCATCGAAGTGCGCGCGCAGGGGGAAACCCTTGCACCCTCTGATGGTTTTCTTTTTTGCAGAGTTCTTAAATACATGCTAGCACGAAGATCGAGATTATCACGTCAACCATAATCATTGTTGTATTTGGGTAATAACAGTTGGCGTCATCTATGGGAAATCGAAATAAGCCAGATGCTCATCACGATTCAGTCAGATCTTGAAATTTTCAATCCAAAAATAAGTTAGCTTTCGATTCCCTACAATTTCTTATAGGTTTATTCTGAAATATTATGCATAAAATTGATTTTTTAAATATCTTTCAGAATTCGTTTTAATTAAAAGTTTGAAAAATAGGAAAAGAAACATGAAATTTTTCTTGTTTCCAAATAACATATTGATGCTTTAGTTCCTTGCTTTAAATGTTATTTTGCCATAAAATAACACCTGGGCATTGTAGATTCATCCTCGGACATGTGAAATATGATTTTTGATCTAAGAAATCTCATTTAAATGAGAAGCAATTTTGAAGAAGCCCGTAGAAAACCAAAGGGGTTAAAGCTTATTTTACACAAAAAAGATAAGGGAATATCTCCCTCTCATAGTAAAAATATAAGTCACCTGTCACACTCACCAAATAAAAGAGGGAATATTCTAAGAATATTCTTTCTATGAGTAAAAGTGTAGAACTTTTATGTACCAACAAAACACTCAAAAAAGAAGGAATATTCTTCCAATATTCCTTCCAGCAATTGAAATTAATTACATTTAAGTTGTCAAAGTTTATAAAATTATGATTTTGACCACTATGCATTAAGTTTGTACAAGTAAGTTTTTAAAGTATTCAATTGCATCCTAAACTTCGTGAACTCATCAAATTTTGTGATTTATAGTACTCTTATCATATATGATATGGTATTATCAAAAATATAGTTGAGATAATTCAATTTGTCATTTATTCACGAATTTATCTTGAACATTAATTTTCTTTTATTATCTTGAATGCTTTAAAAATTTATATGATTGCCTTATCAAATTTGCGATTCGCATAAACTAGAATACAAATGTATTCATGAATATTAGTAAGCATGAAATTGTAGTAGGCATCTCTCTTTTGCTATTTCAGGATAAGTTGTATTCTGTGACGAATATAGTTTACAAAAGCAAAATAGCTACATTTATTATCTTTGGATTATTGTTATTCATGCTTAGTGTCATGACAGAACGTGTTTATAGCTTACATTATTTGATAAGCTTGAACTCCTTATCTTTTTATTGTCGCTTGTCTTGACTATAATATATATGATCCTAAGTACATAATCCATTATATCCTATATGTTAGCTAACATGCAGGTTCGTATAAGCCCTGCTCGTCAGGCACTTTATTATAAGCCTTACTCCTCCAATAAGAGCACTTGGGGAGTAACATAAACAAATCAATCAAAGAAATTTTGTGATAGGAATGAGAAATACAACACAAGAAGAAAAAAGCCTGAAGCGAAAAGTGCGTGATCTAAGTCATGTATGAAGACAAAAAGACTCTAAGCGAAAAATGCGCGAGACGGGCAAAAAAAAGTCCCTATGTCACATCCCGTGACCACATTTTTCACGTATTTCTATACAACTTACCTGGTTGGGTTGTCTGTGATACTTCACTTTTTCATTTACTATTAAACAATTTTGTATAAAATTATAATATGAATTACAGCCCCTATCTTAATTCTTAAGAAAGTAATGATCATACCTCATATTATAAATCAAGCTGTCGCAGTGTCTCCAAATGCGCAGCTCGTAATCCTCAGATGTCAGATCTCTTAGTCCTTGAAAATCTGAAATGTTAATATTGGGGAGTGAGCAAACCACGGCTCAGTAAGAGAGTTATATGCAACACTTGATATTCAGCTACCTATATGCTGAAAATAATTTTTCACTTTCTTTAAATCTTCCTAGAGGCTCTAGGCTTACATGTAGGAAGGATACTACAGTCGGCTAGGGATCCGGATGGAGTAAGGCAGGTATTTTGAAATACCTGTCTTGTCCTGGAACCTAGAAGCAACTGTAGAGAGTACTGTATAAATTGTTCTCAAAACGATTTAATATTCGTTTTCTGTAGAGTAAACCATTTATTTCTCTTCACTTCAGTATGTTTTCAACACGTGACAGCTCAGTAGTAAAACCGTGATTTAGGATAAACCATTTTGTAATTATTTTTATTTTCGAAATAATTTTCAATGCTATTCTTTTTGAATAAACATTTATTTCTCTTTAATTCAGTAACTGTATCTTACAGTTCAGTAAAACAGTAATATTCAATACAGTACCACTCGGTAAAATAGTATCTTGATACGGTTCAGTCAGTAAACAGTAAACAGTAGCTACCAATTCAGTAAACAGTATACGGTAGCTTTCAGTTCAGTATCATGGAGACCAGGCAACACCCTAAATGTATCATGCTATAATATCATCCCAAATACGGGAAACACATGAGATCTATGGCCATAGTCTATGGGGTCCACAGTGTGCACTGATCAGGTGTCCACTGGGACGCTGATAATAGGATCAGTATCTATCAGCACTAACACGTGAGCATGATATGGGGCCTAACAGTCTCAAAACAGTAAACACGTGATATAAACCCCATTTATGAAATCAATTTCACTGAATATAAGTTCAATCAATCCACAAATATTCATAAGGAAAATATTTTCATCTTATGAATAACAATTTATAAAATATTCATATTGGGGTCATCATTCTCGGAAATGTTCTAAACATTATAGAACAGTATAAATCACATTTTCCATACAGTGAAAACAGTTTATAAAATAATCACTGTAAAATATAAAAGGTCATTCCTGTCCTTTTTCATCGTAAAACATATACGCACGCTTTTCCGTGCTTTCTATCGAAAACATGATTTTCAAAGTTATCGGGATTCAAATCAATTATTTTTATGATTTATGGAAAATTAAAATATTTATTTTCCAAGTCCACACTCCCGTCCCGTGTTTTCTCTGTAAACACATGCGGAGACCTTTTAGTCTCAAAACACTGTTTTTCACCTTTAATTACCTTTATGAAATTTTCTATAAACACTTATTTTCACAATTGAACCCATAAAGGTTATTTATAAAATCAAGTGAATATTTGAAGAAAAATTATTAAAATATTCACTTTGGTCCTTTTCATTTTTCACCTCGTTTCACGTGAAATATCACTTATCGGGATAAATTTAGGTGATTTCCTTTTTCACCATTTTCAAAAACATGAATATTTTAAAATTAAATATCACTATATTCATGTTTTATGAAATTTATTTAATTTCTCGATTTTCGTACCCGAAAATCGATTCACGTGAAATCAAATCTTTTATTTTGGTTTTCGGTGATTTTCGGTAAATTAGTAATTTTTCGGCAGTATAACGGCAGCTGATTTGGCTAGCCTCCTGCACGGAAAATACAGTTTATATTTCTCAAATGGTATTTCACCACAATTTAAAACCAATAAATCATCACATTATAAACCGATAATTATCAATAGCATTTATAAAATTAAATGCAATTAAAAAAAAACATGGCCGAATATCCTTACAGGCGGCACATGTCTCCCTTACCTGTCTCGGGTCGGCGATTGCCTCTCGAAGGTCGCGCCCGTGTTCACCTTGCTCGATTCCATCGGCTCGGTTTCGAGGAAATTTTTTGGAAATTAAAATTCTAAAAATTAGAATTTTTCCATAATTTATTCAAATTAATTATTCGGAATTAATTTTTGAAATCCTTACCGAGTGCCCGGGATTTTCCAGATTTTCGAATTCCCGGGAATTTTCCAAATTCCCGGGAATTTTCCAAATTCCCGGGAATTTTCCAAATTCCCGGAATTCTTTTTCTTTTCGTCTTTCTTCTTTTCCTCTTTTCTTTCTTTTTCTCTTTTCTTTTTCTTTTTCTTTTTTTTTCTTTTCTTTTTCTTCCCAGCCGAACCGACCACCCCCCTCACCGTCGGTTCTTCACCGGTGGCCGGTTCTCCGGCGGCTCAACGACTCAGCAGCTGGCCGGCATGACGGCGAAGCCGGATCTGGCCTCCGTTCATCCCGAATCGGTGGCACGGCAGCGGATCTACTCGGTTTTGGTTCGGTTCCTTCTCTCCCTCCGCCAGCCTTCCTCCGTCGTTCCCTGCCTCAACGGTGGCTTCCCACGTCTTCTTCTTCCTCCGGCGGTGGTGTGGCTGCAGTGGCGGTGGCCGGTTTGGCCGGCACCGCCAGATCCATTTTCTCTTTTTCTCCTTTCAGTTTTTCACCGATCTTCCTTCCTTCCTTCTCCTTTCCCGCCACCGGCTACCTCTTTTCTTCCTCTGGCCGGTGGCGGTTCACTCTCT
Organism: Heritiera littoralis; assembly: GCA_031772115.1. Lineage (NCBI taxonomy): Eukaryota > Viridiplantae > Streptophyta > Magnoliopsida > Malvales > Malvaceae > Heritiera > Heritiera littoralis. Next base: position 561,940 of record JAPDPK010000142.1, on the reverse strand, counting down.
TCCATTCTCCCTCGCCGGCGGTGGCAGCTCCACCGCCGTCGGCCTCACCTGGGAGGATCGGGTTCCTCCTGATTCCTTCTCTTCTTTCTTTCCATTTTTATCTCCTTTCTATTTTTATCTATAATATAATACATATTATATTTATATAATATACATATTATATATATATATGTAAACATAATATATCAATATATATAGATATATTTTATGCATTTATACTATATATTTAAATATGATTATATTAATTTATTATAGTATAATGCTAGATATATATATATATATATATATATATATAATATATAAAGAGACATATTATGTATTACAAAATATATATCTAGCATATATATGTATATTTATATACTTTAAAATTAAATAACCTTTATATATATTTTCAAACTTTAATGTAATTCAATATTTACATTTTCCATATACGTATGTATATATATTTATATATACATGAAATATTATACTTGTATACATATGTACTATTTAAATTGATAAAATAGTATATATACATAAATATACCAATGTATATTAATATATATTATATAGTATTTCAGTACATATGTATTTATATAAAAATACATTTATATAATATATAATTATATAAATATATTTCTCCTTTATTTCTTATTTTCTTATTTAATTTGGATTTCTATTTATCCAAATTAAATTTCCTCTATTCCTTATTTTATTTTCAACTTAATTTCTTTCACTCGAATTTCCCAATTTCGTCACTTCCTCCATTTTCGAAATTTCCACAATATTCCGATCTCATAATTAATTCATTTATTTATTTCACTAAGTTTCCAATATTAATAGATTCCAATAAATGGAATAATTTACGGTTATCACATTCTCCCCACCTTAAGAAATTCGATCCTCCAAATTTAACTTAAATCCAAAGGTGGTACATGCCATATACTTATGACTTTTGACCTCTAGGTCATCCTCCAAGTGATACTGCCAGTACATTTTCAACATCAAGAGTATTTTAGACCACTACATGCTGTCTTTCATCATATATATATCTATACTCCCGTAAGTTCCTTTCTCAAATCAGGAGTTATTCATTTCTACTCTTTTCACATAAGAGTCCATTCACACCATTGTTCATATCACAGCTGATCTATGCTGTTCATCATCCATTTTTCTCACTTAGTGCCAAGTCGATATAGTTTAAAACTATCAATTACACATGTCAATCAGTTATATGCGATTGTCCCAGTAACTTATACATCTCATGCACACGCTTTCCTAACATCATGGAGCGTTTACATCTCACGCTCATATATGTATACATCAGTATGGAGCGGTGCTATCAGTACACTTGGAATTTCGAAGCCTCTTGCTATTTCTCATTAGCATATGGCATCTCAGAGACTCCCATCACATGTAATGTTCACTGGAACTATACATACTTTCACACCGTTTCACACTCATACTTCAACTATGGCACTAGAGAATCTAAGAGTCTAATAATGAAAAGTGATTCTATTTAGATCTTCAATCTTTAATCACTTCCATATCATCATTTCTCTTTTGGACTCTTTATTGTCCACAATATTCATTTTCTCTTTTATTCCACCAAGGCTGCATCTCATTGCAGGCTTTACTATAGATCATCTCTTACTGTCATAGATCAGGAGACTATCATGTTCTCTTCATATAGTATGGTCTTTAAATCTCTTTTCATAATTTAGATTACACAATTGAATCCTCAATTTATATATTTAATCACCACATCTTCTATACACTTCCACCATTTCTATCATGTTACGGTGGTTATATGTATAATCATTTTTCATTTATATATTGGCAGTAAACATATCAATTATCTTACTCCTTTGAGTACTATTATTCTCACTTATCAAATCTGGCTTGTTTTTACATTTAGCCACAGTCATGTGATAACCAACATGAAATTACTTTCAGTCTTAATTTCGGGAACTATTTCATATTGGTGTTCCCTTCTCATCATTCAACATACTTTCTTATTTCATTTCCGTATTTTCACTCTCATCATTTTAGTCGGTTTTCTCAAGTGGTATGGTATTGTACAGTATAATCTCTTAACATTTTGCATACCATCTTCTTTTCCCACTTATCCATTTACCGACTTTAGTTTCTTTCATTATATCCATTAGTAGAGGAGCTAATCCCATAACTCTTTTACATATTGGCATTAATATCTAGCTAGACTCAGTAATTCCGTATCTCAATCATTATCTCATTATCATAGACAGATTCACTATCATTCTGTCATCTCGAGATCATATATCTCAGAAAGGGATACTGTCTAGCCAAGTCTCTTATTCGCCAATCTTAACCCAATTCCATAGTCTTTAAGAGTTTAAGGGTCATACCACAATGCTGCTCATGTTCCATTTATACTTTAGACTCTATCAGTATTTCATCAATTTACTCATGTATGGACGCCTTATTCTTTAGGCTTATATACTTCACAAGGCAACTCATTAACCTTGTTACCTTAATAGAAACTCGTAAAATTCACTCCAAGTTCTAATCATCATCTTATAAACATCAATTTTCAATCTTTTATCTAAGGACGCTTTATATCGAGGCTAGTCTTATAACTCCTCATGTATTTTAATTAGATCCATAAAGCGTCTATTTCATCTGTAGATGAATATTTGTTCTTCACACGGCTTTATTAATAATAGGAATTTAATATATCCTTTTTAATTCATCTGTGTCCCAATACCATCAGTTTTACACTTATACAGATAACTTTATGATCTTCAAATTACGTTATCTGTATTTCCCTCAATTACACTTATACACGTGCATTTCATTATTTTCACATTTTCCAGAGTGGATTTCTTAAGCTTTCGGATTCTTCTATGTTCTCCGATATAAGCTTAGAATTAGATTTCATATAATCCCTCAAGTCAGTGTTAGCTCGATTTCTCTAATCCATACAACTCTGAAAAATTTATCGGGCATTACATCCGATACTTTCTTTAATCACTCACCTCTTATCATCTTGGACATTTCATCCTCATGTCCTATCATTTTCACTGTGTATCCTAGGTAGAGAAAGTTAATATTCAAATCATTTTGAAATATTCTCTATCTTGATTTCATTATTTGTACAATTCACTTTCTCAGTCATTTTCTATAGTCATCTCACTTTTCATAATATCTAACGATCCCGAAATAAACATCCAATTCAATACACTTTTAATTCAGGACCTTACAATCAATGACCGGGCCAATCATCTTATGACATTCCACTATACACTCATTGGATCGCACCGTGTAAGGCCCCGGCCCGTCCACCATCCGCCTGTACATATCTATACCGTCCTCTTTTGGCGAGCACACTAGGCCCCTCAAGGATCTATCGTGAGGCCCAGTCCGTTCACTAGGTCACTTACCATTCGCGTCCATAATCTACGTGTAAGTGGAATCAGTAATAGGAATCGTTATATTCATATCATCTCCTCTATGCCATTAATAACTCCATTACTATCAATGGATTCCAATTCAGCTCGGTTTTATCACTGTTCCGAACATCGCCCAACATAGGGGCATTTTCGTCATTTTGATATTTTTTATTTTTATTTTTATTTTTTTCAGTATTCATGGGAATCAATGATCTCATTATCCATGTGCTGATATTATCCTTTCTGATACTTATATCAGCAATTTAGATCCTATTCAGTTTCGACAGAGAAGTTCACTAAAATCCATAATTGGATTATCTTGCTTGTAAGACAGCTTTACATCATCAATTTCTCTGTCCAATCAGTCAATCCCCACTTCTGTTAATCTATCTTGACTCTCGATAAAATTTTGGAGGCAGAGGTATTTTGGTCATTTTTGGCTAAAATTTTCTCTCTTCATATTACCCTCAATCGGTGATCTTAAAGTCTATTTAATGATGATACTTCATTCCCCTTCTTTATATCATTACTTTCAGGTCTTAATTCGATCCGGACCGAAAAGTACTGGTGGGGCTCTCATCGAGTCCTTTCGGTTCCTTACCGAACAAGCCTTCATTTAGATTATAAGAATCACCAATTTTTTGGTAATTTCTGAGCCTATTATTTCTTTAACATTCTCAACTTACACTTTCTGACTCCCTTTAAATCATTTTACTCAGTTTACAATCATTTATTTTCTCTATGTATTTAGATGACACAGTACTACCGGGGATGTTTAACACTTTTCCTTCAAAAAGTATCAACAGACATCAGGCCAACCCTTCTCTGATACCATTAAATCTGTCACATCCCGTGATCACATTTTTCACGTATTTCTATACAACTTACCCGGTTGGGCTGTCTGTGATACTTCACTTTTTCATTTACTATTAAACAATTTTGTATAAAATTATAATATGAATTACATCCCCTATCTTAATTCTTAAGAAAGTAGTACTGAAAGTAAGTCTAAATAAAGAAAATAAATGATCATACCTCATATTATAAATCAAGCTGTCGCAGTGTCTCCAAATGCGCAGCTCGTAATCCTCAGATTTCAGATCTCTTAGTCCTCGAAAATCTGAAATGTTAATATTGGGGAGTGAGCAAACCACGGCTCAGTAAGAGAGTTATATGCACCACTTGATATTCAGCTACCTATATACTGAAAATAATTTTTCACTTTCTTTAAATCTTCCTAGAGGCTCTAGGCTTACATGTAGGAAGGATACTAAGTCGGCTAGGGATCCGGATGGAGTAAGGCAGGTATTTTGAAATACCTGTCTTGTCCCGAAACCTAGAAGCAACAGTAGAGAGTACTGTATAAATTGTTCTCAAAACGATTTAATATTCGTTTTCTGTATAGTAAACCATTTATTTCTCTTCACTTCAGTATGTTTTAAAACACGTGACAGCTCAGTAGTAAAACCGTGATTTAGGATAAACCATTTTGTAATTATTTTTATTTTCGAAATAATTTTCAATGCTATTCTTTTTGAATAAACATTTATTTCTCTTTAATTCAGTAACCGTATCTTACAGTTTAGTAAAACAGTAATATTCAATACAGTACCACTCGGTAAAATAGTATCTTGATACGGTTCAGTCAATAAACAGTAAACAGTAGCTACCAATTCAGTAAATAGTATACGGTAGCTTTCAGTTCAGTATCATGGAGACCAGGCAACACCCTAAATGTATCATGCTATAATATCATCCCAAATAGGGGAAACATATGAGATCTATGGCCATAGTCTATGGGGTCCATAGTGTGCACTGATCAGGTGTCCACTGGGACGCTGATAATAGGATCAGTATCTATCAGCACTAACACGTGACACGTGAGCATGATATGGGGCCTAACAGTCTCAAAACAGTAAACACGTGATATAAACCCCATTTATGAAATCAATTTCACTGAATATAAGTTCAATCAATCCACAAATATTCATAAGGAAAATAGTTTCATCTTATGAATAACAATTTATACAATATTCATATTGGGGTCATCATTCCCGAAAATGTTCTAAACATTATAGAACAGTATAAATCACATTTTCCATACAGTGAAAACAGTTTATAAAATAATCACTATAAAATATAAAAGGTCATAACTGTCCTTTTTCACCGTAAAACATATACGCACGCTTTTCCGTGCTTTCTATCGAAAACATGATTTTCAAAGTTATCGGGATTCAAATCAATTATTTTTATGATTTATGAAAAATTAAAATATTTATTTTCCAAGTCCATACTCCCGTCCCTTGTTTTCTCTGTAAACACATGCGGAGACCTTTTAGTCTCAAAACACTATTTTCCACCTTTAATTACCTTTATGAAATTTTCTATAAACACTTATTTTCACAATTGAACCCATAAAGGTTATTTATAAAATCAAGTGAATATTTGAAGAAAAATTATTAAAATATTCACTTTGGTCCTTTTCATTTTTCACCTCATTTCACGTGAAATATCACCTATCGGGATAAATTTAGGTGATTTCCTTTTTCACCATTTTCAAAAACATGAATATTTTAAAATTAAATATCACTATATTCATGTTTTATGAAATTTATTTAATTTCTCGATTTTCGTACCCGAAAATCGATTCACGTGAAATCAAATCTTTTATTTTGGTTTTCGGTGATTTTCGGTAAATTTCAGTAATTTTTCGATAATTTTTCGCCAGTATAACGGCAGCTGATTTGGCTAGCCTCCTGCACGAAAAATACAGTTTATATTTCTCAACTGGTATTTCACCACAATTTAAAACCGATAAATCACCACATTATAAACAGATAATTATCAATAGCATTTATAAAATTGAATGCAATTAAAAAAAAAACATGGCCGAATATCCTTACAGGCGGCACATGTCTCCCTTACCTGTCTCGGGTCGGCGATTGCCTCTCGAAGGTCGCGCCCGTGTTCACCTTGCCCAATTCCATCGGCTCGGTTATCGAGGAAATTTTCTGGAAATTAAAATTCTAAAAATTAGAATTTTTTCATAATTTATTCAAATTAATTATTCGGAATTAATTTCTGAAATCCTTACAGAGTGCCCGGGATTTTTCGGATTTTCGAATTCCCGGAATTCTTTTTCTTTTCGTCTTTCTTCTTTTTCCTCTTTTCTTTTCTTTTCTTTTCTTTTTCTTTTTCTTTTTCTTTTTCTTTTTCTTTTTCCTTTTTCTTTTTTTTTTCTTTTCTTTTTCTTCCCAGTCGAACCGGCCACCCCCTCACCGCCGGTTCTTCACCGGTGGCCGGTTCTCCTACGGCTCAACGACTCAACAGCTGGCCGGCGTGACGGCGAAGCCGGATCTGACCTCCGTTCATCCCGAATCAGCGGCACGGCGACGGATCTACTCTGTTTTGGTTCGGTTCCTTCTCTTCCTCCGCCGGCCTTCCTCCGCCGTTCCCCACCTCAACGGTGGCTTCCCACGTCTTCTTCTTCCTCTGGCGGTGGTGTGGCTGCAGTGGCAGTGGCCAGTTTGGCCGGCACCGCCAAATCCATTTTCTCTTTTTCTCCTTTTGGTTTTCCGCCGATCTTCCTTCCTTCCTTCTCCTTTCCCGCCGCCGGCTACCTCTTTTCTTCCTCTGGCCGGTGGCGGTTCACTCTCTTCCTTTCTCCCTCGCCGGCGGTGGCAGCTCCGCCGCCGTCGGCCTCACCTGGGAGGATCGGGTTCCTCCCGATTCCTTCTCTTCTTTCTTTCCATTTTTATCTCCTTTCTATTTTTATCTATAATATAATTTATATTATATTTATATAATATACATATATATACATATATATATATACACACACACATATATATACATATATATATATATTTATATGTAAACATAATATATCAACATATATAGATATATTTTATGCATTTATACTATATATTTAAATATGATTATATTAATTTATATATAGTATAATACTAGATATATATATATAATATATATATATATATAAAGAGACATATATTATGTATTACAAAATATATATCTAGTATATATATGTATATTTATATACTTTAAAATTAAATAACCTTTATATATATTTTCAAACTTTAATGTAATTCAATATTTACATTTTCCATATACGTATGTATATATATTTATATATACATGAAATATTATACTTGTATACATATGTACTATTTAAATTGATAAAATTGTATATATACATAAATATACCAATGTATATTAATATATACTATATAGTATTTCAGTACATATGTATTTATATAAAAATACATTTATATAATATATAATTATATAAATATATTTCTCTTTTATTTCTTATTTTCTTATTTAATTTGGATTTCTATTTATCCAAATTAAATTTCCTCTATTCCTTATTTTATTTCCAACTTAATTTCTTTCACTCGAATTTCCCAATTTCGTCACTTCCTCCATTTTCGGAATTTTCACAATATTCCGATCTCATAATTAATTCATTTATTTATTTCACTAAGTTTCCAATATTAATAGATTCCAATAAATGGAATAATTTACGGTTATCACACCCAAAGTGAAAAATGCGCGAGATGGACAACACATGGGCTTGAAGCGAAAAATGCGCTGGTAAGTCGTGACTGAAATAAAAGTCCTTAAGCGAAAAATGCGCGAGGTAAGCCTTGAATGAAATAAAAGTCCCTAAGCGAAAAATGCGCGAGATGAGCAACACATGAGCTTGAAGCGAAAAATGCGCGAGGTAAGCCTTTAATGAAATAAAAGTCCCTAAGCGAAAAATGCACGAGATAGGTAATACATGGGCTTGAAATGAAAAAATACACGAGATAAGCCACAAACAAAGTAAAGGGCTTAAGCAAAAAATGCGCAAGGTAAGTCACGCACAAGAAGAAAAAAGTCTGAAGTAAAAAGTGCACAAAGTAGGTTATGCATAGGCATGATTTAAATAAAAAAAAAACCCTATATACTCTTCCACAGGATATGCCCTGTGAAAGAGTAGGGAGCAATTGATGAGGGTCTTACTAAAGGTTATTGGGCCTTGATACAAGTCATGCTAAAGAATATTGGGCCTAACGGTAGTCTAAGCCCAAGAGGAAAGAGGACTAAGAAGGGCTATGAAAGATCCACTATGTTATTATTTAAGCTATGGGTCTTAACCATAATTACGCTCTATATTACTCCTATAAATAAGTCACATGTATCATTTTTAAACCCTAATCTCTATTTACTTATGAAAACCCTCCAAAATCCTATCTAACTTAAGTATTGGAGTACGCGCACAGGGAAAAGCCCCTGTGCCCTTTGATGGTTTTCTTTTTTGCAGCGTTTTTGCAAACAGGCTAGCACGAAGATCGAGATTATCACGTCAACCATAATCATTGTTGTATTTGGGTAACAACAACAATAAATACTTAATAAAAAAGAACTTGACTCAATTGGTAATGTAATTAATGACCAATTATTAATAATACTTAATAAAATTGAGGTAATTAATTGACTAATTATTAATAATATTAAGTATTTTTTAATGTGTTGAATAATTAGTTAACTAGTTATACGTTTAGATTTAATTTAATTACTAATTATGTTGGCATTTAAAAAAATAAATGTAAGAAAAATTCTTAAAAATTTAAAATTTTAGTAAAAATATATTATAATTATTGAAAAAGCTAATAAAACAAAGTAAAAAAAATTTTTTTATTGAACTAAGAGTGTCCAAATTTCAATGGCCCAACTATAACCCAAAAAAATGCAATGACCTTATAAGTTATTGTTAAGAGTATAAAGCCATTTATATAAATGTTTAATTTTTTAGTGTAATTTACTTATAATTTTTAGTTATTTATTTTTATAGCTAATACTTTTGGATTTTCACTTTCGTTTAGTTTTACTCTATATATATATATATATTTGGCTCACTTAAAAAACAAATATTTATATAATTATTAATATATAATTATATATTTTATAACAAATGTGAATATAATAGGAAATGAAATAAATAAATAATCATTATCAAGTAATAAAAGCATTAAAATGTAAAAATTTATATTTATATGAATATTTATTAAGTTTTAACTTTACTTCAGCAGTTCTATTATATTTTTATTTAACTATATAAAAAATTAAATTAATTATTATTTTCAAAATATTTATAACTTATAAAATTTCAAAATAATTTGATTAAGCCTGTTAAATCCGTCCGGTTAGAACCGAACCAAACCCGAAACCAGACCAAACCCAAAAATAACCGAAATCGAAAATGTTTGAAACTGAAAAAATCTGAAATCGAAAAAATTCGAACCCGAAATGATCCAAATTTGAAATAACCTGAACTCAAAGATAACTCAGATCGAAACAGCCTAAACATTCGCCTAGGGATGAAAAACGGGCGGGCCGGGGCGGGTGCGGGCCGGGCCGTACGGATACGGGCCAAAACGGGCCAAGCCCGTTTAGGCCCGTTTTTAAACGGGCCTATTTTTACATGCCCGGTCCGTTTTTAATGCGGACCGGGCTGGCCCGCGGGCCATATAATTTTTAAATAAAAAATAATAAAAATAAAATAAAATTTTAAAAATCATTAAAATTCATATACAAATACAATTTAAATACAATTACAATTCACTTACAATATTTTAAAATAAATAATTGCAATCTTAAAAAAAAAACATAAATTTCTATTAAACATTAAAATCTTCCAACATCTTATTTTCATTATTATATGTGTATATACATATAAAATGTCATGGTTTGAATTCAAAATAAAATTACATGAATTCATTTTTTTGCTAGAATACAATAAAATCATATCATGTATTTATTATTTTGTAAGAAATAAAAATACATTAATAATATAATTAAAAAACAAATTATATTTAAAAAAAATGAAAAAAAGGCCTAAAATGGGGCCGGCCCGCGGGCTTATGAACCGGCCCGCGCGGATCGTCGACCCGCGCGGGCCAACCCGTTTAGGCCCGTTTTTAAACGGGCCTAAAAAATTAAAACCGGCCCTTTAAAAGCCCGCGGGCTTAACGGATAAGCCCGCGGGCTTCGGCCCGTTTTACACCCATACATTCGCCACGACTAGATTTGCGGGTGGGCGAAGGGTGGGAATGGCCGAAATTAAGCTCTAAAAAATTATGATTTCTCCATCACAAATTTGTAAGTTGTTAGGTGAAGTAAAAAAATGTATATCAGCTCAAGTTGTGACCTAAACAATTTCATCCTTCATTTCCATCCCAGCCAGCGTCTCTGCTAGAAAACAAAAACAGGAAAAATTCATTAATACAACCATGAATTCTGAAGAACAGAGGAACATTCAAAACAGAAAATGCTGGCAGGAGGGACCCTGGAGGCTGGATTTGAATCAGTCAGGCTCTATTATCTGTATCCATTGGGGAAGAATTTAATGAAATGGGCCAGGGATTAATGGTATGAATATAACCTACGGATGAAGTAAAAGCTCATCAGCTACCGATGAATGGTTAATATCAATCATTAGCCAAGAATGAGCATTACTTCCATTTAATTCCTTTAGCTAAGTATTGCTTTTGTCAGCTTCTTTCACACCATGGCTTTTTTCTTTTCATGGAGTTTTACCTTTTTCATATGCTTCGTAAGAATCCCGAAAAGTTTGCTTTTGGATTGGAATATGGGCAAATTGGATTATAGATCAATGATTTTTGTATAATATTTTATTTTTATCAATGACCATCGAAATTCAAATTTAGAAATTATATAAATCTTTTAAAAATATTTCAAATTCATTCATTGTCATTAAATTACGGTAAAATTATCATCTTAATATTATGTGAATATCCGTGCGAATATTCACTTGAAAAATTTAATTCATCGTAACACCATGTTTAATTTTAAGATGAAATTCATCACACAAATGTTAATTTACTAAACGAACCCTTTGTGGCGGCACAGTTGGGGCACTTTTTGCCCCAATCTTGCCGCAATTATTTTTGGGTCCTTTTATTTCTTCCTACCCTTCTCATATCCCATTTCATTTTTTTTCCTTTTTATTTTCTTTTAATTTTTGTTTTTATTTTGTTTCTTTTTTATTTTGAGTTTCTTAACATATTATTTATTTTGAGTTTTTATTTTAACTTTATTATTTTTATTTTAAAGTTATTTTTTATTTTAATTATTTAAATGGTTTTAATAATGTAAAATATAAACAAATTATTAACATAAATGTATAAATAAATTATTATATTTATAATATATAATTATTAAATTTTTATTTAAAAATTTAAAATATATTATTTTAATATAAAATATGTCATTTTTATTAAATAAAATTTTAAAAAAATTAAAAGAAAGTAATTAAAATATAATTAAAATAATAACAAAAATATTATTTGATATAAAGTAATTTTAATAATTTTTAATTTATTAACCAATATATTATTCTATATAAAAATAATTTTAAAAATTTTAATTTATGTATTAACTTATAAATTTTGTTTTATACAAATTTTAGCTTAATGTCTTTAATGGTTATTTTATTTTTTTATTACAATTCATCTCACGTCACCCTAAATTTGCTTCCAAACGCATATTTCATTACTGATTTTAATCTTACCGCTACAATACTCGATCCCACTACTACAATAACTAATTTCATTACGCTATTTATCTTCAATTTCATTGGAATCAATGTCTCCCCAATTTTAATGGAGCCCAATAAATGAACATAATCCTTGATATACTATGGTCATCATGACATGTACTGTTTTAAAGCATTGACCCAATCCTTGGTATATTAATTTACTTAATAGTTTTAATGAATATATATTCATGTACCAATATCAAGTTTAATAGTTTTCACATTGTTCTGTTCTCTCTCTCTCTCTCTCTCTATATATATATATATATATATATATATATATATATTTCTCAAGAGGAGGGATCCGGTTATATATGTGTAAAACAAATTTAGTTTTACACACTTTCATATCTTTTTATATGATTTATAATTTTTTAATCCAACCGTTGAATTTTATGTTCTATTCACATAGATCATATATGTCAAATTTCAAATTAATCGAATACATCTAACTATTTATTTCATAAAATAAAATTTCAACCATTGATATATATTGAAAAAAAATACTATTCTCGATTAAAATAATAAAAATAGCATATTGATTCAAAAATTTACATACATAATAAATATGAGTAGGTTGTTAAATCCAACAATTGGTTTGCAAAAATATTAATCCTATATGAAGATATAAAACTGTGTAAAACAAATTTGTTTTACACATGTGTAAGTGGATCTCTACTCATTTCTCAACATGAATATGTAATGATCTAATAGTGCATGTCATAGTTTCAAGTAAATTAAAGGCATGAAAATTTTTTACCCTGATATCCTTATTATTATTATTTTTTTTGCCGAAAAAAGGGGAGTGATAAATGGTAACAAGATTTCACTTGAACCATTAAAAAATGCCCACCTCTCGATAATAATGTTTATTTATAATTTAATTGAAAAGAATTGAACGTTGGAATAAGTATTAGTTCTATATATATGAAAAAGTTATTCATTTGTCTTTCAATGGATTTTAGCTCATATAAAGGTACAAGAAAATGAATCTTGAAAGCGAGAACAAAAATAAAAAGGAAAGTAACATTACAAGAATACACTATCAACAATTGAATTAGCAATGAAAATTTTGTTGTTAATTCTCAGTCATTGAAGTCTTTTAGTGATAAATTTATGACAAAAAGTTTTATAGAGGTTTGGCTTTTGTTACCTAGGTCGAGCTCCTCACAAAAAATTGTCAAATTCGCTATGAATCTCAGACTTTACACTTTTTAGTTTTAAGGCTCACAGTAGCCTTTACAACTTCATTTTTAATTAAACTCAAGGAAAAACCTTACTTGTTCTGTTTTTTCTAGGTTCAAAAAGAAACCTTTTACAAATTCCTTTTGAAAGCTCAAGGAAAAACCTCTAACCTCTACCAAAATCTCACCTTACAAATATGCTCACAAGGGTTGCACTCCCTTTTTTTGAGTGGTGGATTATGAATACAAGATTTAGTAATCAAGAATTCCTCTAACAAGGTTGAGTGATTACAAGTTCTGCTTTAGAAAGAATTACAAATATAAGACTAAATGAATGTATAATGTACAATGAATCTTCGTCTCAAATCTAAAGAAAAGCTTGAATGTTGAATGATGGTTGATTTGGAACTTTAGCCATTGAGTCTTCAACTTTTTGAAGCATCCTTTTATACCACCTTTATGAAATATGGCCTTTGATGTGCTTGATTTAAATTTCTTCTTGTTGCATACACACAAAACTAGTCATTAGGAATTGTTAGGCGCAGGGTGTATCGATACCTTTCTTTGAGGTATTAATATCTTATGAAAGATTCTTGTAAAACAGTCAAAGCGTATAGATCCCATAACCCTAGAGTATCAATATATTAACAAAGCATTTAGCTTTTATCCAATAATAACGATAGGGGTATTGATATCACACATCAAACTCGCTAATATATAAATAACCATTATCGATACCTTTACCAAGGGTATGGATACCTTGAATAGTCATGGCATATATTTGGCAATTTATACATAGAATCATTTCAACAAGGTAATTATCAAAACATCTAACATACATTAAATATTTCAATCATTCTAACATGTGCACATTTTTGTTTCAATTAATTTCCTAAAACTCTTAGCATGATTTCTACACATAATTTCATAATTAAGCTCAAGCTAGAAATATGCTAGTGTGATTAAAATTCAATTCTGTTAAGTTTCCTAAGTAATATAAAAATCCTTAGTATTTCAAAGCTAACATATTTCTAATTGTTTTACTTTTTTTAAATGGATTGAGAAATTTTGGAAAAGTGTAAAAGTTAAGAAATTAGATATTATTATAAATGACTTGAATGATGAGATAGTACCTTGGCAGTATAAACTTTAGTATACGAGGAAGGATAGAGACTGAAATGGTGTAGGTATCATCATAGACAAAGAGTATCAAAAGTATGTTGTATAAGTTAGGAGACAAAGGGATGGAATTATTTTAGTTAAGTTAATTCTAGGAAGGGATGTTTTGAATTTTATTAGCGCATACGCATCACAGATAGGACTTAACAATGCTAGTAAACGATAGTTTTGAAAGGATTTAAATTAGTACAATAAGTGCCTATAAAAGAAAATCTTTGTACTACTGGTTATTTTAATGGCCATGTAGGTGCTAGCAGAGAGGATTTGGATAGTGCACAACGCGATTCTAGTTACGATGTAAGAAATGAGGGTGGAGATGCTATCATAGATTTTACGTTATCTTATGTCCTAACTCTAATGAATACAATGTTTGGGAAGAGAAAACCTCACCTTATAACCTTTAAGAGTGGATCGAGCGCAAGTCAGATAGACTTCTTTTATACTAGGAGGAGGGATTGACATGGTTATCTAGACTGCAAAGTTATCCCAGGTGAAAGTGTTACCATAAAACATAATCTATTATTGTTGGACATGAAAATTCATAAACAACATCGAAAGAACCAACAAGAAGGAACTAGAAGGATTCAATGGTGAAAGCTAAAAGAAGACTGTCATGCAATATGTAAAAATAGTTGGATTCAAAAAGAAGATTGGACAACAAAGGAGAACCCAAATACAATATGGAACAAGATGGAAAAACATATTCGGGAGATGGGCAAGGAGATACTAGGAGTATCAAATGAAAGAGCACTGATTGGAAAGAATGCAAAATGGTTGACTGAATCAGTTAAGGAAGCTATAAAGACTAAGTGAGATTGTTACAAGGCATTGAACATGAACAACATCGAAGAAGGCTTCACAAAATACCAGTTAGCTAGGAAAAAGGCAAAGAGGGCGGTGGCAGAAGCTAAGGCAAAGGTTGTGAAACAGGTTTATAACAAGTTGAATACAAATGAGGGAGAGAAAGAGATATATAGATTTGCATGAGCAAGAGAAAGGAGGAGTCAAGACCTAGGAGTTGTAAAATATATCAAGAATAAGCACCAAAGAACTCTAATTAAAGACAATGATATTAAAGAAAGGTGGTGTGATTATTTCAATAAACTATTTAACGACAGATAAAGTCAAATTTTAGACAATATCTTAGTGCCTCCCGAGGATTTGAACCGATGCTTTATGTGCAAAATCAAAGATTTAGAGGTAAAAGAGGCACTAAAAATGATAAAGATAGGAAAAGCTACTGGGCCTAATGACATTCCTATTTAAGTTTAGAAATGTCTTGGAGAGATAGGAGTTAGGTGGTTGACAAATCTTTTTAATAAAATTTAGCGCATTAATAATATATCTGAAGAATGGAGAAAGAGTGTGTTAGTACCTCTCTATAAGAATAAGAGAGATATTCAGAGTTGCTCCAATTATCGAGGCATAAAACTAATGAGTCACACAATCAAATTATGGGAAAGAGTGATAAAATAAAGATTAAGGAAGACTATAGAGATATTGAAGAATCAATTTGGTTTTATGCTTTACCAGTCAACTACGAGGGCAATACACTTGCTTAGATAACTTGTAGAACATTTTTGTGTACAAGGTAAAGATGTTTATATGGTTTTTTATATATATATAGATTTGGAGAAAGCATATGATAAAGTGCTTAGGATGTGTTATGGTGGTCATTAATAAAGAAAAAAGTCATCGTAAAATATATTGAAATAATTGAAGACATGTATGGAAATGGAAGGACACGTGTGAGGACGTGTGAAGGGCAAATAAGTGAATTTCCTATCGTAGTAGGACTACATCAAAGGTCGGCGGTAAGTCTATTTCTGTTTGTTATAGTAATGAACAAGTTGACAAAATCTATCCAGGATAATGTACTTACGTGCTAAGACTAGAATGGAGGTTAATACAAAGTTAGAATTGTGGAGACAAACGTTGGAATCAAGAGGTTTCAGACTAAGCAAAGTAAAGACTGAATACATGAAATGTAAATTCAGTTTAAACAAAGAGGAAGATAGAAACATAATGATGCTAGATTGGGTGGTGATCCTTAAGTAAGATCATTTTAGATTTTTGGGGTCGATCGCACAGATTGATGGAGAGATAGATGGTGATGTGACCCATAAGATATAAGCTAGTTGGAGCAAGTAAAGAAGTGTGCTACAAGTGTGTTGTGTGAACAAGTAATTCTTTTATGGTTGAAAGATAAGTTTTACAAGACAGTTGTTAGACCAACAATACGCTATATCAGTAAATGTTGAGCAACTAAAAGATTGAATAAACAGAAGATGAGTGTAACAAAAATGTGAATGCTGCGATGGATGTACAGATATATGAGAAAAGATGGAATAAGAAATAAGTACATTCGCAAAAAGGTTAAAGTGACACCTATTGAAAACAAGATAAGTAAAAGTCATTTATGTTGATTTGACACATATGACGTAGACTTGTGGACACTCTAGTTAAAAGAGTGGAAACTATAATGATGCAATAAGCGTCAAGGCTGGGGGAAGACCGAAGAAAACTTAGAAAAAAGTAATCTAAAATATATGACAGAACGTGAGTTGAAAAAACACATTGCTTTAGATAGGAATGAGTGGAGCAGGAGAATTCATGTTGACGACTTAAATGTGAGATGATATATCGATTCATATAGCTTATCCCAATATTAAGATAAGGGTTCTGATGATGCTGATGAATACCAATAGTTTCGTAAAACATTCGAGCCGATGCCAACAAATGCTAAGCACAAAATATTTTTTTAGCTTTTATTAAATTCATATACAGTTTTTATCAAATTTTACTTATATCACATTCATATTTTTTTTATCATATTATCTTGTCCGATCTAAAATGATCAGATTTACAATAATAGGAACCAAGACCAAATCATAGTTATCAATATCGTATGATACATGATACGTATCGTACGATACGTTTCGATATACATATAAAACAATACGAATCTATATGCTATATCATTTTTGTTAAGAATCGGAAGCGAATCGTACGATACACGATACATATTGTACAATACTCGATACTTTCGATACGGTACGATACAGTTTATTTTATTTAATTCAAGTCCAATTAAGTCTTTTTCTTACAAAATTACTAACAGCCCAATTTTATTTAATTTAATTTTATTTGGATTCAAATGAAAAAAAAATCTTGAGATCTTACAAAAATAATTGTCCAATTGAATTTTTAAAAATTTATAAAAATATATAGATAAATTAAAATTTTTAATAAAAATATTAATTTTACATCCAAAAAATTAAAAAATTTAATGAAAATAATAGTTTTGTCCCATTTAAATTTATTAAAAATTAAAATATGAGCATATAAACTTTTTTTGAGTAACTTATTAACTTATTTTAATATTTTATTATTGTATAAAAAATATAAAAGATTATATTAAAAAATAACAAATCATTTATTTAAATAATTTTACATTCATTGACATATATTTTTTTATTTGTTATTGTATATTAGTACATATGAAAAATTAAAAATATCAAATATTCATATATAAATATATATTACATGTATATAATATTTGTAATTAAAATTTTTATTTTTATTTTATAATACGATACGATACTCAATTTTCAAAAATAAAATTTCGATATATGATACGTATGACGATTTAATAATTATAAACAAAAAAAATGAGAGGGACACCGGCAAGAACAATGAGACGAATCTTGAGCCTCACTTAATTTTCTCAATCAGAATTACCAAGGCCCCACCCAAACTCCCCTGTGGGTCCAACCAGTAGTTCCCCAAGAGACAACTGCCACGTAATATAAAATAATAGAGGGCATCGTTAGGTAACTCAGCTGATCCTGTCCCTTGGCTTCCATAAGAGACAAGACCGACAGGTATCGGCAGTCCTGACAGAATCAGGCTATCAGCTACCCTTTTGGTTATTTTAGCAGTAAAAACTGTAGAGTTATATTGTGGCAGAGATTTTTGGGGTTGGGTTTTGATCTGTATGAGGTCGGAGGCTCAGCCAAGGACCTCTCTTGGCAGATGAACTTGCGCGTGTAGGCGTGCCTGGCTGCGTCATCATCCCCCTCTTTTGATTTCATCTTGGGGCCAAAAGGCATTAAAGTTTAAAGAAAAACACAACAGGCTTTTACTTTTTTAATTATTTTGCCCCTTTCTTTTATCTTCTTTTGACATTCTGCTTCTTGTTTATGGAACTAGAGAGACCAGTGAGACACTTTGTATCACTTATTTTTCCATTTTTTTTCTCAAACTTACTAACTAAAAAACTCTAATATTATCATCCTACAAATATCTTGTTTTGATCTTCATATTGTGACTTCAATTTCTGCTACTTTATTTGTTAATATGAGAGATCACTCACAGTGTCTCTAGGGTCAAATAAGTGGGCTTAAACGATGGGACTGTCTGAATAAATTTGGAATGTTTGTACTTCTTTTTAATGCAAGTGATGAAAACTTCCCCTGCCACCAATAAAAACTAAGCAAGTTTATTGAGGTTTGTGCCAACTAATTTTTTTTTGGTTACATTGTGCCAACAAATTAATATCATATTCCAAGGAGAAAATGAGGAAAAATAAAGTATACAACTATGAGATAATGATTTTAATATGGTGGTATTTATTTTATTTTATTTTATGAATTTGTGTGGTATAATGATTATACGACCAAGCACCTCACTCCGACTTCAAAACCTCAATTTCAGCGTGAACTCTAAGCTTATGTGTGGGGATCATTTCTTGAAAATTGGTGAATCCTAAAGATAAAACTACGAGGACTGTATATCATGCTTGTACTTGACCCTAAAGACAACCACAAGATCTCTAAACTTATATTTTGTGTTTGTAAATTTTTTAATTGTTTTTAATATTAATTACCAAGTTGTGAGACATCAGTAAGAGCGAAGCCAATATAATAAGTGGCCAATAAAAAATTAGACATTATTAAAATGCGACAATTATAAAAAAATAAAGTTAAATAAAGTATATATAAGAAAAATGAAGATAAAAATAGCTAGAATAATTGTCATAATTTTGTTAAAAGAATTAAATGCCTAAATGGGATTACATTAAATGAAATTTGTTTACAAGATGCACTCACAGTTTTTTCTAAGATGTAAGTGAAAACTTTTTAAATCTTGAGGATACTGTGGACATTGTGAGAGAATTTTTTTCATGGCTTAATCTTTTTTATTTTATTGCCTAAATGAGATGTAGATCAGTTAATATCACTTCAAAGTTCAGCTCAGAAAGAAAATGTTCGGTTTCTTCAAATTTTTTTTTCAAAAAAGATGGATCTTAAAGCTTAATTTTAAGATATACTTCCCTAAACTAGTTAGGAATCAAACAAATATACTTAATTTCAATCATGTTGATTTTTTTTGTGTAACCATAAGTATCATCGTCTGTTTTAGGATTTGAGACTAATTTTATTTGAATCAGGAGTGATAATCAGTAAAGTCTGTTTAATAGTGATAACTTTGAGATTTTAACCATGTCCAAATATTTGGATAAAAAGTTCATTTCCATTTTTTTAGCTACTTAATAGTAATATGTTAAGTTCTTGGGTCGGTAGCTAGTAAAGGGGAATATAACTTTCAAAAGTAACGAAATGATGAGTTATTTTTCGTTGGAAAGTTTGAAACACAAGCATTTTAAGGGTATTTAAATTCAAAGTTGAACAGGGACATTGGGATCGCTAGACAACCGATTATTAATGGTGATGTTGATTCGGTTGAGATGAGTAGTGGTAAGGCCACGAAGAAGGTGTTATATTCAATATCCATTAGGTCAGGTGCTTCTTCCTTTTATGCTAAAACTGATTTTGTCCATTCACCCAAATGCCCACATTTCTTTCATTCAAGTTCTTTCATGACTTCTCTGAAACGGGGCATGTGCAAATTGAAAGCTACCATCTACCAGAAAAATAATAACGCTGTCCACTCCATTATTTCCTCCTATTCTCATATGCCTAAGGTGGATGTTTCTTAGCTTGTCATGTTAACATTAAATAATCATGGCCCTAGTTTTGCTAGAGAGTCAATGCTTTCAATTTAACATTAATTTAAATGTCTTGCATATGAAACAAATTTTTAAAAACTACAAATTTGAAAGGGCTTAATCGTGTTACATTTTTTTTCAAATGAATTAAGTAGATTAAAGATTGAAGCATTTCAAGGTAACTCAGAAACTAAAAACCAATGGTTTGTAGAATAAAAATTTTGGCTCAAATATTCCCCGTGGTTCTTCATATTTTCATGGAGTTTTTAAAAAAATTATTTTAATGTATTTTATATTGAATTTTTATTTTTTAATAAAATTAAGGATTCTTATTTAATATATTATCAGTAGAGTTTTTTGACTCTACAAGCAAAATTAAAATAATAACACATACTATATTTTATTTATTATTTACTTTTCTTAATATTTTAAGTGGAATATGTGTCTTCATTTAAATTTTATTTGTAAATTCAAAAAACTCTGCTAACAATACACAAGATTATAGTCCTAAAGTTAATGCCATGCTGTCTATTTTTACAATTTATTTTTAATTAGAGGTGAGGATTCAGTTTGTTTGTAGTCAAATTTAAAGTTTATGTTACAATTTCTCTTTAATCATTAAAAAAAATATTGAAAATTTTTCCGTATACTTAATACTTCACTAGGTCACAAAAAAGAGAAAACATTTGAGGCGGCTTATTACCATATACTTAATACTTCATTAGCCAAAAAGAAAGAAAATATTTGAGGCCAAGGCCAATTGCAGCAATTATGAACAAGAATGATGAGAATGGTGAGATATCTAAAAGATTCCAAGGAATCAAGGCAAGTGCAGCAATTTCTTCATCATTCACTCTTGGCCCCCAAGACAAAAACAAAAGAAAACAAATTGGCACTATACACATTAGTAAGGCACAAAAATGATTGTTAACTTATGCTGCTTCTCTCTTTATCCTCTTTTTAAACCTTCATTGAACATGATAGTTTTTATGATTGGAGCCGTGGGTTATAAGAAAATTAAACTGCCTGAAAATCTGCAGGGAAAATACCTTTTTTTTTTCTTTCCAATCGATGCTCTCATTAAATATCAAGAGACAGGGACAGATAGGATGATAAGAAAGTGATTAAAGTGAAGAGTGAATGAGTTGGTAGGGACTGAACAAAAAAAAAAAGAATGAGTTGGTAGGGCAGACTGCAAAGGGATCTCATTGTCATCATTAATACTCGATACTACGTGCCCCTTAGTAGACCCATAAACCCATATGGCTAGCTCCAAACATCAGTTATTGGTTACTTATGGCTCAGACTCTTAACCCCCTGACCTTGAACTTGGATGGGAATCTGGAGGGTTTAGGTTGAACCCTCGAGTAACTTTGGTGTCAGAGCCACGGAGGCATATGTGGAACCGGGCCAACCATGGCTCGTTGATAGAGGTTCGAATAAACCCGATCATTATAGTGATTCAAGTTACAAACCTGATTTCAGCTTTAAAATCTCTATTCAAATCTCGATGCATGAACCTGGTGGACATACTGCATAAGCAGTTCTAAAATTGATTTTTATATATATATAAAAAATATTCCTTTCACATTTAGGTATTAATTCATCCCATGTTGATTAGTATTACGGAATTATTATACCCAAGTCCTATAATAATCTCAGTACTGATAATTGTAAGGGAAATATGATATGTATGTGAACATTTATGGCAAAAGGATCAAAATAAAGTTTCCGAAAAAAAAATTAGTTTTAGCAATTTAGTCTTTAATTTTTTTTGCAATCAATTAAATTTTTATATTTTAATTTTCACTAAATTAAATCTTTTCATGAACAAAAACTATTAAATTTGTTATTTTTTTAGTCAGGTGCACTATACCAATTTAAAAGTTTCTATTTACGAAAATATTTAATAGGGTGAAAATTGAAATATAGAACTTAAGTAATTGTGAAAAAAAAAATTAAAGACTCAATTACTAATTCTATTTTTTTTCGAGAATTTTTTTATGCTTTAGCCAACATTTATTAAGCTAGTATTTGTTTTTAATAAGTTCTCTTTTGTAAATGACATGAGACAACTCTATTCAGATTTCTTAAGCGATTTCTCTTGTCTAAAATTCAAAATTTCAATTTCATATCAATATACTAATTAATCTAAATAGTTATGATATTAAATAAATCTTTGAATTATTTTAAAAAATTCAAATAAAATTAATTATATTTTTTTATTAAGTTTATTTTTTTATAATTTTTATTTAGATAATGATTTGTATTAACAGAACAATGTCACATGACTTTTGCGACTAGCTATTACGTTTATGATCAATTAGTCACTTGAAATGATTTTTTGAGACATTGACAAATTGAAATGATCATTTTTTTTACAATAATTAAAATGATCATATTAATTTCAAATAATTTTTGTTAATTTCTCAATCTATTTTTTTTTGTGTAAACCACAGGTATCCTTATTCGTTTTAACGATCTGAGACTAATCTTTCTTGAAGCTTTGTCACAGTTAAAGCTCTTATAATTCAAAAAATTCACATCAAAATTTAAAAGTATAAAAAATTGAGTCAGTCAACAATGTATTTTTCATAATATATATCATGATTTTTTTAATCAACAAAGGAATTTATTTGAATACAAATCATAAAAGAAAAGATTATTTGAGTATGATAAAAGAATATGAACCTATATAGAACAAATGAAAAAAAAATCAAGGATTTATTTAGCAATATAACCTCTAAATATATTATTTGTTGTCCCAAATTTTTCATTTGGATTTCAGTTTAATCTATAATCTTTATATTGTTTCGCGCAAATTCCAACTCTTTAAAAGAGTGCCATTAAGGTCATCTCCTATTAAAATAAGAGAAAATTACAAAATAGGACCATAGATTTATAATTATTATTTTTTACTAACATACTAAAATGTATTTATTAAAACAAGAATTAATTTTTTTAAATTTAAAAATGAATTCAATAGACTTGTTTAAGAGTTGGGTTATCTTTCAAGCCCGAATGTTCATCTAATTTTTGGTAGATTTGAACAAAAATATTAAGCTCGTTAAATGGGTTAGGGCTTGAAAATCAAAGTCTAATAAAAAACTGGATCCAGATTGAGTTTACTATTTCAAGTCCAAGCTTGACTCGACCCGACAATTATAATGTTTCTGTTATTTTTATACTAGTTTATTTTTAAATTACTTTTAATTATTTTTGGGTTATTTAATTTGATAGGAAGGGATTAATGAAATAATTTTTAATCCAAATATGAAGTATTAAAAATCAGCCACGGGACAGTGCCGCAACAAAGGATAATCAAAGAAGGGAATGGTCAGGGGAGGGAGGATTTAATGGGAGATTAAACCCACCACCAACAATTCCAAGGTCAAGGAAGCTGATGTGAAACATTGAAATTGCTTCACAGAATTCCATGTTTTGTATAAACTTTTCTTTGTGGATGACAAAGAGACCCTACTTTTTCTTTTTGGGCTGCCGAAACCAATATCTTGCTATAAGATATGGTAAGATCCCACTTGGGCAAATACCCTTTGGTTCAATTTCGTTATCAAAGGTATCTTTGATTAAGGGCACCAATATATCTTATTTCTTTGGCCAGCAACCATGCTCAATTTGCATTATGAGAAAGCCGAAAACGACTAAAGATAGATTTAATCCTTTCGTTGAATGGTAAATGCGTGCGTATGTATCAAATGTTCAAGTTGTCCAAAATTTAAATGTTGAGCCCGTAACAACGTCAAGAAGATCTGATTTGGATACACATTCTCACATATCCCATATCTGGCAATTGATTTTTCTTCTGTGAAAACTCATCCTAATTAATTTGCACAATGACAGTATTAATTTCATGCATATCTCTTACGAGTACATTCTAAGGTGGACCAACCATTCATTTTCAACCAAAGTCTTCCTAATAATTTGCCTGCAACAAATGATCGAAAAGGAACCAGCTGCATTTCCAAGTTTAAAAAATTTTAACTTCTGTTCTCATTAATTTGACAGCTGCTACAACAAATCTAATTCCTACATTTCATGAATGGAAACCGAGGTATCAAGTTTGAATTAAATTCGGATACCTGGAATAAGGTTGGATAGAGATCATATATATGATCTCCAAATTAAACCATCTGTTTTTCTAGGGAGAGGATGATTTTATGGTGAAATTGTCTCTTTATCAGTAAATAACGTAAGACAAATATACAGTTTTAACTTCAGGTCTGACAATTTGATTCCAATAAAATAGTTTTGGTCACTGAAGTCCACCGAAGCTCTGATACAGTGGATTCCAACATTAAGAACAAAATGAAAATTGCTAAAAACAAGTGTAAAATTCTTTCTTTACCTTTTTTAAAATATTTTATTATTTATTAAAATTATTTTTACTTAATATTATTATTATTTATTAAAATTATTTTTATTTAATAATTATTTTATTTTTTTCAATCTCACCGAAATTAATCTTCTTGTCTATCTAAGCTAGTCCTAATTCAATGAGCTCCGGCTTTATTTGATAAAAAAGATAAAAAGAAGTGAAAATGAAAATTTTATTAATATAATGATTAGATTTCATAACATTTTGTAACAAAAAAAAAGATTTCATAACATTTTTATCATATTGTAAATTAATAATTAGATTAATAAATTTTCTTTCATCACTTACTTCTTTCCTTCCAACCAAATAAAATTTTATCTGGATAAAGAACAGACCATGAGCGTTAGTATCCAATTTTTTTTTGTTGAAATTAGTATCCAATTTTTGAGGATTACTTAATGAAGGTAATTTTTGGGCGCGATAATCTTAATAAAGGTAGTTGATGCTAGCTAGGGCATCCCCCGCTTAAAACCATGCAATGTACTTTTTTTTCATTAAAATATGTTTTAAGTGATATTATGTTGAGATATTCCTACATTGGTTGTGGAAGAGATTTGGTGTGTGTTTATAAGTGTGAGGAAAAGCCTCACCTCTTGAGTTAGCTTTTGGGGTGAGAAGGTCCAATAGCACCTAACATTGGTATCAGAGCCCGGGTTGCCAACATCTCTTTCTCTGTTCCGGGTAATAAAAAATGCTCCCCCTGCTCTCCCAAGGTCCGATGGTTGAAGGAAGTGATTGTTGGGGTTCTCAACATCTCCCGGTGTTCATGGTTTCGGGCAGAAAAGTGCTCTCCCAAGGCCCGATGTGTGAAGAGGGAGATTGTTGGGATATTCCCACATCGGTTGTGGAAGGGGCTTGGTGTGTGTTTATAAGTGTGAGGAAAAGCCTCACCTCTTGAGCTAATTTTTGGGGTGAGAAGACCTAATAGCACCTAACATATTACACATAACCAACCAAAATAAATTTGATATTTATAAACTTGGTAGATTGCTTTGCTAGGCATAATCTAGTTTTGCGCTTTAACACTTTGCCCTAATCATAAATCATTGTCACATTATGAAAAAGGCATAGCTTTATTTGAACCTCTCACCCTCTTTTTGCTCTTCTTTTCTACCAAAATGCATCATTTTCAAATAATCAAATAAAGTACACTATTTGAATACAAAAGTGAATCCATTGTTAACAAAGGATTTGCTCCAATGCCTCGAGTGTAAGTTTCAGACTCGGGCTCCCAGGCCTTGTTGTCTATCCAAAAAGTAGTGTTTTCCTTCTTACCCTAGATTATAAAAGAGAAAAGAAAGACCAAAGTCCTATTTTCATTTCTGGCTCTAACCAGTTGCAAACATAAATTTGAAACCTAGGAAAATTATTAATACACTAAAAACTAGTTAGGTGAAAGAGCAATGTCACAATAATGGACACATCTGTCACCGTCACTATGAAGCAGTATTAAATCACATGAATGAGAGAGAAAACACGGTGGCCAGGCCAGTAGCTCCAATTTCCAAAGGCCATGCTTCAGTAATTCACTTTCTCTACACTGATAGATAAGATAAAGCCGGCATTCTCCTCTACTTCGTGGAGAATTTTGGGAAACCCAAAAAAAAAATGAAAAAAAATGACAAATAGTTTAAAAAAATAGAAATAATTTTTTTCCAGAAACGTGGAGTTATCATTATTAATTTTTTTTTACAATTTATCATTTTTTATTCAAATAAAATTACTCTCAAATTGTGAAATAAATTAAAATACCGAGCACAAAAAGTTAAAATAAAAACCAAAAAGGGCAGGCAAGGAGGAGAGAGCCAACATCGCCACAATGGATAAAAAAGATGAAACAGAAGGCAGGGAAAAAAAGGCATAGAGTGAAACGAAAACCAAGAATGGAGGGAAGAGGCAAAAGTTGTCTTAATAATTCGGACACGAATATCAAAAAAGATAAAATAAAAAGGAAAAAGAAGCGAAAGAAATGGTTCAAATCACTGGCTTGTGCATCAAGGACTAGTGTTATAAGCACGAGAAGAGAAATACTGTGCTAGATTGCCAGTAATGGTAAATGTTAGGCAACAGTAGAATAGGAAGGAGGCAGAAGTGGAGATACAAGGAAGGTGGGATTTTGGGCCTCGAGTAAGTGTTGGACTAATGAATACGATGAATGAGATTGAGATGGGATGGTGTTTTGTTTCTTTTGGACAGTTTTGAAGAGGGATTTGATTTGATGAAAGACTGATTGGTTTTGGCTGAATGACAAGCTGCACAGACCTACAGGTAGTAATCATGCTTCAGCCTTGCCTTCATTACTTCTCCATCAATCAATTATGAATTTATTTTATTTTATTTTATTTTTCGTACCAAAAAATTTTGGAATAATTTTTTTAAACAATATATTTTTTTAAAAGATTATAATCACAATCAACGTATCACATTTTATGAACAGATAATTATGAAAATTATATTACTCAAATAAAATAAATTAGTAAATAACTATAACAAACTAAATAAACTAATAAATAATTAAATTAATTCAAATTCACACTTAATAAAATTCGAATTTGAGATCTCAAAATATTATCCTAATACTGCTTTATATATAGATAAGAAAAAAGAAGGATAAATAACAATTATATATCTTTTCTCCGTTACAAAATGCAAAATGCTTGGGCCTAATTTTTACAATTTGTCATTCTTTTCTCTGTTATAATTGGACTATATTGGGCGGCTAAGTTAGAATTTCGGCCCAAACCAAGTACTTGGGTTGTTCCGCCTCAAATAGATTGCCATTGGACTTGAGTTTGTTTTACTCTCGACTCGAGACTTGATGCTTGAGTCTCCATTAGATCTATTTTTAAAGTTGATAAAGCAGCTTAGAACTTGATAATTTGTGATCAAACTCAAATTGTTTCCAATTAATTTTAAAAAATTAAAAATTTGAATCTGGTTCAATTCAAATAAGAAGAAAATAAATTAAAAAATATCTAAATTTAAAAAAAATCAAATACAAAAAAACTTGAAACCAATAAGATACAAATTCATACATCAAAAAAAAAAATACAAATTCGCAACAATTCGAACCCAAAATTAAACAAAGTGATGTGGGTTAGGTTAAAGATTACTGGGCTTTTCTATAAGTCAAGTTGAAGACCACTGAGCCAAATGATAATCTAAGTCCAAGAGAAAAGAGGACTCAAAAGGCCCATAATGATCTACTGGGTTATTATTTAAGCTGTGGGGCTTAAAGGTAATTACGCGCAAAATAACTCCTATAAATAGATCAAAGGTATCATTCTTAAAACCCTAAGCTCTATTTGCTTACTGAAACCCTGTCGAAACTTTGTCAAAACCCTGTTTGACTTAAGCATCGGAGTGCACGCGCAGGGGAAAACCCCTGCGCCTTCTGACTTTTCCTATTTTGCAGAACTTTTCAGGAGACACGTGGAGAAAGAAGACAATATCGACGTCAGCAATCAATCATTGTTGTTTTGTGCAACAACAATTGGCACCATTTGTGGGAAACAAACAGAAAAGCCAAAAAAAATGGTGAAATACGATCTGCAGAAGACAGGGTACGTAGGCTGCGGCAGGGTGCACAAGTTACGCGACAAAATAGTCTGTCAAATGCAAAGTTTCACGCAACAGAATAGTCTGTCGTGCGCGAGGTGCATGCGACAGAGTCATTCGCGCGCCACATATACAAGTGACAGAACAGTCTGTCGCACACAAAGCCTGTCGCAAAAGGTTTCACGCTCAAATAAAATGATTCTGTCGTGCATAAAAAAATATAATTATTTAAAAAATATATATTCACACGCTAAGGAACAGTCTGTCGCACCTAAGATTTCACGCCCAGAGACATGCGACAGACACTCTGTCACAAGCTGGCACGAGGCTCACGCAAAAGAGTAATTCGGGCAACCATTGACACGCGCGACAGACCTTGGACGAGAGAGTGACTAGCGTGTCGCACATGCCTGTCGACGCATCATCTATTCTGTGTGAGATAGCATTGGGTGAGAGACTCGCTTTCACGCCCGACAAGCTTGGCGAGAGAGGCATGGCGAGAAAGTGGCTCTCGCACCTAACAAGCTTGGCGAGAGAGGCATGGGCGAGAGAGTGGGCGAGAGAACCTCCCACCAACGACTGGCAAGGGATTATAGGTTCAACTCTCGCACTCGGATTTAAGAACAAGACCAATGGATCTGTTTCGGTTCCATTCTCCCAAGAAAATACATCTCAATTCTCAACTATACATTCGAAACAGAGAGGAAAAGAAAAGCAACGCAGAGTTTAACCAAACAGTTTACTGAAAGAACTAACGCGTTTATAGAATGCAAGCGTCATGCATGAGGACACGTACACCCCCTCAACCATGTCTCTCTCGTATTCCGAAACCACTTCTTCAAATCTCAATGTAAAAAATGGTCAACAACAAGAAGTAGAACAGATCACGCTAAACATAGTACATAGAAGATCTCCATTTTTTTTTATCGTTGCATTGGAAACTGGAATCATGGTGAAACTAGCATCAGCAAGAGAGAGTCGAATGTACGGGCCACGGCTGGCTCGAAGCAGGGCTGAGTATATAAACGCAGGGCTGTATTTGTTGCTACAGTTGTGTTAGTTTGTAGTTTTGCAGCAGAGTTCTCAGGGGAACCCAGATCGGGTCTTGTCCTAATGCTTATAGCACTAGCTCTTATAATTTTCGTTAACGTCCACGATCTTTTGGCACATCTTACGGGCATCGATTATCGGTTTCCTTTGATGGGGTTCGATACGCAGCTTGCTCTTGTGGAGTTCTCTATTCCAGTGGTTCAGACCTTAGGTTCACTGCTTTTCTTTCTAAGAATTCTCCTTTTATTCAAGTAGAGTGTTTTATACCTACAAGCTGAGCGAGAGATGGCTCTCACACGCTACAAACTGAGCGAGAGAATGGCTATCGCAAGCTACGAGCTGAATGAAAGGGTGTCTTTCGCAGGCTACAAGCTGAGCGAGAGGGGTGGATAGCCTGTCGCGCAAGCCTGTCAGCGCATCATCTATTTTTGCATGTGGTAGAGCAGTTACTAAAATATACTCGATACCAACATACCATCAAAGTGGATCCGTGGCGTAGTGGTAGCACGTTTGACTCCAGCTCAAGTTGCGTGTTCGATTCCTTTCGTGCGCAAATAAATTTGTGATTAAGTGCAAATAAGGCAAAAATACTTACACAGCACGCGACTCGTACACAGGCTGTCCATGACAGCAAGCAAGCACCCAACCATCAAGCAAGACATATTGTTGTGATGCTAATTGGCTTCAATTATATTTGAAGTATTCCTACAGAACGTTACAACATTATGGCTCTAACACTTCGAATCGCTCTTCGGACTACCTCGGGTTGATAAGGCTCATGCATTTGAATGGGCTCCACACTCCCGACTACCATGGGCCGACAAGGGCCCATGCTTTCGACCACCTCAGGCTGACAGGGTTTGCACTTCTAGCTACCTTAAATGACGTGGCTCACACTTTCGGCCATCTCGAGCAGACGAGGCCCATAATCCCTGCCATCTTGGGTCGATGAGGTTATATTTTTTATCACCTTGGGCTGATGGGCCCGTACTCCTAATAAACTTGAGTAACAGGGCCTAAAACTCTAGAGGCAAAGCTCGAACCAAGAATTACTAGAAAAGCTTTTGCTATGATGTTTTTATCCAACTCCACTTTGGTGTAGGTGAAGTTTAAATACGCGCAGCAAGCACCCGGGTAGAACAACGTATGTGTGCAAACAAAGCCTAACTAGAAATGCTTGTTTGACGATGGCGAACAAAGGACTGTTACGATGACTCACACTAGGGGCGGAATGTGGGCAAACAGGACAATGCAGCCGGACCTTTTGGCGAGATATAGCAACTCGCGCATGTAAGGGAGGTAGGGTGCCGCACGAAGAGCACACGTAGGCATGAATGTGGCAAGCATGTTGCATCGCAGGCCTTTGATGAGAGATTGTGGCTCGCCTATCGACAGCCAGAACAGGCGAGCACAGTTAAACGCGGCACGGGTTTTGGCAAAAGAGTAAGCCACAATGGCAAGCACCGCACATACACGATAGTCTTAGGCAGTAAAAAGACGATAGCAAGCACGACCTGTAGAGTAAAAGATCGAAAAAAAAATACAGCTAACGTACGGCAGGCACCGTTGCAACAAAAGGGCTCTTGCCACAATAGGTCAATCCACCATACGTAAGGCGGTAATACAAATACACGAGCACTGATCCTAAGCTGCATGCTTGCCCAATAGGAAAAGGTAAAGGTGAGCACATTTGACAAGTTAGATTGCGATAAAGCAGTTCGTCCTATGCAACAGCCATTCGGGCGAGGAAAAATCACACGGCAAGCATTCTAGGTGAGCGAATGACCCTCATGAGCCCAGCCTTCCGCACACAAGGTGTAAAGCAATGTTGATGAATGCAGTGTCATGTGACGAGCACAAGACCATTGTAGCAGACACTTTTGGCGATTGAGTGGCATGTGGCAATGGCATGACCAGCGCCACAGCCCAGCCTCCTCAACAAGGCTCGCTCGGTAAAACACGTGTCAAGGCACGAGGAATGATCTAGATGGGCAAGCCATTTTAGGTGACCAAAGCGAAAATTAGGCAACTCTGTACATCATTAAGCACAACGCTCGAGAACGAGAAAAAGTTCATCTTTGAACAGGAACGACAACACTGTTTCAAAGAAGAACTTGGGGAGCTATATGGTGTAAAGGTATGCTAAAATTAAAAGGTATTGTGCCGCAAAAAATGAAAAGACAAAAGAAGAGAAAGAAAAAGCTGAGGCTACTACCAGTCACATATTTGGGTGCATGGAATGGGCGACAGGTAGTGATCTTTGGCGGCAGAATACAAGAAGTGGGCTACAGCCCTGCCTATCGCCCAAAAGTTCCCTGATGATTGAGTACAAGGAATGGGCGACAGCAGTGTCCTCAATTCGGCGAGCACAGGCACGCACATGAAAAATTTTGGCGACAAGGTTCTACGTGGCAAACTCTTTCTGCGAGAGGTAGCTCACGCTTGCGACAGCTAAAATGGCGAGAAAGGGGGACCACTATTGAAGATCTCACAAAGATGCCACTCTTTTGAATAGTCAGTTGCATGCAAGGCGTCATGCGATAGAACAATCTATCGCTCGAAAGGTGCTTGCTACACTACAAATTTGCGCGACTACAAGCATGCAATAGGCACTCTGTCGTGAGCTACGCGATCGAGCAATTTGCACAACTACAGGCATGCGACACGACTCGAACATGGGCAACCTTATTTTCTTTGTTGTCAAATTGAACTTCAAAGCCAAGAAGGGCGACAGGCTTTGTACAAGACAAGAGCTCCAGCACGCGACAGGCCTTTGGCAAGAGATGAGCTCCCGCGCGCGACAGGCCTTAGATGAGATAGGGGCTCTCGCACGAGACAAGCTCCCCACTTTGATAAAATGACAGCGAAGAAAATTAGGTGAACACAACACCCATAGGCAAGATTCCCCCGTTAGCATAATGCACGCGAGCAAAGAACACCCGAGTCATGCCTTTCGGCAATGGCTAGCAACGCTGGCGAGCACGGAATCCAAACTACTGGTTCGCCCATTAGAAAAACTTTGGCGAGCACATTTGACGATCCAGACGCACGCCCAAGTGCAGGATCTGAGCGGAATGATCTAGAATCTTCTAGACCTGGTGCTTGCACTAATCCGACAGAATGTCCAAAAGCTTCCTTCGGCCCATCTATCGATCGTCTGACACATACGCTTTCAAGAACTGCTCTAGCAACCATCTAGAAGTGGCTTAAGAGCCACACTCTTGGCCTATTGACAACCACACATGTGAAAGAGGGTTTGTCTATATAAAGGGTGTGTCGGCTTCGTGAGTCCTTTAAACAAGACAAGGATGTGCCAGCTTAGGGCGTCGAGATCAAAGCTGTGAGAACCAAACTTGCCGGATGAGAAGATGCTGCATCAGCACTAGGATCTTGAGGAGCCGGAGGAGCAATTTCAGAAGTAAGAGCATCGCTTGAGGGCCTGGCCACAGCTACAGAGTCTGGCTAGGGATCAATGGCAGTAGATTGAAAAACTGGAGCTTGTCACCATCTAACCTTTGCAGTGACTCGATAGGCCCTGGCTGATCGCCTGCCTCGACATGTTTAGGCTCATTACATATTTCGATAGGCCTAGGTTGGTCACGAACCTCAGTAACCCCAGGCTGATTGCGAGGCCGTTGAGGAAGCCATAGACCTTCGAGATTATCCGGGTCATCCATGGCTCCATCCTCTAAATAATCGTCCAGACTTTGTGAGTCGGACTCATCCTTGGTCTCAGGAGGATGCCTTATTAGTATTGATATTGATAACAAGAAATGAGAACTAGTTACTGATGAGTTAGAAAAAACACGTGGGAGACATATGAGCGCAGCCAATTGCTTGGATGGAAGGTCAGCGAAGTCCGTTGCACATTGTTATAGTGTTCACCGACCAAGCAAGGACGTATGGGTGGTAGCAGATTTGAGGTACCCTCATATATTATGCTTGCGATTTTCTTGTCTATTCTAACAGTTGTGATCGTATTAGGCAGGTGTCCAAAAGAGGCACTAGCCACTGTCCTGTAAGGCAGCAAGCCAGGGAGAGCTTAGTTCAACATAGTCGGATCAGAAACAACTTGTGGTAAGCTCGCGAAGGTAGATTGCTGGTTCTTATGAGCAAAGAACCAAGATGCGACTTAACGCCAATCCATGATTAATAGCCGAATGTCCAAACGATTGCACTTTACAGACTCTACAAAAACAAAGACTTGGAACTGTACTAGCGGTAAAAACTTGTTGTTATTATTTTAACATTTGCTGCAATTATGTTCTTACTTGTTCCATTTGATTGGAAATACTACATTATGAAACGAAAGACCAGTTATTTTTATCTGTACTATGATAATCCTCCAAGTTTGATAGACATGTTGCAAGAATAGAAAAATGCGCGAGACAGGCAATTCTTTATAAAGTCCCTAAGCGAAAAATTTATCAAGACGAGCAAATCAAAAGTCCCTAAGCACAAAGGGATGCGAGATGGGCAAATCTAAAGTCCCTAAGCGAAAAATGCTCGAGACGAGCAAATCAAAAGTCCCTAAGCACAAAGGGGTGCAAGATGGGCAAATCTAAAGTCCCTGAGCGAAAAATGCGCGAGACAGGCAAATCAAAAGTCCTTAAGCACAAGAGGTGCGAGACAGGCAAACAAAAGTCCATAAGCAAAAAGTGCGCGAAACGGGCAAATCTAAAAGTCCCTAAGCGAAAAATGCGCGAGACGAGCAATTCTTTATGAAGTCCCTAAGCGAAAAATGCGCGAGACTGGCAAATCAAAAGTCCCTAAGCATAAGAGGTGCGAGACAGGCAAACAAAAGTCCCTAAGCAAAAAGTGCGCGAGACGGGCAAATCTAAAAGTCCCTAAGCGAAAAATGCGCGAGACGGGCAATTCTTTATAAAGTCCCTAAGCGAAAAATGCGCGAGACGGGCAAATCAAAAGTCCCTAAGCACAAGAGGTGCGAGACGGGCAAACAAAAGTCCTTAAGCGAAAAGTGCGCGAGACGGGCAAATCTAAAAGTCCCTAAGCGAAAAATGCGCAAGACGGGCAAATCAAAAAGTCCCTAAGCGAAAAATGCGCAAGACGGGCAAATCAAAAGTCCCTAAGCACAAAAGGGTGCGCGACGGGCAAACCAAAAGCCTGAAGTGAAAAATGCGCGATGCAGGCTACGTATGCACTTAAAGCAAAAAGTGCGCGAGAAAGTCTGATTATTACGTAAGATTAATACAAGGTAAATGTGTAGTTGCCTCTGTAGATGAGTTTAAAAATGTGTTGATCAGTTTGTAAAAGATTAAGCTCTTTCACAAAAAACTAGGGAGCACTCTAGATTAACTCCTGCCTCAAAAGGAGCATTGATACTAACAGGCACCCAAGCATGTACGTCCTGAGATGCTATAATTATCCAAATCATCTTCGTCCAAGCTTGTGAGAACCCCAACCATCTCGGGTCAACGAAAAGGCTCTTAAGGGCTGGTAAGATCAGATAGATCTTTATAAATGCCTATTCTCAGAAAAGGTTCTAAATCCTCAGCATTTAGATCAAGCTTCAACCAATCAGGAGCATGCCAAGCACAAATCGCATCTGATGAAATCAAAAGGCTTTGGTGGCTCCGCAATCTTGTAATTTCTCCTTATAGCTCTTGGTTTCGGTCAGCTAAGACTTTGAATTTGAAAAGAAGGGTGGTATATTCCACTGGAGAAGCATTTAGCTCAAAGGAGAAAAACGTATCCCGATAGTGTTCTGAAAAGACACTTGACAAAAGAAATGATGACACGACGTCGTTTCTGTTACAAATAATAATGAAGTTCACTAGTTGAGCCCTCAAGTGAAGATGAAAAGACTCTTGTGATAATCCCAGAAAGAGGATAGCAAAAGAATTTGAAAAAGCTCATTCTTTATATACTCTTTCACAGGGTAAACCATGCAAAAGAGTAGGGAGCAATTGACGTGGGTTAGGTTAAAGATTACTGGGCTTTCTATAAGTCAAGTTGAAGACCACTGAGCCAAATGATAATCTAAGCCCAAGAGGAAAGAGGACTCAGAAGGCGCATAAATGATCCACTGGGTTATTATTTAAGCTGTGGGGCTTAAAGGTAATTACGCGTAAAATAACTCCTATAAATAGGTCACATGTATCATTCTTAAAACCCTAAGCTCTATTTGCCTACTAAAACCTTGTCAAAACCCTGTCTGACTTAAGCATCGGAGT
The DNA here is from genome assembly GCA_031772115.1 of Heritiera littoralis. NCBI lineage: Eukaryota > Viridiplantae > Streptophyta > Magnoliopsida > Malvales > Malvaceae > Heritiera > Heritiera littoralis. The sequence goes on along the minus strand of JAPDPK010000142.1, from coordinate 526,339 downwards.
ACGCGTGCAGGGGAAAACCCCTTCGCCTTCTGACTTTTCCTATTTTGCAGAACTTTTCTGGAGACACGTGGAGAAAGAAGACAATATCGACGTCAGCAATCAATCATTGTTGTTTTGTGCAACAACACAGTAAAATTCAAAAATCGAATGCAATTATATCGATAATGCATATGTTGAATTTTTAAATTCAATTACGAAATTAATTTCAACATATTATGATTTTCCAAATTTTCTAAGGTTGATTATTGAGGTTATAAACCAATTAATTGATGCTCTTTTAATTATTACTGTTTAACATTTTATTTGAACGTTTAGTTACTTAGTGTATTCGATGAGATATTTGTGATTATGTTGCTATTTAATTTATATTAGAAAAGGAGGAAATAAAGGTAAAATTTTGTTTGAATATTTAAAATATTGTTAAAAATTATTATTAAATTACTACAAAAAGCTAATTAGATAAGTCAAAAAATTAAAAAAATAAAATTTGTTAAACTAAGTGTTAAGTGTCCAATGACCCAAGGGATTATTGAGTATTGATAGGAATGCTAAATGGATTGAATTGATTTGGAACCACATTGATTTTGTACAAAATGGAGTAAGATATGAGATCACTTTGATTTTGTACAAAAAAAAGGTTCGTCTTCTGATTTTTCTGCTATTTGTAAAATATGTAAACAATGTTCTAGTTATAAAATGGGTAGACTGGCAAGGGGTATGGGTACCTTTAAAAATATTTAGTTAAAAAACAAAATTTTGATTTGGAAACTTTGCAACCATAAACTAGGGATGGCACATAAACCAAAATAAATCCACAAAATGGAAGCACTTGGGTATTTAAAAATGATAAAGCTAGAAGGGGTTTAGTTATGTTTGTAATTAAATGTGGACAACCTTTCACACCTATGTGAAAAGGAAGGATATTTAGAATATATTTATCAATATTTACAACCTGTATATCATCTATTCTTTTTTTTTTTGAAATATGTATATCATCTATTCTAAACATACTTTAAGAAATGATTAAATAAAAATGTATGTTAAGTATAGGACATCTTTAATTGAACATCTAAAAATGTTTTTTGTTAGAGTTACTTTAACTAGTGATATTTGGACTAATATTGATGGTTCTTACACCACTAGAAAAAAGCTCCTAGACTATGTTTAAAAGTGTAGTCTAAGATAAGAGACTATGTTTTTCTAACTGCAGCCTATTTTGACGTATTTTTTTTCAGATAATATAAATCACGATTCTTGAAACATAGTCTAATATAGTGATTATAGATCATGTTTTAGGAATAACATAGTCGAACTTAAAGAAAATAGATTACGATTTTAATTTAAACATAGTCTAATTTGTATAATAAATTGCTTTTTGAATTATTTATGAATTTTGATTTATTTGAAAATAGAATCAATAGACAATGTTTTAATGTTATGCGTAGACTAATTTCAAGTAAAAGATTATGCATATTAGATAAATCGTGATATTTTACTGTCATTACACAAACATTACGAAGTAACTACTATACTAAATATATACATACATACATATATATATATATATATATATATATATAAAATAAAGTTTTTTTCCCACAATGAACACAGTACAGCAGCTCTCTTGGCAAAATTGAGATTAACATTTGTTAACATCCTAAATTACATCACCTTCATTTGACATTTATTTGAAGGGGTTTGTTGTCAAATTAATGGAACAAATTTTCAATGGTAATGAATGCATTATACTAGACAAGGTATTTTATCATACAACATTGTTTATGTGCATCTAATTCACATAATTCTTAATTTTTACAAACTAAGCAAACAAAAAATCATTAAACAACAATCCTCTATTCTGATAGTGAATTAGGTGTACATAGACAATGTTATATAATGAGTAACTTGTCTAGTATAATGCATGCATTCTACTAAGAGCTTGATCCATTTAATTTGACAACTTACCTTTTGAGCAAAATGGCAGAGCACCCATAATGCATAAAATTTTCTAGTTAGCCTTAGCCATGCCCCAATCAAAATAAAATCTAACTTTTTCTATAGAAATATGATAAATTTAAAGAATTGCATTAACTAAAAGCACACTATAGTAAAATTTATTTAGTTAAAAAGGTCACTTAGACAATCATGAGAAAGGACTCAAAACTTGACATGAAATATTTACTGCTAATAGTGTTCCTCAAAATCTTTCTGCAATAGTTTAAACATTAATTTTCTAGTAAAAAGCTATTGTGAAACAGCAAATGAACAAGCAATCCTTCAACCAAATGATTTGCATCTAAAAATCTTCTTCAAATCTACAAAAAGTGACAAACTAAACAAAAGCATAAGAACAAAATATCCTAAAAATAAAAATAAGTAAAATTAAACCCTAGAAATTAAAATTTTTTTTAAAGTAAACCTTTTTTGTGTAGAAATCAGATGAAGTAAACAAAAAATGTCCTTCAAATCTATAAAAGCAAATGATAAGCAAAAAAAAATCATAAAGAATGAAAATAATAAAGAAAAAATAACCGAAAATAAACTTAGAAAAGGAGTTACACTGTGTGATTCATAAATGAAAATGGTTAATTATCACTTTATAGCTGTTCCGTGGTGTTTCATCTGTTGTGAGAGTCGATTTAGAAATGAAAATATTTTTCTATAGGTTTTTTTATTTAAAATGAGGTTATGCTAATACAACACCAAGGGTTGGTTATCATTTGATGAAAATGAATTTCTGTTTAAACAACGCGAGGGGTAAATCAGTTGAGACAAGTTTGTGAGAGGGAAGAATGAAGTTGAAATCGTTCTTTTTAATTTATGTTTTTTATTTTTGAAAATAAAATTATTCTGTTTTAATACATAGAAAATATTTTTATTCATAAAATAATATTAAATCTGACGTCGTTATTATTTTAATAACGCGTGAACAGCAACACCATTAAAAAATCCTAATTAAACAAATTCGAAATGTTTAGTCCTTAATTGATTAAAATAAAAGATTATATCATTAATTGTGAAATACCTCAAAAATTAGATCTTAAATTGAATACTTAGCCAATGTATAAAAAATAAAGTTGGAGAAAATCTTTGCATGAGACAAAAATGGACTTTGAATTTGTTTGTCAAGTATTACGGTTAAACATTTAAAAAATATGGTGGTTGAAATGTTATTTTAGATCTCGAACACTAATTATGATATATATATATATATATATATATATAAATATATGAGCAACACTAATTATGATATTAATTTCAAATGAGTTGCTTGGAATCTTAATCAAAGAGGTCCAACTGATGGCTGGTCGCTCCAAAATTTTATTATCTAACCATTGAATTTGAATCTTGTCTTAAAGTGTTGGACTAGCTGGATGATGACTTAAATTAATTTAGATCTTAGTTAATTGAGAACTTGCTCCTACATTTGAACTTATGAAATAAACTAAAAAGTAGTAGAAAATATTTAAAATAAAAATATTATATTGTAATTTATATTTATATAAATATTTATTAATTTTTAAAATTTTAACTTTAGTTTTCCATAATATTACTATGTAAAAAGTAAAATTAATTATTACATTTGAAATAAAAAAAATTTACATAGATTATAAAATTTTTAAAATTATGCGCGTTTGTGTACATCTGCTCAAGTCAATATCCCTTTGAGCACAGGCGTTTACTTTTGTTCGCGAAAGAGGAATTTTGGGGATGGACATGGAAGAATTCGTTCGTTCGTTTCGAGCTTAAGTCTATATGCCCCACAATCGTTCCTGGTACTAATAATTAATCATAAATTCATAATTCAAAATTAGGCTTAATAGCCAAATAAACCCTTAACCTTTAACCCAAAATGGAATTCTGCTCTCAACGTTTTATCGCATGAAATTCAGTCCATAAACTTTTATTTCAGTGGAAATAGACCAAATCTGTTAAATTAACTAAGTGTCGTTAGTTTTGCCTACGTGGCATGCCACGTGGCAGCTAACTAAGCTATCCACGTCAGCTGCCACGTATGCAAAACTAACGACAGTTAACGTCATTTAACAGATTTTGACTTTATTGTATAATTGTAAAAGGTTGAGGGTTTATTTTAATTGAAATAAAAGTTTATGACTGAATTTCATGCGATAAAACGTTGAGGGCTGAATTCCATTTTGGGCTAAAGGTTGAGGGCTTATTTGGCTATTAAGCCTTCAAAATTACACAGGGAGGGTTCATCAAAACATTAAGTGAAAACCACACTTATATGTGGTTAAGTGAAAACCACACTTATATATGTGGTAAACTCCTATATAATTCTTTGTAATGATTGGATAATTAAAAGAAATTACAGGTGGAAATCTCCTTTGCATACGCTTTCAGAATGGAAGAGTATCAGTTAAAAGGAGCAAAGGAAATAAGGATTAAATTACACAAACAAACACCAAGCTCATAATCTCATAAATAGAAACCAAGAAATAATACAATCATGGAAATGGTGTTCTATACAACCGGTGTATAACTGCCATCAGCCATTACTGAACTCCGTAAGAAAAAAAAAATCTCCTATAACATATTCAAGCACTAGCTACAAGAACAAATTCCTCCTAAACAATGATGGCAGACTTATTGATATGAGACGATGAATTACATAGAAACGTAACATCTAACATTAATAGCCATAGGACAACAAACGATGTTGCTGCTCGATGCTTGAAATTATATTTTCTATCTGGATCATGGAAATTGAAACTCTGAGCATCGGCTTCATATCAAGCAACCATAGCCAGCAGCAATACCAACATTATTACCCAAGGACAATTTCGTAGAAGCTTCGAGCCAGCTGAGAAGAATAGAAAGCACTTATTTTCGTTGATTGATACAGCACTATATGCATGCCAAAAGGACAAACTAAATAGAGAATTTATTTTCAATTAAAAATGGATAAGCATACCAAGACAATGAGCAAAAACTCAAGGGGTTTGTGTCTTTAACAGTGTCTTTGTATTATAGGTCAAGTTATGATTAAAATATACTTAAATTTGGACATGAGTTTTTTCCCAGTTCTAAAATTCAGGAGACGCATAAGAGAAAAGATACTGCTTTTCAAGATGGTTCCAAGGTTCCCAGATATCCCAAAGAGAGAAGTAAAGATTTGGAAAAAAAGAAAACAACGGAAACACATTTAAATCTGTTTAAGAGCATTGTTAAAGGTTTCCGTTTTGGAAACAGATAAAAAAGAAAAAGGGAAAGAGATATATGGCTCCTGGTTTTACCTTGATTCACCTCCTTCTGAGGTGTTGGCGTTGTGGAAGTAGACTTATTGGACACTGAAATCCCAAGGTCTGCACAATCCAGCCCAATTGCACCTGAAAATCAAAAGCTCAAACTCAATTAGCAATTTTCTTTCCAAACACTAATCGGAACATACTACTTAGCAACCGTAATTGACAATACACAGAACAAGAAATCCTATGTTTTAAGGCTACTTCTAGATTTCTCTTAGCTGTTTAGGAGTGTGTTCTTACATTCTCTGTAGCATGGGAAAGCAGAGACATTAAGAAGATTAAAATAACCCTCTGAACATTTGCAATCATATGTAAATGCCGATGACTTGTTGCACGACCCACCTCCACAATTAGTCCAGCGGCAGACTGTAAAACCATGACAAAGTGAATTAACATTAAGAAAATGATGTCAGCAAATAGAAAGCATAAAGGGAATAGAGCTTACTATCAAAGATAGAATGATTTGCTTTGGCTTCCTTTTCTTGCACAGGGGAGGGAGCTGCTGCACAAGCAGTGTTTAGCGTACCTAAAAACACAGAATGGTCAACATCATAAAATTCAAAACCCTGAAATAATTTGATTGCTTTTTTTAACAAACATAAATAATTCGATCACGTCTTCAGATCAGCAAATTAACTTTTTTAAAGGAAGATTAAACTTTAGAATATTTGCCTTGGCTAAGATATTAAAATCACATATTAACAAGTGTTTGGCACCATCGTCAAGAAAGGTCCTCAGTATGACATATCTTGCGAGTATTTGGTGTGACTAGCATGCATCACCAACTTGAAATAAAATAGTGCTTTCTTCTAATTGTTCACATAATATTTTTTGGCTTTCTTTCATCATCAAATCCAAATCTAGCTTTTGTCTCCTAAATAAGATATCGAGTACAATATTAGCGCTACCACTCTTAGCCACAAAAGAAGAAAAAACAAAAAAGAAGGGGGTGAAAAACAACAACCTAATTATCTTCACATGATGTAGCTGAGGATAATGAATGGTTCCATCCACTCTAATTGAATTCTCACAACACCCCAAGACCATTTCTAATTTCCAAAAGCTAATTAACTATCAAAATTCCCCTTACACAGCATAGCCTCAAGTTACTTCCAAATTCACAAAACATTAGTGAATTGGTTATATATGCAAACCATAACCAAAATTACTTGTAAGAATTGAAACAGGTAACTTGTAAAGATGAACATGTGCCTTAAAAGCAAGAGAAAGGCAGAGCTTTAATTACAGTTGGGAACAATGCAAGGAAGAAACTTGAGATGATCATCATTTTCAGCACGAGTTTGTTTCCAACCACGATCGCAGTCACATACATAATAAGGGAAAGTGCTATTTACTGAAGGCTTGCATTTTCCTCTTCCGCATTCCACTTCTTTGCATACATCATCTGCAGTAAGAAAAGACCAAATAAAATCGTGTTCAAAACTCTTAAGAAAATCATAATCAAGAAATACCCAAGTTAATATAAAGCTCAAAGATCTCAAAACCATTCGTTTGTGAGCCAAAACCAGAACACAAAAAGAAAAAAAATTAAAAAAAACTAAAAAGGGAAAGTAACGCACCAATCATGGGAGATAAAAGTGGAGATAGAAAGTCACTTTCAGCAATCTTAAGATGCAGGATAAGAAAGATTGCAAGAAAAGTAAGGGTCTTCAGAGAAGCCATGGCTAGAACATGCAAGAATAGATGAGACTAGAGAGAAAGAGGGTGAGTGAGATTGGTTAGTTTGAGTGTTTTATATTGAGTTCCAGGATGCTTGATGAGGTTGAAAAATGGGGGGCCTTCCTATAAATAGGCGGCGTTTTGATCGCTGGAAATTAAAATGTTTGCGTGACGTGGACTCGGCTAAACTGAGTTGTTGTTGATTGTTGGAGGTTCGAAGCTTGGCTTATCTGCGGTAGATTTCAATTTTAGAATGTGGGAAAAGGGAAAAGAGTTGAAAAATATAAGCATCCAAATAAATCTTTATATTCGTAACCAAAAAGGAAATAAATCTTTATATAAATATAAAAAATCAAAACTTTTAGTTAAATGAATAAGGTTTTATGTGAATATATTAAACTTTTGATATATATATATATATATATATATTGTTTTTAACATTTCTTTTTAAATGTATTATCTTATTTTTTTAGTAACAACAAGTATTTTTATTTATTTTACGATTTGAGATTTATTCTGTTCGAATCGAAAATGATAAACGATAAAATTTTTCTAAACCTAATTTGACACATCGGTTGCAATCGATGCAACTGTTGTGCCAAGTGAACTAAAAACAAAAAAATAAGAGGTGGGGTGAAAATTATTTTTTTACTCATTATTTTAATTTTTTATTATTTTATTAAAAACATATATCCTTAATAATTATTTTATTTTTTTTAATATCGACGGAGTCAATTTCATCGCTATCCATTCCAAACAATCCCTAATTAAATAAACAATTATCTTTTAAATTTGTTTTAATGTATTATCTAATAATTTTACTTTTACTTATTTTAAGTAAAAAAATAATATTTTATGTTTTAAAAAATGATAATTATTTTATACACCGCTTGACTCTACAAGCAAAGTTAGAATCATGATACATGTTTTATTTTATTTATTTTTAAATTTTTTAAATATTTTTATAAGATATATATCATGATCCTAATCCCGCTTATGGAAAAAAAAAACTCTACCAATAGAGTATGAAATAATTATATTTTTAAAAAAATTCAATTTTTTTTTCAATTTCCTATTGATATAGATTAAAATTTTAAAAAAATCAATTACCATCACTTTCCCACTTATTATAACAAATTTATTTTATTGATTTATAGATTTATTAGTTGGTGGACCCATATGACTATTTCTATTGCCATTAAAGAATCACCGGAACGTGTCAATCAATTTGGTAATTCTATTGCCATTAAAGAATCTCCGATAACGTGTCAATCAATTTGGTAATTAAAAGCAAATGATGTATATCTAATTATCTATCAAATTATATATTACTAGAGATATTCAAAAGTAGAGGTATTTGTTTAAATTCATATATAATATTTTTACTTTTATTTCGATTATGAATATACAAATATTTTAAAATATCTTTATACTAAAATATTAAAATTATGTAATTAACATGTTGAGCCTAATTCATGAACATTTTTTTATTTTATATTTTTTTATTTACCAAGTTTTTTAACTTTAAACATTAAATTTTATAAAACAGATGGAATGGAGTTAAGAGTACAATAATATATACTTTTTTTTTATAATTTTAATTTCTTCTTAGGCTAGGAATGCAACAGTTGGTATTGTGATTGCATACAAACTAATAGCTGTAAAATGCGGACTAAAAATAGGACTGGATAGGGAGTTCACTTTATTTTGTTGGAAAATATTTTATTATTATATTTTTATATTGTTTGACAATATTTTATTATTATAATATATAAATTTTATATGTTTTATTATTATGATATGATTATTTATAGTTGAAGTGGTGCAGATCCAGATAAAACAATGAAAGATCTTATGTTATTGCACTTTTTTTTTTCAAATTTTTGGTACTCTGAAAATTTTTTCATGGTTAGTGATTTTAATCAAATTTACAAATTTAATCCATGTTAAAATCTTTAATTTCCTCTTAGAAGCCTTTTCTAGTCCTATATTGACATCAATTTTGGTAGAACTTCATATATGAATACTAAGTATATCGGTACTACGTGTATCAGTACGACATATGAATAATAGTTTTTTTTCCTAATATTAAAATTCATGCCTTTAATAATTTTTGTTTATACTTTTTTTAAAAGTATTTTTGAATCGACCAAAATGAAAGCATTTAATGAAATTTCATCATGATGTTTTGCTATTCATGGAGCATATTCTTACTCATGGAAATTTCAAAACTATATAAGTATATTCTAATAAAAATAATATTCAATATATCGTCAATGAAATATATTTAATTTTAAAAGTGAAATTAAAATGATGATATATGTTATTTAAAAATATTAAAAAAATAAAAAATAAATAAAATAGAACATGTATAATCATCATAACTTTGTTTATGGAGAAAAAAAAACTCTACTAATGGTACATTAAAGAATTATCTATTCTAATATACTTATTTATTGTTAAATTTTGTTTTAGGTTTATGCTTAGAATTTTTACTGTTTAAAAAAATTCAAAAAAGTTAAAGATGAACAAACTTCTTTAAAAATGGACACGAAGACCAAAATCGATTGAATCGACTCTGACCTAAGAGAATGAAGACTTTTTGCTAACAAAATTATTTATCAAAAAAATATTGCATATTCTTTTTTATATGTTTGGTTGTCTCAAATTAAGAAAGAGCCCCATGACTATTAAAAAAAAGAATTAGTCGTTGTCAAAATAAACATTACTTCAATGTAAGAATTTGGGATTGATTTTATATTTTTAGTTGTATCTTTATCAAATTGTATTAATATAATTTTTAGTAACCAATTTTTTATTTTCTTGAATCTCAAGAATTATTCTTTTTTAATTCATAAGAATTATTTTTATACATAAAAATATTATTATAGATCTAAATAATCATTATTTTATCTTAGTTTTGTCAAATATTTTCAAAAATATAATTTTTGTATAACAGTTTAGTTTGATGTATGTATTTTATATGTGTTATAAAAGAATTTGAAAATTTTAAATATATATAGAAAGAACGATAAGAATCAATCTATCCATGACAAGTTTCAGATAAATTGAAAACCATAAAAGTAAATTATAATGAACATTATTTAAATATTTAAAAAATTACAATATTTTTCAAAAAATATTTTTTAGATTATATAAATATGCAAGTGTATATGAATGACTACATAAGATGATGTGACACAAATTAAAAAAAATAATTTGAAATAATTGAAACTTTTACTTTCTAATTTAACATTTTATTGTTTTGTTCAATAGTATTATGTACAATATCTGTAGGATATTTATTTTATTTCTTTAACATATGTTTGTCTTATGTTTTGAGATTTGTTAATTTTTTGATAATTTTTATTTTATTATGATTTGATATTTTTATTATATTATATGTATTTTATATAAAATTTAATTTGGTAAAATATAATGCTACTTTATATATCTATGATTCTATATATATATTTAAATAAATAAAATTAATTTGTACATTGCATGGATTACCGTTCACATGTTAGTGTAATATTATTTATGCATGCCTTATTATTTTGTTCTTTAACACAATTTTTTAAAAGTCTGCAATGTTGTTTTTTGTAATTATAAGATTAAAATCTACAATCATTCTAATCTTGTTTGTGGATTAAAAAAATTCATTGACAGTGTATTGGAAAATAAAATTTAAAAGATAGTGTCAGTGTTTCTTAATAATATTTATAAGGTTTAATTTTAATCTTTTGAGAGGTTGTTGTCATTATTTGAAACAAAACAAAGTTTTGATGTAATTACGGGGTGTTCTTGTACTGCATTGAATATGACATTAATCCCTAATTTAAATAGGGATCTTTCGTTATAGATCACGCTCACCGTTGAACCAACCCTTCCAATTGTTGACTCACAAATCAAAATCATAGAATTTAATTTACATCAGAGTCCAGTTGTGAACTAAACCATCTCTACACGGGAAGAGTTAATGACATTACTAATTAATGAAGTTTTAGATAGCAATTCATTTTTTATACAAAAATAAATTTAAATCCTTTTCGTGAAAAAAAATACCCCTCGATAACAAGTGTTCGTAAATACATATTAAAGATAAATCAATTACTATTTTAGAAAATTATTTTTTATTTAATGTATTTATTTATTTTTTTCGTCTTTTTTATATATGCGTGTGTACGTGTGTGTATATATATATTCACCCGTTAATAGAAAATTGTAGTTACCAAAGGAGTAAACTAGGTATATATTGTTTTGTTTGAATAGAGGCCATACTTTGAATTCTGCTTCGAAATTGCCATCAATTGTCTGCCTAATTAATGGGTTTCAGCTGCCTAAACGTTGGGCGCAGGGTACAGTCTTTCACCAAAAAAGGGTAAAGTCATGAAGACATGTGCATCAGTGGCCGAATCATGATTCTCGCATCAACTGCGTATGGTCATTGCCAATTGGCATTAGGTTTTGAAGGTATGGTTCCCGGAAAAGATGGCACCTAAAATGTTGGTGAAGACTTTAACCTATAATAGCCTTTCGTCATAGACTCCTTTTATGCTTATTAATGTATCCCATCATCAGAATATCCATCACCCAATCTGCTTTGCTGCCGTTCAATCAATGTTCACGCCATCACCGAAAGTCAATGAAATAACTAAATCTTTTATCTTTGATGAATTTGGATTTCTTCTTCATGACTTGCCAAAAGCTGAAATTCATTTCTATTGTTACCTCATAGGAACTTGTATGTATAATAATATGATACTTGAGAAAATACATTAATTTTTTTACGGATCTTAGAGAAGCCGTGCCATAGAAAAAAAAGCATATTTTCTATTGATTACGAGGCTCCCATTCTCGATTGGAGGACGCATTTTTTAATTTTTTTTCTAGCTCTCAAAGAATTGAATAATGAAAATAGATGATGAATGTTTGATCGAATTAATCAAGTCATGCAAGAACAAATTTCAAGTTTATGATTTGTTAGGATAGCTCAACTGAATACATCATTTCATTTTCATGACACACATTGTTAATGAAAAATGATTTGCCTTGCGTGCGTGACATTGCCGAAAAGAAGACTCTGAGAAAGCCAGAATAGAAAAGCACTCATCTTGGTGTAGGAATCTCTTTCATGACATTATCCTTACTATCCGTCGGTTTGAGTTGACTTTGTGTCGATTTGGTCCGTCGATTTATTCTCATCTATATTTTAGACTTATATGATTATGACAAGAAAAACAATAATAGTTATAGCAGCCCAGAGCTATGGACAGAGTCAGACTAATACATAGTGGGCCTAGTTAGCTCCACGCTTCTCAATGTAGCCTTGACCAAGGGTTTATCTAAGGCTCAGCCTTTCTATTCTATTAGTTTTTTTTTTTTTTTGCCGAAAAGATTGCTATCGTTGGGCTTAGGCTTTGATCTGACGAGCCTGATCAGGTTGAAGACAGATTGACATGCATTCCAACTGTTGAACTAGATACATTTACAACTCATGTGGCCGTGGGTCTTTGTCTTTTTTTTTTATTGTGTATTAAATAGTAAAATTCTCGAAACATTGATGATTTTAAAATTTAAATCATATTCAAATATTAGGGAAGAAGTTTACTTTTACTTCTTCCAATCATTTGTTAGTGGTTGTGGGTCTTTGTTAGCCAAAACGATTGAAGTAATGAAAAATCACTTTGGATTAGCAACCATGTTTGGTCGGCTAGTTAAAGAAAATTCACTTTGGACTGTGATTGATTAATTAAGAAGTGCAATCTCCTTGGAACTTGAAGGAAAATTAAACATTTTGGGGACCATAAAATATTATTGCTTTAATATTAGGACCACAGTTTTCTCTAAGACAGAGAAATGAGTGCTCAATCAATCTGGCAATAAAGAAGCAACTCAAGAATTCAATCTCACTTATGACAGATCTATTTATATTTTGCCTTAAGGCTTCTTTGGATAGACTCGGTACGAAAATGTGCACAGGCTTGTAGCAAATACAATTACAATTAGATAGGATGGTGAAGCAGAATTTGAAGATGATTTTTACGCTGGACCACACATTTTGGTACTCTGCTCATTTTTTATCCGCTCAATGTTTCACACAGAATTCAAGACTATTCGGCGGAGGTATCTATGGATTGGATCTACTCAAGTTTGGGTTGGACTTAAGTTATTTATTAACGAATTATATATGAGTTTGAGTTTAGCGTTGTTTGATTCGATTATTTAGATTTGAATTTTAGTCCAAATTTATTTTAAATTTTTATTGTACAAGTTCAAACTCCGTATTTTATTTTTTCATTTTAATTTTTAATTTTATTCTTTTATTTAATTTAAAATTTGATTTGATTTATTAAACTTTACATGTCAAATTCCTTAATATATAAATGTTTATTAATCAACAATGTATTTAATGTAATGTTCCGGTAAACACTTGTATTTTTATTTCTTTTGCACTTAGCAATCAAACTATAAGGAAGATCCTGTAGTAAATCCGTTTTTTCTCTCAATAGGGTAATGAACATGTGACACCACTAGGGATTCATTTGCTGTTCTGTTTACACATTTGCATATATATAAAATAAAAGAGGAGGGATCCAGTTCTATCAATATAAAACAAATTTATTTTACATCATTCCATATCTTTTTATACTATCTATATTTTTTTAATCAAACTGTTGAATATTATACTCTATACAAGTAAATTATGCATAAAAAATTTCAAGTTAATCGAAAATGTTTAATTATTAGTTTGATAATAATAAAATTTCAACTGTTAATATATATATATATATATATAGAGAGAGAGAGAGAGAGAGAGAGAGAGAGAGAGATGCTATTCTCGATCGAAATGATAAAGATATCAGATTGACTCAAATTTTACGTGCATGATGGATGCAAGTAGGTTGTTAAATCAAATAGTTGGTTTGTAAAATATTAATATTACATGAAATTATAAAAATGATGTACAACAAAATATCTTACATTTATATAACTTGATTCCTTTGTTGGATTTATCTCATTTTGTGGACTAATAAAGTCAATTTTGATTCAAACCTAATTTCGATTAATGTCAATTAGTAAACACTTCAGTAATTCCGATATAAATATACTTGATTTAAGTAGTATTATTCCGATTTAGTGTGATATTATATTATATATTATACATGTGTTAAACTTATAATAGGATAGGTTTTTACATGAATCATACAGAGGAAGGTCCTTATGCTAAATCTATATATATGAAACTGGCGCATTGAGTTTCATAATTTTGGAAGGGATGAGAGTAGTAGTCCCTCTACTTGTTGCTCTCCTTCTCACTCTCTCATTTTTCTCCAATGTAGGCTTGAGGGTAGTCAACGGGTTTCATAATATTCAAAACGTGCTTTAACAATGTGGTAATTTACTATAGTGTGATGGAGTTCTCATCCGCTTTCAAGTCAGTTTTACTGCATTTAATTTCTTATTAGTGACTCGATGAGGTTTTAGTCAATTCCAACATCCTTCTCCCTGTACATGTTAAATTAGTTTAGGGTTATTGTCGTAACGACTTAGGTCCTAGAACCTAATTGCTAGACATAGTTCAATGGAGTCACCACCAATCAAACCTAGGTGTGATTGGACACCTATTTAAAACTAAAGATAAGGATGGACCTGCATGTCAAAGTTTGGGCTTAGAAGTACGATTATGTGTGAGGAAGGTATTAGCACTCTCACAATGCTCGTCATAAGATAGTACCATCTAATTGTTAATTATCCGAAAATAGCCTTAATTAAATAATTTTCTGTTTCCAAATTTATTCCAAAATTCATTTATTAGTATTATTATTATTTTACTTTTAAATATTGAAAACTCATTTAGGTGTCTTTCAACACTTTGACGAGGCACCTAATGAATTTCCTCACCTCAAGAGTAGTCAAAGAAACACACTCGTTTCCTTAAAGAGGCTCCGTCATCGGATTAATTAAATTTTTATGAAAAATTTAATTAAAATTTATCCTTTAATTTTAATTTATTAATTTTGCATTATTTGCCATTTGATTATTATTTAATTTAAGTATTGAAAATTTCTTTAATGTTTCTTCAACACTTTGATCGAATACATTAGGAAATCTTCTTACCTTAAGGGGGTGTTTGGTTGGGGGGGAATTTAGGATTCCCCTAGTAATTTTTTTTACCAACAGTAGATTACCATGTTTGGTTCGCGGAATAGGATTCCGGCCAGTAATTTTTTTTTTACTAATAGTGCATAACAGTGCAAAAATGGGGGGAAAATGATTCCCCCATCATCTTGAAGTATTTTTTTTCCGGGGGGGAATCCAATTTTTTTGCCAATTTTACTCTTCAATAATTATATTTTGGTTCCATTTTACCCCTAAACCTATCTAATATTACAACCATGTTTTTTTCTTATTTTGATGAAGAGAAAATGAATTTAAAATCAAATGGACCAATAATAAGATGGACCCTCTGATTTTTGATTAATCAAAATCAATTTAATATAGTAATAGTTTGTTAAATCAAAATAATTTACATAACAAAAACCTTATAAAAAAAGGGACAAAATAAATAAATAAATAAATAAATGAGTATCTTAAATAAATAAATAAATAAATAAGTAATTAATTTAAATATAAATAAATAAATGAGTATCTAAATCTTTTTCTTTTAATTCAAGTTATCAAACCCAACGTTAATTCAAATATGAAGAAGGAAAGATTTAAGAAAGCAATCCATTAAAAAGGAAGGTACTTTACAACAACTGAGAAAGAGATTAATTGTTGCTCATAGTGGGATGCTGCTTTCAGAATACCTGAAGCTGAAGATTGGATGAATGTGCATTACTTGACCTCCATTAAATTAACAAGTGAAATTAAAAAAATTAACAAGTATCTTTATATTTTTTAAATTAACAGGTATTATCATGAAATAATTTACTTATTCAATATCCTATAAACAAATGAACTAATTAATTAACTTGTGTTAAAGAAATTAATTAATATTCCCCAAATGAATAAACTTAATAAATAAATAAATATGTTAAAATAACTTCTATCAATGTGTTATTCATTTTAAATCAACTATTTATTTACTTTAATACAAAAGGGTAGTATAGTAAAATTTACCATTTAGTAATTTTAAATTCCTTGAATCAAACACATAAATCTTATATTCCTACAAATACAACCAAACACAGGAATCTAATATTCCCAGGAATCCGTCAAGTAAAATAATTTTTCGTTAAATGATTCCCAAAGGTAATCCTAAATTCCGTGAACCAAACGGCCCCTAAGAGTATTCATGGGACACACTCGTCAACTTGAAGAGGCTCTATCGTCAGATTAATTTAATATTTTTATACTTTAATATTTTATTTTATTTTATTTAGATTTTTAGAAACTCATAATTTTGAAATTACCTCTTTCTAAGTTTCTCAACACTCAAAAGAATAATTTCTCACTTGCAAATTTCCTAAATTTCACCTACTTGCAAAAATTAGGAATTTCATCATCGGTTGGATTTTTTTTTAAATCCTAATATTTTATAAGGATCTATTCTAAACTTATTATTATTATTATTATTAGATAAAAACTTTTAAAATTTTCTTCACATCCCCCAACGTTTTAATTAAATATGAGAAATGTTTGTTATTTCAACTAAGGTATTTGCACACTTGCAATACCAAAAGATTTTTCTCATTAATTAAATTTCTATCTAATTCTATTTACATTGTTATTTATATTGACTAAATTATCTCTTTTATTTTTATTTATAATATCTCTTTGTTTAAAAAAATTCATAAATTAATATTAGTATATTTTTATTTTCCTATTTTGTTGTTTCAATATTATCTTTATTTATTTTATGATATACTTTAAAAATTCTTGACTACAATTCTCTATACTCCCCAACGCTTTGATTGAATATAAAAAAATATTTTTTATCTAGAAATTTCTAAGATATTTACGCACCCGTAATTTCTTAGGATTTCGTCACTGATTAAAATTCAATTTACTAAGATTACTCAGATTGCCATTATCTCATTATCAATTCTAGAGTTTTCCTTTCAATTATTATTAACTTCATTTGTTTAGCTTCCTACAGATTTTAGCAATTCACTTTCTAGTTTTTTTTTTTAATTTTTTCTTAGAGACTTTAATTTTGGATTTGAGAAAAAACACTATATGAAATCTATACTACAGTCTAAGAGGAATTTTATTTTTCATTTACCTTTATTGCTTTAGATCCATTAATTTTAACAACACTCAATTAGCCCAAATGTAAGAAAACTATAATAGGTAACCAAATATATTACAAATAAACAAAGTAATTAACTTAATAAAAGGCTACGTCACAAGCACATTAATTTGATAAAAAAGATTGTAATTAAGCAAAGGAACAAGCAAGTCACAAAAACTTACAGTAAAACGTGTCCACTAGGATTTTTTCCGAGTGAGCACCTCTCTTTCTTTTGTTACTTATTTCTTTTGCCTTCTTTTGCTGACTACGTGTTGGCCTCTCAAAACAGAGGCCAACTTACCCACCGCAACAGCCACGTAGTAAGACCGGTGGCAGCAGTAGACAAGTGATGCAGATATGAACTGGCAGCAAGGGACAGCAGCTTAAATACAGGAAACGGCAGGCTGGCAATACAATCGTGCAGGGCGCAGCGGCAACAAGATAGCAAGCAAGGGTCCTGCGATGGTACTTTGATGCAGGATTGGCCTGATGCAATGCAGGTTCAGTTTTAGTGATGGTGCTGGTGCAGTTGCAGCAACCAAAACGATGCTGGCCGAAGAGAGTGGCAGCACCGTGCCAGCTTTGACAGCAATGCAGTGCAGGAAAAGGCGATGTGGACTAGTGCGGTGGTGGCAAAGTAGGACAGGGGACGATGAAGATGATGAAACCGGGATCGCTCAGGCAGTGCTATCTCCCTCTTCTCCTCCCCCCTTCTTTTTCTTTTCACTCCGTGTCTTTAACTCTCTGTGTGTATGAATTTATAGTATTTGTTGGGCATCCAGATTAGGAGAATAATTAATTAATTTGCATGATTTCATCATCCTGATTTTGCCCTGATTTTTGGTTTATTGTTTCTTTCCTTTCGTCACAAATTTGATTTTTGTTAGCCTTAATAATTCCTTTCGTACTCGTTTCCAATTTTTGCCCGCATAGGATCTCTTTTCAATTTTGATTAATTCTCGGGTTAATACCGTAATTTCAAGATTTAATACCGTAATTTCAAGATTTAAATCGGGATTTTGAGATATCGTTAAATTCAGTTCGGATTAATTTAGATTTGGAATTGAAAATACCGATTCTTTTATCTCTTTTATTATTTTTTTGTATTTTGTATTTTGTTATTATTTTTATTGCTTATTTTATTTTATTTATCATCAATAAAGTAAAACTAGAAATACATATAGAAATAAAGATAAAAATAAAACAAAACATAATAATAAGATTTATGGACCTTTAACCTTTTGGATTTGAGCTCAAATTCAAAAAAATAAATTAAATGGGCTCAAAGCTCAAATTTAAAACCATAATAAATTATATTCGGACAAAAATGATGTCTATAGTTATGATAGAAGAAATAAAAGAAAAGAAGCCAATAATAATTTAATTCATCATTTAAAAAGCAATATTCGGAAGACACGATGAGATGAGGGAATTTATCTTGTATTAAACAGTGTAAATACCACCAAAAAAGGTCCTAGTACTCTGTAGTTTGTACTTAATCTAAGACACAATGTTTTCACCAAAAAAAGATTAAGAGACAATGATCAATGGGGAAGGAAACAAGTCAGTCCGAGAAAACAAATTGCATTTTTTATTCTTCTCCAACAGGAAAGCCGAACAGAGTAAAGCTCTAGAAAGAAGATAATGCTACCCTGGAATTCAGGGAGAAAAAAAAGGAAGAGTAGAAAAACCATGCATTGAATCAAAAAGATGCGTTTGTTGCCCTGATTCCTTATATATATCCTGGAATAATTTGAAGTTTGTCAAACACTTGTATCTTTGAATAATTAAGGAATTTCTGCAGAACAGAATATGAGGATGTTTGATTCAAACCATACGCATGCAATCTCAAAGAGATAAACGCAAATGCTTAGCTTTAAATTGTTGTACTGACAACGGCTGTGTGATTTATTGATAGAGTGTTGATTTTAGTTTTTTCAATGATAAAATCAATTAAAAAAAATCTTTTACCCAAATAATAAGACAAGAAAAGTTATATTCACATCTTATTGGATTCTAGGCATAAATGAAAATTTTTATTATAAAAATACCCTTATACAAAACACTTATTTTATTCTAAAAATTCTGTTTTGAAACTTCTGACAGTGAATTCAGTGAGCAACAAGGGGCTCTTGACAATTCGCTGTTAGGAGCTTTTATTGCTAGGACCCTTTAATTTTTTTTTAGATTTTTTTATTTAGTTATTTGATTATTTAATAAAGATTGGCTAAACATTATTTAATAAAACTAATTTTTTTTTAAGAAAAATGCTACCAGACAGCATCTTGCTTCATCCAGCGGCCAAACAACATTTGCATGCTGCCTAGTAGTGACGCTGTCCAGACAGCATTCACGTGCTACTAGTAAGCATTTTCGCTGAGCTGCAGTTCACGGGAAAAAATTTCAAAAAATAAAAGAAAATTTTTTGAATTAAGGATAAATTTGAAAAATATTAAATTTTTTTAAGGTGTGAGGAGTAATTTTAAAAGAAAGATTTTAAGGTTTAGAATTTTCAAATAATTAGGGTGTATTTAATAATCTATAGGTGTAAATAGAAGCTCTTATAAAAAAATGGTTTCTTCCCTGTTTGCAGTTCTTGCCAACAAAATGGTTTTGTGATGCGCACGGACAAGAGAAAACGCAGCTTGGAATTTGAAGGAACTGAAACGCAACAGGACAGACGCAAAGTTGATGAATGACAAATTCTGAAAACCTAGACCTGAAGCCTAAAGAGACTCGAACCCAAAGGTATTGGACCTTGACCCTACGAATAAGAATTCGAGAACCTAAGGTATAGCAATGGTGGATGGTGACGAAGGAGGCGCCACAAGGAAGAAGACCTTGATAAGCCTAGTAGAGAGGGAACCCAAGAGAAAGGCACACTCAATTTTCTGAAAATTCAATTAACTTATCTCTTCATCAATAGCGTTTACAAGGTATTTATAATAATACCTAGCACTTAAGCCCATAAACAAGTGGGCTAGAATTAACACCAACAGAAAATAAGACTAAACCCAAATTCATGCCTAAACCTAGTTACATAAAATAAATAGTCCAAGAGACAACAAGACTCAAACGTGGGCTATCCAAACACTTAGCCCATCTTATTATTAAGCTAAAATAAGATAGTAAACCATGCTCATGTCGTTTGGGCTTCCAAGCAAGTATAGATGTCTTGGGACTCTTCATGGAAGCTTCCTTGACACTTCTGTCGTAACGGCTTCGCGCTCGACGATTCTCGAAAAAGGCGTTTAAAAACAAAAATGGGAGTCGCCACCAATCTTTTTTAACTAGGTGTGATTGGCCACCTAAAAATGTTTATCTTTTTAACAAAATCTCAAAATTAATTAAGTTTTATTAAAAAAAGACAAATTTTTGGTCTGCGAAAACAAAAATCGGGTTCGGGGGTACGGTTACGCGTGGGGAAGGATTAGCACCCCCACGACGCCCGTTAAAAAACGGTACCATAATAATCATGTGTTATCCTTTGGTTTTAATAAAATGGTCTTATCTTAATATTTAAAAATAATTCCTTTTTATTTCAATCTTTTTATTCAAAATCATTTTTTATTTGTGACTTTATTTTGATTTACTTTATTTTTCGAAAGTAAATGTGAACTTTTTTGTATTGAATAATTAAATCAAATACTCCAATACTTTTGGCAGCATTTGAAATAATCTTCCCCACCTAGAGATTTCTTAAGAATCACTACTTGTGACTTCTACAGAATCTCATCCTCGGAAAATTCACACTTGCTTCGAAAATTATTATGAATGCACATGATGCAAACAAATAAAAATGATGCAAATGAATTTTTTTGGTTTTTTTTTTTATATAAATATTTCTTTATTTATCTTGAATAAAAATTCTTGTTATTGAAAAATTACACTAAGTATCCCAATACTCTGGTAACACTTAGTGAACTTCTCTCACCTAGGGATCAGTCAAGAAATCACTACTTGTGAGTTTCATGACATCCCATCATCGGAAGAATTTCATTTATTTTAAAATTTAATTTTTATTATTAATTTCTTTGTTATTTTATTAAAAACTCATTTCGTTTTATTTTTAAGAAAAATTAAAATTATTGAAAAATCATACTAAATATCCCAATACTCTGGTAACATCTAGCACGACTCCTCTCACCTAGGGATCAGCTAGGAATCACTACTTGTGACTTCCGTAGCATCCCATCATCGGAATTTTATTTAATTAAATTTAAAATTTATTATTAATTTTCTTTTTCTATTTTCTTTTAAAAACTCATTTATTTTTATTTTTAATAAAAAACTAAATTATTGAAAAATCATACTAAATATTCCAATACTTTTGGCAATATTTAGTACGACTCTTCTCACCTAGGGATCAGCTAGGAATCACTACTTGTGACTTCCGTAGCATCCCATCATCGGGCGAATTTCATTAAACTTAAAATTTATTATTAATTTTCTATTTAAAAACTTGTTTTTATTTTTAACAAAAAAATTAAATTATTGAAAAATCATACTAAATATTCCAATACTTTTGGCAACAATTAGTATGACTCTTCTCACCTAGGGATCAGCTAGGAATCACTACTTGTGACTTCCGTAGCATCCCATCATCGGACTTTATTTAATTTAATTTAAATTTTCTTATTTTTAAATATGATTCCTAATTAATAATAATTAATGAAGATGCAAATAAAAATTTTTCAAAAGTTTATATTTTATAACATGCATTAATAATAATAATAATAATAATAATGATAATAATAATAATAATAAAAGCACAAAATAATAACATAATAATAACAATAATAAAAACACAATAATAATAATAATAATAATAATAATAATAATAATAATAATAATAATAATAATAATAATAATAATAATAATAATAATAATAATAATAATAATAATAATAATAATAATAAACAAAAAGTTGAAAGAAAGAAAGAAATTATACCCAAAATAGCCCAAATAGGGGGCCCAAAAACGAGCCCAAGCAGCAGGGGCCCGGATCTGTCCACGGAGCGGGTCGCGGGTCAGAAAACGGGTCGGGCTGGAGCGCGGGTCGCGTGAGGGTTGGAGCCGGGTCGGACGCGCGGATCCGGGTCGGGCGATGGGGCGACGCGCGGATCTTCCCTCTCAGCTGGCCTGGCAGGCGCGCGGGTCCCGGGTCGGATCCCGGGTCCGACCCGGCTCCAACCCTCACGCGACCCGCGCTCCAGCCCGACCCGTTTTCTGACCCGCGACCCGCTCCGTGGACAGATCCGGGCCCCTGCTGCTTGGGCTCGTTTTTGGGCCCCCTATTTGGGCTATTTTGGGTATAATTTCTTTCTTTCTTTCAACTTTTTGTTTATTATTATTATTATTATTATTATTATTATTATTATTATTATTATTATTATTATTATTATTATTATTATTATTATTATTATTATTGTGTTTTTATTATTGTTATTATTATGTTATTATTTTGTGCTTTTATTATTATTATTATCATTATTATTATTATTATTATTAATGCATGTTATAAAATATAAACTTTTGAAAAATTTTTATTTGCATCTTCATTAATTATTATTAATTAGGAATCATATTTAAAAATAAGAAAATTTAAATTAAAATAATAAAGTCCGATGATGGGATGCTACGGAAGTCACAAGTAGTGATTAGCTGCTATCTTCATATAATAATTATTATTTATTATTTTTTCAATAATTTAATTTTTTTGTTAAAAATAAAAACAAGTTTTTAAATAGAAAATTAATAATAAATTTTAAGTTTAATGAAATTCGCCCGATGATGGGATGCTACGGAAGTCACAAGTAGTGATTCCTAGCTGATCCCTAGGTGAGAAGAGTCGTACTAAATATTGCCAAAAGTATTGGAATATTTAGTATGATTTTTCAATAATTTAGTTTTTTATTAAAAATAAAAATAAATGAGTTTTTAAAAGAAAATAGAAAAAGAAAATTAATAATAAATTTTAAATTTAATTAAATAAAATTCCGATGATGGGATGCTACGGAAGTCACAAGTAGTGATTCCTAGCTGATCCCTAGGTGAGAGGAGTCGTGCTAGATGTTACCAGAGTATTGGGATATTTAGTATGATTTTTCAATAATTTTAATTTTTCTTAAAAATAAAACGAAATGAGTTTTTAATAAAATAACAAAGAAATTAATAATAAAAATTAAATTTTAAAATAAATGAAATTCTTCCGATGATGGGATGTCATGAAACTCACAAGTAGTGATTTCTTGACTGATCCCTAGGTGAGAGAAGTTCACTAAGTGTTACCAGAGTATTGGGATACTTAGTGTAATTTTTCAATAACAAGAATTTTTATTCAAGATAAAAAAAGAAATATTTATATAAAAAAAAAAACCAAAAAAATTCATTTGCATCATTTTTATTTGTTTGCATCATGTGCATTCATAATAATTTTCGAAGCAAGTGTGAATTTTCCGAGGATGAGATTCTGTAGAAGTCACAAGTAGTGATTCTTAAGAAATCTCTAGGTGGGGAAGATTATTTCAAATGCTGCCAAAAGTATTGGAGTATTTGATTTAATTATTCAATACAAAAAAGTTCACATTTACTTTCGAAAAATAAAGTAAATCAAAATAAAGTCACAAATAAAAAATGATTTTGAATAAAAAGATTGAAATAAAAAGGAATTATTTTTAAATATTAAGATAAGACCATTTTATTAAAACCAAAGGATAACACATGATTATTATGGTACCGTTTTTTAACGGGCGTCGTGGGGGTGCTAATCCTTCCCCACGCGTAACCGTACCCCCGAACCCGATTTTTGTTTTCGCAGACCAAAAATTTGTCTTTTTTTAATAAAACTTAATTAATTTTGAGATTTTGTTAAAAAGATAAACATTTTTAGGTGGCCAATCACACCTAGTTAAAAAAGATTGGTGGCGACTCCCATTTTTGTTTTTAAACGCCTTTTTCGAGAATCGTCGAGCGCGAAGCCGTTACGACAGCTTGGCGACTCCACTGGGGACACTTTTTGAGGGTCAAGCCATTTATTAATCATGTGTTATCCAAAGTTTTAATTTAATAGTTTTGATTGATATTTAAACTTAATTCACTTGGATTTTGAAAATGATTTTTGTTTGCATTTGCATTTTTTATGTTATTTATTTTATGTTTTATATTTGTATATACTTGTTGTTAATAAATTGTTAAGGCATTTATGATAGAGATAATAATTTAATTTGAGTCTGACATGTTCCCTCATGCACACACTTGCACTTGCATTTGCATAACATGAGCTCTATACCCGGGTTCCGTCCTTCTTAGGAGGGAGTAGAGTACCTTTGCTCTCGTGAGGTAATCACCTCCGCAATGGCAAGCGAAATACTCCCACTCAAATTAAATCTTACTAGTCCAGTGCGGATGACAGTAAGGTATAATTTGGGAACCTTTTGACCTTTTAGAGACCCAAATCAGCATGTAAAAGGCCCTAAGAAGCCGATCCTAGCTAGAGCCATGTTCGATTTTTGTAGAAATTATCCCGAAATTAGGACACAAGAGGGAACATTTTACTACTTTTTTTCGTATCATAACTCTGATAATTTTCAAATTCATGTTTTTTTTTTAAAAATAATAATAAAATAAAAATCAAGAGATTTTTTTTCTTCTTTTTGTCAGTTTCAAAATAAAATTTTACAAGTTTACAATAAAAAAAAAGAAAAAAGAAAACAAAGTTTTTTTCTTTTTAACATGGAAATATTCTTTGTTCTCTGGTGCTATTTGAAAGAAGGTAATAATAATGTGTGTATATATATTTTTGAAATTTATGCATAGATAAAAAATAAAAAAAAGGGGAAAAGAAATTTTTGGATAAAAATAAAAGGTAAATTCATTGTCACATTCCTTTAAAAATAGATTAAATAAAAAGGGAAATTAAAGAAAATAAATTGTGGTGTGAAAATAAGAATAAAAAAAAATTTATTCTTTAAAAAAAAAAGGGAGGAGAAATAATCAAATTCTAAAATAAAAAAGGAAAGAAAAGAAGAATTCATTGGATTTAAATGAGAAACAATTTTGATTCTTTTATTCTTAAATTTTAACATAACATATCTCATTACATTAATGCATTCACATAACATAATAAGGAGAGTATTTGTCTTTTTGGAATAAAAGAAGTTAAAGATATGGGAGATCAATTAGAAAGTAGACTATTTTGGAGAATAATCGAGGGGAGTTTGGACAGGATATACAGGAGATGAAAGAGAAGCTAGTTAAGATTATGAAGTTGCTTGAAAGTTTTGGAGGGACTAAAATGGTTCATTTTCAAGGATCGCTATCGTTTCCAGAACAACTACATGTTGAATCATTAACAAGTGGAGACCAATTGACTTGCCATATAAGGAGAAAGGACTGATTGATGCAAAGTCCTCGATATAAGGGAGGTGGCTACAAAACTTTTTATAGGTTTGCATTCACTTCATTCATATGTGCATAACATGATTTTGACAGAAAATAATAAGGCTAACAATAACTGTTTCCTTAAAGAAAAAAGAAAAAAGAAAAAAATATATTAAAAAAAAAGGAGAGAGAAAGAAAAATAGTGGATCAAAACAAAGGAATGGACAAATGGCAATTCTCAGTTTATAATTTCCCTTTTTGCTTTTAGTATACAGCTTGTGATACTCTGAAATAACAACAAGGTTGAATTTTCTTTTTATTTCACAATTTCCATACAATAAAAGCTTCATACTAGCATGGCAAGCATGACATCTAATTTTAGGGTGTGACGGGTTCGGTGTAGATACAGCTCGATCATCGAAAAACTTCGGAGATAGTTTTGGACCATGGAAGAGACAGAAACGAGTCGAATGGAAAGGATGGAAAAAGCTCAACAAGAGATGAGAGAGCAATTGTCACAGATGGCAGGTTTGTGGGAGAAGCTGAACAATGGAAAAATGGGACAATTAACTACTCAAGAGGGGCATCAGTTACGAAACGCTGAAGATTCTTTTTGTCCACTCAACATTGGCTCACGAGAAACCCAATCATCTCAAGAGCCACAAGCAATTCCCACCATGAATCCCCTCGAACCAATTCATGTTGCCAATCTGGATAGTCACAAAGAGCAAGGGATGCCACAAGTGGAAGGAGGCTCAAGTTCCCAACAAAAGATAGAGCTTATAGAAGAAAGACTTCGAATTGTTGAAGGAATGGATTTTCACGGATCTTTAGATGCTGTCGGATTATGCTTAGTGCCTGGTGTGGTCATTCCGTTAAAGTTTAAAGCTCCAGAATTTGAGAAATATGATGGAACCACCTGTCCAAAGGCCCATATCACTATGTACTGTAGAAAAATGGCAGCGCATGTGCATGATGACAAGCTGTTGATCCATGTTTTCCAAAACAGCCTTAAAGGATCTGCTGCTAGGTGGTATACACAATTGGGCAGGGGCGATGTTCACTCATGGGAAGATTTGGCAAGGGCTTTTGTCGCCCAATACAAGCATATTGTGGATATAGCCCCAGATCGTTTATCTTTGCAAGCCATGGAGAAGAAAGCTACTGAAGGCTTTAGAGAATATGCCCAGAGATGGAAGAATGTTGCCACTCAGGTCCAGCCTCCCCTCACGAAAAAAGAGACTGCAAATTTGTTTCTTAGTACACTCCAGGCACCATATTATGATAGAATGATTGGGAATGTTACTAAGAATTTTGCTGACATGGTAGCCTCCGGAGAGATGATCGAGAATGCAATTAAGAGGGGCAAGATCAAGATAGGTGATATGGCTGATAACAGATTTGAAAGGATGGAAGAAGAAGCACAAGCTGTGACATTTGAGGGGCAATTTCTCAAAAATCCCACTCCATCTCATCACTGTTTGCCTCACCCATCATACGGTCTAACCTTGAATAATGCCTCCTATTATTCTTATCCTTTTTCACCAATCTCACAACCAGGATGCCAAGCAAATCCTTACCCTCCAACGATTGCTCATGCGCCCATCTTTATACCCAGGCCAGTAGCTCAACCTCCTCAACAACCCATGGACAATAAAAAGAGACCAAGAAGCAACCAAGGAAAAATCCCGATTCCAATCTCCGACCTTTTACCTTTCCTAATGAAAAACCAATATCTGACCCCTGTTTCTTTGAGAACAGCGCCAAACCCATTGTCCAAGAGCTATGATCCGAGTAGTAGATGTGACTATCACTTGGGGGCAGTCGGACATTCAACAGAAAAATGCAGGCAATTGAAGGAAAGGGTTGAAGAGCTCATCAATGGTGGAATCTTAACTCGAGAACTTATGGAACAGTGGAAGTCCACTTTGGTGTAAAATCATGGCATTTTGGCAGATCAATCTGGAGAAAAAAAAAGAGATTGAGAGATTTTGAAGTCTGTATTTTGTTGGAAAATGCTTGTTGTTTCCATTGGCCTAGGTGACAATTGTATGAGCACAACTTTTTGCATAATTTATTTTCCAGTGGCATATGTCAGGAATGTCTCTTTTCTTCACATTAACGATAAAAATGATTCCAAGAAAATTGGCGATTACTGTCAAAGATGAATGTCGTAAATCATTCCCGGATCATATCGCAGCGAAACCTAAGTCAGTTAAGAGCTAAAAAGCTAAATTGGGGCATAAGATTTTGAAAATTCTATTTTTGTTTTCACTTTGATCATGACAGAGTTTCATTGTAAATAATTTTTAAAGAAATAATTGATTTGCAAAACTTTTTGAGAATTTTTTGGAAATCAATGACAATCTCAAAGATTCTGGACAATGGCAGTCAAATATGTGGCAAGATCATTTTGAAATACCTTTCCACCTAAATTCTTGTACAAATCCCAAACTCTTCGATCTTGTACTCCCAAGATGCCTTTCGCCCATGATTTGGAGCAAGATAGCAAAAAAGAAAAAAGAACCAAAGTCGAGGATTTTTCCATCATTATCCATCTATACAATACCTTGGGTTACGCATCACCTTTTTCCTTAAATGACGATGTGGTGTGCGAGGTCAAGTTCTGTCATATTAAAGTGTTGTATTACAAAAATAAAAAAAAACAAAAAAATAAAAGGAAGAAAAAAAAGAAAAAAGAAAAAAGAAAAAATGAAATTGATTGTGACATCATGCAAACATGATATTCATAGGATTTCAAATGCTAAAGGAAAAACTTATCCTAAGAATTGCTTTTCAATAGAAGTATCTTAATTTGAGATGACGAATGGCCGTCTTTCATATTCCATTCTCAAATATAAACGTTATCCTGTTGTTACCCTTTTTGAGCCTGATAGTTTCTTTCAAAATAAACCTCCTCCAAGGATCACCCTCCACACTGGGGGGCATAGGCAGAAAGTATCTCTTCAAAGAAGATGAATGATTCAACTTTTGTTTTTGATCAAATAAGATTTACTATGCGGGATAATTTGAGGGCAAATTAGATTTGAAAATTTAGACATGAATCAATGAAAAAAGAAAAATGAAAAAATGATGAAAAAAGAAAAAGAAAGAAGGAAGGATACATGTGAAAGTACATAAAGAAAGATGCTTCAAAGGATGAATATGGTTTTAAAAAAAAAAAAAAGAAGAAAAAAAAAGAAAGAAAAAGGAAGAAGAAGAAGGAGAAGAGATACATGGAAAATTGGAAAAAGAAATGTGCTTCGAAGAGTGAAAATGATGGACAACCATAGGAGAAGAAATGATCCTTGGATTGATCACCTTCAAACACATTTTGGGCCTATTTATCCATTCTTTCAAAACCCTGAACCATGGCCTACATTACGTACTTAAAAGTCCATTTTGATCAAGTAGGGATGCTTGTATCGAAGAGCTCTTCTTTGGAAGATTCTCACCTTTCTTTGGTTTGAATAAAATTTGAGTTCTTGAATACATGGTGGAGCAATCAATCAAAAAAAGAGAAAAGAAAAGAAAACAAAAGAAAGAATGAAGCTCTAGGGTGAAAACCCGAAAAGGGCAGTCTAGAGCGAACAATGAACTTTTCATGCAACCAAGTCAAACAGTGACATGAATGGAAAATGTGGAAAAAGAATTAACAAGCCTTGAGAGATCCTCGAAATATCTAAAAATTTTGATGTCATTTGATGGTTGACATTTTTTGAAAAAGTTTGAATCTTCCTTCCTGTACGTACTTTTCCTAAACAGAACAAAAAAAAAAAACCCTTAATCATTCATGCCTGATCTTGGCATTTGAAGAACGCCATTATTCGGGAATTTAAGAGATTGTCAAATCAAGTTGTGAATATTTTGTTTCTTTTCTCATTCAAAATTTTGTTACCAAAAAAAAAAAAGAAAGAAGAAAGAAAAAAAGCGATGGTATTTTAAGAAAACCATTTTGAACCAAGAAAGGAACCATTGTTTTTGGATAATTGTCCAATTGAAAAGATCCGGATAGAATCTATGTCAGTCATCTTGAAAAGTAATCATTAATTTTTTTGAAAGAATTAAATATCACTTGTGAAATTTGGATTCATTCCCTCCTGGAAAATAGTTATGGGAAAATTTTTCGTGCTTTTTGTCAAAAGGCTATGATGTGAGTACAAGAAATCTGCAGAAATAGGAAACAGAAAGGAGCTTTCATGATCATGTTGGGGCAAAGAAAATAAAAAGACAAATAATGTGCCTCTTTTGGCAAGACAAGATAGAGTTTCAAAGTTAGAGAATGTACAGGATTGAGTGTCATGCATACATGCATACATACACTATCATACAGCATCAACATTGAAAGTTTTTGTGTAAAATTTTGAGATTAAAACATGTCTCTCAAGCTGAAGACTCAACACCATTCAATCAAGATTTCAAAGGTTATGCAACCTTTTCCAAAGAAAAGAAGAAGAAAAGAAAAGAAAAAGAGAAAAAGAACGAAGAGAAGAGAAAAAAAAAGAGGAGAAAAAACAGAGGAAAAAAGAAGAGAAAAGAGAAGAAAAAGAAAGAAGAAAAAAAAAAGAAAAGAGAAGAGAAGAGAGAAAAAGAAGAGAAAGAGAAGAGAAAGAAAGAAAAAGAGAGAAGAGAAGAGAGAGAAAAGAAAAAGAAAAAAAAGAGGAAAAAAAAAGGGGCAAGTTTGCTCATGATAAAGAAAATTTCAAACCCAGTTTGACCAATGCCATGTTTAATCAAGATTGAAGATTAATTTTCAGAAGATAAGCAAAATTTCTAAGTCCTCCGGGCACAAAATATAAGTCCTCCGGGCAAAATCTCAAGTCCTCCGGGCAAAATTTTTAAAGTTTCAATGCCTCTGCTGTAAGAGGAGCACTTTCCAAAAAAAAAATCATAAGTCCTCCGGGCACAAATCATAAGTCCTCCGGGCAAAATTTTTAAAGTTTCATCGCCTCTGCTGTAAGAGGAGCACTTTCCAGAAAAAGCATTTAAGTCCCCCGGGCACAAAGCATTTAAGTCCTCCGGGCACAAATCATAAGTCCTCCGGGCAAAATTTTAAAGTTTCATCGCCTCTGCTGCAAGAGGAGCACTTTTCAGAAAAAGCATTTAAGTCCTCCGGGCACAAATCATAAGTCCTCCGG
This sequence comes from Heritiera littoralis, assembly GCA_031772115.1. NCBI lineage: Eukaryota > Viridiplantae > Streptophyta > Magnoliopsida > Malvales > Malvaceae > Heritiera > Heritiera littoralis. Next base: position 495,629 of record JAPDPK010000142.1, on the reverse strand, counting down.
GCACAAATCTCAAGTCCTCCGGGCAAAATTTTAAAGTTTCATCGCCTCTGCTGCAAGAGGAGCACTTTTCAGAAAAAGCATTTAAGTCCTCCGGGCACAAATCATAAGTCCTCCGGGCACAAATCTCAAGTCCTCCGGGCAAAATTTTAAAGTTTCATCGCCTCTGCTGCAAGAGGAGCACTTTTCAGAAAAAGCATAAGTCCTCCGGGCACAAATCTCAAGTCCTCCGGGCAAAATTTTAAAGTTTCATCGCCTCTGCTGCAAGAGGAGCACTTTTCAGAAAAAGCATTTAAGTCCTCCGGGCACAAATCATAAGTCCTCCGGGCACAAATCTCAAGTCCTCCGGGCAAAATTTTAAAGTTTCATCGCCTCTGCTGCAAGAGGAGCACTTTTCAGAAAAAGCATTTAAGTCCTCCGGGCACAAATCTCAAGTCCTCCGGGCAAAATTTTAAAGTTTCATCGCCTCTGCTGCAAGAGGAGCACTTTTCAGAAAAAGCATAAGTCCTCCGGGCACAAATCTCAAGTCCTCCGGGCAAAATTTTAAAGTTTCATCGCCTCTGCTGCAAGAGGAGCACTTTTCAGAAAAAGCATTTAAGTCCTCCGGGCACAAATCTCAAGTCCTCCGGGCAAAATTTTAAAGTTTCATCGCCTCTGCTGCAAGAGGAGCACTTTTCAGAAAAAGCATTTAAGTTCTCCGAGCACAAATCTCAAGTCCTCCGGGCAAAATTTTAAAGTTTCATCGCCTCGCTGCAAGAGGAGCACTTTCCAGAAAAAGCATTTAAGTCCTCCGGGCACAAATCATAAGTCCTCCGGGCACAAATCATAAGTCCTCCGGGCAAAATTTTAAAGTTTCATCGCCTCTGCTGCAAGAGGAGCACTTTTCAGAAAAAGCATTTAAGTCCTCCGGGCACAAATCATAAGTCCTCCGGGCACAAATCATAAGTCCTCCGGGCACAAATCTCAAGTCCTCCGGGCAAAATTTTAAAGTTTCATCACCTCTGCTGCAAGAGGAGCACTTTTCAGAAAAAGCATTTAAGTCCTCCGGGCACAAATCATAAGTCCTCCGGGCACAAATCATAAGTCCTCCGGGCACAAATCTCAAGTCCTCCGGGCAAAATTTTAAAGTTTCATCACCTCTGCTGCAAGGGGAGCACATTTCGAAAGAAAAACAACATTTTAAGTTTCATTGCCTCTGCTGCAAGAGGAGCTTTCTCGAAAAAGAAAAAAAAACAAACAAAACAAAAAGAAATTTAAAGTTTCATCGCCTCTGCTGCAAGAGGAGCACATTTAAAAAAAAAAAAAAACAAACAAACAAAAATGGATGATTTAAATTTAAAGTTTCATCGCCTCTGCTGCAAGAGGAGCGCATACAAAAAAAGAAGAAGAAAAAAGAAAAAAGAAAGAAGAAAGAAGAAAAAGAAAAAAGAAGAAAAAAGAAAAAGAAGAAGAGATTAGGTCATAAGCCGGACAAAATTAGTGTCTATTGTCTTTGCTCTATTCCTGATCCTCAGCAATGAGCAAAGAGGGGCAGCTGTTGACACCTAATTTTGTCCCATTTTTGTTATTATTATTATTGTTAATATTATATTTATTTTTATTTTTATATATATTTTGTATTTATTTTTATTTTGTATTATTATTATTATTTTTTATTTTTATTTTATTATTATTGTTTTTATTTTGTTATTTTATTTTATTTTTATTTTGTTTTTTGTCCAGTCTCCTGTCACCCATCCACCAGCTCCTGCCACCGGCAGGTCTGCCACCACCAGCCACCCCTGCTATGGCTTCCCCCGAGGTTGTCCATAAGCTCTGTCACCCATCCCATCTCAACCACTACCCGAGACCCTCTAAAAACCCCATCTGGAACCCCCAGACGAGGGAGAAAAGGAGACCCAAGCTTCAAGCTTTCGCCCCCAACCCACACCGGGAGCATCATCTTCACCATCCTCGCCTCACCAAAACCCAGCAACATCACCACAACCGAGACCCCAAATCCCAAACACCAAGCCATCATCGCCACTGAAACCACCACTTTCCCATACCCAAAGCCGAACTACAACAGAAACAAAAAAAAACCATTTTCATCACCACCATCGAAAATCCCAACACCCACGAACCAAACCCCCATCACAGCAACCAATCCTCACCCAAAAACCCCAAAAACCGAAACACCCACCAACCAAGCTCACACAGAGCCTCTGCCGATGAACCCACCTCACCACCGAAACCCCTAAACTCCACTCACCACCATCATCACAGACCATTCAAACTACCATCATCGTCATCACCACCGAACCCCTCAAACACCCTCGACATCACCACGGCCACCCAAACACAAAACCAACCCCAAACCCTAGAACCGAGACCCTTAGGATCTCAGATCTAGGAACCCTAGATCTAAAACCTGCAAGAAAAAAACAACAAAACCACAACAAACCAACAACCATCATCATCACATCAACAAGCATCATCAACAAAAAAAAAAAAAAAAAAAAAGGGGAGGAGGCCGAGGGTTTCGACCTCGGATCTGTTGGGTTGGGGACGTTTTCGAAGCAATCCGAGGCTAGAAACGAAAAGAGGAGGAGGAGAACTCTCGGAAAGTCAGAAACTTTTTGACTTTTGGCCACCGGAGACGGCGGCCGGCGGCGACCGGAGGCGGCCCAGGCGGCGGCCGGGAATCGCCCCGGCCGAGAGCCTCTATAGGCTCTGAGGTTTTTTTTAGAAAGGAAAAAGGAAATGAGGAAAGAAAAAAAAAGAGGGGCTTTTATAGCCTAAAAAAAAAAAAGAAGCCAGATCCGCGCGCGGACCCGGGATCCGACCCGGGACCCGCGCGCCCGCCCGGCCAGCTGAGAGGGAAGATCCGCGCGTCGCCCCATCGCCCGACCCGGATCCGCGCGTCCGACCCGGCTCCAACCCTCACGCGACCCGCGCTCCAGCCCGACCCGTTTTCTGACCCGCGACCCGCTCCGTGGACAGATCCGGGCCCCTGCTGCTTGGGCTCGTTTTTGGGCCCCCTATTTGGGCTATTTTGGGTATAATTTCTTTCTTTCAACTTTTTGTTTATTATTATTATTATTATTATTATTATTATTATTATTATTATTATTATTATTATTATTATTATTATTATTATTATTATTATTGTGTTTTTATTATTGTTATTATTATGTTATTATTTTGTGCTTTTATTATTATTATTATTATCATTATTATTATTATTATTATTATTAATGCATGTTATAAAATATAAACTTTTGAAAAATTTTTATTTGCATCTTCATTAATTATTATTAATTAGGAATCATATTTAAAAATAAGAAAATTTAAATTAAATTAAATAAAGTCCGATGATGGGATGCTACGGAAGTCACAAGTAGTGATTCCTAGCTGATCCCTAGGTGAGAAGAGTCATACTAATTGTTGCCAAAAGTATTGGAATATTTAGTATGATTTTTCAATAATTTAATTTTTTTGTTAAAAATAAAAACAAGTTTTTAAATAGAAAATTAATAATAAATTTTAAGTTTAATGAAATTCGCCCGATGATGGGATGCTACGGAAGTCACAAGTAGTGATTCCTAGCTGATCCCTAGGTGAGAAGAGTCATACTAAATATTGCCAAAAGTATTGGAATATTTAGTATGATTTTTCAATAATTTAGTTTTTTATTAAAAATAAAAATAAATGAGTTTTTAAAAGAAAATAGAAAAAGAAAATTAATAATAAATTTTAAATTTAATTAAATAAAATTCCGATGATGGGATGCTACGGAAGTCACAAGTAGTGATTCCTAGCTGATCCCTAGGTGAGAGGAGTCGTGCTAGATGTTACCAGAGTATTGGGATATTTAGTATGATTTTTCAATAATTTTAATTTTTCTTAAAAATAAAACGAAATGAGTTTTTAATAAAATAACAAAGAAATTAATAATAAAAATTAAATTTTAAAATAAATGAAATTCTTCCGATGATGGGATGTCATGAAACTCACAAGTAGTGATTTCTTGACTGATCCCTAGGTGAGAGAAGTTCACTAAGTGTTACCAGAGTATTGGGATACTTAGTGTAATTTTTCAATAACAAGAATTTTTATTCAAGATAAATAAAGAAATATTTATATAAAAAAAAAACCAAAAAAATTCATTTGCATCATTTTTATTTGTTTGCATCATGTGCATTCATAATAATTTTCGAAGCAAGTGTGAATTTTCCGAGGATGAGATTCTGTAGAAGTCACAAGTAGTGATTCTTAAGAAATCTCTAGGTGGGGAAGATTATTTCAAATGCTGCCAAAAGTATTGGAGTATTTGATTTAATTATTCAATACAAAAAAGTTCACATTTACTTTCGAAAAATAAAGTAAATCAAAATAAAGTCACAAATAAAAAATGATTTTGAATAAAAAGATTGAAATAAAAAGGAATTATTTTTAAATATTAAGATAAGACCATTTTATTAAAACCAAAGGATAACACATGATTATTATGGTACCGTTTTTTAACGGGCGTCGTGAGGGTGCTAATCCTTCCCCACGCGTAACCGTACCCCCGAACCCGATTTTTGTTTTCGCAGACCAAAAATTTGTCTTTTTTTAATAAAACTTAATTAATTTTGAGATTTTGTTAAAAAGATAAACATTTTTAGGTGGCCAATCACACCTAGTTAAAAAAGATTGGTGGCGACTCCCATTTTTGTTTTTAAACGCCTTTTTCGAGAATCGTCGAGCGCGAAGCCGTTACGACAACTTCAATGATGCCAGAGCTTGTTGCATGAATGAGGCCAGGGCTTGTTGCGTCTTCTTAGCTCGAGCTCGGGTAATTGGACCTCCTTGGATGACCAATGGATCCTTAGCATCACGAACATCACGAGCAAGTGGATCTCCATCATTCCCCCTCTCCTCAAAAGGATTTGTCCTCAAATCGCATATACCTTCATCAAAAGAAAAGGGAGAAAGATCAGAAACATTAAAAGTAGCAGATACACCATACTCACCAGGAAGATCCAATTTGTAGGCATTATCGTTGATCTTCGCTATGACTTGGAATGGTCCATCTCCTCGGGGATGCAGCTTGGTTCGTCGCTGAACAGGAAACCTCTCCTTTCTCATATGCACCCAAACCCAATCACCAGGCTCAAAGACTACTTTCTTTCGATGCTTATTTGCTTGGGTGGTATACTGCTCAGTCTTCTTTTCAATAGCTTGACGAACTCTCTCATGGAGTTGCTTCACAAACTTAGCCTTCTGTTCTCCATCCAAGTTACTCTGCTCCGCACTAGGTAATGGCAACAAATCCAAAGGAGTAAGAGGATTGAAGCCATAAACAACTTCGAATGGAGAGCAACTAGTAGTGGAGTGGACACTGCGGTTATATGCAAACTCCACATGGGGCAAGCAATCTTCCCAATTCTTCAAATTTTTCTGAATAATGGACCTCAATAATGTAGACAGGGTTCGGTTGACGACCTCAGTCTGTCCATCAGTCTGGGGGTGACAAGTGGTGGAGAATAACAATTTAGTTCCCAACTTTCCCCATAACGTCTTCCAAAAGTAACTAAGGAACTTTGCATCTCGATCAGAAACAATGGTCCTTGGTACACCATGTAGACGTACTATCTCTTTGAAGAAAAGGTCAGCAACGTTGCTCGCGTCATCCGTCTTGTGGCAAGCAATGAAATGAGCCATCTTAGAGAACCTGTCAACCACAACAAAAACAGAATCTCTACCGCGTTTTGTTCGAGGCAAGCCCAAAACAAAATCCATAGAGATATCAGTCCACGGAGTAGTAGGAATGGGTAAAGGAGTATATAAACCATGATTATGAACTCTAGATTTAGCTTGCCTACATGAAATGCATCTAGCACATAACCTCTCTACATCTCTCCTCATGTTAGGCCAAAAGAAATGTTCTTGCAAAACATCTAGAGTTTTCCTAACTCCAAAGTGACCCATTAATCCTCCACTATGGGCTTCTCTAACTAACAGCTCGCGCAATGAACTCCTAGGCACACATAATTTATTTTCTCTAAATAAGAACCCATCATGCCTAAAGAACTTGCCAAAACCAGATGTAGCACATGCATCATAAACATTACCAAAATCAACATCATCAGCATACTGTTCTTTGATATACTCAAATCCTAAAAGTTTAGCATCAAGAGTAGTGATAAGAGTATACCTACGAGATAACGCATCAGCTACGACGTTCTCTTTACCTTGTTTGTACTTGATCACGTACGGGAACATCTCAATGAACTCTATCCACTTGGCATGACGCTTATGCAACTTACTCTGTCCTTTCAAATGCTTCAAGGACTCATGATCAGTGTGGATGACAAATTCTTTGGGCCACAAGTAATGTTGCCATGTCTCCAAGGCCCTCACTAACGCGTACATCTCCTTGTCATATGTGGGATAGTTAAGTGCTGCTCCACTTAACTTCTCACTAAAGAAAGCAATTGGGCGTTTTTCCTGCATAAGCACAGCTCCAATACCTACACCTGAGGCATCGCACTCAATCTCAAAAGTTTTAGTAAAGTAAGGCAGAGATAACAAAGGAGCAGAACAAAGTCTATCTTTAAGCAAATTAAAAGCATGCTCTTGTGCAGGACCCCAATGAAATGCAACATTCTTTTTGACCACTTCGATCAAAGGTGCAGCTATAGTGCTAAAATCTCTAACGAATCGACGATAGAAACTAGCTAAACCATGGAAACTACGCACCTCAGAAACAGACTTAGGTACAGGCCAATCTTTTATTGCCTTTACCTTCTCATTATCAATAGAAATGCCATGTGAAGAAACGACATACCCAAGAAAAACAATCTTATCAGTGCAGAATGTACATTTCCTAAAATTGGCATACAAACTTGCATTCCTCAAAACAGTAAGAACATTCCTAAGATGCTCAACATGCTCATGCTGGCTCTTACTGTATATCAAAATATCATCAAAATAGACAACCACATACTTACCAATGAAATCACGTAAAACATGGTTCATTAAACGCATGAATGTACTGGGTGCATTAGTCAAGCCAAAAGGCATAACTAACCACTCGTAGAGACCATGTTTAGTCTTGAATGCGGTTTTCCAGTCATCACCTTCTCTCATACGAATTTGGTGATATCCGCTCTTTAAATCAATTTTAGAAAACATGCATGCACCATGCAATTCATCAAGCATGTCATCTAGCCTAGGAATAGGATAACGGTACTTTACAGTGATTTTGTTGACGGCTCGGCAGTCAACGCACATCCTCCACGTCCCATTTTTTTGGCACAAGCAGTACGGGCACGGCGCAAGGACTCATGCTCTCTCTCACATAACCTTTCCTCATGAGCTCCTCAACTTGCCTTTGAAGCTCCTTCGTCTCCTCGGGATTACTTCTGTAGGCTGGACGGTTAGGAATGGTAGCTCCGGGGACAAGGTCAATCATGTGCTCGATCTCGCGAATCGGTGGTAATCCACTTGGGATTTCCTCAGGGAATACATCCTCGAACTCCTGCAACAATGAGACAACATCAGTAGGCAAAGTATCATGGAGTTCAGCATCAATAAAATAAGAATCTTTAAATAAGAGTAAAAGGATAGGAGACTTAGCAAGAAATGCAGTCTTCACATCTCGGGGTTTGGCATAGCAGCTCACTGTTTTGCTTTCCTTGTTTTCCTTCTTTTCTTTAGCTTGCTTCCGTAGCTCATCATGTTTGCTCCTTTAGCCTTAATTGGTCCTCATAAATCTCCTTGGGGCTAAGGGGCGAGAGCGATCTTCTTGCCATCCATAGTAAAGGAGTAAACGGTTAGTTAACCGTCATGGAGGACTCTCCGATCATACTGTACTGCCACGGTCTACCCAGCAATATGTGGCTAGCTTGCATGGGCACCACGTCACACAATACCTCATCTTGATACCTTCCAATACGAAAAGGAACCAAGACTTGCTTCACCACGTTGACTTCACATAGTCATTAATCCACTGCAACTTATATGGGTGGTGATGCTTGGTAGTGGGCAATTTAATTTATCAACAAGGTATGTGCTAGCAACATTAGTACAACTCCCACCATCAATGATTACAGTACATACCTGTCACTAATATGGCATCTCGTATGGAAGATGTTCTCCGCACTGTGCCTCATCCTCAAACTTCCATGAGTAGTAAGAGCACGCCTAGCAACAAGTGCTTCACCATGAGCAGCATACTCAACAACTTCTTCTTCGTCAACATCTTCTAACGCAGGCATCTCATCTTCTACACCGAGTTCAGAACCTTCACGCTCAACATCTCCATTCCCATGCATGATCATCCCATTCCCATGCATGATCATCACCCTACGGTTGGGACACTGTGAGGCAATATGTCCACGACCTAAACACTTGAAACACTTAATGTCACGTGTCCTGCTCTGGGATGCTTTGGCAGGTTCAGTCTTGGGCTTTGGAGGGCCCTCAGTCTTGAGCTTAGCAAAGCTCTTTGACTTAGGCGTAGACACAGGCTTATCATCCCTATGAAAGGTGTTAGATTTCCAAACAGGAACTGAATTAGAAGTAAAACGAGATGTACCTTTCCTTTTGAGTTGCCTTTCCACTTTGATGGCCACATGCAGCATCTCCTCATCCATGTAATGCTGCAACTCTACTACATTGGCAATCTCATGGTTTAAGCCTTGGAGAAAACGAGCCATAGTAGCCTCTGCATCCTCCTGGATATTGGCTCGAATCATGGTCATTTCCATCACTTTGTAGTAATCCTCAACACTCTTTGAGCCCTGGGTCAGACCTTGGAGTTTCTGGTATAACTCCCTGTAGTAATGAGTAGGAACAAATCTCTTCCTCATGATGCGCTTCATCTCATCCCATGTAGACACTGGAGGATCACCATATCTTCTTCTACTAGTGACTAACTGATCCCACCAAACCATAGCATACTCTGTGAACTCAATTGCTGCAAGTTTGACCTTCTTTTCTTCAGAGTAGTGGTGGCAGTCAAACACCATTTCAAGCTTCCTTTCCCACTCCAAATACGCCTCAGGATCATTCTTGCCTGGGAAAGGAGGAATCTTCAATTTTATACTGCCAAGTGTCGTAACGGCTTTGCGCTCAACGATTTTGAAAATATTTAAAAACAGGGAGTCGCCACCAATCTTTTTTGACTAGGTGTGATTGGCCACCTAAAATATTTATCTTTTTAATAAAATCTCAAAACTAATTAAGTTTTATTAAAAAGACAATTTTGGTCTGCGAAAACAAAAATCGGGTTCGGGAGTACAGTTACGCGTGGGGAAGGATTAGCTCCCCCACGACGCCCATTAAAAAACGGTACCATCCTAACTACGTGGTATCTTTTGATTTTAATAAAAGAGTCTTGGTTTAAAACTAATTTGCTTATTTTGGAAAATTTCGTGTGTTGGCTTAAAAATTACTATTATATGTATGTTTTTTTTAAAACTTCTTTTTGAAAATCAACATGGACCCCATTTATTGAAAAATTAAATCAAATATTCCAATACTTTTGGCAACATTTGAAATAATTCTTCTCACCTAGAGATTTCTAAAGAATCACTACTTGTGACTTCTATAGAATCTCATCTTCAGGAGGAATTTACCACCATTTTTTGTGTAATTGAATAAAAATTTATAATATATTTTAAAATAAGTTTTATTTTGAAAATAAACATGAACCCCTTTTATTGAAGAATTAAATCAAATATTCCAATACTTTTGGCGACATTTGGAATAATTCTCCTCACCTAGAGATTTCTAAAGAATCACTACTTGTGACTTCTATAGAATCTCATCATCGGAAGATTCACATTTTCTGTGTAATTGAACGAAAAATTATTATATATTTTAAAAATAAACATGAACCCCTTTTATTGAAGAATTAAATCAAATATTCCAATACTTTTGGCAACATTTGAAATAATTCTCCTCACCTAGAGATATCTAAAGAATCACTACTTGTGACTTCTATAGAATCTCATCATCGGAAGATTCACATTTTTAAATTCGCGTGAATGCATGTAGCGTAAACGGATAGTAAATGATGCGTATGCATGTCTATTTAATGTATTTAATATTTCTTTATTTTTTTTATTTATTATTTGCTTTTTTTATTTTTGAAAAAATGAAAATTCGTGTATTGAAAAATCACACTAAATATTCCAATACTTTTGGCAACAATTAGTATGACTCTTCTCACCTAGGAATCAGCTAGGAATCACTACTTGTGACTTCCGTAGCATCCCATCATCGGACGAACTCCATTCTTTAATATTAACATTGAAGTATATGATGCAAACATATAATATATAATGCATATAGATTTTTACTTTCTTATTTAACATGTTCATTGTTTATCTTCATTTTGTTATTTTACATTATTTATTTTGTTATTTTTGTTGATCTTATTTTATTATCATATGTTTTTAAGATAAAAGCTTATGTATTGAAAAAAACCACACTAAATATTCCAATACTTTTGGCAACATTTAGTGAAATTTCTCTTACCTAGTGATCAGTTAGGAATCACTACTTGTGACTTCCGTAACATCCCATCATCGGGCATTAGCTTTTACCTCTTACGAATTTTTTTTATCTCCATTAATTCTTGTCCTCATTTATTTAGATTTATTAACTTAATCCCTTTATTACAAAATATATTATTATATATTTTTAAAATAAGCACGAATTTGAATATTGAAAAATTAAATCGAATATCCCAATACTGTTGGCGACATTCGATAAATTCCTCTCACCTAGAGATATTCGAAGAATCACTACTTGTGACTTCTACGATATCTCATCATCGGAATTCATGCTTACTTTATTTATTTATTTTACTTTTGTATTTTTATTTTATCTTTTAGCTTCTTGAAATATTCTTTTATGGTAAATTGTTTAATAAAAAGAAAAGTATATATATAAAAAAACAAATTAAATATTTTATTTATTTACACATTTTATATATCCTATGTACATTTTAGAATTATATAAATTTCCTAACTTCCTAAAAAGATTTTTATATTAAAAAAATATTATTATATGTATAAATGAAAATATATAATTATGTACTTTATATACCTATTTTATGTACTTTATATACATATCCATATACATTTTTTATATGTATGATTTTATATTTATTTACATGCTTATTTACATATTTATTTATATATATTTTTAAATCATATATATATATCTCCTATAAGTTACTTACATATTTTATTTATTTGTTTTTTTTTGTTTATATATATATATATATATATCTTAAAACTATATATTTATTATTAATTCTATGATTAAACTTAAAATTATTAGCTTTTAAAGGATTTTATATACAAACAAATATTTATTTTTATGTTATGCAAATATATCAAAAATACATAAAATAATATATTTAACAGAATAAATAAATAAATATTAGATAAAAATATACCAAAACGGGTTGGGCTTGAAAACCCAAAGGAAGCCTTCCAACTGGCCCAAAAATCAGGCCCAAGACGAGACCCAAGCCTGCCAACGGAGCGGGTCAGGAACCGGGTCGGACGTGGCTTGCGGGTCGCGAGGGGTCACTGCGGAACCGGGTCACGCGGATCTCGGATCCGGGTCGGGTCAACGCGCGGGTCAGCCTTGGGTCAACTCCAAAACGCACCGTTTCGCTCCTATATAAAATGCCCCATTTTTTTTCTTCTTTCATTTTGCCCGGCCTTTCCAAAAAAAAGTTCAGAAACCCAAAATCCTCTCAACCCTCCTTCCCCGAGGCGATTTCCGGCCGCCGTGTGCCGGTCGCCGGTGATACTCCCGAAACCCTAAAACACTCTACTTGTTCCCCTCTCTTCAAGTCCGGGCTCCGTTTAGCCTAAAAACCCTCCAACCTCCCAGATCTAGCTTTCCTGAAAGCCATTTTCCCCTATTTGTTTGTGTTTGTTTTTTTTTGTTGTTTCTTTTTGGTATATTTCTGGTTGGTGGTTTCGGATATGTTTTTTTGGCTGTGGTGCTGTGATTTCTTTTTTGGTTTTTTTCTTGTTTTTGCAGGTTTTAGATCTAGGGTTTCCAGATCTGAGATCCTAAGGGTCTCGGTTCTAGGGTTCCGGATTTGGGTTAGGGCTAGGTATGGTGGTGATGCGATAATGTTGTGACTTCGGTGGCGGTGGTGGTGGTGGTCTCGGGTGATGGCTCGGTGAGGGTAGCTTAGGTGGTGGTGGGTGGACGGTGATGGTGTTTCTGAGTCTGTATCCTCCGATGGTGTCTCGGTTGGGGTAGGGTTGTTTTTGTTTTAGTGTGCAGAAGTCTCTAGAAAAAAAAACCGGTGCTTGAATTATTCAAGTCTTTTAAACAACATTCCGAGTCTCCCTTTGATCCGGTGGGTTAGAACCCATCTGGGTTCTCCCTATTGTTTTCCAGATCTCCAAGGCAGTGTTAGGATGGGATGGTTTGCTTGGGGAAGATGAATTTGTGGCAGCCGAGACCTAGGGGGAAGGGTGGAGGACGCCGGCGTTTGGGAGTGCAGCCGGTGATGGACTTGCATTAAATGTGACTGTAATATATTAGTAATAATAATAAAACAGATATTAAAATAATATTAATAAAGAGTTAACAAATAAAAATAAATAAAATAAACAAATAATATAAATAATATATAATAAGAATAAAAATGAGTTAAGAACTAAAAATTAAAAAAAAAATAATAAAATAAATAAAACGAAAATAAAAATAAAAATAAAAATAAAAATAACAATAATGAAACACACATATGGAATAATAATAATAATAAAAATAAAAACAAATAATATAATAATAATAAAAATAAATTAAGAATTAAAAATTAATAATAACAAATAAAATAAAAATAAAACACACATATAATAATCATAATAATAATAGAAAAGATAATAATAATAATAATAATAATAATAATAATAATAATAATAATAATAATAATAATAATAAAAAAGAAAAGATAATAATAAAATACTAATAATAAAAAGAAAAGATAATAATAATAGAAAAGATAATAATAATAATAATAATAATAATAATAAACAGTAATAATAATAATAAATAATAAAAATAAAACACATGTGATAAAAAAACAATAATATATATAACAACAAATCAAATAATAAAAATAAAAACAAAAAATAACAATAAAAATAATAAAAATAACATCAAATAGATAAAAATAAAATACTAATAATAATAAAAATAAATTTACTCATTTTAATGGGCTTTGAAGCCCAGTGTTTTATTTTGGATTTTGAAAGTCCAATTGAGTTTAAAATATCAATTTGGACAAAATTTGGTGTCTACACCAAGGTTTCCATCCATCTTCTCCTTGCCTCTATCACGAGCTCTATCAACTCGATCTCTATACCCATGGGACCTTCTATGATGTCTATCTATCCCAGACTCTTCATTCGAATCATACCCAATATTATCATCATACTCGTCATTGGCAACAACCTTACTTTTTGGACGAGAAGTATCACCTTGCTGGATCTTCGCAAACCGAGCTTCATGTTGGTTCAACGTATCATGAATGTCATTGAATTTCACATGCATCCGTTGGAACTGTTGTTGCATTGCCTGAAGCAGGAATTCAATCTTTTTAAAGTCTGACTTATCACCTTCAGAAGACATTGTCAACAAGTAATATCCTCACGTGTTTACACTCCTGTTTCACTCAAGTAATTTGGCTGTTCTCTACTAATGTTTCTCACACACTTATGCCTTTTTCCCTTACTTTACCTAAACTCTATAGGTTCACAATCGCACTAGAGGCTCAGTCAAAGACTCAACCTCGCAGAATCAACTAATTCACCAGGTATTTTCACCAGATATTTTTTTTTTCACAGAAAGGTACGGCTAGGGCTAGGGTGACTCAAAGAAAGAAAGACAGAATAAAAATAATAAAAAAATAAAAAAAATCACTAGAATGACCAAAAAAATGAAAAATGGCCTAAAACTATAAGAAAACGATAGAATTTGACCAAGATAGGGTGGGGCTAGTGAAGCAAAGCTCAACTAGATCGTTTTCCTTCGTCGTTTTCTTTAAAACAGGTACTCACACGCCTCCTAACTCAACCGAAACTTCTATTTGAACAGTACTGCAAAAAAATTTTTTTTTTCTTCTTTTTTTTTTCGAATTCTTTTCTTCTTCTTTTTTTTTTCGAATTCTTTTCTTCTTCTTTTTTTTTTAAACTCTGAGTGTTGCAGTTTCCTTGAAAGGGGAGGGGTGCGGCTAGGTTTTTTTTTTTTGAGGGGTGAGGCTAGGGTTTTTTTTTGAGGGGTGCGACTAGGGTTTTTTTTTGAGGGGTGCAGCTAGGGTTTTTTTTTGAGGGGTGCGGCTAGGGTTTTATTTTTGAGGGGTGCGGCTAGGGTTTTTTTGAAGGGGTGCGACAGGGTTTTGAGGAATTGCGGCTAGGGTTATGAATTTAACTCAAACACAACAACAAACCAGAAATCGAAACCAACAAGAGAGAAAAAAAAGAAAAAAAATCGAAACCAATAAACCAAAAAACGAAAAGTGAGTAACGCACAAACAAACCAGAAATCGAAACTTGAGCTCTGATACCAACTGATACGCACGGACAAGAGAAAACGCAGCTTGAAATTTGAAGGAACTGAAACGCAACAGGACAGACGCAAAGTTGATGAATGACAACTTCTGAAAACCTAGACCCGAAGCCTAAAGAGACTCAAACCCAAAGGTATTGGACCTTGACCTTACGAATAAGAATTCGAGAACCTAAGGTATAGCAATGGTGGATGGTGACGAAGGAGGCGCCACAAGGAAGAAGACCTTGATAAGCCTAGTAGAGAGGGAACCCAAGAGAAAGGCACACTCAATTTTCTGAAAATTCAATTAACTTATCTCTTCATCAATAGCGTTTACAAGGTATTTATAAGAATACCTAGCACTTAAGCCCATAAACAAGTGGGCTGGAATTAACACCAACAGAAAATAAGACTAAACCCAAATTCATGCCTAAACCTAGTTACATAAAATAAATAGTCCAAGAGACAACAAGACTCAAACGTGGGCTATCCAAACACTTAGCCCATCTTATTGTTAAGCTAAAATAAGATAGTAAACCATGCTCATGTCGTTTGGGCTTCCAAGCAAGTATAGATGTCTTGGGACTCTTCATGGAAGCTTCCTTGACACTTCAATGATGCCAGAGCTTGTTGCATGAATGAGGCTAGGGCTTGTTGCGTCTTCTTAGCTCGAGCTCGGGTAATTGGACCTCCTTGGATGACCAATGGATCCTTAGCATCACGAACATCACGAGCAAGTGGATCTCCATCATTTTGCACCTTGGTATTATCTATTGGGCTGGTCCCTGTCACTTCACTAGCAGAAGTCAATATTTCAAAGTTGGAAGAGAGCTTTTGGGCTTTGAGCTTGGTTTTTCTCTTGAAAGGGCCACAAGGTCTATTGATTTTGCTAAAGGTTGTAAAATGTGATCAAATCTAACAACTCATCCAAATCAGCTCAAGACTCAACTTGATTTGATCTGGGATCTAGATCGATTGAAAAAAAGTTGAAGACCAAAATTAAAAGCACAAAAATTTAAAACTCAAAATAATTTGAACAGAAAGCAATCAAAACTTGAAACAATTCAAATTTGAATTGATTTAGACTTGAAATGACTGAGAGTTGCAACAACTCGAAATCAAAACCCACTCAATATAAAATTCATGAAAATCCAAATTGGAATTAATTTAAGATTAAGTGAATTTGAAACAAACAGAATAAAAAATTGTTGGAACCCAAAATAATTTTGAATTTGAAAAGGTCTAAATTCGAGATGACACAAACTTTTAATTGTTTGAAAATGAAACAGTCATAATTCAAAATAATTCAAACTTTAATTATGAAGAAATCAAATCATAACATCAAATACAAATGAATAACTGTTAAAATCTTATTATGACAGGTGAAAGGAAAGGAAAGGTTAGGATAGGAAATCTATCTTACACTATGTGTGCCATAATGTGGGCATTGTTGAAGTAGAAGACAAATTATAAGAAAACAAAGGACAAATAGAAGACGAAGAATTGTAAGAAAACAAAGGACAAATATTCTTACTAAAATGGAAAAAATTTTGACATGGTTTCAATCATGGGTATGAAATCTAGCTCCCTAGAAAAGACAAGACATCAACATTGGTTTGATATTAGAGAGAAATTAACCATATCCACACATAATGCCAAGCTAATCTATTCAGAAAAATATTGTCAAACTCATTATGTTGAGCACTTTGAGATTCTCTCCAATAGTTGCCTACTTTGTTCTTCTTATTAACAGAAATATGGTTTGCTATTCGCCCTTTTTTAAATTTTTTTTTTAAATTCTAACGTGAAGATCTCAAATTTAAAGTCTGATATCTGACATGAATAAGATTTATTACGAGTGAGGTATTTTTATCTTTGGGTAGCTTTATGGCAAGTTCCTCGTTCGCCTTCAATATTAAAACATAGTGAAGATGTTGTTTATTTCCTTTTATTTTTTAAAGTCTTAATATACATTTTTTAAATGTTGTTGGTCTGATTGGAGCTTCTCTTTGAAGTGTTTTTGAGTGGAAACGTTTAACAAATTTAATAAAAAAAGGAGTAAATTGCACCCGTGATCCCTATAGTTTGGGCCTAATAACAAATTGGTCCATATAATTTAAAACGTAACGATTTGATCCCTAAAGTGTAAAAATCGTAACAAATATGCTCTTTTGTCACTGAAATCATTAAATTAGGTGTTAAATGCTAGTTGGGCCATACGTGGAGTACATTAGACCATTTTGCTGACATGGAAAAAATTTAAGTAGAAAATAATTAAAAAATCATTATAATTTAAAAACCCATAAATGTTTATTTGAAAATTTTCCAAAAAAGAAAAAAAAATATTTGAGCCTATTGAGCTTGGTCGAGTAGAGCAAGAAGAGAGGAAACAGTCGAGCGTTGTTGAGAAAAATACTATTTATCTTTGTTGAGCTCAACATGAGAGAAAACAAAAAAGGGAGACAACGAAGAGGATGGCTTACATTGGGATGCTTCCAGTTTCCTATTGTGGTGAACAATCTTCGACAAAACATCATAGACGGACAATAACCCAGACCGAAAGTTTTAGGTTGCAACAAGTATGGAGTATGATTCTGTTATGGGTTTTTATGAAATTGTTGTTTTGTGTATGGGTCTCATAGTTATGGAGTCTTTTTTTTTTGAATTTTTTGCAACAAAATGGGGTATGTGGATATTTTCAATGGTTGGATCCTCCAGTTGATGAGCATTTGAAAGTTGTTATCATCAGTTTATTAAGGAAGGTGCGAAGAATGGAGCAACAATTGAAATTGTGTAGAAGAAATAATAATACCGACAGTGATGGCAATAGGCGATGGAAGTGGATTTTTCTTTTTTTATTTATAGTTATTCTGATGTTGTTGCTAGGAAGAGATGACTCAAAATCAAAATGCATTGATACTGAAATGCTTTGATAGGAAGAATGTAGCTAAAGTCATGATGGAGTTATAATGTTTTAGTTATGAGGGTTTAGAGTTATAGACTTTTAATACTGAATTGAAACTGTGGAGGGGCGTTAGATTTTAGAGTTTAACTCATGTTAGAGGGTTTAACAATGTACATTTTGTTAATTGGTTATCTGTCTAAACGACCAACATGCATTGTGTATCCTCACTTTTGTACACAATAATGAAATTGGTCCCTGTTCATGGATGGAATACGGATTGTCAGCTTACTCCTTTTATGTAAATAATGGTAGGTACAAAATGGAAATACGAACACTTATAAGAAACGAGGATTGGCAAGATAGAACATTATATATATATATATATATATATATATATATATATATATATATATATATATATATATATGAATAATGTTTGCATTTTGCTGAACTTTACATGTTGCCCTATGTGTAAAATATACAATGTCATTATTCTAAAGGCAACTAAACCTTAAACCTAAAGACATTAAGCTAAACAAAAGATTGTATGACTTAAATATCTACATTGGTTCTGCCTACCAACTTGTTTATAACATAAAAAAGTATAAAAAACAATCATCAATCTTCTTCATTTAATTCACTTGAATTTCTTCTGCATAACATGTTTAACAGCAAGTTTACTTTGAGCTTGGTTTGTAGCAACTGTTGGGTTTGTACCAACTGATGGGTTTGGAGTTTGGTTTAGCACTCCACTTTGCATCTCAATTTAGGAATGAACAACAGTCTAACTTGAACCCTTGTAAATAGGAAAAAATTTCAATATTAGTAACATCATCGTCCAAAACAAATTAAGTAATTTGGATTCAAAATAAAGAAAAAGAACTTACATTAGGCATCCACCTTAGAGTAACTTGAGAAGAAAAAGATGGTTTTCTTTGTTGAGCAGGTTCTTCTTATTGATGAACAGATGACCCTTTTACTTCAGAAGATGATCCTTGCTGTTTCATTAAATAACAACAAAATGCAATAAGTGTTTCATTGAACAAATTAAAAAAATTAACATTCCATCAACTAACAGTTACCTAAGTTTTGCTGTTCTTACAAGACCTTATATTGTGTACCTTTTGACCACATTTCAAACATGTCATCTTAGTTTTAGCAACTGATGGGTTTAGTCTTAGATGGTTCATGTACCTTGAAGCAACAATCTTTTTCTTTTTTTTTTAGCATTCAAGATTGACATATTTGGTCTAATTAAAGTGTTCTACATATAATTAACAAGTATAATTATTACATTAGTATAAATAAGATAAATAATTATCTTACATTATTACATTAGTATAATCACTTACCTCACTTGGAGCAAGCTGCACAAATTGCTCTTTTTGTTTTATAGTAAGTTGCTATCCTTACTACATAGATGGGTCTTCTTACTGTACAGTAGGTTGCCCTCCTTGCCGCACATATGGATGCTCTGTTGCATAGTAGGAGGTCCTCCTTGCTGCCTAGATGGCTCCTAAAAAGAAGAATGAAAAAAACTTTGTAAGCGTAGCCTTGAACCTTATAAAAAAACCATTCATAAACAAACACTTATCTCGATTCTGCTGTTCTTACAAGACCTTGAGTTATGTCCTTTTTGACCACATTTGGAATATGTCAGCGTGCCTCCACTTCTCTTTAGTTTGCTTGGATTAACCTCATTAGGTTTCTTCCTTCTTTTACTTTTTGGTCTACCAGGCTGTTTCCTTTCAACATTAGGATGTAGTGGTTTATAATTTGATTTGGCCAAAAACTTTCATCATTGATTGGATTGATGGCTTCCTTGTAAATTCTTCTTTGTATTTCCACACTATAATAAGCATCCACATAATCCTTTGCTTCCTCTTTATTGAACCAAATGGCAAAAATGACATGTGGGCAAGAGATACAAGTTAATTCTCATTTTCTGCAACTATAAGATATTTCATCAAGATCCACTGTGAACTGGATGTTGGTGCATTTTATCTGAAATTTCCTCTATGTTGATGGTTAAGGCTAATGTCTTGAAGACAACTCTTTATTCTTTTCAAGCTTCTTCTCAATCCTTGGATAAATTAGTCCATCATACTTCTCCATAACAGTCCTTTTCACATAAAACCTATTTGTAGACACCTAATTTTATCCTACTATTATTATTATTGATATATATTCTATTTATCATTATTATTGTTATTATTATTTGTTTCTTATTTTATTTTTATTTTATTATCTGTTTTTTTTATTTTATTTTATTTTATTTTATTATTATTCTTCTTATTATTTTATTTTTATTTTCTGTCTTGTTTCCCATCAGTCCCCTGTCACCCATCCATCACCAGCGCCGGCTAGCTCTCCTGCCACTGCCAGCCACCCCTACCATAGCCTCCCTTCCGAGGCTATCCATCAACCCTGTCATTCCCAAACCCCATATACCAGTCCCCTTACAAAGGCTTCCAGGAGGCCTCAGACCAAAAAAAAAAGGAGGAGAAAACACAGAAAATCGAACCCTACTCCAATCTCACCACCGATACACCAACCCTCAACCATTCGACCACCCGACACCCAAACCCCACGGCTCAACAGCCACCCGAAATCACCCAGAAAACCTCAGTCGAGCAATCTCACCACCATTATCACCACCATCACCACTGCCAAAGAAAACCCTCACCATCGCTCAACTTCGAGCTCACGGCCAACCATCAACCGGGGAGAGATTTACACACAGACCCCAAGCTTCAAGATCTCTCCACTCACCCAAGACCCACCTCATCGAACCCATCAGCAGCCTAAATCATCACCATACACCACCACCGAGCCACACCATCAACCACAACTCAGCCACCATCCATTACACAAACCCAAACCCGAGAACCCCTCAAAACCTAGATCTTAAAACCTGCAAAAAACACAAAACCAAGAAAGAAATCACAACAACAAACAACCGAAAAGCCAGAACCAACAGCCAAAACAAAAAAAAAACAACAAAAAAAGAGAGGGAAATCAATTTCGGTGAAGCTCAGGTCTGGGGGCTAGAGTGATTTTTTTGGTGAAACGGAGGTCTGATTTTGAAAGAGGAGTCGGAGAGCTTTCGGAAAGTTGGAGGCTTTTCGGGGTTTGGCCATCGGCGACGGCGGCCGGCGGCCTCGGCGATCGGCCGCGGCAACTGCCGAAAATCACCTGGAGAGGGAGGTTGAGAGAGCTTTGACATTTTTTTTTGGTAAAAAGAGAAAAATGAATTGAAAAAAAAGGGTTAGCTTTTATAGAAAAAAAAGAAAAAAAGAAAAAGAAAATTGCAGGATCCGCGTGAAGACCCGACTCGGATCCGGAGCCCGCGCGCCCGACCCGACTCCAGCCTCTTCGCCTGACCCGCGTGCCAGCGACTCCACCCGTTCCGCTACCCGCGCTTGACCCGGTCCGGTCCACCTTACTTAGGCCAGATCTGTTCACCTGTTGGGCCCACATGCCTTGGGCCAACCTGGTTGGGCTGTTTGCAAGCATTTCCTTTGGGTTCTTAGCCCAAACCAATTTAGGTATATTTCTTTTAATTTTAATAATTTTGGTGCTATTAATAATAATAATAATAATAATAATAATAATAATAATAATAATAATAATAATAATATTGTGTTTCATTTATTTATTATTATTATTATGTTGTTGTTGTTGTTATTATTATTATTATTATTATTATTATTATTATTATTATTATTATTATTATTATTATTATTATTATTATTATTATTATTATTGTGTTTTATTGTTATTATTGTTATTATCTTAGGAAAATATGTGGATTATATATATGTTGAATAATAAATTTTGAAAGACACATGGTTAGTAGATATGTTATATAAATATATATATATTTTTTAACAAATATAAATAAAAGAAATATGAAAACTATATATATTTTTCATTTATTATATTATTTAACAATGTTAAAACTTAATTTAAATGTCCGATGATGGGATGTTATGAAACTCACAAATAGTGATTTCTTAACTGATCCCTAGGTGAGAAGAGTCATACTAAATGTTACCAGAGTATTGGGATACTTAATATGATTTTTCAATAATTTAAATTTTTATTAAAAATAAAATAAATAAGTTTTTAAAAGAAAATTAATGATAAAGTCCGATGATGGGATGTCATGAAACTCACAAGTAGTGATTTCTTAACTGATCCTTAGGTGAGAAGAGTCGTACTAAATGTTACCAGAGTATTGGGATATTTAGTATGATTTTTCAATAATTTAAATTTTTATTAAAAATGAAAATAAATAATTTATTTTTTTATAAAAAAACAAAGAAAAATAAATAATGAACTTTAATAATTAAATGAAATTCTTCCGATAATGGGATGTTATGAAACTCACAAGTAGTGATTTCTTAACTGATCCCTAGGTGAGAGGAATTAACTAAATGTTACCAGAGTATTGAGATATTTAGCTAAATTTTTCAATATTAAGAGTTTCATTAATAAAATCAAATAAATAAAATTTCTTTTAAGTTGCATATGTATCATTCATAATCTGTTTGCATCATATGCATTCATAATAATTTTTGAAACGAGTGTGAATCTTTCGATGATGAGATTCTATAGAACTCACAAGTAGTGATTCTTAAGAGATCTCTAAGTGAGGAAATTATCCGAAATGCTACCAGAGTATTGGGGTACTTCGGAATAATTTTCAATAAAAAAGATTTTCACTTATTTCAAATAAAAAATAAAATTTGAATGTTTCAGAATTAAAAAGAATAAAATTGATTGCAATAAAATAGGAATTGTTTTTAAATATTAAATTAAGATCATTTCATTAAAATCAAAGGATAACGCATGATTATTATGGTACCGTTTTTTACCGGGCGTCGTGGGGGTGCTAATCCTTCCCCACGCGTAACCGTACTCCCAGACCCAATTTTGTTTTCGCAGACCAAAAATTATCTTTTTAATAAAACTTAATTAATTTTGAGATTTTGTTAAAAAGATAGATATTTTTAGGTGACCAATCACACCTAGTTAAAAAAGATTGGTGGCGACTCCCTTTGTTTTTTAATTGTTTTCGAAATCGTCGAGCGCGAAGCCGTTACGACACTATTTATGAGCTTGCATTTGATTGTATCAACCAATGTCAGTATTGGTTTGTCCCTAGCATCCAAGATGTACTTGTTGAAGCACTCACACAAGTTGTTGAGAAGGATATCACATTTTGAATCGGTGTTGAAATATGACCTAAGCCATTCTTATGGTGGCCTTTCAGATAGCCACTGATATGCACTTGGATGCTTTTCTTTCATCTCATCCATGCATTTCTTGAACTCTGCAATATGAATTGCTCTTGTTGTAGCCTATAGTTTGTCCTTTAACCTTTTTCCTCGATGATCATCATTCTTTAAGTTGTTATGTAGATGCCTCACACAAGATCAGTGCTCTAACTCAAGAAATAAGCTCCTCACTACTGATTTAAGTCCCTATAATAAAATCATGCTTTTTGGTTAAATTAAAGAAACATAAGCAAATAAAAAGTTGAATGTGATGTAAACACAAAATTGTACCTTTTGTTTGTTAGACATTTATGTCCAACTTTGGGGATTTTTCATATTAATATCCTACTTCAATAAGTTGATAAACCAACTCCATGTATCTGTACTTTCAGTTTTAACTATAGCAAAACCAATAGTGAATATTTAGTTATTAGCATCAATCCTAATAACAACTAGCAATTGTCTTCTAAATTTACCTTTCAAGTGGCACCCATCTAGTCTAATCAGTGGTCTGCAATGCTTAAAATCTTCAACATATGCCTTTAGACATACATATATCCTTTCAAAGAAACCACCATTTAGCTTACATAGAACACTAGAACCATGATTAGTTCTTCTTATCTCTGCAGCATATCTCCGTATCTTACCATATTGATATTTATAATTTCCTTGAAGCCTTTGCAATGCAAACTGTTTTGCTTTCCATAGCTTCATCCTTGGTACTATCAACATATGATCTTTATACACCATATTCTCAAATGAAGACAGAGAAAATTTAGGATCAGCAAGGAAAAATTTCATATACTTATTTGCTAGCCACTTGTAATCCATGTTCCTGTGTACATAATCTTTACAACAAGTGTGCTTAAACTTGTAAGTTCTAATATGAAAGGTAGGGTTTTCTGGGTCATGACTGAACTTTCTAGCATACAGGGTCCATTCACATCTTTCTTTGCATACAACTCTAAACCTAATTTTGTCATTCTTTTTAATCAATATATTCACCCTATCCTTAATGTTAACGTTCTTCACAGCATCTTTTAATTCTTTTTTGTCAGCAAACAACATACAAACATAAAAAACAGGATCATCCATAACACTAGCTGCATTAAATTCGGGCCACTTCTTTCTAGGCTTGTCTACATCTTCATTGTCAGATCTAGTAATACTGAATACATCATTAGATAAACTCACTCATCCTTCTTCTATCTTATCACCCCCTATATCAACTCTTATAGTATCTCTTACTATCGCATCATTCAGAAATCCTTTCCTTTGAGATCTACCTATATCAGAATCTATCTCACCCATATCTATTTCAACATCAGGGTCTACATTGTTAGAAAACATCTCATCATCATCATTATCCACATCATACTCACTGTCCCTAAAGTCACTATCATTAACACTATCATCCTCATAGTCTCCCTCCCTTACCTTTATCCCCCTATAGTGTTCATGCCCTAACTCTACCTTTCCATGCTCTATCTCCCCATAATGTTCATACCCAAACTTTGCCTCTTCATGCTCTGTCTCTGCATAGTGTTCAGGCCTTAAATCTGCCTTCCCATACTCTCTTTGCCCCACCTCAATCTCTCCATACACTTATTTCCCCACTTCTGTCTCTTCATATTGTCCTTGCCCCAACTCTACCTCCTTATACTCTCTTTGGTCCAACTCTACCTCCCTAACATCTCCTTACCCCAAATTTGCCTCCTTATCCTCCACTTGCCCTAAATATGCATTTCTATAATGACTATTCTCACTAAACAAAACAATGTTCAAACTTTCTACTGTATTTTGATTCTCATCACCTACATTCTCATTAATTGAATTTTTACTAATTTCTTCAATCACTACATTTGTTTTATGGGTTAGGTAAATAGACATATACCTAGTTTGAGGCACATTCCTGCACATCTTGAGAACATCATTGTCATTTTTTATTAAAATAAAACTATCTGTTATTTCTAAATCAGCTACTTTCCAATAAAATAGTAAAGGTCTAAGATGTCCTACCAATGATACTATACTATAAAGTTTTACCATAGACATTATATTAGTCTCACATAAGTAAAAGAAATCAATCTCACCTTCCATATAAGAGTTGCTTGCAAAGTATCCATCATGGTGTAATACAATTGTGAAGTACTCAAAGGCATCATATGTTGGTATGTAAACTAACCAACAATTTAGCAAATTTGGAACAAGTTGAATATGTTGAATAATAAACAGAAAACCATAACCACATGCAACACCCACACACATATTTACCACCCTACATGTTTAATTTAAATAAAATAACCCTGCAATGTATAGCACCAACAATGTGAAATTAATTAAAAAAAAACCCAACTCACATGTCACCTAACATTTGAAAGTTCGAACGTAACAAACTTATTTACCTAAAACCACTTAATACATTTGAAAGACCCAACATTTGAAATCGGTATCACACCCACAAGTTCGAATAGAAACACCAAAATCAACAAAACAGAGTTTAACATTTGAAACAAACACAACATTTCAATCAAACAAGAAAATTCACATCAATACTTACCATATATTACAAGGCCTTTATCACGCCCTCTTAAACTCCAACTCATTGTTTCGAATACTTTCTGAGAATCTAAAAATTCTCAAAAACTTCCTTTTTTGCTTTTTGGTTAACCAAAACAGAGACATTAAGCAAATGTTGAGTTGAACCGTATTTTGGGTTATAGGAAAGGAATCGATTCCAAGAATATCAAAGCAACTAAAAACTAACCTCATCAATGATCGATTTTAAGATTGTTGATGAAGGAATCAAACAGTTTAGAAGTTTTTTTTTTCAAATTTTCCAAAAAAAGCAATGTTTTAAAATTTTTTATAAATTTTTAAATCAAAATAAAATTTTTGTTTTATTTAAATTTTTTCCATGTCAGCAAAATGGTTCTGATGATTAGGCACACATGTATGCCACGTGTGGCCCAATTGGCATTTAATAGTTGATTTAATGATTTGAGTGACGGAAGGGCATATTTGTTACTATTGTTAAACATTAGGGACCAAATCGTTACGTTTTAAACTATAGGGATCAATTTGTTATTGGGCCCAAACTATAGGAATCACAGCCCAAACTATTGTCTACTGGGCTGGTCCTTGTTGCTTCACCAGCAAAAGTCAATATTTCAAAGTTGGAAGAAAGCTTTTGGGCTTTAAGCTCTGTATTTCTCATGAAAGGGCCACTAGGTCTATTGATTTTGCTAAAGGTTGTAAAATGTAATCAAATCTAACAACTTGTCCAAATCAGCTCGAGACTTAACTTCATTTGATATAGGATCTGGATCGATTGAAAAAAAAGTTGAAGACCAAAAGTAAAAGAACAAAAATTTAAAACTCAAAATAATTTGAACAGAAAGCAATCAAAACTTGAAACAATCCAAATTTGAACTGATTTATACTTGAAATGATTGAGAGTTGTAACAATTGATATCAAAACCCATTCAATTCAAAACTCATGAAAATCCAAATCAGAATTAAATTAAGATTGAGTGAATTTGAAACGAACGAAATAAAAAATTGTTAGAACCTAAAATAATTTGAATTTGAAAGGGTCTAAATTCGAGATGATACAAACTTTTAATTGTTTGAACATGAAACAATCAGAATTCAAAATAATTCAAACTTTAATTATGAAGAAATCAAATTATAACATCAAATACGAATGAATAATTGTTAAGATCTTATTATGACTGGTGAAAGGAAATGAAAGGTTAGGATAGGAAATCCATCTTACACTATGTATGCCACAATGTGGGCATTGTTGAAATAGAAGACGAAGAATTATAAGAAAACAAAGGACAAATATTCTTACTAAAATGGAAAAAAATTTTGACATGGTTTCAATCATAGGTATGAAATCTAGCTCCCCGGAAAAGACAAGACATCGACATTGGTTTGATATTAGTGAGAAATTAACCAGATCCACGTATAATGCCAACCTAATCTATTCAGAAAAATAATGCCAAACTCATTATGTTGAGCACTTTGAGATTCTCTCCAATAGTTGACTAGTTTGTTCTTATTAATAGAAGTATGATTTGCTATTCTCTGTTGCCTAGTTTGTTCTTATTAACAGAAGTATGATTTGTTATTTGCTATTCGCCTTTTTTTTTTTAATTTTTTTAAAATTCTAACGTGAAGGTCCCAAATTTCAAGTCTGATATATGAAATGAATAATATTTATTATGAGTGAGGTATTTTTATCTTTGGGTAGCTTTATGGCAAGTTTCTCGTTGGCCTTCAATATTAAAACATAGTGAAGATGTTATTTATTTATTTTTTTAAGGTCTTAATATGCATTTTTTAAATGTTGTTGGCCCAATTGGAGCTTCTCTTTCGAGTGCTTTTCGAGTAGAAACGTTTAACAAATTTAATAAAAAAAATCACAATATGTAAAAATAAAACTTAATGATGATATCTTTTTATTTTTAATAAAATAAAATATTTAATTTCATTAAACAAAATCATAAGTTTTAGTATAAAAAAGTAAAAAAAATTAATATAATCTAATTTTATATTAAAATTAAAAAATAAGAGAAAAATTGTAAAAAAAATTAATGTGAAAAAAATATTATTTTTCCTATATAATTTTGAATTATCGAAAGAAAGTACGAGAATGTAGAAAAATCTTATTAAACATTTATTACTATTAATTAGCGGATTTCAATGCACTTTTAATTTGTATTTTTATTTAAAAATTCAAATAAGCTTTTGCTGTAATTTAAATATTTAAAAAATTTCGAGAGTCAAACACATTATTTCTACTTTTACATTTACTTTTACAATAAAAAAACTCCTTCATAAATACGGTCAAATTTATATATGCTTTAAATTTTAATTAATGATCATAAATTGATTATGTACGAAAATGATAAAAACTAATTAAAAACTGATGGAGACGAATTTTGGTTTCAAATTTGTTTGAAAATATGCGCGTTCAAAATTACAAACATCTCTACTACATTTTTAACAACAGAGAAAATCTAGTTTTGGCTACTTCTTAATAGTAGCAAGGATCCTTTAACTTTATGTATAAGAAATTAAAAATAATTGCGTAGTACTGTTTAGAAATGTATTTTGATCATCTGACAAAATTTTCGGACCTCCCACTTTTATATTAAAGATTATTATCTTACGCTGAATAAAGTTTTTAAAACTTTACAAATGCAATTAAGATGATGACATATATTATTTAAAGAATATTAAAAATAAAAATCTATAAGGTGAGGAATGTGTTACTATATTAATCCTGTTTGTAAAGTATAAAAATTTCATTGATAATGTTTTAGATAATAAGTCACATATTAATTAGTTATATCACTTCTTTTAGTAGAATATTTACAGGACATAATTTTTTTTGTGTGTTTAAATTAATTAACGTGGCTGCATACTTGATATTGAGTCAAATTTAATATCAAATGTTTGTTCATTTTTATAATAAAAGATAATTATTCTTTCTGGAAAAACCTTTGTAAATTATAACTAAAAACATATATAATTATTTAATATACTGATATTAGAATTTTTAAATTTCACAGACGAGTTGTGATAAGACATTAAAAAATAAAAAATAAATTAGGTGGAGTATATATTGGATAATAATCCCTCAAAACAATTATTATCATTGAATGGTCTATATGCTAATATCATCGAAATAGCTTCAATGGCATTGTGGTCATGAAAAACTAGTGAAGAAATTGAAATTGAAATTGAAACTTTATATTATTACAATCTTAAGAGCTATTCATGAGTCCTAGAGAGCAGAGGCTTCTTCTGAAAATATTTTGAAAGTTTCCATTCCAATCTGTTTTCTTTTCGTAAACCAATGAGGGGAAAAAGAACGAAAGCACTTCAATTATAGTCCGAATGAAATCCATTTCAAAGTTCACTTCCTCTTCAATTATTGGAAGATAAGTCAACCACGTGTCACTTTTGGCAATCTTTCATGCCCATCTTTCTCTTGGTTTTCGGTCTCTTTTTCTACTTTTTAGAAAATAAGCTGATCTTTCCAGGACTTTGTCAATATGATTTGCTAGAATACCAATATCATCCATAATCATAAGCCACGAGAAAACTTTATGGCTGAATTAAATGCATTGAACCATGAAAAAAGAAATTATAGTTTGATAGTTAAATTTGATCCGCAGAATTTGTATTAAATCCGTGCAATAATGATAGCCTCTTCACAAAAAAAGAAATGCACCTAACACTTGTTAGGATGAGAAATTTTAAGAAAAAATGTTATTTCATTCAAAATATTTAAAAATTTAAATTCAATTTTTTTATATGGTAAAAAAATTTGAAGAATTTCAAAATTTATAAAAAATTTTAAGAGAAAATTTGAGATGCTTAGTGCTCGTTTAGTTTATGAAAACAA
This sequence comes from Heritiera littoralis, assembly GCA_031772115.1. Taxonomy (NCBI): domain Eukaryota; kingdom Viridiplantae; phylum Streptophyta; class Magnoliopsida; order Malvales; family Malvaceae; genus Heritiera; species Heritiera littoralis. Next base: position 466,462 of record JAPDPK010000142.1, on the reverse strand, counting down.
TGATGTTTTATATTTCATTTTTATAAAAAATAGAAAATATAAGGGAAAACATGTGTGGTTGAAAAAAAATAGAAAACATATTTTTGAAAAATGAAAATGAAAATGGGCCAAAACTAGAGAACAAAAAAATTGTATTCATTATTTTGAAAAAAAATAGTAAATACAAATTGGAGAAATTAAAATGAAAACAAGGGATTTCTTAAAATTTTTTTTACTACTGTTGTAAAATATAGTAAAATTTCTCTGAATTAATATTCTTGAGACTCATTATTGAGTATTAATTTAGAGAGATTATTAATTTAAAAGGTTTTAACTTGTGATTTGTTATTGCTTTAACAAAAATGTCTATTTAATTTTCGTATTTTTTAAATTCCTCTAATAACTCTATAACTTTTAATTTCATAAAAATCTCCTTGCAAATATATGTATTTAATATATTTTATATTTTTTTAATTATTAAAATAAAAAATCTTGAATATGGCAGTGTTTTACAAATTAACATATTAGAGTGCTTTCTGGTTCTTGAATATTATATAATATATTTTCTATTTTTTTATCAAATTATTAATGTATACTATAATTGAGACTAAAATTTTACACTAAGTTTTAAAATAAAATTATTAATTATTACAATAGAAGAGTTTATTAAGTTTTTCTATTGGCTCGAGTCGGGACCATGATTTTTTTTATTAATTTAAAAAGTTTATTAGTTTAGAGGAGATTAATTTATACCTAACAACCCAAATTCGATTCACAATAAACACAAGATTTTGGATTTTTCTTTCTTTTTCCTTTTTAAAAACTGAGACAACAATATAAGTTATTTCTTTAAAATACTATTATTGAAACTATTTTTTACTTGTTAGTTGGTATGATTGATTTGGTGTGGAATACTTCTTTCATACTTTATTATTTTTATTTATGTTGGTATATGGTCGTTGCTTTCACTTGTAATCAATTGTTGAATTAATTGTTGGTTAAATCTCCATTTGTAATCAAAATATTTGATTCTTTTTAATGTACCCTTAACATATTATATATTTGTCGAGTAAAAAAATTTTGAGTTATATTTTTCATTAATTCATTTGATTTTGGAGTTGCTTATATATATAAAATTTTTTTTACCTCTTCAAAATGTGTATAAGAAGGGAAGAATTTATTTTGATTAGTGCTAATAAATTAGCATATAAGAATAATTGCATGTTGTTATGCTAGAAACAGTATGTAGCAACTGTTAATGAAAAAAAAAAAAAACGAAGTACCAAACACATTTTCAAAATTTTTATTTTTGAAAATAATTTTTTATTTTCATGTACTAAACGTATTTTCCAAAATTCAAATAATAGAAAATGAAAATTATTTTCAAAAAATGAAAATACAAAATAAAAATAGAAAATATTTTCTATAACCGAACAAAGCCTTTAAATTCTTTTTGAAAAATCCACTTGAAGAAGTAATTTTTCAAAATTCGTCTAAATTTTTTCTTTATTCTTTTTACACATGACCCATTATTAATATAAAACTAAAAAGAAAGATATTATTTTAATTAAATATAATATGTATTTTTTCTTTTTATATTATTAATAATATCTATATATTTTTACAAATCTAATAATACTTACATTGCATATTTTTTTTTATCAAATTCTAGTATTCAAAATTCTTTTTTAAAAAATATTTATCTAAATAAGACAATTATAAATGCTAGTATTTTATATTGATGCATTTTTAAATACTTTCATTTTAAAATACTTCAAAAATTTCAAAAATTTCCATTCAAATGCATTTTAAATTATTTATAAAATTCAAAATTGAAATATATATACACACCTGCATGCGTATGTATGACATGAGATATGATTAGAGGGGAAGAAAAAAAAAGGCAAAGAGTGTGGGAAAGGGAGGGAGATTCCTCTTGCTCTTTCGAAATTATGGCATTCTCCATGTTTATTAACACCCCCAAATTCAAAAGATGCTTTGCATGTCAAATTCCCATGTGGAGGATGACTTTGCATGTGCCATATAGAATTACCGAACTTCAATTTTTTATTTTTTATTTTTAATAAAAATTCCAGATTTGAAGAACTCTCTCTCTCACCTTGAATTTTGTCATTACGTACTAAAAATACCATTTGTTTTATGGTCTTTATGAAATAACTTATCACTTTATATTCAAACATCAACAAAAATAAAAAAGAACAGTGATAAAATTTGACAAAATTAAAATATGAAAATAAAATTCAATATTAATTCATAATAGAGTGACTTATCTTGGAGTAAAACACTGTAAACTTGATATTGAAAGATGTAAACAAGAGCTATGTTTATGAAATGAAGTATTTATTTTCCTTAAATAAAAGATTTAATAGCTAAAAAGACCCTTAATTTTTAGCACAAAATGAAATTAAGCTCTCAATATTTTATTGCTTGAAAATCAATCCATAAATTTTTATTTCATTGTAAATAAACCCTCAACCTTTTAAAATTATGCAATTAAGTCTAAATCTGTTAAATAACACTAACTACCGATTGGACATCTAACGTAAAAGCTGATGTTGATAGCTTGGTTAGCTGCCACGTGACATGTCATGTGTACAATACTAACCAAAGTTAATATTATTTAATAGATTTAGATTTAATTGCATAATTTTAAAGATTGATAATTTATTTACAATGAAATAAAAATTTATGAATTGATTTTTATATAATAAAACGTTAAAAATTTAATTTTATTTTGTACTAAAAATTAAACAATTTTTTTATTATTAAATCTAAATAAAATTGACACTATAAATATCATTTTACTGGCAGCAGAAGCGATATCCAAATCTTTGTTGTTCGGTACTACAAGATTCGCCAGGGGTGGCCCGTGGCCAGCAAAATAATGATCTCTGCAGCCACTATTCCAAACGGAAGAGGATAAGGCGGCTGCAGCTTTAATTACCCACGATCGCTGCTTCATGTAGTGATAAATTTAGAAGTGCACCAAACCTTTAAAAGTACCCACAAGTGGTCCGAATAAACAAAGATTTTTTCTTTAGGAGATGAGATATGATTCGAATTTTAAAGTTATAATTGTTGTGAGGAATTTTTTTTTATTATTTTTAATCTGTATAAAACGAATGAAAATGTTTGTTGTAAAAAAATTTAAAAAACGAAAAGAAAATAAAGAAAGCATTTATTAGCACAGAGTATAGAGCGAATATTTTGATTTTTGGAAAAGAGGAGAAGACTAGAGAATGGGCAAGAGAAGAGCTAAGTGGATGGGCGGCCAGAGACAATGATGAGATAGAGAACTTTCATTGGCATGTGAAAGTCTCCCATGTTTTTTTTATTAGCTAAGTGGATGGGCAATGTCCTTCGCCTTTTCTTTTTCCCGTAGAGATGATTAATTTCATCCACATGCTGTTCTCCTTGGACCTGGACCATTGCTTCTGCCCTATTCCCCGACACTGTACTCTCTTACTCGTTATTTTCATCTGCCAAGAAACACGGTCCGATGTGGAGAGTGCATGGAATGCCGTGATACACGTACCAATTCTTCAAATGTGGCACAAAGCACCAGAATTATGAAAGATTCTCCATGAATTCCTGAAGTGCTTTCTTTTTTCTTTTTTCATCCCAGACCAACTCTTTGGCAAAGAATGTTAAGAATAATTTTATGATCCAATGCAAAAATTATAATATCATTATCATTATAAATAATTAATAGGCGTATATTTTTTTTTTTGCAAATATGGTTGAAACTGAAGCTGAAATTATGACTGGCCAGTTTTTCTCTTTTTCTTTTACTTCCATAAGTGACTTTCAAATTTCAATGGGTAAATACTGTACAATTAGAAGTAAAGTGAAGACTTAGTTATATATTTATATTAACCTTTATTAAAACCTTGATATGCCCCCCTCATCAAGAGCTTATAGAATCTTAAGGCCTACATAACTACCTTGTTACATTGACCTAACAAGATATGTAAGCACCTTGTTACACTAAAATAACAAGATATGTAAAACCCATATTAAGTATGATCAGAACAGATTTTATTAGGCAAACTTGCATGTTTCATATTTGGACTAAACTATTACCCATTTTATTAAAACATGAAATTGCCAATTAATATTAGTCCACTATAAAAATTTTCTAATATTCTTCCACTTCGACAATATTAATTGGGGTTATTTAGTTTAAGAAAATTTGATTTTAGAAAATAAGACTCTAAGCTGACTAACTTCATTTTTGATGTGACCATGATTTTGAAAATCATTTACTACTTGAAACAACATTTCAATGATCTCGTTCAACAACTAATACCGAATCATGATAGCTATTGTGCCCTTTATTGACACAAGACCAATCCATAGATACAAATATTAGTGACCATATCAACAATGGACCTAATGTGATTGTGTAGCAAGAAAATAACTGTCATGGTGATCATCTTGTATTATTTTGTGTTATTTCCATTGTCAGTCCTTAAAGATTTAGCTAATTTTGTCAAAAAACTTCAGTGGCAAGTAGACAACAAAAAATCTTTATGGCACCCGGTTTCGCCCAAAACTTTTAAGGCATCGAAGTCTCGTATGCCTCATCCTTGAGATTTCATATTGGTATCATTTACCGAGACATACATAATAGACATGAAAAGTCAACTTCACAATGTTCTCAAATGTATAGGTACAAAAAGATAACATAACAATACATGATATAAATTAGTAATAATAATCCATTAACTTATAAAGAAAAATATCATGCAAGTGTTTAACACAAATAACTTTCAACATAATATGATGTAAGACATAACATGAGTGATCAACCATAAATGACATACTCCCACTAAATTAAAATATCACGAAAATTCAACATGCTTGCTAAACACAACATGTTGTAATCTTTTAATTAAAGGGTCAGCAATCATGCTAACCGTGTTAATGTTCTTAACAATAATGTCACCATTTTTCACGAAATCTCTAACCTTGAGATATTTGATTTCCATATGTTTGGATCCACCAGCGCTTTTATTATTCTTGGTGAACAACACAGTATACCTGTCACATCCCGTGACCACATTTTTCACGTATTTCTATGCAACTTACCCGGTTGGGCTGTCTGTGATACTTCACTTTTTCATTTACTATTAAACAATTTCGTACAAAATTATAATATGAATTACATCCCCTATCTTAATTCTCAAGAAAGTAGTACTAAAAGTAAGTCTAAATATAGAAAATAAATGATCATACCTCATATTATAAATCAAGCTGTCGCAATGTCCCCAAATGCACGGCCAAAATGCTCGTATGTCAGACCTCTTAGTCCTCGAAAATCTGAAATGTTAATATTGGGGAGTGAGCAAACCACGGCTCAGTAAGAGAGTTATATGCAACACTTGATATTCAGCTACCTATATGCTGAAAATAATTTTTCACTTTCTTTAAATCTTCCTAGAGGCTCTAGGCTCACATGTAGGAAGGATACTACAGCCGGCTAGGGATCCGGATGGAGTAAGGCAGGTATTTTGAAATACCTGTCTTATCCCGGAACCTAGAAGCAACTGTAGAGAGTACTATATTCCTTGTTCTCAAAACGATATAATTTTCGTTTTCACAAAGTAAACCACTTATTTCTTTTCACTTCTGTATAATTTAAAACACGTGACAGTTCAGTAATAAAACAGTAGTTTACTTTCTTTCTCATCAGTTCAGTAACTGTATCTTACAGTTCAGTAAAATAGTAATATTCAATACAGTATCATTTGATAAAACAGTATCTTGCAAATCAGTAAAGCAGTAAACAGTAGCTACCAATTCAATAAACAGTATTCGGTAGCTTTCAGTTCAGTATCACGGAGACCAGGCAACACCCTAAATATATCATGCTATAATAATATCATCCCTAATAGGGGAAACACATGAGATCTATGGCCATAGTCTATGGGGTCCTCAGTGTGCACTGATCAGGTGTCCACTGGGATGCTGATAATAGGATTAGTATCTATCAGCACTAACACGTGACACATGAGTATGATATGGGGCCTAACAGTCTCAAAACAGTAAACACGTGATATAAACCCCATTTATGAAATCAATTTCATTGAATATAAGTTCAATCAATCCATAAATATTCATAAGAAAAATATTTTCATCTTATGAATCACAATTTATAAAATAATCATATTGGGGTCATCATTCCCGAAAATGTTCTAAACATTACAGAACAGTATAAATCACATTTTCCATACAGTAAAAACAGTTTATAAAATAATCACTGTAAAATATAGAAGGTCATAACTGTCCTTTTTCACCGTAAAACATATACGCACGTTTTTCCGTGCTTTTTATCGAAAACATGATTTTCAAAGTTATCGGGATTCAAATCAATTATTTTTATGATTTATGGAAAATTAAAATATTTATTTTCCAAATCAACACTCTCGTCCCGTGTTTTCTCTGTAAACACATGCGGAGACCTTTTAGTCTCAAAACACTGTTTTCCACCTTTAATTACCTTTATGGAATTTTCTATAAATACGTATTTTCACAATTGAACCCATAAAGATTATTTATAAAATCAAGTGAATATTTGGAGAAATATTATTAAAATATTCACTTTGGTCCTTTTTCATTTTTCACCTCGTTTCACTTGAAATATCACCCATCGAGATAAATTTAGGTGATTTCCTTTTTCACCATTTTCAAAAACATGAATATTTTAAAATTAAGTATCAGTATATTCACGTTTTATGAAAACTAATCGATTTCTCGATTTTCGTGGTTGGAAATCGTTTCTCGTGATGAAAAATCATTTATTATGATTTTCGATAATTTTATAAAGATTTTTCGGCAGTATAACGGCTGCCGATTGGCTAGCCTCCTGCAAGGAAAATACAGTTTATATTTTCAACCGGTAAATCACCACAACTTTCCAACCAATCATTGTCAACAGCATTTATAACATTAAATGCATATTTAAAACATGCATACTGAATATCCTTACAGGCTACACATGCCTCCCTTACCTATCTCGGGTCGACGACTGCCTCTCGAAGGTCGCGCCCGTGGTCACCTCTCCCGATTCCATTGTCTCGGTCATCGAGGATGGTTTTTCTGAAATTAAAATTCTAAATTTAGAAATTTTCTAAATAATTTATTAAATTTACTCGAAATCCATTTTCTGGAATTCTTACCGAATTTTCGTAATTTTCGAGTTTCTGAATTTTCCGAGATTTCTCGTAATTTTCGAAATTTCCAAATTCCAAAAATTTCCTTTTTCTTTCTCTTTTTCTCTTTTTCTTTCTTTCCTTCCCTTTCTTTTCTTTTCTTTTTTCTTTCTTTCTTTTCTTTTCTTTTTCTTTTTCCTGTTCTTTTTCCTTTCTTGGCCGGATCCATCAGACCGGTTAGACTGGTTCATCGCAGGTTCTTCTCCGGTGACCGGTTCTCCGGCTGTTCGGCGGCTTCTCAGCTGGCCGACGGCACGGCGAACCTACTGGTGGTCTCCGTTTGGCCTGGATCGGCGGCAAGGCGACGGATCTACTCGGTTTAGCTTCGGTTTTTTTGGCCTCTTCGTTCTCCCTCTTCCGTCGTTCGCCGCCTCTCCGGTGGCCTCCCACGTCTTCCTCTTCCTCCGGCGAAGCTTCGGTGGCAGTGGTGGTGGCAGAATCGACCGGCATCGCCACTTTCTCTTTTCTTTTTCCTTCTCGCTCCTCCGGGTTTTTGCTTCTGTTTCCGTTTCTGTTTCCTCCCGTTTCCGTCGCCGGTTGTCTCGTCCTTCCTTGGCTCACCGGCCGACGTCCTCTTCTCCTCTCTTCCTCGCCGACGGTGGTAGCTCCGCTGCCGTCGGCCTCCTCTGTTTCGGGAAGAATCGGGATTTCCCGATTCTTCTCCTTTCTTCTTCTTTTATTTTTATTTTTATTTTTATTTTTATATATTATACATATAATATCATTATTATATATAGTATTATACTATATATATTATATAAAGATATATATATTTTGTATAAAATATATCTATATATTTCTAATATATATAAAATATATTTATATACTTTTAATTAAATAACATTTATATACATATTTATATAAATGTAATAATATAATATATATTGTATTTACAATATATATATTCAACTTTAATGTAAATTAATATTTACATTTCTCATATATGTATATATATTTATATATACATAAGATATACATATGTACTATTTAAATGTATAAAATAGTATATATTTACATATATACCAATGTATAATAATATAAACTATTTAGCATTTAAATACATATGTATTTGTACAAAAATACATTTATATAATTTATAATTATATAAATATATTTCTCTTTTTCTTATTTAATTTGGATTCCCATTTATCCAAATTAAATCTCCTCTTTCCATTATTTTTCATAATTCCAATTTTATTTTCCTTCACTCGTATTTCTCGATTTATCACTTCCTCAATTCTCTGGATTTTCACCAATATCCCGTTCTTACAATTTTATTTATTAATCTATTTTTTTCAATGTTTATTTCCAATAAATGAAAAATTTACGGTTATCACAATACCTTATGTCACAATAAATCTTAATTATCCTAGAGATAGAATTAAGCATGGGTCACTATCATTTTGCGACTAGTGCCCCTTTTTGGCGGCAACTTCTCCCATTACTCCCACAATTCCTTTATTATCTTGACTTTTCAACAAAATTGCCATTTGCTCCAACTATTCTTTCATCTCGTTCTAGCCTTCTGGGTCTTTTCCAACCTTTCTATTCGAATCGCTTGCTTCTTACATTGTCCACATCTCGCAATGAATAGATCAATTCAAAACCCTTTGGCATCCAAGCTATCTCTACAACCCTGAATTAACTGCCATTTTTTCCATGTTAACTGTTATGAGATCATACACTACATTTATTACAAAAATTATAAATGAAAAGCTAAGAGATTTCATAATTTGCACAAGAATTCATTTGTTCCTTTTATTTTTTTTTTGTTATTTCTAAAAGGTAATAGTTATTGACAAACAAAATTGTATTGTACACATATGAATTCATGAATAAATGGAATATGAAATGTATACAAACTCAATTAAGCTCTAATAACATCATGTAACATTCATAAGAAAAACGTTTACAAGAAAAAAAAAGCTTTTCTAACACTTTAAAATCCCTTTGAAAAGAAAACAACCAAACAAAATTCACAAATCTTATTCTCTAAACCCTAATCACTCTTTTCATATTTCTGATTGACTATCTTTTCCAGATTGAACACTTTACATTGGCAAGTGCTTGCACACGGAACTTGAAAGCAGTACAATTTTCAATAGTATGCCTAATACTTCTTTTATGATAACTGCATCTACGTCAGGATCATAACACTTTGGCTATGGGGGCTTCGAAGGATTCAATAGTATTTATTAATTTTTTGAATTATGAGATTAACATCTGTTTAGGAAAATCTAAGATAACCTAAACTAATAATTAGCTTGACTTTCTAATATCCTCAGTAGAGTCACCAAACTATCATAACAAACTAAGATTTAGAACCTAATTGCTAGACACAAATTCTAAAGTCGGCACCAACCATTTCTTTCCAAGTTTTATTGATCACCTATTCAACCTATTTAAGGGCACTTTAAGCTCCATTAAGGGTTCCTAAATGATTGGCATTGGTCTACATTGCTCTAAGAGCACAAATATATGTAGGGAACGTATTAAGAACCCTACAACGCCCACCCTAGATAGTACTAATTAGTCTTTGGTTATCCTAATTTGCTTTTTGTTTGTGTTAATTTTGATAATTAAATATTGAAAAATATTTTCTAAGTATCTTCCATTATGTTGTTGGGATCACTCAAAAACTTTTCCTCATCTCAAGAATATTCAATGAGTAATATGTGACTTTTTTGAAGAGACTTTGTCATCAAATTTGTTAAATGTTTTATGAAATATTTTTATTTTCACTTTTTTATTCTTATTTTTTATTTTGATTATTCTATTTTACTTATTTTATCTTATTATATATTAGAAAAAGAACATAAATGATTTTTTTTATCAAAAAATTCCCTTTAGATCTTCCATTATGTTGGTGGGACCTTGAAAGGAATTTTCTCACCTAGAGATTTTCAAAGTATTACTTTTGCTTAATTCTTTGGAATCTCATAATCAAAGTAATTCGTCTATTTTATAATTTTATTTTATGATTTTTTTTATTTATATTTTGAAAAGATGCAACATGGTGGACTGCAGTAGTTAAGGAAGTTATAAAGATTAAGCAAGATTTTACAAGACTTTGATGAAGAATGATATTGAGGAGAGTTTTGCAAAACATAGGTTAGCTAGGAAAGAGGTAAATAAGATAGTGCAGAAGCTAAAACGAATGTTGTGAAAGAGATTTATGATATGTTAGACCCAAAGGATGGTAAGAAAAAGATATATAAATTGGCTCGAGTAAGAGAGAGAGGAGGAGTCAAGACCTAGGATTTGTGAAATGTATCAAGGATGAGTATCAAAGAACTTTTGTCAAGGACAAGGCATTAAAGAAAGGTGGTGTGGCTATTTCAACAAACTATTCAATGACGAAGAAAACCAAATTTAGGATAATATCTTCGACCCTCTAGAGGATCTGATCAGTGTTTGATGCATAGAATTAGAGAGACAGAGGTAAAAGAAGCACTAAATATGATGAAGATAGGGAAAACTATTGAGCTTGACAAGTGAAGCTTGGAAATGCCTTTGAAAGGTAGAAGTTAGGCATTTGACATATCTTTTTAACAAGATTTTGCACACACACACACATGCATAAGGAATGGAGGAAGAGTGTCTTAGTACCTCTTTATAAGAACAAGAGAGATATTCAGAGTCGTTCCAACTTTCGAGGCATAAAACTAATGAGTTACACATTGAAATTATGAAAGAGTGGTAGAATAAAGACTTCGTAAGACTGTAGAAATATCGGAGAATTAAATTGGTTTTATACTTGGATGATTAACTATAAAGGCAATATACTTAGACAAATTATAGGGAGTTCTTGACAATAGGTTAAAGATCTTCATATAGTCTTTATATGCCTAGAGAAAGAATATGATAAAGTAGCTAGGGAGGTCCTATGGTGGTCATTAATGAAGAAAAACGTTCTTGTGAAATATATTGAGCTAATTAAGAACATGTATGGAGATATAAGAAGACATGTAAGGACATGTGAAGGACAAACAAGCGAATTTCCTATCATAGTGAAACTACATCAAGGGTCGATGTTAAGTGCATTCTTGTTTGATGCAAAATGGACAAATTGATAAAATCTATCTAGGATAAGATACCTTGTCCTATGATGTTTGCAAATAATATTATCTTGATTGTTAAGACTAGAGCGAAGGTTAACGTAAAATTAAAACTGTGGAGATAGACATTAGAATCAAGAGGGTTCAGACTAAAAACAGTAAGTACTAAATACATGAACTCTAAATTCAGTTTAAACAAAGATGAAGACAAAAGATAGTGAAATTAGATAGGGAGGCGATCCCTAGGCCAGATCATTTTGGATATTTGGGGTTGTTAGTATAGATGGATGAAGAGATTGATGATGATGTGACCCATAGGATTGAGGCTAGCTGGAATAAATGGAGACTGCTATAGGTATACTGCACGATAGAGAAATTTCTATATGGCTGAAAGGCAAGTTCTATAGGATAATTGTTAGATCGACATTGCTCTACGATAGTGAATGTTGGGGCAACTAAGAGAATACAAATAGAGAAGATGAGTGTAGCCAAAATGTGAAAGTTGAGGTAGATGTGTGGCTATACAAGAAAGGATAAAATGAGAAATGTAAACATTTGTGAGAAGGTTCAAGTGGTACCTATTGAAGATAAGATGAGTGAAAGTTATTTATGTAAGCTTAGATGCATAGAACGTAAACCTGTGAACACAGCAGTTAGGAGGTCGAGGCTTTGAATGATGAAAAAATAGTCAAAACTAAAGGAAAACAGAAAAAGGCTTGAAAGGAAATCATTCATTTAGATATGACTACTTGAGAATAGGAAGAACACATTAACTTTAATAAGAATGAGTGCTGGAAGGAAATATAGGCTAACCTACCCCAATATTTCGATAAAAGCTTTGGAGATGATGATGATGATATATTGATTTTCCAACTAGAATTTTCCTAATTTAATTTGGCTTTTTACCTCAATTATTTTATAATTAATTCTGATTCTAAATAAATAGACAAAAAATAATAATTACAGTAAATAACATTGCTAATATAAACATGCACATAAAATTTTCATAAATATTACAACATGCTAATCAAAAGACTTATACTATTTTAATCTAGTTAATTAACAAATATGCTTACTTAATTATATTACCTAATCAACTTGAATAAAATCAGATAAAACTAAATTAATTAATTGAGCAGCCTTAACTAAAATTAATTTAATAACTAATTACCTATATTTACTAAATTGATAGCTCTCTCTAGCCAAGATTCACTCTCCCTTTCACTAAAACCCTACAAACCTAGAATCCGTATGTCTAACTGTGATTATATTTGAAGATTTTGATATAATATATATAAAATTTATAAAAATTATATTAATTTATATATAATGCATTGATAGTGCATAAAAGCTATGCATTGTTAGTAAATCATATATTGTCACCTTATTAATAAGCAAAATTTAAAATGCATAAACCCTTAAAAATAAAATATTAATAAGATGGGTCCCTTCGGATGTGTGTGGATTACAGAGCACTTAATAAGGTTACGATTAAAAACAAGTACCTTGTTTCGAATGTGGCAGATTTATTTGATAAACTGACGAGGGCTTCATTCTTCACCAAGCTAGACTTGCGATCCGGATACTGGCAAGTATGGCTGCACGCACCCAGCCGTCAGCAATGCATCCAATTGCTTGCGTAACTCAACCAACTCCAGGGGCGTCATTCTATAAGGGGCTTTGGCTGGTGGTCGTGCACCCGGTTCTAACTGAATCTTATGATCAATGCCTCTCTTCGAAGGCAATGCCTTAGGCAGCTCAGGTGGCATCATGTCACTCAATTCTTCAAGAACTTCAGCTACATAGTTAGGAACATCGACAACCACGTTGGGCTTAATCTCTACAAGTGCTACTAGAATGGTTGTCTCACCTCGCTTCAAACCTGACTTTACTTGAGAAGCTGACTGTTCTAAGGGCTTCTCTGCCGCTTGTCCCTCATGTTCTACTTGGACAAAACCTGGGCACCTTTCATCACTGATCCATAAGCTACGAAGGTGTGGCATAGGCGCTGCTTTCGCCTCCACAAAGAACTCCATCTCGAGAATTAACTCGAAGTCATCAAGGGGCATAACCAAGAAAGTGCACTCACGTTCCTAAGTTCCCACCTTCAAGGTTGTGGTCGTAATCCCTTGCATGGGCTGAGCACCAGAATTAACTGGCTTTATTTTGCTTGTGCTCTCGGACACAGTCAACCCAAGATGGCCAACACTTCACTATGAGATGAAGTTGTTGGTTGCACCAGTATCCAACATCGCATGGACTCCTTGCCCATTCATCATCACATGTAAGTACATCAATCCCTTGTAGACTGGCCTCTTGTCTACTGTAAGGGCATTCAGCAACCGTAGTGGGTTGAGCCTAGGGTTGGCCTCCTTTATATCCGTTTCTGAGCCATCTTTAGCGATAAGAGCAGAGAGTTTTTCCTTGCGAGGACAATCCCGAGCACGATGAGGTCCATCACAAAGAAAGCACCCTGTGTTTTTCTTTCCTTGTGACTGGTTTGGGCCTTTTTTGCTTGGATGTTTCCCCATCCTTCTTCTTCTTGTCCCACTTTCCTTTCTTACCACGCTTCTGGTTCTTTCAACCCTCATCTTTGGCCTTCTTCTTGTCAGTATTGGATGAAGAAGCACCATACTTAAAGTCATTTAAGCTATCCATAGTAGCAATGGCTGAAGGTAGATCGGTTACCTTCAGTCACCTCAACTCTGCTTGCGCCCAAGGCTGGAGTCCCGATAGGAAATTAAAAACCTGATCCTCCTCGGTCATGTTATTAATTTTCAGCATTAAAGAGCTGAACTCCTTCACATAGTCCCGCACAGAACCCGTGTGCTTCAACTTTTTCAGCGATTCCCTCGCTAACCATGTTGTGTTCATGGGCAAGAATTGGTCACTTAATTATAGGCGGTTCATCACTGGATACTCAAGGATGGTTAGCCCACTCATCGATCTGTTGAACAAAGGGAAGCCTTGGGAGTGGACAGCCAAGTGTCAAGAGGCTTTTGAGAAGGTGAAGGAAGCAGTAACCTTGGAACCGGTACTGAGGCTTCCTGATTTTGAGCTGCCATTTGAAGTACACACCGATGCCTCAGACAGAGCAATCAGAGGGGTGCTGGTCCAGGAGGGACACCCCATTACTTATGAAAGTCGGAAGCTAAAAGATGCTGAGCAATGTTACTCAGCCCATGAGAAGAAAATGATTGCGATGGTGCATTGCTTGACCGCGTGGAAGCATTATTTGCTGGGGACTAGGTTCACGGTGGTGATAGATAATGTGGCGAACACGTACTTTAAGACTCAGAAGAATCTATCCCCCAAGCAAGCAAGGTGGCAGGAGTTCCTTGCTGAGTTCGATTTTGAGTGGTTGCACCGTCTAGGTAGCGAAAATCGAGTTGCGGATGCGTTGAGCGGGAAGGGAGTGCAGTCGTATGTAGCCTCCCTAACGACAGTGTATTCTGACTTGTTGGATCGAATCAAGCAAGCAGTAAAGGAGGACTTTACTTATTTCAAGCTGAGGCAATAGGTTCAAGAAGGCTTGATTCGAAAATATTGGGTCGAAGACGATCTGTTATATGCTCGTGGTAATAGGTTGTTTATCCCTAAGGGCGGAGGAGTGAGGCGTGAAGTGTTGAAGGAAACACACGACCCACAATAGGCTGGACATCCAGGCATAAAGAGGATGAAAGCCTTAATTTCGAGATACTATTACTGGCCAAAGATGTTAGAAGATGTGGAGCACTATGTGCGCACATGTCTAGTATGCCAACTAGACAAAACCGAGAGAAGGAAGCAGGCTGGGCTGCTTCAACCACTGCCTATTCCTGAATGACCTTGGGAGTTGCTCTCCATGGATTTTATAACAGGTTTGCTGGCGGTTGATGGGATGAGATCCATCTTGGTGGTGGTCGATTGCTTTTCAAAGTATGCAGTCTTCATTGTAGCGCCTCATGCATGTACTGCTGAACGAGCTGCTGAGCTCTTATTCAAGAACGTGGTGAAAGTGTTCAGAGTCCCTAAAGATATAATCAGTGATCGAGACGCTCGGTTTACAAGCAGGTTTTGGACCGTTCTCTTCAAGCTGTTCGGGTCAGAACTTAAGTTTTCTTCTTCTAATCACCCACAAACGGATGGCCAGACCGAACGAGTGAATGCCTTGGTAGAACAGTATCTAAGGCATTATGTAATAGCAAGGCAGCGTAATTGGCTGGATTTACTTGATGTAGCACAATTCTGCTATAATCTGCATAGATCTTCGACTACACGGTTGAGCCCCTCAGAGCTAGCATTCGGGTGCCAACCCTTAACCCTTTTGGAGGTAGCCAAGTTGAAGTCGCAAGGAAGCTGCCCAGCTGCATACAAGTTCTCCTGCGACAAGCAAGAGCTGATTGACCAGGCGTGGGATAGCTTGGCTGTAGCACAGCAGAGGATGAAGGAAAGTGTAGATAAAGATCGAAGGTCCTTGGAGTTTCGAGAGGGTGATTTGGTGCTCTTGAAGCTCACACCTCAAATCTGGAAGAAAGTCACTGATAAATGGTACCACAAAGGCTTGATCCAGAAATATGATGGGCTGTTTAAGGTAGTCAGGAAGGTTGGGAATGTGGCGTACCAGCTGGAACTACCTGCGGCTATGAAAATTCATCTGACATTCCATGTGAGTTTCCTTAAACCGTTCCATGCTGATGAGACTCGACAGCAGAGTAAGAGAGCTCACCCACTGTCCGAAAGGAGTTTCATAAGAAGGTGGTGGAGATTCTTGATCAAAGAAGCCAAGGGGCTAGCAGCAAGAACAGGCGTACGGATTTTTTGGTGCGATGGGAAGATGGCACTAAGACATGGGAGAAAGATGTGATCTTATGGCAATATGAGGACCTGATCAAAACTTACCAAGCAAACCTCTCGACGAGGACGTCGGCTCCAGCCGGCGGGGGAGAGTTTGTTACGCCCAACTAAGGCTGGACGGATGGGTGTGCGCAAGCTGGCATGCCCCATGACGAAACATGCCCAGGGAGGGGGCATGAGACGAGATCAGTTGGCTACTGAGTGAAAGTGACGCGGTCGTCACAAGTATGGCAGACGGGCTTAGTACGCAAGGCAGAAAGTGCGGCAACTGGGTGCAGCAGGCGCACGAGCCCAGGACGGGTATGGGCGCGCACCAGGTAAGCACAGATGGGCTTGCAGGGGCGTGCGGACATCGGCTGAGTGTCCAGTCGACATGGTCCCTTGATGAGAAGACTGTTGGGTTGAAACCATGAGCCGCGCAGAAGCGTGAGGCCCAGAAGAGGCGCGCGGATACGCGGGCGTGTTGGAAATCCTGATAGCATGCGGACTAGCGAGGGCGTGTGGGAAATCCAGATGGCGCGTGGACTAGCTGGCGTGTTCCTAAGAATGTGCGGATGAAGTGAAGTCCTGATATTAAAAAAGCCCTTGAACTTTGTTACTTTATTTAAATAAGCCCTTATACTATTATTGTATCCAAATAAGCCCTTATACTTTGATTTGTACTCAAATAAGCCCTTATTTCAAATAAAAGATTAAATATAAATAAAAATTATTTCAAACTAATTTAACCAATCAAAAATCAATTAATTTGATTCAACTAAGTCACTTTTGGATTTAAATTATTTTTTATAGGTTAATTTATTCGATGTCTAAAATTACAAATTAAAATAACTGAATTAATTAACACTTTTTAAAATATATAATATATAGTATAATATACATAGTTAAATATTATATAATATATTCTATCTAACTAGCCTTTTTTTATGTAGAAAGTTAGGTTTTAAACATAATAAAAAAATCGATTAATCACTTTTATAAACGATTGATTTATATTAATGACATATCTGGGTATAAATTAAGAATGAAGGGCTTATCTGAGTACAAATTAAAGTCTATGAGCTTATTTGAACTCAAATAAAAGATTAAGGGCTTATCTAGATGCAATAAAAGTATAGGAGCCTATTTAAATAAAGTAACAAAGTTTAGGGGCCTTTTTAATATTTTAGCCATTTTAAATTTATTCTTAAGGGTGTATTTATTTTTAAATTTTGCTCATTAATAAGATGCATAATGTGGTTCACTAACAGTCTATAACAACTATATATTATTTATGCATCATATATATATATATATATTAATTTTCTTAGATTTAGTTGGTTTATTTGCTGGGTTGCCAGTGATCTCTGTGCGTATCATTTTCATTTTTATTTACTTTGTTTTTCTTGATTTTCTATTTTTTTCTTTTTTCCAAATCTATTTTTTCAAAATTAAACAAAAAAAGAAATAAAATAAAGGATAAAACTAAAATAATATGATATTTTTAAGATTATTAAGATATTCCTAATAATATTACATATAAAATTTTATTGAAAAAGCAATGAACGTCAAGGTTAATTTGGATCTACACATCTCAATATAAAATCTCAATGAACAGGCTTGTAACAAAAAGCTGACAAATACAGTGAACAGAGACAACTAACCAGTGAAATTCCTTTGTAACATCTTAAACATTCACCTTTCTTAGCTTTGGTTTTCTGATTGATAACCTGATTCAGGTTCTTAATTTTACAAGTATACATTTCTAGGGATGTCAATGGGACGGGTATCTATTAATTTTGAGGTATTCGAACTCGAACCTAATTATATTTTACAATATCCAATTAATTACTTAAATATTTTGATTTTTAATACTCGAATCCTACCCATTTAATATAAAAAATACCCATTTACTATCCGAACTCGATTAAATACCCGTTTATTAAGTCAAATTTGACTTTTAAATTTAAATTAAATTCAATTTTAATATGTATTATTAGGAAAAATTAAATTAACAAATTCAAATTAACTCATAAAAATAAATTAATATTAAAAATCATAATTAAAATACTTAATGAGTTCATTTAATTAAGTATTATATTAAAAATTAATTAATTTATAAATAAAAATGTATATAATAATTTTAAAAAATATTATTTATAATCGAATTCGAATAGTAGAGTACCCTAATGTCATTACCCGAACTCTACTTGAATTCGTGATGGATAGTAAGACTACTACTTGAACCATATACGAATCTGATTACCGAATACCCTAACCCCACTTAATTGGATCAGGTAATACGAGGTACCTATTTAAAGGGTACTCATTTACATCCCTATGCATTTTTTCACCTCATCGCATCCTTTACTTCCCTAACCGACAAGCGAAGGGAGATGAAATCAAGCCCTCCTTTCAACAATTTGGTCCCTTAAAACTCTAGACCAAATATGCATAACATGGAGAGTAAAGAAAAGGTGTCAAGGTAATAAAAAAAAATTGTTAAGATTATAGATATAATATATAATATCATGTCAGATGCTACAAATCTTGATCTGACATGGAATTAGGAAAGAAATCCCATATTCGATTTGACTACTTAAAAACATGACGACAGTCTTAACGCCATAGAATCTGACAAATTGGCTGGGTTCAATTTCAAGTATATACAGCAGGCATAATTTCAAATACAAGATCTTCTGTTTCTGGGTGTCAAGACTCGAGAGTGAAGGCCATTATCACCGTAAAGGCAACAGTATCGCCGGCCATTAGACCAGAAATTTATGAATATGATTGTACTTGAGGTTGATTTGTATCCAACAAGAATAAAAAAAGTTGAAACAAAAAAACATTCTTATGGCAGGCATATGAATATTAATATGAATCACTATGCAACAAACCAGACAACCTGACGGACCATAAATCTATGTTTCACCAGAGTACAGGAATTGGTCTATTGGTGCCCATTCATTGTTCCCCACTTGGATCTTCAAATTATTTGATGAATTTCAAGCACCTTATGCATTCACTTGG
The DNA here is from genome assembly GCA_031772115.1 of Heritiera littoralis. Classification (NCBI taxonomy): domain Eukaryota; kingdom Viridiplantae; phylum Streptophyta; class Magnoliopsida; order Malvales; family Malvaceae; genus Heritiera; species Heritiera littoralis. The sequence goes on along the minus strand of JAPDPK010000142.1, from coordinate 447,342 downwards.
TTTTCTTTCATTTGAAGTTCTCCATCAAAAACGACAACCGTTAACAAAATCTTGCCAAAATGATATCATCCCTGTATGGAGCTTTTAAGTTTCAAGTGGTTGATAATGTTTAAGTCCATTACTTATCTTCTTTTATAATCAAATGATCTTATGGCTGGATCAAGATGCCGAACACAGTTCTCCCCACTATTAGATGAAGGTTACGGTAATGCCCACATGGTCTGCCAGCTCAGTTGTGGACATCAGTTTGCATTATTTGTTGACTCTCTTCTATTATTGAAACCATTTCAACGTCATTTAGGCTTCAAAATAGTCTCGTTGAAATGGTAGGCAATAGAAGGATTTCGTTGTCAAGTTTAAGACCAAGGCAATTTTATTTAAACCGTGAAAAAAAGGAAAGATTGACATGATTATCCATAATAAATTAGAATTAAGGTGTGTTTGACAAGAAACGATGGAAAAAAAAGAGTGATAGAAAATTTATTAATTCAATAATCAAATGTTATAATTACTTTTTATTTTATAGTTTAATTATTTTTTTTGTTCATAAGAGATACAAAGAAGAGTGGAGAATCAAACTTTGGACTTAATTTTTTTTTTTACTTATTTCGTATTTCTTTCCCACTACATACCGCAAGCCTTGCTGCCAAAGTAACGTACCTTTAACATGTTAATTAAAAGAAAAAAGAGTAAGAAATGGGATCCACTATACCATGTCTATAATAATATATTGGGATCCAAAATTTATACTCTTATGATTCCGCAAGAAGTGGCTAAGAGATTCTTTTAGACTGGTTTTGCTAATGCAATGTTGAATTAGGGTCCCTTGGAAACTAGTTTGATTTTATGAACTTATCATTTTTGGTTTTAAGGTTGACTATTTATAAGAAATACTAAAGAGAATATGACATTTTAATCATCACAAAACCAAATAATTGGCACTGCCATGTGACTTAGATGAAGGTGGAAAAGACAATCTAAAAGCAACAAAATGGTCATTCCAATTTGCATCCTCCCATCGCATCCTATAATGACTAAATATAAAAGGAAAGATAATGGAGAAGGGTTGGAAGTAGCTAGTTAATTAGTAGGGAATGTTTCATCGTGTTTATGAAAGAGCCTACTTAACGTAAAAATAAAAATTTAATATTTGATTCTCAAAATCTTAAAATTTTTAATTTACCTAGGAAGCATATTTGGATAATAAAATAATAAAATTAGTTTACCTAAGAGCATATTTTAAAATTTTTAATATTTAAATAATAAATTTAGATTATGACTAATAAAAATAAAATTAAAATAAAGATTTATATGCGATTCACTAACAATATATAATATCTATATATTATTAGTGCACAAAAAATTGACACTTTACGTTGTGTGATAAAATACTATAACTCAACTCACTCTATAAATCAAATTATTCAATGTTGACCGAAAAAGATCAATAATTTAAATTTTATCCGAACTAAAACCTAGATATTTTGTAAGCATGGATCTTGTGCCCCTAATTTTGACCATCGAGTAAAGAAACAGAAGACGGCAACAAGAAGAGGCAATACCTTTTCATCAAAAAAAAGAACAGGCAATACCTTGTTTTGACACTTTTCTCCCTTTTTTTCGACACGTGTAACAACTTTAATGTTGTCGGCAACTTTTCCACTTTTAGGTATAAAACATTTTGATTCAGGCGGTAATTGAGGTGGAGTACTCATCAAATCGTCAAACTTGGTTGGCATTGCTATTTTGCTCTCTGCAATTATGCATGTTTTATCATGTGCGCATGCATATATGTATGTATTTATAAATAATATTTATTTTTATGTGTGTATAACATATGACAGTACAACATCTTTCCAACCATGCTAATGTGATAACTGATATGAATTAACTACAAGAGTTATAGGTAAAATATCAAACGGTTGGATTATCCAACTACTCCTAAAAAATAAGTGTTTGTAAAATTATATTGTTATATATAAATTAATTAATTGATAAATTTTTTGATTTTCAGATAATTAAGAGATTAAATTTATAATTCTAAAAAAATCTTTTAGGCATATTCATTAAAATGGTGGTTGATTATTATTATTATTATTATTATTATTATTAAATACGTGATTAGTATTATACAATACCTTACACCAAATCATTTTTGGCTAAAAGGTTAAAAAAAGCCTTTAAACTATATCAAAGAATCTAAAAAAACCCCTATTCTTTCATTGCATCTAAATAAATCCTTAAAGTATTATTTTTCTTTGTGCAAATCCTTTTTGGATGAAATCTGTTAATCACTGACATGTTGGCTTTTATAGGAAATATGAAAATCTGACATGGCAAAAATAAAACAGGTGACATGACAAACCCATAAAAAAGCAAAATAAAAATGACATCATTTTTAAGATAAAAAATCCTGTAAAAGCCAATATGTCAATTGTTTAATAGAAATCCATGTCAACTAATAGATTTCATCCAAAAAGGACTTGTATTAAGAAAAATTAAACTTTAGGGGCTTATTTAGGTGCAATAGAAGGATAAGGGCTTTTTTAGATTCTTTGATATAGTTTATGGGCTTTTTTAGCCTTTTAGCCATCATTTTTTTTCAACTTAGTTATAACCCTAGTTATTTTATTTAAAAATAATAATTAAGAAAAGGAAAACATAATAAATACTCCTAAATATAGAGCGGAAAGTTACAAAAAAATGCTGAAGATAAAACTCTAAAATGTTGTTTGAAAATTAAAGGAAAATTAAGGCACAATAATGAAACGCTTTAATGTTTAACTGAGAATTTGTATGACTAAAAGAATTTTTTTCTGTATAAAAAAAAAAGATTTTTTTTTTTGGTGTAGAGTGTGTTAGTTAGAAACTTTGCTAACTCAACAAAATTAGTTAGTTAAAGTACTTAATCTGTTAGTCTCTTTCAAGTCAGTCAGTTTTTAGTCAAAGTTAGTCAGATTATTCAGCTCTTGTATAAATACTTCTGTAAATATTTTCTTCAAGATATACGTTTTACAAAAGAGATTTTACATGTTATCAAGGTTGAGAATTTTTTTTCTTTTGAGTTTTCTATTCTTCCGAACAGCATCTTTTTATTCTCTTGATCATGTCTTCATCAATAAGACCTAAAGAAACACCTTTAAATCTTTTATTTCTTCATCCAAATGAGAATCCTGCTTTGATTCTTATTTCATCAGTTCTAACAGGATCAAACTATCATTCTTTGTTTCCATCATGAGAGAGATGCAATACCATGGTTCTTGTATTCTCTTTTACCTTTTATTTCATAGGGTATGATTTGGCTTGATAGTGTTGTTGATGTATGAAAGGATCTAAGAGATAAATTTTCTAAAGGAGATTCTTTTAGAATCTTTGAATTGCAAGAGGAAATCTATTCTTTCTAGCAAAGTTCTTTATCTATAACAAATTACTTTACAAAAAACTGAAAAGTGCTTTGGGATGAGATTATTAATCTAAAATCTATTCCTAGCTGTTCTTGTAATCCACGTTGCAGTTGTGAAGCTTTGGAGATAGCAAGAAAGTTTCAAGAAAATGATTGTGTAATAAGGTTTGTCAAGGGCTTTAATGAAAATTTTCCTACTGTGCCAACCATTAACAAGATGTTTACCCAAGTAGTTCAATAAGAAAGGTAATTGAATTCTGTAATCTATGCTTATTCTAAAAAATTGAGTCAAATGCTTTTGCTACAAAGTTGTCACAAGCTTAGGTGTTGTTTGGAATTGTTTTTGTTTTTTGTTTTTGTTTTCCATATTTTACAAAACTAAAGCAAAAATATGTTTGGTAAGTGTGTTTTTGTTTCCAAAAATGTTCATTCGTGTGGCTACAGTAACTCGTTTTAATAGTTAAAAAAGAGAGTCTTCTTTCAGCTTTGCAATTGAATAGATTCTAACTTGGGCCACTTTCCATTTTAAAGTTTTTACCACCTTTACCCACTTGTAACTATTTATGAAACTTGACAACAAAAACATAATATCTAAACATGTTTTCAAATTCAATAAAATGAAAATAAAACAAAACAAAATTTTCAAAAACATAAAACATAAAACACACAACAATCTCAAACGACTCCTTAGTTACTGAAAATTCTTTTTCCAAAAAGTCTAATTCAAATGGGAGAAGATCTGTTTGCTCTCATGGTGGTTATATTGGACATTTTTTTACAAGTGTTACAAGAAACATGGTTATCCACCAAGATTAAAATCTAGATACAAGTTTGGTTTAGTGAATCACATTGAGACAAATATATCTCACATGGAGAAATGCAATGATGAATCATACAATCAAAAGATTGATCCAGCTTCTGCTTCTCTTCCATTGTCTTTTACCATGGATTAATATAAAAAAATGTTGGAATTGCTTTAATTAATTGATGTGTCTTCTTCTTCAACTTCTTATGCTAGTGCAGTAACTGAAATTACTCATTCTTTACCTCAATCAGGTATCTTTATTGAAACTTGTGCCATTGATCATTTTCCTTTTCCTTCAAAATATCTTTTTGACACTAGAGTTGCTAACCACATTATTTGTTCTCTCAAATATTATGATTATTACAAACCTGTCACCAACTCCTTTGTTAAACTTCCTATCAGTTAGTATGTAGCTATAACATATATTGGAATTGTCAAATTATCTTCACATTTCATCTTGAAGAATAGATGTCTACCTAGCTTTCTTTCAATTTGATTTTAGTTACCAAGCTAATAAGATCTTTTAATTATTTTCAAAATTTTCAATATGAATTTTGTATTGTTTAGGATATCAAGAGTTGGAAGATGGTTGGATTAGCTAGACAAATCCAAGGTCTTTTTCAACCTGAGAATTTTTCTTCATTTGGTCATTAACAATTCAAATTGGCAACTTCTTCACACTCAATGTCTGAAAATAATGTATAACATTATTGTTTAGGACATGTTTTAAACACTAGAATGAAATTGTTAAATAGTCTTGATCCTTCAATTTATACAGAAAAACGTGTGCCTTGTGACATTTGTCATTTTGTTAAACAAAAAAAAAAGAATTTTGTTTCTAATTAGTAGTTCTCTTTCAACTGATTACTTTGATCTCATTCATGTTGATACTTATGGATCTTATCAAACTGCATCCTTATATGGTCATCACTATTTTTTAACTATTATTGATGATTATAGCAAAAACACCTGGTTATATCTTATGAAACTCAAATCGAAAGCTAGACTTTTATTACAGAATTTCTGCATTTTCATTGAAACACAGTTTGCAAGCAAATTCAAAGTCATTAGAACTGACAATGGTTAGGTAATTAACATGCCTTCCTTATATTCTTCCAAAGGAATTATTCACCAAACATCCTATGTTCAAACTCCTCAACAAAACTGTTAAGGATTGCCTTGAATCCCACATCGAAAGTATAAAAAAAGTTATAAGGGTTCTTTCCTTATAAATAATGTGTCAGGCTTGGTTGGTAAAATACCCCAAAGAGTTGTAAATACCAATAGAATAGTTAGGATTTGGGCTATTATAAAGGGTGTAATTGAGTTCTTTGGGTAGTTGGGCTTTGGGCTTTGTAAAGAGTTTACAATTTTTCTATTCTAAAAATTATATAGTTGTAATTATTTGATTGGTTATTAAATTGATGGGTGATTATAGGCCAATTTGGTTGGCCAAACCACATTAAAAATTATTGTGTTTGTTTTTGCGTTCTTTTATTTTTGTGGGTGTTTGGTTTGAGAGATATTTTTTCCAACAGGTGGTATCAGAATTGAAGGTTCATGATCTTGCGAGAGGAGAAAAATTATGGTTGAATCTATGTCTGGAGGTATACCTAAGTTTGAGATTCCTTTATTTGATGGTTAAAGAAATTCTATGTTATGACAAAGTACGATTCAGAATCTTTTAGTGCAACAAGGTCAAAATTTGGCATTAGAAGAAAATAAGTCAGATGGAATATCTGATAAATATTGGGTTGAAATTCAAAAGAGGGCTGTGAGCAGAATTAGATTGGCACTTGCTCTAGAGATTAAGTATAATGTATTGATTGAGATGATACCAATCGGATTGTGGAAGAAGTTGAGAGACATCTATGCATCAAAATCGTTGACGAATACATTGTGTTTGAAGATGGATGAAGGTACGAGTTTCCATGATTACTTAAATGAATTAAATAGACTAGTTTCACATTTATTAGCTATTGATTCTAAAGAGTTGAAAGAAGAAGAGAAGACATTGCTGTTGTTGTCATCTTTGCCTAAGCTTATAGAAATTTAGTTTAGACTTTATTGGTAGGTAAAACTACTTTAACGTTGAATGATGTGATTGTTGTGTTGCGTGAGAATAAAAGATTTATGGGCAAAGAAGATTCTTCATCTATGGGAGGTGTGTTGGCTGCTGTAGAAGGTCCTACTCGAGGGAGGACTAATAAGAGACATGGTGGATCAAGGGGAGATCAGGATCAAGATTCAGAGATTATAGTGTGGTAGAATATTATTATTGTGGAGAGAAGGGTCATATCCAAACATGCTGCAAGACATTAAGAGAGGATATGGTTGTATTCAAGAAGGCCCAGTAAAAGAGTAATGATGGAAAGAAGAATGAAACATGTGTTGCCCTTACGGATTTAGATGATGATGTTTTTTTGGCAACTTGTTTAGATGGGTCTCATGCTTATGAGAGAGGTTGGATTTTGGATTTAGCTGTGTTGATGTATATTTGCAATGATAAAGATTGCTTTGATGAATTGGAAGAGGTTGAAGGTTTTAGCAATATTGCGGTTGGAAATGGTAATAGAGTGAAGATTGAAGGTATTGGGAGTGTTCAACTCAAGTTTCATGAAGGTGGTGTCAGGACTCTTCATAATGTGAGATATGTGCCTAGTTTTAGCTATAATTTGATTTCTTTGGGTGAGTTAGCTTCACGTGGGTACACATATATTGATAACGATGATTGTTGCAAAGTATACAAGAATGGTGATTTAGTTTTACAAGGAAAGAGGAATGAGAAACAACTATATTTGCTTGATGATGCAAAGGATAGAGTTGTTCCCAAGAATAAGAAGACTTAGAGGCATGTTAGTTTTCAGATGTTATTGAGCAGTTTGGAGAGTTTTGGGATTCAAGTCAAGGAAGGATTTATTGAGGTTTGCCTTGAATCCCACATCGAAAGTATAGGAGAAGTTATAAGGGATCTTCCCTTATAAATAATGTGTCAGGCTTGGTTTATAAAATATCTCAAAAAATTGTAAACACTAATAGAATAATTAGGATTTGGGCTATTATAAATGGGTAGTTGGGTACTTTAGGTAGTTAGGCTTTGGGCTTTGTAAGGAGTTTGCAATTTTGCTCTTCTAAAAATTATATAGTTGTAATTATTTGATTGGTTATTAAATTGATTGGATGGTTATAGGCCAATTTGGTTGGGCCAAACCATATTAAAAATTATTGTTTGTTTTTTTGCTTTCTTCTATTTTTGTGGGTGTTTGGTTTGAGGGATATTTTTCCCAACAAAAAACTATATTGTTGAAAGGAAACATCAACATATCTTGAATGTAACTCTATCTTTGAAACTCCAAGCCAATTTACCTAAAAAAATTTGGGTAAATTGTGTTAGTCATGCTGTACAACTTATCAATAGCATTCTGTCACCAATTATAAACAATAAACCCCATTTGAATTGTTTTATCACAAATCACCCATTTTTTCTCACCTTAGAGTGTTTGGTTGTCTCTACTATGCATCAATAGTAGCTCATCTAAGATCAAATTCTGATTCTATGTCCATTTAATGTGTTTTCATAGGTTTTCCTATTGGTATAAAAGGTTATAAGTTGTATAATTTGCAAACCAATGAAGTTTTCATTTCAAAAGATGTCATCTTTTGAGAACATCTTTTTCCTTTCTCTTACATATACTAATAAAGTGCAACATACACATTGTGATGGTAATTTGCCATTTCATGTTTTCCTAATCAGTCAAATTTAGAATATGATTTTTCTTCATTTTCTACATCCATTCCTTCCAACATGCCAAATCAATTTGCAAAAATTTTCAATTTAACTAATTATGCTCAAACAACTTCTCTTAAAAGATCAACTAGGACTAGACAATTTCCTACCTATTAGTAGGATTATCATTGTAATCTAGCTAAACTAGATCATTTCCAATCTTTACATCTTGCAACAAAAGTTTTTGATATTCCTTCATACTCTATCTTCTGTTCTTGATTACACTATGTGCTCTCCCTAACATAAAGCCTTTTTTTATTAAAATTACTACTGTGTTTGAAGCACAAACTTATAACCAAGTTGTAAAACATGATTGTTGAAGAAGAGCCAAGGCGGCTAAATTAAAAGCTTTGCAAGCAAATAATACTTGGGAAATCATTTATTTGCCTCCTTCCAAACAAAGTAGAAGGATGCAAATGGGTTTACAAGGTGAAATATAAGGTTGATGGATAGATTGAGAGAGTTAAAGCTAAGTTGGTTGCAAAAGGCTATACTAAGCAAGTTGGTATTGATTACACAAAAACTTTTTCGCTAGTTGCTAAAATGAGTACAATTAGAACTTTGTTGGCAATTCAATAGCAAAAAATTGGTATATACATCGACTGGATATTAACAATACAGTTTTACATGGTGATCTACATGAGGAAGCATTCATGGAACTTCCACTTGGTTATACAAATATCGAAATAGAATAGGTTTGCAGGTTGCCAAAATCCTCTTATGGATTGAAGTAAGCTAGTCGACAGTGGTATTCTAAACTTACCATATCCTTGCTTGCTAAAGGCTTCAAACAAACTTCTTCAAATCACTCTCTATTTGTCAAATATTCAAGTTTTTTTTTATTATCTTACTGGTATATGTTGATGAAGTGATACTAGCAATAATGATGAGAAACTTATTCAAGATATGAAGCTTTATCTTGATTCTGCCTTCAAGATTAAAGACTTAGGCATCCTTAAATATTTTCTTGGCCTTGAGGTTGCTCGATCTACAAAAGGAATTAATTTATGCTAGAGTAAATATGCCTTAAAAATTCTTCAAGACATTGGTTTTCTTGGTTGCAAATCAATTTCTACTCCAGTGATTTCTTCCATCAAACTCCCAAAAACAACTAGTACTCTATTAGAAGATCCTTTTCTGTATAGACTATTGGTGGGTTGTTTGCTTTATTTAACCGCTACAAGACCAGATTTGATTTTTTCAATTCAACAATTATCATTGTTTTAAGACAAACCAACTAATCTTCACTTAGCAACAGCACATAAAGTGCTCCAGTATGTCAAAGCAAATCCTGGTCAAGGCTTATTTTTTTTGCTACTTCTAATTTGCAATTGGAGGCATTTAGTGACTTAGATTGGGCTTTATGTCGAAATACTCAAAGATTTGTTACTAGTTTTTTGTGTATTCATTGGTGATGCTATCATTTCTTGGAAATTTAAGAAGCAACAAACCATGTCAAGATCTTCCTCTAAAGCAGAGTATAGGGTAATTGCTTCACTTGTGAATTGCAATGGCTCTTATATTTGCTTCAGAATCTTTAGATTCCTCATCGACAACTTGCTCTATTGTTTTGTGATAACAAATCTGCCATAGCTATGCTGAGAATCTATTATTTTATAAATGTACTAAACACATTGAAATATATTGTCATCTCATTTGATTGAAACTTTAAGATAGTGTGATTCAGTTAATTCATGTTTCTTTTTCTTCTCAGCTTGCATACATTTTTACCAAGTCACATTACTCTAGCAACTTTCATTCTCTAATGTCAAAAGTTTGGTATTCATAGCCTCTAATTCTAGCTTGACTAGGGCTAACAGAGAATTTTTATGATTACAAACAAAAAAAAGAATTTTTATAATTAAAATAATTTTTCTTTCTTGTTTGCATTTATTAGATAGAGTGTGTTAGTCAGTAACTTTGCTTAGCAAAGTAAGCTAAATCTATTAGTCTCTTTCAAGTCAGTTAGTTTTTAATCAAAGTTAGTTAGTCAGACTCTTTAACTCTTGTATAAATACCACTGCAAAATTTTTCTTCAGATATACGTTTAAAACAGAGATTTTACTATTTTAAGAGTGTTGTTCAACCGTTTTTTTTTAAATTATTTAACTTTGCAAGAAAATTATTTTATTGTAATTTTATTTCATTGAACATCTAGCTTTCATTGTGCCTTTTAGATGTTTGATTAATATAATATCATCATCATTATCAGAGCCTTTATCCCAATAGATTGGGTGATTAATATAATATCATTCCAAAAAATTGTTTGAATAGATTTCAAGCTGATGATGGTAGGAAGAGAAAAAAAAATTATTGTCATACTTTCATAATCATATTAAAAAAACCCTTGATTTTTATGATGGAAAAAACAAGGAAAATGGAAAAGAACTGAAGAGAGGGGAATTAAATAAATTAGTTAATTCGAGTTTAGAATTTAGAAAAAGTATTGTATAGTTGTTGGGTGTTTGTAAGTGTATGATATAAATCACTTGTTTTTATGAAATCAAAATCTTGCATCATTTAATTAGATTCTTATTTTTTAGTAGATTTAATTAGATTCTTAAAATATATAATTTAAATTTATAAATTAATATTATTAAGTTAACGATTAACATTCAAGTGTTAAAGTCAGTGATTAATGCATATTTTTATTTCAAAAAATAAAATTTTGAATCTCTTAGACTATAAAAATAAATAAATAACCTTAACTACCAAGTGTACGATTAATTCTTATTATGTGAAATGGAATCCTTTCAAGAGAAACTCCTTGCTCCAAAATGAAAGAACCAAAACAATGTTTGAGACTGTGAGGTGTTTGGGTATTATGCAAATCGAAAACAGCATGTAAGAACCGAGCCGGAATTAATTGCTTGAGAGTGGGTGTAATCAAGTTAAGTCGAAATGATTCAATATCAAGCTCGAGCTTGATTCGTCTCAAAAATTTGAGACTCAAAACTCTGCTTGAGCTCAATTGAACTTAGTTTTTGAAGCTCGAACTCGACTCAATAAAATACTCAAGCCACTTAAGTTTGACTCGATAAGCTTGAATTCGATTCGTTACGTTCGATTTGTCATTTTCATCTATATATTATGAGGGTAAAATAATAAATTAATAATAAAAGTATTAAATATATATATTAAAACGTTCGATTAGGCTTGCGAGCCACTTGAGCCGGATATTAAAAAGCTTGAACTTGGCTCTACTCGCTACTTGAATAGCTCGAGCTTGAACTTAGCTCAAAAATAAACGATTCAAATTTGATTAATCATCGAATCGAGCTCAAGTAGCTGACGATTTTTTTGATTCATTTACATTCTTAGCTGAAACACGAGTAACAAATTCACTTGTTTTCAAAGAAAAAAGATGGATACAGTGAACCAACGTTTGAGGCTACTAGGTTTTCAGTTCTTTTGCCAATCAAACACAGCAAACACATGTTTTAAGAAAGTGCAAGAGTAGCTGAACTGAATAAAATGGTTGACGGAATCAAATACTGACTTACTTCTTGCTGTTTCAAATACAATGCTTAAGACAGTAACTCGCACCAAACGAAACTGCAAATTAACTACATCGACTATATTCAACAAGAAAAGGCAAGAAACCAGACGGTCCACCCAATAATTCACAAGCTATTTCAGCAACCAACCTGAAAAATAAATAAATAAATAAATAAAGATCAGTCTAAGCCACGTCAAATGAATTTTTTATATAATTTCCAAGATCTCAACTTTACAACATTACCGATTCAAAATCAAAATGGTATTGCTTCTCGGTAGCAACCAGCTAATAATTATCCCACTTACCAGTTGGGGGCCATATGGCTTTCAATAATATCATGGTGAAAGATCAATATTTTAATTAGTTCTAACGAAAAAGTGCTAATACCACGATCTTCGCGTATCTTCCCGAAATTCTTCGGTCTCATTTGTCTCACTCCCATCCGATCCCATTAGTAAACCACCAAGTGTGGTAGACGAAGCCTGCATCCTGTCAAAAACGACCACGCGTTGAAGCTGCCAAGATGGCAGTGAGGTAATGCTAAGCAAATCTTAAAATATTAGCTTAATAGCTAAATATAACCTTAATTTTTTACACAAAATGAACATCAATCTTCAACGTTTTATTACATGAAAATCAGTCTATAAACTTTTATTTTAGGATCCGTTTGGTACACGAATTTTATTTTTCAGAAAATATTTTCCACATTTTCCAGTGTTTGCTACCTATAAAACATTTTCGGTCAATGGAAAATGAAATTCGGTCAATGGAAAATCTTTAAAGATTTTGAAAAATTGTCTTACCATTTTCAAAAGGGGAAAATAATTTTTAAACCTATGCCACTGTTAAGAAAAAAAGGCTACATTGAAACTCAACTTAATCTATATTAAGCTAAAACAACAAGCAACAGAAAATATTTTTAGCATATCAACCAAACAACAAAAAATATTAGTTTTTCCAGAAAATCAAATTTTCAGAAATCATTTTACAGAAATCATTTTCTAAAAGTCATTTTACGTGAACCAAACGGAGTCTTACTGTAAATAAATCTTTAATATTTTTTTTGTTACAAGAGGAATATTAAATAACTGGGGATGGGAAGTGCTTGGATTCGAATCCAAGACTTACAATATGCTACAACTCATCTTTAGCCACTAGGTCAAGAGGTTGTTGTCAAATCTTTAATATTTCAAAATCATGTAATTAAGTCCAAATTTATTAAATGACATTAACTTTGGTTAGTATTGTACACGTAGTATGCAATGTGAAAACCAACTAAGTTATCCACATTAACTTCCACGTATAATATCCAAATGACAGTTGGTGTTTTTTAAAAGATCTACACTTAATTATATAATTTTGAAAATGTGAGAGTTTATTTATAGTAAAATAAAAATTTATAAATTAATTTTCACGCAGTAAAACGTTAAATGTTTATATCTATTTTATGTAAAAAGTTGATGGTACATTTGAATATTAGATTAAAATGTTTCAAAGGGTTAGGAGCAAAAATTCAAAGGTGGAGGAAGGTCAATGGAGGTCCAGAATTTTTGCACAATACCACGTGTCAGTCGACGTGTGGGTCCTTTAAAGCACTAAGATATCATCCACCACCTTATAAAAGGCTGCTGCTGATGAGCTTCATTACAGCAAACCAGAACTAGTCTTGGCTTGCAATAACTCTTTTAGTCCTACATTAGTGTCTCCAAAACAGCTCTAATTTGCAGGAATACTAACTTAGTTCATTGAAATGGGAACTACCGGAGATTATGAGTGCCCGCGGCGGGTGCCAGTTCCTCCTCCGAAACCATTTCTTAAGTCTTTACAAACAAGTCTCAAGGAGACTTGCTTCCCTGATGACCCTTTTAGACAGTTCAAGAATCAGCCTACTTCCAGGAAGTTTTTGCTAGGATTACAGTACTTCGTACCAATCCTGGAATGGGCTCCTCGTTACACTTTCAACTTCTTCAAGGCTGATTTGATTGCCGGTATCACCATTGCCAGTCTTGCAGTTCCTCAAGGGATAAGCTATGCGAGTTTGGCCAGCATACCACCAATTATTGGACTATGTAAATTCATTTCTCCTTTTTTTTTGTTAATGAATAACCACGTACTCTCATCATTATCATCATCATCATCAGAGTCTTTATCCCAAGAGATTGGGGTAGGCTAGAATAACCATGTACTCTATCCAGTAAAAATGTGGAATAATGAACTTGGAATGCAGATTCAAGCTTTGTTCCGCCGCTGATATATGCCATGTTGGGGAGCTCCAAAGATTTGGCAGTGGGGACAGTAGCTGTGGCATCACTTCTTATATCTTCAATGCTTGGGAAGGAGGTTAGCCCAACGGAGAACCCCAAGCAATATGTTCAGTTAGTCTTCACGGCTACTTTCTTTGCTGGTGTGTTCCAAGCTTCCCTTGGCATCCTAAGGTAAATGAGTTTAATTATAAGTCTTGTTGCTTAAATTTTAATTAAGGTCATAACTAATTAAGGCCTTAATTAAAGGTTAGTTGTGGACAAAGATCACCGAGGAAACAATAATTTAAAGGAATAATTAGCTAATTGGTTCTCCAAAACATAATTCCTTTGATTGGTTGATATTGATCATTACATGGTATAGGTTCTCCAAAACATAATTCCTTTGATTAGTTGATATTGATCATTAAATGGTTCTGATTAATATTGAATTATGTTTGTTAAATATTGTAGACTTGGATTTATCGTGGATTTTCTGTCACATGCAACCATAGTGGGATTTATGGGTGGAGCAGCCACGATTGTGTGTTTACAGCAATTGAAAGGGATGCTTGGTTTAGTTCATTTCACTCATGAGACTGATCTTGTGTCCGTCATGCACTCAGTTTTCGGCCAAATTCACCAGGTTATTAATCATCTTACAACCATTTACTTTCTGCCTAATGACAGTATTTAAAATGAACTGCTCATGTTAATATGTATTGAAACAGTTAAGATATTAACTAATTCTATTTATTGTTGTTGCAGTGGAGATGGGAGAGTGTTGTCTTGGGCTGTTGTTTCCTTTTCTTTCTTCTCTTGACTAGATACTTCGTAAGTGCAATACTCTTTTTATTTTTTTATATAAAAAGTCACAACTTGAAAATTTAAAGAGAAAAAAAAAAAAGAATTGCAGCTCAATTGGTTGATGAACCAGTTGAATTAAACATGAAGTTCACCCTTTTCAATTTGCTTCTAATTATTTTCATTGACAAATTAATTAGTCTTTTTAACGATCCAAGAAAACAAAACTAACCATATATATTATCTTAATTTGCCTGAGATTGCTATCAAAATCTGTATACAAAATCAACCCTTCCACCAACGCCAACAAATACAATTATAGTGTTTCAAGAATGATGAGTTTCCTTTAATTGCAAGGTAATAATGCTTCAAAAATTATGAGTTTCCTTTAACTGCAAGGCTGTGGCGTAAAATCAACTAGAACTAATTAACTTAATAAGAGCTTTGAACGATTCTTATTAACTTTTGGCTATTTTTCTCTTACATGTGATTGTATATGTATAGAGAGAGAGATGATTTGGGAAAGCAAAAATATTAAGATAGAAAACTAGAAACAAAACTGGGAATACAAATTGAGGACCAGTTTGCTACAGTATACAAAAGATAAAATTGTGTACACAAAAGACATAAACAGTGAAAGAATTAAATTACTCTTTCATACCTGATTTTAACTTTTTATTATTATTTTATTAAAAAGTATATATACTTAAAGGTTATTTTTTTAATCTCATAAGATAAAATTTTACCGCTTATCCAAACCAGCTCGTAAGCCGTAAATAGATTAATGAACGAAGTCCAGCTAATACTACAAATTAATGAAGACTGATAATCTAATATATAGTTTAATTCCATGATTTTTGCTTTTGGTACGATATGCTCCAAATAGAAAGGAATCGGGAAGACATTCACAAATGGAAAAATTTGTCCATATTAATGTTGTATCAATTTTATTAGGTTTTTCTTTAACCTTTTTTCCTCTGGGAATTGAATGAAAATTTTATTTATAAACGTTGGACTCCATTGGATGTAGAGCAAGAGAAAGGCAGCCTTCTTTTGGATAAACGCCATGGCACCGCTCACCTCAGTTATTTTGGGAAGCCTTCTCGTTTACCTGACGCATGCAGAAAAACATGGCGTTCAAGTGGTCAGTCTCAGTCTCTGTAGAGTCTAGACCAATACTAGATTAAAATTTTTAAATGCTTTAGAATATTATGTGATATTGATAACCAAATATCTAATTTATGTTAAATATGGACTATTAAAGTTTGAGAGTACATTTTCAAATTTAATAGTTACGTATATTTATAATTTTGCATTGAAATTTGAAAGGAAAAAAATATGTTTTCATCATCATGGGCACTGAAAAGAGTTTTTCAAACTAAATTCCAAGAAAAAAAAAACAAAAAGTTTGGGATTTGAATGCACAATGTCATGCAGGGTTCCAAATTCCTAGTGACAGAAAATTTATGAAGCAAGAAACGTCTGCAGGCTGATGAGATGTGGTTTTAGGAAAAGTAATATTTACGAAAACTTTGTTGGTTTCTTTCTGCAGATTGGGCATTTGAAGAAAGGATTAAATCCGCTGTCTGCGTCAGAGCTGGTGTTTGGCTCGCCCCATTTGATGGCAGCTCTTAAAACAGGAATCATCATTGGCATTATTGGCCTTGCTGTAAGTGTCACTTATCTCATGATAAGAAATGGTAATAACAAATAATCTTATTGATGGAAACAGAGATAAATTAAAAATAGTCGATTTTGTGATGAATATTAAACAGGAAGGAATTGCAGTGGCAAGAACCTTTGCCATGTTCAAGAACTATCATATTGATGGGAACAAAGAGATGATAGCCTTTGGGATAATGAACATTGCTGGCTCTTGCACTTCTTGCTACTTGGCTGCAGGTACTTCTTCATGTCTAGTTAACAAATTTAAGCTTAGGTTGAGAAATCCATAACATGGCCTGAAGCCCTGAACCCATTTTTGATAGAAAATGCCCTTACAAATACCCATCTTTGCTTATCATTTGTGGATGCTGGCTGTGATTGCAGGGCCATTTTCAAGAACTGCGGTGAACTTCAATGCTGGCAGCAAAAGTGCAGTCTCCAACATTGTAATGGCAACAGCAGTGATGATCACTTTGTTATTCCTAACACCACTGTTCCATTACACCCCTCTTGTGGTGCTTTCCTCTATAATTATATCTGCCATGCTTGGCCTGCTTGACTATGAAGCTGCTATCCACCTTTGGAAAATTGACAAATTTGACTTCTTCATCTGCTTGGGCGCTTATCTTGGCGTTGTTCTTGCCAGTGTTGAAATCGGTCTAGTCATTGCAGTAAGTATTTAAATCTTGCCATGTTATAAGAGTATACAAACTAAGTTGCATGAAATCATTGATTCAAATCTATCTGCCATTCACCAATGCAGATCACTGTTTCCTTGCTAAGGATTCTTCTCTTCGTGGCAAGGCCACGAACAATTGTTCTAGGCAATATTCCAAACTCTGGCATCTATAGAAGTATGGATCAATACCCGATCGCGAACAATGTTCCAGGGATTCTCATACTTCAGATAGATGCGCCTGTTTACTTTGCCAATGCAAACTATCTAAGAGAAAGGTAGGCAAACACTTTCATCTAAGCTACCTAACGTAGTTAGGAAGGTCAAGATGATTACTATATAATTCATCTGGCCTCTGTCATTTTCCAGGATCTCAAGATGGATATATGAAGAGGAAGACAGATTAAAATCTGCAGGAGAAACAAGCTTACATTATGTTGTATTAGATTTGAGTGGTAAGTGAAGATGAATCATAAAACAACATAAGAACAAATAGAACCTAAAAATAAATATTACTTCCTAACACTGGAGGAAATTTACTTTACAGCTGTAGGCAGCATTGATACGAGTGGTATCAGCATGCTGGAAGAAGTCAAGAAGAATATTGATAAAAGAGGCCTAAAGGTGTAAACTATTTTCTGCCAGTCATTCTCATTTCTCACATCTAAAGTTGTTTGCTTAAATTGTATATTTATCATTGTTTCAGCTTGTAGTAGCTAATCCAGGAAGTGAGGTGATGAAGAAGCTGGACAAGTCCAAACTCATCGACAAAATCGGTCAAGAATGGATCTACCTGACAGTAGGAGAGGCTGTGGCAGCATGTAACTTCATGCTACATACCTGCAAGTCCAATCCTGTTGCAATTCACTACAATGCACAAGATAACAATGTCTAGTTTATAATCAATTAGACGAATATATTTCTTGATGCTACCATCCACCTCTTACTGGATGCTGAAGAAGAGGAAAACAGATGGAATTTTTGAGGAAGTGCTTATGAGAATAAGCTTTGTACTAGTATACCTGAAATATGTTATGTAATTCTCACCAAAACACAGATCCTGGTGGGATTCTTCTCTCCTTAACTAATGTTTACTGGTGAAATCAAAGCAATAATTAATATTTATATCTGCATACATATTATATATATATATATATATATATTTATATATATATATAGTACTATTCTTAGCACAAGTAAATACAATTTTGAAAAATGACATAACTAAATAAAGATATGAAGCTTTATCTTGATTCTGCCTTCAAGATTAAAGACTTAGGCATCCTTAAATATTTTCTTGACCTTGAGGTTGCTTGATCTACAAAAGGAATTAATTTATGCTAGAGTAAATATGCCTTAAAAATTCTTTAAGACATTGGTTTTCTTGGCTGCAAACCAATTTCTAGTCCAACGATTTCTTCCATCAAACTCTCAAAAACAACTAGTACTCTATTGGAAGATCCTTTTCTATATAGACCATTGGTGGGTTGTTTGCTTTATTTAACCACTACAAGTCCAGATTAGATTTTTTCAATTCAGCAATTATCCCAGTTTCAAGACAAACCAACTGATCTTCACTTGGTAATAGCACATAAAGAGTGCTCAGGATGTCAAAGCAAATACTGGTCAAGGTTTTTTTTTTTTTGCTACTTCTAATTTGCAATTGGAGGCATTTAGTGACTTAGATTGGGCTTCATGTCGAAATATTCAAAGATTTGTTACTAGTTTTTGTGTATTCATTGGCGATGCTTTCATTTCTTGGAAATTTAAGAAGCAACAAACCACGTCAAGATCTTCCTCTAAAGCAGAGTATAGGGCAATTGCTTCACTTGTGACTTGCAATGGCTCTTATATTTGCTTCATAATCTTCAGATTCCTCATCCACAACAAGCTCTATTGTTTTGTGATAACAAATCTGTTGGATTATGCCCTTAGAACCATTCATTAGATGATTGACTTTGGCATTTTTATGTATCATGACATTTTTATTTATAGTTCATTATTATATTTGTCTTATAACTGCGTAATATAATCTTATATGATAATGTCCTTAGAATAGTAATAACACACTATTCTTAAAATATCCCTAGTCAAGTATTATTGTGAACAAGGATAACAATGATACGATAAGACTAGTATGTGGTTGACTGATGACCATTGTCATGGATATAGGATATCAAGTCATCACATAGGTACATGTTAGAGAACTATGTACTGGATCGACCCTCCATGAGAACGCTACATGGATTGTTATATGAGTGTCATAAGCGATTCTCATAGTGATGATGGTGTATGTGATCCTTTGACTTGAGATCATCAGAGATCCCAACATAGAGAATTGCATACTTTAATGCTGCTAGATGTCATTCGTAACAGGATGGACTATAAATGTAGTAATTGGGTATGCCTCGATCTATGTAGAGGGATGTTGAGTGATCAAGATAGGATTTATCCCTCTTATATAACAAGAGTGATGTCTTGGGCCCTTTGATAGAGTGAGACTAAAATGCATGGCCGTGCTCAAATAAGTCAATATGAGATATTGATTTTATTTGTTTAATTAGTCTACTCAGGAATCAAGAAACGCTGATTAGACTATACAAGTGTGACACATTCCATGACTTGTGTCTAATCAAGACATCAAAGGATAAAGGAATTAGACTACACAGTAACATCTATCACGAGTAAGGTTATGTCGAGTCATTGACATTCTCGTTACATGGGTAGCAATGATGTGTTGCTAGATACCGCTCATTGCCATTGTTTTGAGAACCTATTGGGTCGCACACTTAGAACGGATCAATGAGGAGCTTAATTAATCCTATTCTAAATTGGATTAAGGATATAACTAATCCTATTCTGAATTGGATTAGGGATATAACTAATCCTATTCTAAGTAGGATTAGAGTTCTGTTTAGCAGTAAATTTTAGGGTAAAATTTACTGCCTATAAAAGGATGTTTTCTGAAACATAGCCGTACAACAATTAGAAAACAGAAAAGTATTCTTTTAATCGAAGCTAGCAGTTCGGTTAAAAGAATCAAAAACGCTCCTTAAGGCATCTGATCGTGAGACGTTCAAGAGTCGTGAGATCCGTTCGTGTGGATACCATAGAGGCAGGAACGAAAAGTTGCTGCTTGTGATTCGACCAAAGACAGAAAAAGCAGAGAAAACGTTAGGTAAAATCTCGAAACCCTAATCAGGCAACCCTCCGAATCGATCCTGGTGGAGGCCGAATAATTTAAATTCCGCTGCATGTTTGTTTCGGTCTGCTTCAAAATCTGCATAGCTATTCTAAGAATCTATTATTTCATGAACGTAGTAAACACATTGAAATTTATTGTCAGCTCATTCGATAGAAACTTTAAGCTTGTGTGATTAGTTAATTCATGTTTCTTCTTCTTCTTCTCAGCTTGCAGACATTTTTACCAAGTCACATTACTTTATCAACTTTCATTCTCTAATGTGAAAAGCTTGGTATTCAGAGCCTCTAATTCCAGCTTGACTAGGGCTAAGAGAGAATTTTTATGATTAAAATAATTTTTCTTTCTTGTTTGCATTTATTAGATAGAGTGTGTTAGTCAGTAACTGATTTATTAAAATCAGTTAGTCTCTTTCAAGTCAGTTTTTAATCAAAGTTAGTTAGTCAGACTCTCTAACTCTTGTATAAATGCCACTGCAAACATTTTCTTCAGATATACGTTTTACAACAGAGATTTTACAATTTTGAGAGTTTTTTTCAATCTTTTTTTAAAAAAATTATTTAACTTTGCAAGAAAATTATTTTATTGTAATTTTATTTCATTGATAGTGCCTTTTAGATGTTTGATTAATATAATATCACTCCAAAAATTGTTTGAATAGATTTCAAGCTGATGATGGTAGGAAGAGAAAAATAATTATTGTCATACTTTCATAATCATATAAAAAAAACCCTTGATTTTTATGATGGAAAAAACAAGGAAAATGGAAAAGAACTGAAGAGGGGAATTAAATAAATTAGTTAATTCGAGTTTAGAATTTAGAGAAATTATTGTATAGTTGTTGGGTGTTTGTAAGTGTATGGTATAAATCACTTGATTTTATGAAATCAAAATCTTGCATCATTTAATTGGATTCTTAAAATATATAATTTAAATTTATAAATTAATATTATTAAGTTAACGATTAACATTCAAGTGTTAAATTCAATGATTAATGCATCTTTTGATTTCCAAAAATTAAATTTTGAATCTCTTAGACTACAAAAATAAATAAATAACCTTAACTACCGAGTCTACAATTAATTCTTATTATGTGAAATGGAATCCTTTCAAGAGAAACTCCTTGCTCCAAAATGAAACAACCAACACAATGTTTGAGACTGTGAGGTGTTTGGGTATTACGGAAATCGAAAACAGCATGTAAGAACCGAGCCGGAATTAATTGCTTGAGAGTGGGTGTATTTAAGTTAAGTCGAAATGATTCAATATCAAGCTCGAGCTCGATTTGTCTCAAAAATTTGAAGCTCAAAACTCTGCTTGAGCTCAATTGAACTTAGTTTTTGAAGCTCGAACTCGACTCGATAAAATACTCGAACCATTTAAGTTTGACTCGATAAGCTCGAATTCGATTCATTAGACTCGATTTGTTATTTTTCAATTGTATATTATGAGGGTAAAATAATAAATTAATAATAAAATATTAAATATATATTAAAACGCTCGATTAGGCTTGCGAGCCACTTGAGCCGGATATTAAAAAGCTTGAACTTGACTCTACTCGCTACTTGAATAGCTCGAGCTTGAACTTAGCTAAAAAATAAACAATTCAAATTTGATTAATCATCGAATCGAGCTCGAGCAGCTAATGATTTTTTTGATTCATTTACATCCTTAGCTGAAACACAAATAACAAATTCACTTGTTTTCAAAGAAAAAAGATGGATACAGTGAAACAACGTTTGAGGCTACTAGGTTTTCAGTTCTTTTGCCAATCAAACACAGCAAACACATGTTTTAAGAAAGTGCAAGAGTAGCTGAACTGAATAAAATGGTTGACGGAATCAAATACTGACTTACTTCTTGCTGTTTCAAATACAATGCTTAAGACAGTAACTCGCACCAAACGAAACTGCAAATTAACTACATCGACTATATTCAACAAGAAAAGGCAAGAAACCAGACGGTCCACCCAATAATTCACAAGCTATTTCAGCAACCAACCTGAAAAATAAATAAATAAATAAATAAATAAAGATCAGTCTAAGCCACGTCAAATGGATTTTTTTATATAATTTCCAAGATCTCAACTTTACAAAATTACCTATTCAAAATCAAAATGGTATTGCTTCTCGGTAGCAACCAGCTAATAATTATCCCACTTACCAGTTGGGGGCCATATGGCTTTCAATAATATCATGGTGAAAGATCAATATTTTAATTAGTTCTAACAAAAAAGTGCTAATACCACCATTTTCTCGTATCTTCCCGAAATTCTTCGGTCTCATTTGTCCCACTCCCATCCCATTAGTAACCACCAAGTGTGGTAGGCGAAGCCTGCATCCTGTCAAAAACGACCACGCGTTGAAGCTGCCAAGATGGCAGTGAAGTAATGCTAAGCAAATCTTAAAATGATAGCTTAATAGCTAAATATATCTTCAATTTTTTGTACAAAATGAACATCAATCCTCATCGTTTTATTATATAAAAATCAGTCTATAAACTTTTATTTTATTATAAATAAATCTTCAATATTTTAAAATCATACAATTAAGTCTAAATTTGTTAAATGATACTAATTCCGGTTAGTATTGTACATGTAGCATGCCATGTGATAGCCAACTAAATTATCCACATTAACTTTCACATAGAATATCCAAACGACAGTTGGTGTTATTTAATATATCTTCACTTAATTAAATAATTTTAAAAAGTTGAGTATTTATTTATAATAAAATAAAAATTTATGAATTAATTTTCACTCGATAAAATATTAAATGTTTATATCCATTTTATGTAAAAAGTTGATGGTTGATTTGAGTATTAAGTTTCAAAGGGTTAGGAACAAAAATTCAAAGGTGGAAGAAGGTCAACGGAGGTCCAGAATTTTTACACAATACCACGTGTCGGTCGACGTGTGGATCCCTTAAAGCACTAAGATGTCATCCACCATCTTATAAAAGGCTGTTCTGATGAGCTTTAGCAAACCAGAACTAGTCTTAGCTTGCAGTAACTCTTTTAGTCCTACATTAGAATCTCCAAAACAGCTCTAATTTGCAGGAATACTAACTTAGTTCATTGAAATGGGAACTACCGGAGATTATGAGTGCCCCCAGCGGGTGCCAGTTCCTCCTCCGAAACCATTTCTTAAGTCTTTACAAACAAGTGTCAAGGAGACTTGCTTCCCTGATGACCGTTTTAGACAGTTCAAGAATCAGCCTACTTCCAGGAAGTTTTTGCTAGGATTACACAGTGCTTCGTACCAATCCTGGAATGGGCTCCTCGTTACACTTTCAACTTCTTCAAGGCTGATTTGATTGCCGGTATCACCATTGCCAGTCTTGCAGTTCCTCAAGGGATAAGCTATGCGAGTTTAGCCAGCATACCACCAATTATTGGACTATGTAAATTCCTTTCTCCTTTTTATTTGTTAATGGATAACTACGTACTCTCATCATCATCATCATCAAAGTCTTTATCCTAAGAGATTGAGATAGGCTAGAATAACCATGTACTCTATCCAATAAAAATGTGGAATAATGAACTTGGAATGCAGATTCAAGCTTTGTTCTTCCGCTGATATATGCCATGTTGGGGAACACCAAAGATTTGGCAGTGGGGACAGTAGCTGTTGTTAGGTTTCGTTGTCTCGGTTTATCATATCATACACGAAAATACACAGCGGATTAGAAAAACAACAAAACCAAAATCACCAGGATCATGCAACAAAATTAATTTCAAGATAAAATCTAACCCTTTGGTGTACTCGTGTAGGAATGTTCGACTTTTGAATATGACAGCCCACGAACAGCTCTTGATTTATTGTTAACTCAAGACTCCTAGCTGAGAGAAGCCCTCTAACGGTATCCACAAGAGTAGGACGCAAAACAAAACCTTTGCTTGAGACAAGATGTGATCAGAAGCAAAGGGAGGAGGAAGGGAATCGTTTTCTGAGAGTGCTAGCTCTAAGGGGCAGAACAGCTATAAAAATATTCTCTTCTCTTGTATCTAACTTTTAGACTTAATGTTGTTTTTATAGTGCCTCTTAACAAAACCCTAAAAAGGCCTTAGCCTTAGTCCAAATCCAATTGATTGTAGGGCATACTCTAACAATCTCCCACTTGCATTACAACCAATTGGTTATGCATTTGGATTAATAATTTGGTCTGCCCATGAATTATTATATTAATAATTCATAATTATAATCTCATTATAATTGAAAAGACCAAAATACCATTTAGTAATCTCGGGCTAAAATTACTATTAATTAAATCCCGAATTCTAGTTGGAACAAGATTCTAGTCTCACTAGGAATCCTCCTTGTACTAGGATTCATCACATGGATCCAACTCCAATTACCTTGTCTTGGTCATACCCTTATTGTGTGTGACCCTTTAGGTTTCCATTACGTTGGCAGTGATTCAGAATCTCATTCATAAATCACAAGCTAAGATTAGCATCTAGCAATGCATCATGGCTACCCAAGTAATGAAAATGTCGGTGAGTTGACGACAACCTTTAATGAGCAATTACCGTATAATTCGATCCTTTTGTCACCTAATATCTCAGTTGAACATAGATATGGAACGTGTCATCTCTATTAAAGTTCAACTCCATTGTTTCTCAATCTTAAGATAAATGATTTAATCAAATGAATTCAAGATCTCATCTTATATCTCATTTGTACTGTGGCCACAGATTTTCAATCATTAATCTCTATTGAAAGTCCTTGAGATATAGACTCTTGTTACCAAAAGGGACAAATCCTATCTTGATCACTCACAACCCTCATATGATTCATGATGTACCCAATTACTGTCTTACTTGCAACCCTTATTGAGCTATGTTTACCAGCATCAAAGTACACCAATCCACACATAGGATACCATGGTGATCTCAAGTCTAAGGATCACATATACCATTGCCATTTGAGAACATCTAATGACACTCAATGTAACAATCCACATAAAGTTCTCAAGATGGGTCAATCCAGTGTATTCATTCACAATGATCACCCATGTGTTGATTTGGATATCACCATATCCATGACTTATGAGATCAGTCACCCAAAGGATTCTAACACATGTTAGTCTTACCATATCACTGATGTCCCTTCTTAATGATACTATGACTAAGGATATTTAAGAATAGTATTCTTTGTATCATAAGGATCTCATTATCAAAGTCATTACTTTGATTCCTTTGATACGAATCCACTATTCTAGGGACTTTATCATTTGATTATGACTTGATCAAATTAAATATAGTCAATAATGATAAATAACTGCCATGTATTATTAAATAACATAACAATCACAATGTCTTAAGTGTACTATAAGTCCAAATCTGATTAGCTCATAGCATATACACTAACATTCTCTCACTTACACTACAGCTAATCAATCATGGAAGGGCTTGAGTATCTGTTTGGACCATTGGTGAGACCAAGATTTCTTAGCTTGTGCAATGGCTCCATTGTTGTCACAATAGAGTGCCACTGGATCAGCAATGCTAAGGATTACTCCAAGTTCTGTGACAAACTTTTTGATCCAAACAGCTTCCTTACCTGCATCTGAAGCCGCTATATACTCAGCCTCAATCGTAGAATTGGCCACTGTCTCTTGTTTTGAACTCTTCCAACTTACAGCGCCACCATTCAGGCAAAACACATAGCCAGATTGTGACTTAAAGACATCCTTATCTGACTAGAAACTAGCATCAGTGTAACCATTTACAATGAGCTCATTCTCTCCTCCATAGACTAAGAAAGCATCCTTAGTCCTTCTTAAGTACTTAAGGATGTTCTTAACTGCTATCCAATGACGCTCACCTGGGTCAACTTGATGCCTACTCACCAGGCTTAAAGCATGGGAGACATCAAGCCTCGTACATAACATGGCGTACATCATACATCCAATAGCCGAAGCATATGGAATCTTAGCCATTTTATCTCTCTCATCTTATGTTTTAAGACACATGTCTTTTGAGAGATAAATGCCATGAGACATAGGTAAGAATTCTTTCTTGGATTCTTCCATGTTGAACCTTTTCAACACTTTGTCAATATATGTACTTTGACTTAGACCTAGCAGCCTACGCGATCTATCTCTATAGATCTTTATTCCAAGGATATAGGCTGCTTATCCTAAGTCTTTCATGGAGAAGCAATTCCCTAGCCAAGTTTTGACAGATTGTAGGGCAGGAATGTCATTTCCTATGAGTAGTATGTCATCCACATATAACACTAGGAATATGATAGCACTCCCACTAACCCTTTTGTAAACACAAGTTTCATCTTCGTTCTTGATGAATCCAAATTCTTTAACTATCTCATCAAAACGAATGTTTCAGCTCCGAGAAGCTTGCTTCTCAAGCTCTCGACGTATCCTATTAGACCTACGTGGGCCTTGTGTTTTTGGAGCTATTTCCTGTTACACAACATCTTGTGGGACTTGCTCCTGTTCCACTAAAGGTTCAGTGACATTTTGTGGTTCTTGAACCTCTTCAAGCTCTATTTTCTTCCCACTAGTTCTTCTAAAAGGAAGTCCTTTTCTAGAAAGACACCGTATTGAGCCAAAAACACTTTGTGCTCTGTGGGATTATAGAAATAGTATCCTTTTGTCTCTTTAAGATACCCCACAAATATGAATTTATCAGATTTGGGTCCTAATTTGTCTGAGACTTGTCTTTTGACATAAGCCTCACAACCCCAAATCTTTAGAAAAGACAGATTAGGTTTTTTTTAGTCCACATCTCATATGGTGTCTTTTCAACAGCTTTAGTAGGAACACGATTTAGTGTGAATGCTGCTATCTCTAAAGCATAACCCCAAAAGAAGATAGGGAGGTCAGATAGACTCATCATGGATTGAACCATGTCTAACAAGGTCCGATTCCTCCTCTTAGATACACCGTTCCATTCAGATATACTAGGTGGAGTGAGTTGTGGAACTATTCCACACTCCTTTAGATGATCTATAAATTCTAGGCTCAAATACTCTCCATCGTGATCTGATCAGATTGTCTTGATATTCTTGCCTAGCTGGTTTTGTACTTCATTCTTGAATTCTTTGAACTTTTCAAAGGATTCTGGCTTATGTCTCATTAAATAAACATAGCCATATCTACTGTAGTCATTAGTAAATGTGATGAAGTATTGGAACCCTCCTCTAGCCTGTATGGTTAATGGACCACATACATGTATATGTATGAGCTCTAATAAACCACTAGCCCTTTCACTTGTTCCTGTAAAAAGGGCCTTGGTCATTTTACCAAGCAAACAAGATTCGCATACATCATATGATTCAAAATCTAATGAATCTAAGTGTACTTCTTTGTGGAGCCTAGATATGCATTTCTCGTTTATGTGACCAAGTCTACACTGCCAGAGGAATGTAGGGTTAATCTCATTACCCTTTGACCTCTTGGAATCAACACTGTATATCTGATTATCTAAATCTAGAACATACAATCCATTCATAATGGAAGCATTGCCATAGAAAATATCATTAAAGTAAATTGAACAACTATTGTTCATTATTTTAAAAGAAAAACCTTTCTTGTCTAAACAAGAAATAGAAATAATGTTCTTGGCAATTGCTGGAACATAATAACAATTATCAAGCTCTAGAATTAGGCCCGAAGGCAATGATAAATTAAATGTTCCTATAGCTAACGTAGCAACTGTTGCTCCATTTCCAACTCGTAGGACCACCTCGCCCTTGGCAAGTTTTCTACTCGTTGTTGTTCCTGCACATTCATGCAAATGTGAGAACCACATCCAGTATCTAATACCCAAGATAAAGAAGTAGACAAAATTTTCTCAATCACATATATACCTGAGACGGAAGTCTCACTTTCTTTCTTTTTCTTCAACTCCTCAAGATACACAGTGCAATTTTGCTTCCAATGACTAGTCTTACTGTAATGGAAGCATTTTCCTGTTTTAGCAACTCCACCAGATGGCTTGAGTTTCTTGGCCTTTTCCTTCTTGTTACCCTTGGGCTTGGGCTTACCTTTAGGCTTGCCTTTGCCTTTGGATTTGGTCTTGTCAATCACCATAACAGAAGTAGGCCTTGACTTCTTCAAGTTCTGCTCAGCAGTTCTTAACATATTGAGCAATTCTGCCAGTGTCTTATCCATACTGTTTATGTTATAGTGCAACACAAACAAACTATAGCTATCCGGTAAGGATTGGAGGATAAGATCAACTGACAACTCTTTATGCATGGTGAAGCCCAGTGCTTCCAGCCTCTCAATGTACCTAATCATATTAAGTACATGAGTGTGCACCGGAGCTCCCTCAGCCATCTTGCTCTGGAAGAGTGCCTTAGACACCTCATAACGTTCGTGCCGCGCTTGCTCTCGGAACATTTCCTAAAGATGTTTGATCATATCAAATGATTTCAGATTCTCATGTTGCTTTTGGAGTTCAGAACTCATGGAAGCTAACATCAAGCACTGTACGTCAATGGTGTCATCCAAATGCTTTTGATAAGCTTGCTTATCAGTAGTGGAAGCATTCTGTCGGGGTTGAGCAGGGATCGCATGCTTTAGAACATAAAACTTCTTTTCTTGAGTGAGGACTATCGTCAAATTTCTATACCAGTCTAAGAAGTTTGCCCCAACCAACTTGTTATCCTTCTCAAGGTTAGAACGAAGGGATAAATTGTTGTTTGCCATGATAATTCTACAATAATAAAATATGCAAGTAAGTAACATTGTGATTACAATAATTTATTATGGTTTTTTAATTAAATGAATTACTCCCACTATTTTCCTCAAGCTAATAGCCCTCACTATCAACTCAGGAAGCCTTTTCGCCTAGACTTCCTAATAGGCCAGGATCCATATTTGGTCCCATTATGACTTTAGCTGAGCAAGTGCGTCCAATGAGATTATTTAGGTAGACAACTCTTGTAAATTGCATCTCATGCAACTCCTGGATAGTTGGGTGAACAACTTTTGTTCTAACTCATCATATGGGTTAAAGCCCAACCTATGCCTTTAAATCGTATTAGGTTTGATTGAGCCAATGCCCTAATTTGATTTAGTTAAGTCTGACCCAATACACTTGGAGATAACTATTATCTCATGCAATGTGAATTCCTAAGGTAGGTATGGCCTTGACTAAGCCAAAGTAGTACAATACCAAACAAAGTCTCTTTCACGTGCATCGTATTGGAAGGCATCTTTATTTGTTATCTTTGACTTAATATTTATTTTGAGGGATTTTTAATTTTACTGTCTCACTTAGCATGCTTTTTTAACATATATATCAACATATATAAGTAAAAGCGTAAAATTAAACGTGACATGGTTATGGCCTTTCTATTACAAAAGAACCTAGGGATACATTATTTTTCTAAATGCCTTCTCCTCGATTTCCCTTCAAGCGTCACATTGGTTCGCCTTGGCTCCGAATCATCTTGGCTCCAAATGTTGTACATTTTACAAGATAATCCTAATTTATCTATGTAATTATTACATAAATAAATTACAAATAAATCAAGGCTCACAGGCCCAATTTAAATTTATTTAAATAAATTACAACCCATGTAAATCTAGGCCCATAACCATACACCATGCAATCATCCATATCACATAAGAATCAAGCATCAAGCATACACAGTAATATCACATATTAATTTGCATGCTTCCTAATTAAAATTTAATTTTAATTAATCAAATTTTAATTAATTATGGGTATCAAGGGCTGTTTTAATTTAATTTTAATTCTCAAAATTCAATTTGGGCTTAATTGAAATTTTAATTTTATTAAAATCTCAAAACCATTGGATTGGATAACTCTTATCCATTTTAAAATATTTTAGTTTAAAACAAAATTTATAAAGATAACTCCTCTTGAAATTTTAATCTCATTAAAATCTCAAAAGTGTTGGATAACTCTTATCCAATTTAAGATAAAAAAAAATTTTATTTTAAAACAAAATTTTATCAAAATAATTCCTTTTGAAATTTTAATCTCATTAAAATCTCAAAACTATTGGATAACTCTTATCCAATTTAATACATGATATATATTTTATTTTAAAACTATTTTATCTCAAAACTATTGGATAACTCTTATCCAATTTAATAAAGGATTTTATTTTAAAACAATTTTATTAAGATAATGTTTTTGAAATTTTAATCTTTTAAAATCTCAAAACTATTGGATAACTCTTATCCAATTTAATAAAGGATATATTTTGTTTTAAAACAATTTTGTCAAGATAATATTTTTTTTTTGAAAATTTGATCTTATTAAAATCTCAAAAACCACTAGATAACTCTTATCCAATTTTATTTTTAAAAAATATCTTTCTTTAAAATATAATTAATTTAAAACTCTTATCAGGATAACTTTTATCCTAATTAATTTTATATATTTTAAATAAAATAATAACAAGTATTAATTTTTTTAAATATATAATTGTCTTACAATTATTTTAGGTCGCCCAAATGAATTTTAAAAATTAAAATCAAATCTGTAACAACTTACAATAAAATTGCATCACCACGAATCGAATTTGCTATCTCGAAAGTTGTTTGCACATTGGCTCGAATACCACTGTTAGGTTTCGTTGTCTCGGTTTATCATGTCATATACGAAAATACACAGCGGATTAGAAAAACAACAAAACCAAAATCACTAGGATCATGCAACAAAATTAATTTCGGGATAAAATCTAACCCTTTGGTGTACTCGTGTAGGAATGTTCGACTTTTAAATATGACAGCCCATGAACAGCTCTTGATTTATTGTTAACTCAAGACTCCTAGCTGAGAGAAGTCCTCTAACGGTATCCACACGAGTAGGACGCAAAACAAGACCTTTGCTTGAGACAAGATGTGATCAGAAGCAAAGGGAGGAGGAAGGGAATTGTTTTCTGAGAGTGCTAGCTCTAAGAGGCAGAACGGCTATAAAAATATTCTCTTCTCTTGTGTCTAACTTTTAGACTTAATGTTGTTTTTATAGTGCCTCTTAACAAAACCCTAAAAAGGCCTCAACCTTAGTTCAACTATATTGGGTCTTTTGGGCCTTTTAAAATTATTTAATCCAAATCCAATTGATTGGAGGGCATACTCTAACAGCTGTGGCATCACTTCTTATATCTTCAATGCTTGGGAAGGAGGTTAGCCCAACTGAGAACCCCAAGCAATATGTTCAGTTAGTCTTCACAGCTACTTTCTTTGCTGGTGTGTTCCAAACTTCCCTTGGCATCCTGAGGTAAATGAATTTAATTATAAGTCTTGTTGCTTAAATTTTAATTAAGGTCATAACTAATTAAGGCCTTAATTAAAGGTTAGTTGTGGACAAAGATCACCGAGGAAACAATAATATAAAGGAATAATTAGCTAATTGGTTCTCCAAAACATAATTCCTTTGATTGGTTGATATTGATCATTACAAGGCATAGGTTCTCCAAAACATAATTCCTTTGATTAGTTGATATTGATCATTACATGGTTCTGATTAATATTGAATTATGTTTGTTAAAATATTGTAGACTTGGATTGATCGTGGATTTTCTGTCACATGCAACCATAGTGGGATTTATGGGTGGAGCAGCCACGATTGTGTGTTTACAGGAATTGAAAAGGATGCTTGGTTTAGTTCATTTCACTCATGAGATTGATCTTGTGTCTGTCATGCACTCAGTTTTCGGCCAAATTCACCAGGTTATTAATCATCTTATAACCATTTACTTTCTGCCTAATGACAGTGTTTAACATTAATTGTCCATGTTAATATGTATTGAAACAGTTAAGATATTAAATAATTCTATTTATTTTTGTTGCAATGGAGATGGAAGAGTGCTGTCCTGGGCTTTTGTTGTTGGATAAGTTGTGTATTTCTAAAAGACTTTTATCGCACATTTCTTAGATAAATGGTTTCAAAAGGTTTTGTTGGCTCTATAGGCTATACCGAGAGGGGGGTGAATAGGTTTTTAACTACCCTTAAGCTCATTTTGCGATTCTTCTAAATTCTCTAGCCTATTTGATTATTTTCTAAGTTCTCTAAGCTAGGCAAGCATGCAATCCAAGTTCAATGCAATAAACATAATATAAAATCGCAAGTAAATAAAAGAGTAGGGAGAGAGAGATTTACACAATCGATTTATAGAGGTTCGGCTATCTTGCCTACGTCCTCTACCTTAAGACGCTCCCAAGGATTTTCCCCAAATTCACTATACTTGAATTTGTGTTACACTCCCTCTTTTTCTTAGGCTCAAGAGTAACCTCCCTCTTTTTCTAGGCTCAAGAGAAACCTCCCTCTTTTTCTAGGCTCAAGAGAAACCTTCCTCTTTTTCTTAGGGTAAAGAGAAACCTCCCTCTTTTTCTTAGGCTAAAGAGAAACCTCCCCTTTTACAAGGAATATATTGGTTTACAAATGTTGCAATCAAAGAAGGCCTCTAAGTAGGCAAATGGTTACAAAAATTAGGCACAAAGAAAAGCCTATACAAGATTGGTGCTAAGCAATACAAGACATGTGTGAATGATGGAAGATGAAGACTTTGTAGCTCTTGATTTGTTGTTGAGGCTTGAGGATTTGAGGAAAATGAGTATTGGAGTTGATTGAGTAGTTCCCATTGCTTTCTTTAGCTTCTAAGCCTCTATTTATAGTCCCTTAGATGTATTCTAACCGTTGGGTGGAGCCGAAATTCGAATATGACCGTTGTCTCACAAAAACTAGCCGTTACAGGCTATTTTCGGGCAAAGGGATCGATCCCAAGCTTCCAGATTGCTTATTCTGGGCTTGATGATCATTCTGCCTTGACGGGATCGATCCCTTCCCTTAGGGGATCGATCCCATGCCTCCAGAAAGCTATTTCCTGTACTTTTTGGGTTAGAAATGATGTGGTTTTTTATCCTAATTCAACCCAAAACATATTGGCACTTTTGTGGGAGTTTTTCTGGACTCTCTTTGATGAAAACATTGTCCAAAAACTTATAAGTAATTTTCTAAACCTATATTCAATAATTCTTAAGAAAATCACTTAATTTTCAAAACCATTTTATAAAGTATTAAGACCAATAAGAATATGTAATTAAATCATGGTCTTAATGTTTGATATGATAACTTGAAAATGGATTGAGAAAATCATATGTGATAAGGCAAATTTACAATATGAATTAAAACATTAAAGCTTACTTAAGTTTTTGTCATTTCAAAATATATATGGCAATTTAAAGCTAACAATCTCCTCTTTTTTGATATGACAAAACTTAATGTAAATTTGCTTTGAAAATTCTTTGATAAAATACTCCCCCTCAAATAAAGCAGGATTTTATAAAGCTCCCCCTTAATATAAGCATGGGTTTTGAAAATGAATTTTCAAACTATTTCTCTCCCATTATCTCTCCCCCTTAATATCTCTCCCTTTTAATATCTATCTCTCCCCCTTTTTGTCATAGCAAAAAGAAGGAAAAAATAAAAAATATGCTCCCCCTAAAATCATGGCTATGTGAGAAGAGATAAAAGAATATGCTCCATCCAACAAGAAACATGTTAGTACACGGGACTCATAGCACAAATAAATAAGTCAATTGTTCATAAAGAGTATGAAATATTCATGCAAAGAACATGACTTATGATCCTAAACCAATTGTTTATAAATAATTTTGCAATAAGGTCTCAATTGGTAAGAAATTAAGCAAGCACCTAAGTATAACAATTGTTCTCTAAAGTCTAACTAAGGTGCATGGCAATACATCATGATTATGAGCTAAAATTAGATGACACATCATATGCAAGAGCTCATAAATCACGTTCAAGCAAGAGTGTGCATAGAATCAAGATATATAGCAATTAACTACAAATTCTAGCACACAAGAGTTTCATGCAAAAATATCCTAAATGAATTATTCTCTATTTGTCATTTCAAACTAAAGAGTATGAGAAGAATTGTCAATTTAAAGCTCATACAAATTGGCAATTTAGATTTAGCTTACCAATTATTGAAAATATGGTTGCCAATGATACTAATTGTTATTTCAATCTAAATACCAATTGTTACTAATGGTTGATTTAGGCATTTTGCATGAATCCAATATTTATGTGTAGTGTGTTCATGACAAGAAAATAATCATTCTAAATATGTAAGAACACAATCACACATCATCAAATATGCATATGGATTAATTAAACATAAGCATACAATCATAAAGTATTAATCCATATTCATATTCACAAAGTTATACCATATGGAAGATTTATAAAATCAAAGTATTCAAGCAAACACATTTTCTTCCATGTTTTCAATCACAAAAGTCCTATGCTCATTTTCCAATTCAAGTCCTTAACCAATTATGAGCAAGGAAAGATTCAAATAATAAATGCATGGATATCAAGTTTGTTCAAGTTTGCATTTATCTTTGAATGTTGGTGTTGCCATTAAGACCCTAGTTCTTTAAGTACAAGGATGATAAAGTTTCATGCATTTGAACATTTAGGATCCATTTATCATCACAAATTATAGGCCAAGGAAAATTATGACCTTATACCTATTGTTGAATTTATATTTGACATCAATCCTTAAGGTCAAGTTTTAATTATTCATCCACTAGATGTATACTTATCATGAAACCTAGTGTGAAATAGATAAGTAAAGCTAAGAGACATAATCCTATAAGCATGCTTAACTAAGATGAACAAAAAAAGGAATGAAGAATATTCGTTAAGTACAAGTTCATCAAATTCTCAAATATATCCATAAATCATTAAAATAAATCTCAAAATTAAGTTTAAGCATTCATTGAAAATATATTTCAAGATTATTTCAAGATTCATGAATGTTTTCAACAAGAAAAATGATTTTGTTCTTGTAAGCTCAAGAAAAATGATATTGATTGTTGAAAGTGATACCATTCGTTGGAAATGATATTAATTAATGAAGTTGAGGCATGATATCAATGAAAAATGAGTTTTCATATATTAAAGATCATCAAAAAGAAGTTAAAACAATGAATTTTAAGTTGAGAAGAGATAAAGTATCAAAACAATGAAAAGTTCTTCTCAATTTCGATTGAAAACATACAGAAAAGCCATTTTGGCCTGGGAGGGATCGATCCCTAGAGGATGGGGATCGATCCCTTAACTCCAGAATGCAAATTTCCTGCATTCTGCTCAAGGGGGATCGATCCTGCTTATTGAGGGATCGATCCCTCATCCTGTTTCTGTAGTTTTTGACAGAAAATCCAACCTTTGAGGTACCAAAACTTCGTTTTTGAGTATTTTAAGTCCAAGTAAGAGTTTAAACATTTGTAAAACATGATTTTGGACTTGTATGAATGAAAAACATGAATGAAAAACATGAATGAAAAAATTTTTTGCAATTTTGGAAGAGTTTACACAATAAAATGCATTTTTGGCCTCAAAGGATGTCATTTTGAGAGTTAAGCATATTTTGACAAAACTCAAGCATTGGAAACCACAAATATGTCAAAACAAACTTGTTCACATAGGTTTTAAGCACATATATCATCAAATCATACATCTTGTGAACAACATGCCATGATTTCCAACATACAATTCTTCATTATTACTTATGACATGACATTTTGCATATATGACATATTTGGTATTTTGAGACAAGTAAATACATTATCAACTCATAGGAAACTTGCTCAAAATGCAGAAATCCAATAATCATTTCAAAATTACTAAACATGCTTTTCATCCAATAATCCAATGCCTCAAGAACCATCCATCAACCAATCAAAAATCATTCAACATGCCTTTTCTTTATTCATTCAACTCATAATGCACCAAGAATCATTAACCAAATTTCTCATCAAAGCACAAATAATCAAATAATAGTTTTAAGAAGTAAGGAATTAAGCTTACAAAACTCCTTTGCTTGAGAATGCTTTGCCTTAAATTGTTGAATCCACCTTAGGCCTTTCTTGAAGGATTGTTGTGACCTTGCCAAGGATGGATTTCCAAGCTCTTCCTTTTTCTCATTGGCATAAGCAATCTCTATGGGGGGTGTGTAGAGCATTTGATCTCAATTGCTTCTTTGTATTCTCATGCTCTAACACTCCTACAATAAACGATTTAAGCATGTTTTGGTACCCAAATTTTCTTGGGTCCATGAGAGTTAGTGCAAACAATTTTTGATCCTTTTGGGATCCACTTCAAGCACAATTCATCATTATTTATAGCATGCTTTGGCACCCATATTTTTCTAACTACTCTTCCTCTAAATGTGGTTTTTCTATATGTGCATGCTTGTGAAGAGTGTCCTATTCTATTGCAAAGTGAGCATGTGAGAGATAAATCATGCATAGAATTTTTACTCACAAGGAAATTCTTTAGATGAGTTTCTTTTTGTATTGCATTATAACCTAACCCATCTTTATCAAAGAAAGCTCTTTGGGTCTCTAACATATGATCTAGCTTTTGCTGACCCATATAAAACCTAGTAAATGAGTTATGCAAATTTGTATTCTTTTCATTCAACTCATTTATCTCTAAGTTAGCCTCTTCTAATTTCTTTTCAAATTCTAGCTTAGTATTAGTCAAGGCTTCATTTTCTATTTTTAATTTAGCAATGATTTTCTTATATTTGGAGTCCATGCATTGAAATTCATTTGCTAAATCATCAAAGGCATTTTGGAGTTCACTAAAGGTATAATCATTATTTTCACTAGAACTACAACTAGCCTCATCATCACTAATGGCCATAAAGCATGTGTAGGGTACCTCATTATCTTCATTTTCCTCATCGGAGCTATCACTATCACTCCATGCAGCCACAAATGCTTTCTTCTTAGGTTTCCTATCCTTTTCCTTCCTAAGTAAGGGGCAATCTAACCTAGTATGACCCGGTTCATTACACTCATAACACACTAAGGGGTCTTTTTCTCTTCTACTTGACTCTCCCCTATGATGTCTCCTATTTTGCTCTCTCTCATTCATTTTCATGAACCTATTGAATCTTTTGGCAAACATTGCCATTTCCTTTTCTTCCTCATTTCCACTCTCATCACTATCATCTTCAATGTCCTTATGAGTGGAAGACTTAAGTGCTACCCCTACTTTCTTTGAAGGCACTTCATTTCTTTTCCTTTTCATTTTCATTTCATATGTAAGTAGGGAGCCCATAAATTCATCTAGAGACAAGGTATTTGGATCCTTAGACTCTTCTACTGCGGTTACCTTTGCCTCCCAAGATTTTGGCAAGCTATTCAAAATTTTCTTTATCATTTCAACATTGGAATAAGTCTTGCCTAGAGCCTTAAGTCCATTAATTATATCATTAAACCTAGTGAACATTTGACTCATGGACTCATTTTCTTTCATTCTAAAAAGCTCATAATCATGTGTGAGCATGCCTACTTTGGTTTCTTTCACTTGATTGGTCCATTCATGTGCGATGGCCAATTTGTTCCATATTTGTTTAGCATTCGCACAAAAGGATACTCTATTATACTCATTGAGACCTAAAGCACAAAAGAGGGTGTGCATAGCCTTGACATTCAATTTTGCCAATCTCATGTCATTGGTGTCCCACTCATCTTCACTCTTAGGAACATCTTTTCCATCTACTTTCTTTATTGGGATTCTAGGGCCATTAACAATTACTCTCTACACTTCATAGTCATTGGATTGCACAAATAACATCATCCTAATTTTTCAATAGGAGTAATTCTCACCTTTGAAGAGTGGAGGTCTAACTAATGAGTGTCCCTCTTCTCCTAGGGGTGTGCCTACATTCAAGTGAGCCATTTAAGATCGTTTTGCTCGATAGAGGTTAGTCTAAATCAATCTCGAGCCTAAGCTCTGATACCAATTATTGGGTCTATAGGCTATACTGAGAGGGGGGGTGAATCGATTTTTAACTACCCTTAAGCTCGTTTTGCGATTCTTCTAAATTCTCTAGCCTATTTGATTATTTTCTAAGTTCTCTAAGCTAGGCAAGCATGCAATCCAAGTTCAATGCAATAAACATAATATAATCGCAAGTAAATAAAGAGTAGGGAGAGAGAGATTTACACAATCGATTTATAGAGGTTCGGCTATCTTGCCTACGTCCTCTACCTTGAGACGCTCCCAAGGATTTTCCCCAAATTCACTATACTTGAATTTGTGTTACACTCCCTCTTTTTCTTAGGCTCAAGAGTAACCTCCATTTTTTTCTAGGCTCAAGAGAAACCTCCCTCTTTTTCTTAGGGTAAAGAGAAACCTCCCCTTTTACAAGGAATGGATTGGTTTACAAATGTTGTAATCAAAGAAGGCCTCTAAGTAGGCAAATGATTACAGAAATTAGGCATAAAGAAAAGCCTATACAAGATTTGTGCTAAGCAATACAAGACATATGTGAATGATGGAAGATGAAGACTTTGTAGCTCTTGATTTGTTGTTGAGGCTTGAGGATTTGAGGAAAATGAGTATTGGAGTTGATTGAGTAGTTCCCCTTGCTTTCTTTAGCTTCTAAGCCTCTATTTATAGTCCCTTGAATGTATTCTAGCCGTTGGGTGGAGCCAAAATTTGAATATGACCATTGTCTCACAAAAACTAGCCGTTACAAGCTATTTTCGGGCAAAGGGATTGATCCCAAGCTTCCAGATTGCTTATTCTGAGCTTGATGATCATTCTGCCTTGAAGGGATCGATCCCTTCCCTTAGGGGATTGATCCCATGCCACCAGAAAGCTATTTCCTGCACTTTTTGGGTTAGAAATGATGTGGTCTTTGATCCTAATTCAACCCAAAACATATTGGCACTTTTGTGGGAGTTTTTTTTTACTTTCTTTGATGAAAACATTGTCCAGAAACTTATAAGTAATTTTCTAAACTTATATTCAATAATTCTTGAGAAAATCACTTAATATTCAAAACCAATTTATAAAGTATTAAGACCAATAAGAATATGTAATTAAATCATGGTCTTAATGTTTGATATGATCACTTGAAAATGGATTGAGAAAATCATATGTGATAAGGCAAATTTACAATATGAATTAAAACATTAAAGCTTACTTAAGTTTTTATCATTTCAAAATATATATGGCAATTTAAAGCTAACAGGTTTATATAACAACATTGATTTATGGGCTTGTAAAGGGCAAGCAAAAGGAGAGCCTCATGCACACACGAGAAATGTGCCAAAAGCCCATTCGCAGTTATAAACTGATGATATGCCCCCTGCACGCGAAGTAGAAGAGTCCAAGCCCAATTTTTACCTTTTTATTTTCAGTATTTATTTCTTATTTGGTAAATAGTGTTTTCAAACCAGATCTGACATTGATACAGTCAAATATTCTGATTTCCTCCCTCTGATTCAGATTTTATCTTAATTTTATTTATTTTATTCTGATTACGTTTTTCACCTATAAATACAGTGCTACAGAAGGTCCCAAAGCACTACTTCTTCATCTCTTTGCTGCTTCTGCTCTCGCATATTGCTAGGTTAAAAACCTCTCTTATTCTTCATAGCTGTTCTTGTTCCCTTGTTATTCCAGAAGAACATGTTGAATCCTGGGAGATTATACCTACGGTGAAAATAATCCTTAAGGACAATGCGATCACAGCACGCCTCAGGTTATTCCCGATTTTCAGCTTCTGCCTCTACCTACGACAATAATCTTAAGGATTATTCCACGCCAATGGAAAACGCCAACAACACCGGTCCTCCTATTGCTGCCAACACTGGTTCCCCTGTTGCTAACGCCGGTCCTTCATTGCCTGTTGGTGGTCCCCCTACTGTGTCTATGCATTACGCCAAGCCTTTTCCAAACATCAGTAAGATCAAAGTCTTTGATGGCCAGAACTACAAAAGATGGCAAGAACGTATTTTCTCTATGCTTGATATGCATGGAGTAGCTGCTTCCTTGACAGATCCAAAGCATGATCAAACTGCAGATGCCAAACAATTTGAATTTTGGACAGATGCTAACAAGGTTTGTAGACATACAATTATTAGTACTCTTTCTAATGATCTCTTCGATGTCTACTATTCTTACAAGGAAGCCAAACAAATCTAGGACTCCATGAACCTCAAATACACTGCTGAAGACGTTGGCAAGCAGAAGTTCGTGATTGGCAACTTCTATAGGTGGGAGATGACGGATGGAAAAGATATTAAAGTGCAAATCAACGAGTATCACAAGCTGTTGGAAGATTTGAGAGTGGAAAACATTAATTTGCAAGAAGAATTTGTTGTTGGTCTATTGATCGAGAAGTTGCCTGAATCATGGAAAGATTACAAGCAACAATTGAAACACAAGCACAAACAGCTTTCTCTGGCAGATTTGATCACTCACATCATTATTGAAGACACTAATCGAAGGGAACTCAAGGCTGCCAAAGCAAAAGAGATGACGTCAAAGGCCAACTTGGTACAAGGAAAAATCAACAATAAAAGGTACGACAATAAGAAACCTGATTACAAGCCTAAAGTTTCTAACCCTTCCTTTAAGAAAAAAGGAAACTGTTTTGTTTGTGGAAAGCCAGGTCATCATGCTCCTTAATGTAGGAAGAGTGAGAAATGATAAAACTCCTAAGCTAAAAGCCAACTTGGTTGAAGGATATGACATTATTGCTGCGGTCATTTCTTAAGCCAATCTTGTGGCCAATGTGAAAGAGTGGGTGGTAGACTCTGATGCTACCAGGCATATTTGTGCAAACAAAGATGCCTTTACCTCTTAAAATTTTGTGGGGGATGGAGAAGAACAAGTTCATCTTGGAGATTCTAGAGCTGCAAATGTTCTTGGAAAAGGAAAAGTTCTTCTCAAGCTCACATCTGGCAAGACCTTAGCTTTAAATGATGTGTTACATGTGCCTAACATTAGAGCAAATTTAATTTCTGTGGCTCTATTGGGAAAGGCTAGGGTTAAAGTGTCATTTGAATCTGATCAGATTGTTATGACAAAGAATAATGTGCTAGTTGGGAAAGGTTATTGTAATCAAGGACTTTTTGTTCTCAATGTTTCTGAAGTTATAAATAAGAATGGATCATCTTCTGCTTACTTGATTGACTCTGTTGATTTGTGGCATGCTAGATTAGGACATGTTAATATTAATTATCTTAATAAAATGCAATCTATTGATTAATTTCTGGAATTAATAAGGCAGAATTAGATAAATGTGAAATATGTGCTGAAACTAAAATAACAAAGAAACCATGTACATCTGTTTAAAGGCGAAGTGAATTGTTAAGTCTAGTTCATACTGATTTAGGAGACTTAAAACAAACCATGACTAGAGGAGGTAAAAAGTATTATGTGACTTTTATTGATGATTATTCTAGATACACTAAAGTTTACTTGCTTAGACAAAAAGATGAAGCCTTTGACATGTTCTTAGAATATAAAGCTGAAGTATAAAATCAATTAAATAAAAAGATTAAAAGAGTTAGATCAGATAGAGGTGATGAATATACCTTGTTTAATGAATTTAGTGAGAAAGAAGAAATCATTCACGAAATAACTCCTCCTTATTCACCAGAATCTAATGGAGTAGCAAAAAGGAAAAATAGGACCTTAAAAGAAATGATGAATGCTTTACTCGTTAGTAGTGGTGCACTTGATAATATTTGGGGTGAAGCAA
Organism: Heritiera littoralis; assembly: GCA_031772115.1. Classification (NCBI taxonomy): domain Eukaryota; kingdom Viridiplantae; phylum Streptophyta; class Magnoliopsida; order Malvales; family Malvaceae; genus Heritiera; species Heritiera littoralis. Next base: position 405,708 of record JAPDPK010000142.1, on the reverse strand, counting down.
TCTTATATGCATGTCACTTACAAAATAGGATTCCTCACAAGAAAACTGGTAAGACACCTTATGAATTATGAAAAGGCTATTCACCTAATCTTAAATATTTGAAAGTGTGGGGGTGTCTTGCTAAGGTCATGCTCCCTGATCCTAAGAAAAGGAAAATAGGATCGAAAACTTCTGATTGCATGTTTATTGGTTATGCTGAACATAGTGCAGCCTATAGGTTTCTTGTGTTGAAAAGTGATGTGCTTGATTGTAATACCATTGTTGAAACTAAAAATGCTGAATTCTTTGAACATAAATATCCATTAAAATCTGAAAATATTTCTTATGTCCCTGTGGTTCAAAAAGAAGTTGAAAATAATGTTGAGGATTTGAGAAGGAGTAAAAGGCAAAGAAAGAAAACTCTTTTGGAAATGATTTTTATACATATCTTGTTGAAAATGACCCTATTACATTTTTTGAAGCTATTTCTTCTCCTGATGCACCTTTTTGGAAAGAAGCCATAAAAACTGAAATTGATTCTATTAATCAAAATAAAACTTGGACCTTGGTTGATTTACCTCCAAGAGCAAAACCCATTAGTTGTAAGTGGATTTTCAAAAGAAAATACAAATCTGATGGTTCCATTGATAATACAAAGCTAGATTGGTTGCTAAAGGTTTTACTCAAAAACAAAATATTGATTATTTTGATACCTTTGCTCCTGTGACAAGAATTGCCTCTAATAGAGTTTTGATAGCTTTAGCCTCAATTCATAAACTTTTTATTCACCAAATGAATGTTAAAACTGCTTTTCTAAATGGTGATTTGGATGAAGAGATTTATATGGTGCAACCTGAAGGCTGTGTGATTCCTAGACAAGAAAAGAAAGTTTGTAAATTGCTAAAATCTTTGTATGGCCTTAAACAAGCACCTAAACAGTGGCATGAGAAATTTGACCAAGTTCTATTGTGTGATGGCTTTTCTTCTGTTGAAGTTGATAAATGTGTTTACACTAGACTTGTAAATGGTGATTCTGTAATTATATGCTTGTATGTGGATGATATGCTTATTTTCGGTACTTCTCTTGATATTGTGCATAAGACTAAGAGTTTTCTTGCTTCAAAATTTGACATGAAAGATATGGGTGAAGCAAATGTCATTTTGGATGTTAAAGTCATAAGGATGAATGATAGTTTTATGCTATCACAAGAGCATTATGTGGAAAAACTTCTTAAGAAGTTTGGACACTTTAATGATAAACCTGTGAGTACCCCTTATGATTCTAGCATTCAATTAAAGAAAAATCAAGGAGATCTTGTGGATCAATCTGAATATGCACAAATCATTGGAAGTTTAATGCATTTAATGAACTTTACACGTCTTGACATAGCTTACGCTGTGTGTAGACTGAGTAGATATACTCATAATCCCAATTGTGATTATGGGGATGCATTATTTAGACTAATGAGATATTTGAGAGGTACCATGAACTATGGTGTTTTATATAGTGGATTTCCCGCCGTATTAGAAGGATACAGTGATGCTAACTGGATTTCAGATTCAGATGAGACAAAATCCACTAGTGGCTCAGTGATGCTAACTGGATTTCAGATTCAGATGAGACAAAATCCACAAGTGGCTATGTTTTTACCCTTGGTGGGGGTGCTATTGCATGGAAATCAGCCAAACAGACTATTATAGCTAAATCCACCATGGAATCGAAATTTATAGCTCTGGAGTTAGCTGGTAATGAGGTTGAGTGGTTGAGAAACCTCTTAGTTAATATTCCGTTGGGTTCAAAACCAACATCTTCTATGTCTATGCATTGTGATTGCCAAGCAACGATAGCCATTGCAAAGAACAAAACTTTCAATGGTAAAAATAGACACATACGTTTGAGACATGATGTAATTAAGCAGCTACTGAAAGATGGTGTAATATCAATTGATTATGTGAAGTTAGAAGTGAATTTGGCCAATCCTCTGACAAAACCTTTAGGGAGAAACTTAATATCTGAAACATCGAGGGCAATGGGACTTAAGCCAATTCGAGATTAATGGTGATGGTAACCCAACCTTTGTGATTGGAGATCCCATGAATAAGGTTCAATGGGTAATTACAAGTCATTGTTAATCTTGTTAGCACTAATAAATTTGTTCCTTCATATGATGTGAGTAAGTGCTAGATTGCATGAATTTGAGAGGATGAGCTAAAGCTCTTAATGCTTTTCATATCCCTTATGGGTGGTGTATATCATTGCAGTATACACTTGATGAAAACACCTATATGAGTGTGGAGTGGGGCCGTTCTTATGAAATTGTGGCATAATTTCTAGAACACTCATGAAATTACCAGGCACGCGCATGGCCTATTAGCACAAAACGGCATTGAACAACAAAGAATTGTGAAAGTATAATGTGATTAATAAGACTTCTATTTTACAACAATGAGTTAGTGGTTCAAGAAGCTAAAACCATCACCAAGTACTCAGTAAAATAAGTTTTATTATTCTAGGTCTGGTTCAAGTCCAAAAGACACCATATACGAAGCATTATACTTATAATTAACCCAGGAATGGGCCAAAAGCCCATTCGCAGTTATAAACTGACAATATGCCCCCCTGCGCACCAAGTAGAAGAGTCCAAGCCCAATTTTTAACTTTTTATTTTCAGTATTTAATTCTTATATGGTAACTAGTGTTTTAATTTGTCTAAAACTCTATAAGCTCCAGATTTGTTTTCAAACCAGATCTGATGTTGATACAGTCAAATATTCTGATTTCCTTTGATTCAGATTTTATTTAGATTTTATCTTTATTTTATTTTATTCTGATTAAGTTTTGATTTTCTAAACGTTACCAACGTTCATAATTTCACCTATAAATACAGTGTTACTGAAGGTCCCAAAGCACTACTTCTTCATCTCTTTGCTTCTTCTGCTCTCGCATATTGCTGGGTTAAAAACCTCTCTTATTCTTCATAGTTGTTTCTGTTTCCTGGTTATTCTAGAAGAACCTGTTGAATCCTGAGGGATTACACCTACGGTGAAATAATCCTTAAGGATAGTGCGATCACAGCACGCCTCAGGTTATTTTCGATTTTCAGCTTCTGCCTCTACCTACGACAACAGTTGTTTCCTTTTCTTTCTTCTCTTGACTAGATACTTCGTAAGTGCAATACTCTTTTCATTTTTTTATATAAAAAGTCACAACTTAAAAATTTAAAAAAGAAAAAAAAAAGAATTGCAGCTCAATTAGTTGATGAACCAGTTGAATTAAACATGAAGTTCACCCTTTCAATTTGCTTCTAATTATTTTCATTGACAAATTAATTAGTCTTTTTTACGAACCAAGAAAACAAAACTAAGCATATATATTATCTTAATTTGCCTGAGGTTGCTATCAAAATCTGTATACAAAATCAACCCTTCCACCAACACCAACAAATACAATTATAGTGTTTCAAGAATGATGAGTTTCCTTTAATTGCAAGGCTATAATGCTTCAAAAAATTATGAGTTTCCTTTAACTGCAAGGCTGTGGCATAAAATCAATTAGAACTAATTAACTTAAGAAGTGCTTTGAACGAGTCTTATTAACTTTTGGCTATTTTTCTCTCATATGTTTGTGTGTGTGTGTGTGTGTATATATATATATATATATATATATATATATATATATATATATATATATATATAATATATATATATATATATATATATATAGAGAGAGAGAGAGAGAGAGAGAGAGAGAGAGAGAGATGGTTTGGGAAAGCGAAAATGTTAAGATAGAAAACAAGAAACAAAAATAAACCGGATCACGTAGTTCTGCACTAATTAGCAGCTCATGCAACAAAACTGGGAAAACAGATTGCGGACTAGTTTGGTTCTCACCGCACTGGATCAGTTAGCTACAGTACACAAAAGACAAAAAAAAGTGAGAATTAAATTACGCTTTCATCCCTGATTTTAATTTTTTATTATTATTTTAGTAAAAAGTATATATAGTTAAAGGTTATTTTTTTAATCTCATAAGAATCAATCTCACCACTCATCCAAACCAGCCCGTAAGCCGTAAATAGATTAATGAATGAAGTCCAGCTAATACTACAAATTAATGAAGGCTGATAATCTAATATATAGTTTAATTCCATGATTTTTGCTTTTGGCACGATATGCTCCAAATAGAAAGGAATCGGGAAGACATTCACAAATGGTAAAATTTGTCCATATTAATGTTGTATCAATTTTATTAGGTTTTTTTTTAAGCTTTTTTCCTCTGGGAATTGAATGAAAATTTTATTTATAAACGTTGGACTCCATTGGATGTAGAGCAAGAGAAAGGCAGCCTTCTTTTGGATAAACGCCATGGCACCGCTCACCTCAGTTCTTTTGGGAAGCCTTCTCGTTTACCTGACGCATGCAGAAAAACATGGCGTTCAAGTGGTCAGTCTCAGTCTCTCTAGACTAATACATACTAGATTAAAATTTTTTAATTCTTTACAATTTTATATGATATTGATAACCAAATATCTAATTTATGTTAGATATGGACAATTAAAGTTTGAGAGTACATTTTCACAATTAGTAGTTACGTCTACTTATCATTTTGCATTGAATTTTGAAAGGAAAAAAATATCTTTCCATCATCATGGGCACTGAAAAGAGTTTTTCAAACTAAATTCCAAGAAAAAAAAAACCAAAAGGTTTGGGATTTGAATGCAAAATGTGGTTTTATGAAGCAAGAAACGTCTGCAGGCTGATGAGATGTTGTTTTAGGAAAAGTAATATTTGTGGTTTTATGAAGCAAGAAACGTCTGCAGGCTGATGAGATGTTGTTTTAGGAAAAGTAATATTTACGAAAACTTTGTTGGTTTCTTTCTGCAGATTGGGCATTTGAAGAAAGGATTAAATCCGCTGTCCGCGTCAGAGCTGGTGTTTGGCTCGCCTCATTTGATGGCAGCTCTTAAAACAGGAATCATCATTGGCATTATTGGCCTTGCTGTGAGTATCACTTATCTCATGATAAGAAATGGTAATAACAAATAATCTTATTGATGGAAACAGAGATAAATTAAAAATAGTCGATTTTGTGATAAATATTAAACAGGAAGGAATTGCAGTGGCAAGAACCTTTGCCATGTTCAAGAACTATCATATTGATGGGAACAATGAGATGATAGCCTTTGGGATAATGAACATTGCTGGCTCTTGCACTTCTTGCTACTTGGCTGCAGGTACTTCTTCATGTCTAGTTAACAAATTTAAGCTTAGGTTGAGAAATCCATAACAAGCCTGAAGACCTGAACCCATTTTTGATAGAATATGCCCTTACAAATACCCATCTTTGCTTATCATTTGTGGATGCTGGCTGTGATTGCAGGGCCATTTTCAAGAACTGCAGTGAACTTCAATGCCGGCAGCAAAAGTGCAGTCTCCAACATTGTAATGGCAACAGCAGTGATGATCACTTTGTTATTCCTTGTTGAAGATCGAAGGTGAAAGAAGAAAAGAAGAAAAGAAGAACAGAAGAAGAAGAAAAGAAATGAGCAGGAGAAACTTTTCTATTATTGCTCAAAAATTACTCTGTGAAGCAGCTACAGTATCATTTATATAGCAAAGTCAGAAGAAAACAAAAGATTGCAGCCAAAACATTTAGGTGGTAAAATTTAAAAACAAATGCAACAGAAACTAGAACAATATAAACGTAAGCTAATTCTAAATCTTAACAGTCCCCCTCAAGATGGAGCATATATGTTGATAATGCCCATCTTGCTGAGTAATGTTTGAAATTGTCCAGGATAAAGAGGTTTGGTAAGCAGATCAGCAACCTGATGTTGTGATGATACATACAACGTCTTGAGCATACCGGATTGTATCTTCTCTCGAACCAAATGGCAATCTAGTTCTATGTGCTTGGTTCGTTCATGGAAGACAGGATTGGCAGCAATGTGTAAAGCAGCCTGATTATCACAATACAAAACAGCTGGTGTGGGATGTTCAATGTGCAGCCCTTTGAAGAGATTCAGTAGCCAAATAAACCCACATGTTGCATGTGCCATCGACCTGTACTCTGCTTCAGCTGATGACCTTGACACTGTCTGTTGCTTCTTGGACTTCCAGGACACCAATGAATCTCCAATGAAAATACAGAAACCACTAATTGAACGTCTGCTATCTGGACAAGCTGCCCAGTCCGAATCTGCAAATCCCTTTAATTCTGGTTTAGATGATGATTTGAACAACAGACCTTGTCCCACAGTGCCCTTGATATATTGCAAGATTCTATATACTGCTTGCAAATGAGGTTTCCTTGGGTTGGCAAGAAACTGACTCAAATAATTCACAGAATAGGAAATGTCAGGTCTGGTAATGGCAAGATATAAGAGTCTTCCAATCAACCTCCTGAATTGAGTAGGATCAGCAAGTAACTCTCCTTGATCACGCGTCAATTTAACACAGGGATCCATTGGGGTTTTCTGAGGTTTACATCCAAGATATCCAATGTCTGATAGTAATTGCAAGGCATAGTGCGTTTGTGAGAGAAAAATCCCCTTTGCAGATCGTGCCACTTCAAGACCAAGAAAGTATTTTAAACTTCCAAGATTTTTTAGCTTAAAGCAACTGTTTAAGTAACTTGTCAAACTGTCAACTTGCTCTGAATTATTGCTTGCTATGATTATGTCATCAACGTAGACTAACAAGGCAAGAAATGAATCACCTTGAATCTTAATAAAGAGGGAGTTATCAGCCATAGATTGTTTAAATCCAATAGCAAGTAAAGCTGAAGAAAACTTGGAAAACCATTGTCGAGATGCCTGCTTCAAGCCATAGATTGACTTATGAAGCTTACACACTGCATTAGCTGGTAAAATCTCCCCCTGTCGATGGTAACCAGGTGGTAGAGACATGTATACATCCTCAACTAAATCACCATGTAAGAAGGCGTTATTCACATCTAATTGTGTCAGACTCCAACCATAAATGGACGCCAAGGCAAGAATCACCTTAACAGTCACTAACTTAGCCACTGGTGAGAAAGTATCAAGGAAATCCACACCTTCCTGCTGTGTGTATCCTTTTGCTACTAACCGAGCTTTATACCTCTCCAAACTTCCATCAGCTTTTAGCTTTATTTTATAGACCCATTGACATCCAACTGGGTGTTTTCCTGCAGGTAAAGGTAAAATGGTCCAAGTACCATTGTCCTCCAAAGCTTTCAATTCAACATTCGTGGCTTCCCTCCATTCAGGGAATGAAGCAGCTTGAGCATAAGAACTTGGTTCAGTGTATGATGAAACAGCATGAATAAAAGCTTTGTGAGAAGAGGAAACTTTTGTATATGCAAGAAAAGAAGATAAGGGATACTTACTGGAGCTGTTGGAAGAGGATGCAGTGTAACATTGATAATCAGTGAGATAAGCAGGAGGTCTACGGGCTCTGGAAGATTGAGAGGGAACAGATTGTGGAGAAATTTGAGGTGGTGATGAGGAGGACTCAGGAGTGGAAGTAGGAGTAAGAATAGGAACTGGTAGGACTCTTATCAGAAAACAGATCAGAGTTGGAAATTGTTTTAAAGGTGGAAGAGTTTTTAAAAGGAAAAATATGTTCATGAAAAATGACATCTCTAGAAATATAGGTGGTGTTAGACTCTATATCGAGTAATTTGTATCCTTTAATTCCAGGAGGGTGCCCCAGAAAAATGGCTGGAGCTGCTCTAGGGGAGAACTTGGATCTAGTTCTAGCTAAGGTAGATGCATAACATAAGCATCCAAACACTTTCAGGTGCATGTACAAGGGTTTTTTCTTCCACAACAATTCAAAAGGACTCTGTTGTTGTAAGAGGGGTGAAGGAAGTCGATTGATAAGGTAAATGGAGGTCAGAATACAATCACTCCAATAGGCCAAAGGAAGGTGAGATTGAAAGAGAAGGGAACGAGCCACATTGAGAATATGTTGATGTTTACGTTCGACAACTGAATTCTGTTGTGGAGTATCAACACAAGAGTGATAGGATATGATGCCTTGAGATTTTAACAAATTATGAAAGGCTAGTTCAGGTGCATTATCTGATCGGACTGATTTAATGGTGGTTCCAAATTGGTTTTTAACATATGCACAGAACTCTGGGAAGAAAACAAGTACATCAGATTTGGTTTTGAGCATATAAACCCAAGTATAACGTGTACAATCATCCACAATGGTGAGAAAGTATCGATATCCTTCAACTGAGAGAGGGGTAAAAGGACCCCTAACATCAATGTGGACTAAATGAAAAGGGTGTTTGGAAAAAGATTGCGCAAACTTAAAAGGTAATCATTTCTGTTTGGCTAATGGACAAATATCACAATGACAATCATTATTGGTATGAGAAGAAACATTCAAATCATCTTTTAATGTTTGAACTTTTACAAAAGATGGGTGGCCTAATCGAAAGTGCCAAAGTTCACTATCTGTAAATGAAACAGTATTACATTTGGAGGAAATAGACAAATTGGAAAAAGTAGCTGGTCTGAGGTTCAAGACATAAAGGTTCCCCAATCTGTTACCCATCCCAATCATCTGGCCCGTTGTACAATCCTGAATCACACATGAGGGAGAAGAAAAAATGACTGAACAATGATGTTTGTGAGTTAAAGCACTGACTGAAATCAAGTTAAATTTAAATTGAGGAACATACAAAACATCATTAAGAATAAGACCAGGTAAAAGTTGGACTGAACCAACATGAGCAACAGATATAGTATGGCCATTAGGCAGTGTGACATGAGAATTATGAATAGAATGATATGATTGAAAAGAAGTTAATGAACAAGAGATATGGTGTGTGGCTCCAGTGTCTATGATCCAAGAAGTGTGTGAAGAAGATGAAGCTAAATCAACGAGAGAAGAGACAGGCATACCACTGAAACAAGAAACCATGGGTTCAGGCTGCTTCTGTTCTGGAATAGACTGGGAATCAGTGTTAAGTTGAGAGCTAAGGAGAGCAATAAGTTGCTTGCACTGATTAGAGGTTAAACCTGCAAGAACATGCTCTGTATCATCAGGTACCACAGAGCTAGCTTGATGAATCTGAGCTTTAGAGGCTGTATTTCGGCCTTTGATTCTATATCCAGGTGGATAACCAACAAGCTTGTAACATTTATCTACAGTGTGACCAAGAGCATTACAATGAGTGCATACAGGTCGATCACGTTTGTATTTGAAGTTCTGATTGCTATGAGATACAGCTGCAATAGAAGAAGAAGAATCTGAGAGAGGTAAAGAAGATTGCTGATTAGCCTTTGCCTTTCTTCCTGGACAACCAGTGAAAATACTTTGGTGATGGAAGGAAGTGGATCCATCATAAGAATCTGAGCTCGAATTTGAGCAAATGATTCATTTAATCCCATCAGAAACTGCATGACGCATTCTCGTTGCTGAAACTCTGACCAAGGTTGCATCCCTCCACAATGACAAACTGGAATAGGTTGATATTCTTTCAATTCATCCCACAAAATCTTGAGACGAGTGTAGTAAGAGCTAACATCCATGGAACCTTGATGAAGAGCAATGAGACTGGTTTTGATCAGTGTTGTCAATAGCGGCCATAGCGGCCGCTATAGCGGCATAGCGTAGCGGAAATTTAACTACCGCTACGACAACATAAATAGCGTAGCGTTTTTGTAATAGCGGCCAATAGCGGCCGCAATAGCGGATAGCGCATAGCGGCCAATAGTGGCGCTATTCTGCATTTTTGGTGAAATTTCCATTTAACCATTTTTTTTTCTTGATTTAATTTCAGCCAATGATTTTATAGTATTTAAGGGTATTTAAGTCTTTTAAGCCTTTTTTTAAGATTAAATTTTTTTATTACAGCTCATTTTTACTGTACATAAAATTGTTTTAAATGAACTTTTTTTTATTAAATATTAAACTAAAAAGCAAAAACCTTAAATTAAATTATCTTATGTGACTTAAATTTACTTAACTTCATTTTGGTTTTGCCTGATTTTTATTAACTAGGCATTGATTGTAGAGAGCATGACTGACCTTTGTTTTTGTCTCTCTGATGTGAATTTCAGTAAAATATGGTCTTCGTGTCGCCTTCATGACATTGAATTTGGATATATGGGAAACTGTAAAATCTAAAACATAGTGTTAGAATGTTGGAGAATGTTGGATTTCCAATATAGCTAGAAAATTCTTTTCTGGGTTTCTTGAACATGATCCTAGTAGGACAGCCAAACAAGTAGTCTGCTTTCTTGGGATTTTGTTAGCTGAAAAGGATAAATAAAAGATAGTGGTCGAGTGGGAACTCCTGGGAGCCAACCTTGGCCTTAGCTCATCTATTTAGTGACTTATAGGCAGTTTTAAAATTTTGTCTTTTAGTTGATTGTATGTAGCCAGCTAAAATTAGTTCTACAGTTTAAAATTGGATTAAGAATTTTAAAGGGAGCTGATTGAGAGAGAAAAAGGCATTATAGTGAATTAGAATTTGGGACTTCATTTGTGTTTATGCTTGAGTTTTATTGTCTTATGTGACTTCATTTAGAGTTTTATCATCTTATGTGACTTGATAACTTGTTATTTGCAATGGTTTTATTGGCTTGAGAACATTATTTGAATGCTTTGTGTAATTTTTATGAGCTATTATGGTCATTATTTTGTTTTCTATTAAATTAGATATATTTTTTATAAAAAAAATTTATGGCCGCTATTGTGTCAATAGCGGCCGCTACGCTATCCGCTATGCATTCATAGCGGATTTTGGCCTCACCGCTATTGTCCGCTATTCGCTATTGATAACACTGGTTTTGATCTGAAAGATACGAGGAGCATTGCTCTGAAGAAATCTGTCTTTGAGATCTCGCCAAATTTCGTAAGCTGTAGAATAGTAGAGTAAGCTATCTGTAATTTCTCGAATCGTGGAATTAAGCAACCAAGAGATCACCATACTGTTGCATCTCAACCAAGCACTGTGCAACAGATCATCAACCTCTGGTTGTACAACAGATCCATCAATAAAGCAGACTTTATTCTTAGCTGTGAGAGCCATAAGCATAGCTCGACTCCACGTGTTATAGTTGGAACCAATGAGAGGATGAGAAACTAAAATGAGACGAGGATGATCTCCATTATGAAGGAAATATGGACTGCTGGAATCTTCAATCGCAGTAGATCCAAGAACAATTCGATTGTTACCATTGGCAGCATTAGCGGAAGAGTTCCCTCGAGCCATGGCAGGGCCAAATGAAAAAGAAAGAATCACAAATCGTACTGCTCTGATACCATGTTGAAGATCGAAGGTGAAAGAAGAAAAGAAGAAAATAAGAACAGAAGGAAGAAGAAAAGAAATGAGCAGGAGAAACTTTTCTATTATTGCTCAAAAATTACTCTGTAAAGCAGCTACAGTATCATTTATATAGCAAAGTCAGAAGAAAACAAAAGATTGCCGCCAAAACATTTAGGCGGTAAAATTTAAAAACAAATGCAATAGAAACTAGAACAATATAAACGTGAGCTAATTCTAAATCTTAACATTCCTAACACCATTGTTCCATTACACTCCTCTTGTGGTGCTTTCCTCTATAATTATATCTGCCATGCTTGGCCTGCTTGACTATGAAGCTGCTATCCACCTTTGGAAAATTGACAAATTCGACTTCTTCATCTGCATGGGTGCTTATCTTGGCGTTGTTCTTGCCAGTGTTGAAATCGGTCTAGTCATTGCAGTAAGTAGAGTTAAATCTTGCCATGCTATAAGAGCATACATATTAAATTGCATGAAATCATTGATTCAACTCTATCTACCATTCACCAATGCAGATCACTGTTTGCTTGCTAAGGATTCTTCTATTCGTGGTGAGGCTGCGAACAATTGTTCTAGGCAATATTCCAAACTCTGGCATCTATAGAAGTATGGATCAATACCCGATCGCGAACAATGTTCCAGGGATTTTCATACTTCAGATAGATGTGCCTGTTTACTTTGCCAATGCAAACTATCTAAGAGAAAGGTAGGCAAGCACTTTTATCTAAGCTACCTAATGTAGTTAGGAAGGTTAAGATGATTACTATATAATTCATCTGGCCTCTATCATTTTCCAGGATCTCAAGATGGATTTATGAAGAGGAAGAGAGGTTAAAATCTGCAGGAGAAACAAGTTTACAATATGTTGTATTAGATTTGAGTGGTAAGTGAAGATGAATCATTAAACAACATAAGAAAAATTAGAACCTACAAATAAATATTACTTCCTAACACTGGAGGAAATTTTCTTTACAGCTGAAGGCAGCATTGATACGAGTGGCATCAGCATGCTGGAAGAAGTCAAGAAGAATGTTGATAAAAGAGGCCTAAAGGTGTAAACTATTTCTGCCACAGTCATTCTCATTTCTCATATCCAATATTGTTTGCTTAAATTGTGTATTTATCATTGTTTCAGCTTGTATTAGCTAATCCAGGAAGTGAGGTGATGAAGAAGCTAGACAAGTCCAAACTCATCGACAAAATCGGTCAAGAATGGATCTACCTGACGGTAGGAGAGGCTGTGGCAGCATGTAACTTCATGCTACATACCTGCGAGTCCAATCCTGTTGCAATTCACTACAATGCACAAGATAACAATGTCTAATTTATAATCAATTAGACGAATGAATTTCTTGATGCTACCATCCACCTATTATTGGATGCTGAAGAAGAGAAAAATAGATGGAATTTTTGAGGAAGTGCTTATGAGAATAAGCTTTGTACTATTATACCTGAAATATGTTATGTAATTCTCACCAAAACACAGATCCTGGTGGGATTCTTCTCTCCTTAACTAATGTTTACTGGTGAAATCAAAGCAATAATTAATATTTATATCTGCATACATATTATATATATTTATATATAGTACTATTCTTAGCACAAGTAAATACAATTTTGAAAAATATGACAAAATTATAAGGGATACAATTATACTTGAAAACCAAGAGGAATTGTAGATAATTATACAAGTAAAATGATTATATAGAGAAAAAAATGTAGTTGTATATAGAAGTTCTCATAATGAGATTTGCAACTTGTTCAATTCTGATGTATTTCAGTATCTTGATTGTTTTATAGATTTTCAATATAAAGTGGCAGATATAATCTAGAGCTTGATGCCACATGATTATTCCTGTTCTTATCAAACCTGCACAAACCACCAATTTGTCCCAAGAATCATGAAACATACAGATTCCTAGATCATATTCATATGTAGTTCCAACAAGTTTACAGCCAGACCGGACCTCAGAAACAAGATTAAATGCTAAAGTTGACAACAAACATACAAGCATAAATTGATTATAGTGGTCTATAATAATTGCAAAACATAAAAAGAAAGTACCAGCCAAGCGGGAGGGAAATGAGCTAAAAAACCATTCATACCATGTTGTGTGTACCTTTTTGAAAATGTGAGCACTGCAGTCAAGTCCACCAGCTTGCCCAGCTATTTCCTTCAGCCAAAGATAAAAGCTCATGAAGAATTCGACAACTTTTCTTTGAAAAGGCATGGAAGCACTTCATGTGCACCAATATCCAGAACCTCTGGAACCCTAAAATACAGAGAGGTGTTTGGACTCAAATTGTTTACACAATAAAAGTTCAGTACAAGATTAAACAATTTCATACAGTAAATTTTCACCATAGCATATTTAGTATATTGTTGAAGCATTAGGTTCAAATAGAACAGATCAAGCATACTGATTTTCCATTTGAGACTTTCAAAAAGATTTTTCCTCAAAAGCAGCAATCCAAACTGAAAAATTAAGACTGATGTTAGGGTGAGCAAAGGTTGGTTCAGACTGACAACCAACTCAATCAATCAGTTTTCAGTTAAATTGATTTGGTTAAATCAGTTTTGGATTTAAGTCAGTTTTGTGGTCAGTTTATTTAGTTAAACTGGTTGATTTTTTCATTTTTAAGATTACAAAGTAACCAACCAAATTAAACAAAAAACAAGTTCAGAAGTTTGGTTTTCAACCGGACTTATTTCAGTTCATTTTTCTCTGATTGTATAATTAAATTGGTTTGGTTCAATCTTTTTTTGTGAACTAAGTAGTTTAGTCAATTTTTCAGTCTTTTTAAACCGATCCGACCAAATCATCAGATCATAAATAGATTTAAAATCTGCAGAACATACATGAGTTTTTACTTCATCTACTAATTAGGTGTGCAAAACATAGTGAAGAATCAAAGTAAAAGCTCCATAAGAGAGCAAATCTTGTAATAAAATGCTTCAAAGAGGCAAAATGCATGAAAATTGACAAGCCAACTAGGTACAATCTCTTTAACTTGCAATAGTTAGGAAGGTAAAGAAACCTTTTTTTTTCTTTTAACAAACGGGCAAAATTTTTCAGAGAATGAATACTCCAAATAAACCATGGCACAAGTAATAAGATGCATTTCTGCTGTCATATTAATTCTATCGATTTAAAATACTAAAGTTGCATCTGATTATCTACACTTTTTGATGGATGAGATTGTAAACATGTACACACACACACACACATAGATAGATAGATGGATGGATGGAAAGAGAGAGAGAGAGAGAGAGAGCCTGCACAATGTCTTCCCCATCTCATTGATACTTGAAATAAACCATAGTTTTTGCACGAGCAGCGACTCAAATTGAACAAAGAAACCATCATGTTGCCCATGTCTCCACTTCCTTGACCCTTGACCTTTCCATACCTGCAAAGATAGCACCAAATCAAAGGAGCTTGGAGCCTTGAATCTCGTATTATGCACTAAATAAACCATCATCTAAACTTGATGTAAATATGTGGATAGAACCATCTAGCATAACTTCGATTTAGAGATAGCAGGACTAGATCTCAAGATTGTGAAAAATTGAACACTAGCCATCTCCCGTTTCCTCCAGACAAGCAAAGAATATCCACAAACATTGAACTTGCTCAAACGTATTGGGCTTAAAGCAGAGAATCCAACCCCAATGACATTACATTTATATCATTAAGCACTAATACTTGAGTTTTCCTCAAAAAGCTTCCATTCTTTTGTAATAAAATCAGTCCGCATATCAAAAGTCTGGATTTGTTACCTAGCTATAAATTGAGAATCTGTCCTATGCTGCCTCATTGTTGTTAAAAGAAATGACTAAAGCTTCACAAAATCAAAAGCACCAATCCGTTCCATGAAGAACAAATAGAAGACAAAACATAATGAGGAAAACAAGACATATACTAAGCTAGAGCCATTTAGCCATAACCTTTAATGATAATAAACTGCAACTCATAGTATGAGTAATTATTCCCTTTCTTTTCATTATAGATATATAGATAGAAAGCCAAGCTTTGGAATGGGAGTTGGAAGAACACATTATTTTAGATAAGAATGAGCAAAGGAGGAGAATTCATACTAACGACTTAGCGTAACATCATATATTGGTTCATATAGCCTACCCCAGTATTGAGATAAAGGCTCTGATGATAAGGGTGATGAGAAAGCCAAGCTCTCCAGCACTAAAAGCCTTCAACCAACTGTACCAGCTTAATATTTATCAGTTTACCTAAATTATTATACAACCTTTCAAAAAAAAAATTATACCATAATTACATTTCCTGCATTGGAGAAAATTGAAAGTGTTGGAAATCAAAAGAGAGAAAAAATAGGAGAATCTGTCAGCAGTAATTTGGCTGCTACTGATTTCCATATTTGGAGCAATTAGGATCACACTTTAGTAGGAGAATATCATAGGAAAATCAATTAATTGCAATTAGGAAAGTTATTTTATTTTATTTATTTCCTATTTTAGGGCTGCTGACTCTTCCTATAAGAAGAGATCAATTTGTTCTGTATTTTGAGTATGTAAATACAAGAAATTTCTATTCTCTATTCAATTTTCTTATTCTTTATGGTGTCAGAGCCTAAACTTTTTGGCCCTTAAGAAACCCTAGCTACCACAACCTTTTTTTTCTACAACATCAGCAATTCAATATCCTCCCTGCTTCCCAATTATGTCTGATATCTCATCTGAAACCACATCAAATACCCGTCCCAATCTGAACCCCGAAGCCCCACCTGCTCGCATTTCTGAAGCCCATCTAGTGCAGATCACAACAATTCGGCTGAATGGCGATAACTTTCTACGATGGTCTCAATCTGTTCGGATGTACATTAGAGGACGGGGTAAGATTGGCTACTTGACAGGAGAGACTAGGGCTCCAGACATGAAGGATAGTGCTTATGCGACGTGGGATGCTGAAAATTCCATGGTCATGACGTGGCTGGTGAATTCCATGGATGAAGACATCAGCTCTAATTACATGTGCTACCCGACAGCGAAAGAACTTTGGGACAACATCAATCAGATGTATTCTGATTTGGGGAATCAATCCCAAGTGTATGAGCTCACTCTAAAGCTCGGTGAGATCCGTCAAGGTGAGGATACTGTTACTGAATACTTTAATTCTTTGAAAAGATTATGGTAAGATTTGGATCTTTTTAATGATTATGAATGGAAGTCAATTGATGACTGCAACCATAATAAGAAAACGGTTGATGCTAATTGAGTGTTTAAGTTTCTTGCTGGTTTAAATGTTGAGTTTGATGAGGTTTGGGGATGAATCATTGGTAGAAATCCACTTCCTTCGATCAGTGAAGTGTTTGCCGAGGTTCGCAGGGAGGAGAGCCGCAGACATGTTATGCTTGGCAAGAAGAGTGTTGGTGGCTCAATAGATAACTCTGCATTGGTGGTTGCTGCTGAGGCTAATGCTAGCCAAAAAAGTTCCTTAAGTCAGAAAAGAGATGATGAAAAATCTCGGGTGTGGTGTGATTTTTGCAACAAACCACGCCATACTCGAGAAACATGTTGGAAAATTCATGGCAAACCAGCCAATTGGAAGAGCAGCAAGTCACGGGACCGATCCAATCGTGAAACACCCTTTGCAAATGAAGCAAACTCAAGTCCATTTAGCAAAGAGCAGATGGATCACCTTCTTAAACTGTTAAAGTCTAATTCGGTATCTGGTCTTCCTAGTGGTTCTTTGGCACACACAGGTAGTAATCCAATTGCTCTATCTAGTTTCTCAAAATCTGTTCCTTGGATCATTGATTCAGGAGCTTCTGATCACATGACTAGTTCTTCTTATCTGTTCAATACCTATTCCCCCTGTTCAGGTCATGAGAAAATTAGAATAGCTGATGGTAGTTTCTCACCTATTGCAGGAAAAGGCCTAATCAAAATATCACAAAATATTGAACTTAAATCTGTCCTTCATGTTCCTAAACTTGCTTGTAATCTGCTGTCCGTTAGCAAACTTTCACAAGATTCTAACTGTTGTGTTTTTTTCTATGACTCTCATTGCATTTTTTAGGACCAAAATTCGCGAATGATGATTGGCAGTGCTAGGATGATGAATGGACTCTACTATTTTGAAGAGAATTCCCTTGGTAATAAAAAGGCTCACGGCTTTAGTAATGTTAGTTCAATTTCAGTTAGTGATAAAATAATGCTATGGCATCGTAGACTAGGACATCCTAGTTTTTATTATCTCAAACATTTGTTTCCAAGTTTGTTTCAAGGAGCGAATTGCTCAAATTTTCAGTGTGAAAGCTGTCATCTTTCTAAAGATCATCGTGCAAGTTTTCTACCAAAACCTTATCGTGAATCGAAACCATTTTATTTAATACATAGTGATGTGTGGGGTCCTTCACGAGTCACTACTTTGTCTGGAAAAAAATGGTTTGTCACCTTTATCGATGATCACACACGGTTATGTTGGGTTTATTTGTTGAATAAAAAATCTGAAGTGGAAAAATTGTTTCAAGACTTTTACCAGATGGTTCAAACCCAATTTCAAACAAAAATTTGCATTTTGCGCTCCGACAATGGTACTGAATATTTCAATGAGTGTTTGGGACCTTTTTTGAAAGAAAAAGGAATAATCCATCAATTTTCATGCCGTGACACTCTTCAACAAAATGGCATCGCTGAAGAAAAAACACACTTACTTGAAGTAGCACGAGCTATCATGTTTTCTATGCATATTCCAAAGTATCTTTGGGGAGAAGCTGTTTTAACTGCATCATACTTGATTAATAGAATGCCTACCAACGTTTTAAAGTTTGAAACTCCACTAAACTGTTTTAAAAAAAATTTTCCTGCTGCTAGATTACATTCAGATCTACCATTAAGAGTTTTTGGATGTACACGTTTTGTCTATATACCCACTATTTCTCGATCAAAATTGGATCCTAAAACAGAAAAATGTGTTTTCATTGGGTATGCTCCAAATAAAAAGGGTTATAAGTGCTTTAACCCAATTACAAAAAAGACTTTTGTGAGCATGGATGTCTCTTTCCTTGAAAAATAGCCCTATTTTAAAAATCATCTTCAAGGGAAGAATAATAGGGAAGAAGATAATTTTTGGGAGACCACAGAATCATTATCAAAACCAGTTTTCTCATACAATTTGGAAAAAAATGTTTCTAATAATGAAAATAAAGAAGTTCAATGTCAACCAATGCCTAGTATTATTGTATCACAAACAGAGGGAGAAACTCTACAACCGGATCAATCCAATCCGAATCTTGAGATTCAGGTTTATACTAGGAGGAAAGCTCGGAAAGATACTACAAGTATACCTCTCTCCTTAGCACAAGATCAATCACAATCCTCGAAGGAAGGTACAAATCCTACTCTTGTTCCACTATCTCCTGTTAGAGAACCACATAATTCTGAGTCTCTTGATTTAAATATTCCTATAGCCCACCGTAAAGGAGTCCGGTCATGTACCCATCATCCCATTGCTAAATACTTGTCTTATAAAAAACTATCCACCAACCATAGAGCATTTACCTCTAGGATTTCTAATTTGTTTGTTCCAAGAACTATTCAGGAAGCATTTGATCATCCGAATTGGAAGTTAGCAGTGATGGAAGAGATGAATGCTCTAAAGAAGAGTGGCACTTGGGATATAGTCAACTTGCCTAAAGACAAGAGACCGGTGGGGTGCAAGTGGGTCTTCACCGTGAAATGTAGGGCTGATGGAAGTGTAGAACGATATAAAGCAAGGCTGGTGGCAAAAGGTTTTACACAAACCTATGGGGTAGATTATCAGGAGACCTTTGCTCCAGTGGCAAAAATAAACTCTATTAGGGTGTTGCTATCTCTAGCCGTGAATTTTAATTGGCCACTACACCAGTTGGATGTCAAGAATGCGTTTTTAAATGGGGACTTGGAGGAGGAAGTCTTCATGAATCTCCCACCTGGTTTTGAGGACAACCATGGCAAAGACAAGGTTTGTAGGTTAAAAAAATCCTTTTATGGCCTCAAGCAGTCGCCTAGAGCATGGTTTGAACGGTTTGGAAGAGCAGTGAAGAGCCACGAATACATCCAAAGTCAGGCAGATCACACACTGTTTTACAAGCACTCAAGAGAAGGTAAAGTTGTTGTCTTGATTGTATATGTAGATGATATCATCATAACTGGAGATGATGGTACAGAGGTTGAAAGGTTGAAAAGAAAACTTGTTGTGGACTTTGAGATCAAAGATCTAGGAGCACTGAAGTACTTTCTTGGGATGGAATTTGCTCGATCCAAGGAAAGCATCTTTGTCAATCAACGTAAGTATGTGTTGGACTTACTTGGTGAAACAGGGATGATGGGATGCAAGGCAGCTGAGACTCCAATTGAACCAAATTTGAAGCTTCAACCTGCTGCTGTTGAAAAGGTGAAGGACAGAGAAAGGTATCAAAGGTTAGTTGGACGACTAATTTACTTATCACACACTAGACCTGACATAGCCTTTGCTGTGAGTGTGGTAAGTCAATTTATGCATTCTCCTTGCCAAGACCACTACGAAGCAGTGTATAGGATTTTAAGATATTTGAAGGGAACTCCAGGCAAAGGACTATTTTTCAAGAAACGTGACCAATTACAAGTAGAAGCATATACTGATGCAGATTGGGCAGGAAGTATTTTAGATAGAAGATCAACCTCAGGTTACTGCACATTTGTAGGAGGTAACTTGGTTACTTGGAGGAGTTAAAAACAAAGTGTGGTAGCCAGAAGTAGTGCAGAAGCAGAATTTAGATCAGTTGCACTTGGTACTTGTGAAATGATGTGGATTAAAAGACTTTTGGAAGAATTAAAGATCCCAACTCCATCTCCAATGAAGCTCTACTGTGATAACAAGGCAGCCATCTCAATTGCTCATAATCCAGTCCTTCATGATAGAACAAAGCACGTTGAAGTAGACAAACACTTCATTAAGGAGAAAATTGACACTGGTCTCATTTGCATGCCTTATATTCCTACCTCTGGTCAAGTTGCTGACATATTAACCAAAGGACTACACAAGGCACAGTTTGACACTTTAGTAAGCAAGCTGTCAATGGAAGACATTTTCATGCCAGCTTGAGGGGGAGTGTTGGAAATCAAAAGAGAGAAAAAATAGGAGAATCTGTCAGCAGTAATTTGGCTGCTACTAATTTCCATATTTGGAGCAATTAGGATCACACTTTAGTAGGAGAATATCATAGGAAAATCAATTAATTGTAATTAGGAAAGTTATTTTATTTTATTTATTTCCTATTTTAGGGCTGCTGACTCTTCCTATAAGAAGAGATCAATTTGTTCTGTATTTTGAGTATGTAAATACAAGAGATTTCTATTCTCTATTCAGTTTTCTTATTCTTTAGAAAGAAACAAAGTGCACAATATCAGGAAAAAAAAAAGAGCACAAGACAGAGACAGATTTTGCAAATTAAGTAGCATTTAAGAGCATCCAAAGCATTTGGTGGTTGTTCACAAGCTAAGTCTCTATAGCAATTTAAAACAAATATGAAGAAGTTACCTGTGGATAAGCTATGATGCCCTTGGGTGCAACTAAACAAGCTGCTCCAGAGAAAGAATCTTCAGCATATTGCCTAAGAAATGAAAAACAACTGCTGTGCATGTGGGGTGATTCAAACGCCTAGCACAAGAGAAAAGATGCGATTTCCATTATATATATAATTGGGAATCATTTTTCTTCTAATTTGGTTGAAATTTGGATTAGATAGCTATTTAATTCCTATTTCTTGAATTGGTGGTAATATAAATTAGCTAGTTTTGAAAGTCTAATACCCTGTCAATGTTGACAACTGGAGCATATTTATCAGTCTGGGTTTTTTCCTTGTCAAGAAGGAAGTAGACTCTAGGTTCCACTTTTGAAGTCTCATGCCATGATTGTACAGCTGCTTCCATTGTCTCAACAAGAAAAGAAAACATGGCTTTCCAACAATCTTCAGCTGCATACTTTTCAGACTGCAAAGAGAAAGGCCAAATTTTTTTGTCGAGGTATACTGAAAAGAATCTTACTAGCAATATCAAGTCTCTAACACCGATATGCAAGAATTTAATTAGAATAGTCTTAACTGACAACATTTGCTAAAGAGAAATCAAAACAGAATCCATAATCAAATTCAAACCAAATATCAAATATACAAATTAAAACAAAAACAAGTAAATTATAACACTTTTTCTCAATGAACGCACCATGTCAGATTTCAGTGTTTCCAAGCTTTTTGCCACATCTATATTGGATTGCAACTTTTGCACTTCTTGGGCTCGCTTTTTACCTTTTGCAAGCTGGGAAAGCCTCTTAATTTTTCTTGATACTTCTGCACTTTGTGGGTTGAACTGCAAAGCTATTTGGAAGGCAGCTAAGGCCTAGAATAATTTAATAATTCATCACCTTTATCTTTCAATGACATCTCTTCAGACCCTTCTTTACCAGATCCTACATCTGCTTCTGCTATCCTATTCAATAACACAGAGAATTAAATTCAAATAAAGGTATATTTTTATCCCTCTTTTCTGGGTATTTTATTTGTTGTAGCTAGGGTTAATGGAAGAGAGAAACTTCTTTATCTATATATATTTGGAGGTTTTTAACAGTGTAACTGATGGGTTTTAAGATGCTGCTTGATGGGGTTTTAGAGTAGGAAAACATGGGATTCGTTTCCATTAGCAAGGCAAACAGTGTTTGAGTATGTTAAGAATGAAAAGATTGCTGTAGCTCCGATCTCTTCTGGTCTGATCTGGTTTACTACGCGTCTCTTTGATATCATTTTTGTTTTCTGTTTTTTTGTTTTTGTTTTTAGTTTTTTTGGAAACAAAAACAGAAAACATGTTTGGTAACATGTTTCCGTTTTCAAAAAACGAAAATGAAAATAAGAATTTTCAAAATTGTTGGAAACAAAAATTTTTTGTTTTCATTGTTTTTGGAAACATGTTTTCATTTCTATTACTGTTCATAAGTAAGTAAACAGAATTTATATATTAATATAATATTAATATTTTTTATAATAAAAATAAAAATATAAATAAAATTAAATAATTTTTTAAATAAAATAATAAAAAATTTTAATATAAAATATTAATTAATTAATATTTTAAATTAATATATTTATTTTAATATAAAAATGTTGAAAACGTAAAAAGCAATTAAATATAAATTACATTGAACTATAATATTATAATATTATTTAATTTAAATTTTTATAATAATTTATTGAATATATTATATATTTTAAATAATATCATTTATTATAATTTTGATATGTTAATAATTAATATTATTATCTAATATAATTAATTTTTATTTTACTAAATAATATTATTATTTAATATTATATTCTATCTTAAATTTAAAAAATATCACTACTACTATTAAATAATTTAATATTATTAAATAAGTAAATACTTAACATTAAATAATATTATTTATATTCAATATAATACATTTTAATAACTATATAATTTATTATAAATTAATTAGTTAAATATTTTATTTAATAATGTAATATTATAATTTCAATTAAATAAAAAAATTATTATTAAATATAATTTATGATTATTACAATTAAATTAAATAATACTATTTTATTTAATATTATATTTAATTATAATATTATTAAAATTATATTAAATTTTTATATGATTAAATGAAAATATTTAATATTAGTATTAAATAATATAAAATAATATTATTTAATATCATCTACAGATTATTATTTAATAAATATATTATTTTTTATTTAATTTTTTAAATTTTATTTTGTGAATTGAATTATTATATATGAATCAATTTAAATATTTGTTTTCAAAACGTAACAATATTAAATAAACATATTTTTTGTTTTCAGAAATTGAAAACAAAACAAAACAAAAACAGAATTTTCAAAAACAGAAAACATAAAACAGAAAACAGAAAACGATACCAAACGACCCCTACGTATTTGTTTTGTTTTTTTTCTAAACTTTCAATATCCATAGGTTACCTTGATTGGACCCGAAATAAAGAATTTCCTAAAAGTGAGTTTTATTTTTATTTTATACCCAATATTTGAAATCAAAATTTTTTTCTTAAACAATATCGAATTTCTTTCATCCGATCTAACGAATATTGATTAGCAGGTGTTCATTTTTGACATGATAATCTTACCCACCAGACAATAACACTGTGCGAAAGAAAAAAACTGAAATTTGATCAACATTACAGTTAAATTGTGGCAAAGTTAAAGATATGTTTGATGTACATACATACACAAAAGCGAGTTATCATCTAATCAAATTTCTTCTAAACTCTCTTAATTTGGATCATGGCCGTACATTGAACAGATAAGCCCATTCAAAGAGGTGAAAAAATTGGGTGATAGGTATCCATGCATAAGGCCCATAAGAAACAGGTTACTTCTTCCTCGAAACTGCGAGGCCTCTTCCAAGTCACTATTTGTAATTCATTACGAGAACAGTTAAAATAATATTAGTTCCATTTAAAAAGTCAAGTGAATAACCCCTTGATAAAGTTTAGCAATGTAAATCATCTCTTCTTTCTGTCCAGGATCTCGATTTGCTTACCAAGAGGCATGAAAACCAGCCTTTGGCTAGCATTTTTGGCAAGAAGGCTGATGTTTACACGAGCAACACATAACTAGATATTAAATTTTCTTTTCAATATTTGAATACAAAACTATCAAAACCCTGATTTCGATTTTGACATTCTCTCCAAACAACCCATCTATCCATATGTCTATTACAACCAAGTCAGAAATCAGGTAGAAAAAAAAAAACAAGAGAATTTCCCATTGGAAAGAGCCTGCATGCATAGAAGGAGGTTAGAATCATAGAAGCATGTGAAGTTGGTTAATGGCGTCCACAGCTCGGAGGACCAGGAATGTGTGTCGTAGGGTCAAAACCTTTCGGCGGTATTGGTGATTGGTCTTGAGGAGTCACGCCAGCTGCCTTCATTAGCTTCCTGCCATCTACAAGCCTTGCAGTACTTTCATGAGGCTTGGCAATAGAAATTAGCAGGAAAGCGAAAACGACTAGTTTGACGAAGTACAAGAAAGACATGGAGCGGAACATCTCTTTAAATGTATACTAAAGAAGGAAAAAGATGAAGGACGAATTTTAAAGTACTTTACTAAATGCTATATATAGATAGCTAAAGGTAAAGTACTAAGAAGCTGAAATTACTTTCAAAACAAGAAAGAAGAAGAGCACCAATTTCACTGAAATTGAGAGGAAAAAAAGAACGAGAAAGTTACGTCGATACGTAAACTCAGAGAGTTATCATAAAGCACATTATGACATGAGTTTACAATACGTTTAGTACACACACAATTGCCGGGGAATTTAACCCAAAAAAGAGAAATAAAATCAATATGCATGTTCAAGGAAATGACACATAAAGAAACATTAGCTGAAGGGAAGTTGCACTAGCTTATACGTAGTAAATATTTTGGGTTTTCTTTTCATTAATTTAATTTTCAATGCTTAGCTATTTTAACACTGTGAATCATGAAAAAAAAATGTCCTGCTCCTGCTCCTGCTCCATCATTTCTTTTACTCATGCTTTTTGTTTGTGATAAATACAAGGTAGATGTTTTGATGGACATTCAAAAGTCAATGTGTTCTTTCTTGTTAAAAGAGAACGAAATTTACAAAGAGTAATGCTAAAATTCAAAGAGCATTCTCTTTTATGCTATACGTTTCAAAAGAAAGAATATATCAAAATTTGTTTAACTGTGGTGACTACTTCTTATCAGACCTCACACCCAACTGCATGGACGAAGTAACAGAGTACTTTCGATAGTTGGGGCATGTATGTGTTACTTGAAATAGTTGCTGGGGTGCTTCTGATTCTTTCTTAAGTCTTTTAATTTCACGTTTCCCTTTTTGATGGATTTGTATAGAAGTAATGCAAAAAATAGCTTCAAACGTATTGTTAATGTCTCTTTTTTTAAGGTTTATTTTTCCCTCACTAGTTATAGTATGGTTTAAGAGTCCGTTGAATAGCTATAGGATACAATGAAGTTAATAATTTAAAAATATCTTGAAGTTGTTAAATCAAACCACTAAACATCTTTAATAAGTACAAAAGTAAGAAAAGAGAAGATATCATAATTTCTTGTATTTCACAACTAGAAAAAGTTCAAAGATAGCATTTAAAAAACATAATCTATGACAAAATATTACGTTTTACACCATAACCTATATAGCGTAATCTTTTCATAGGTATCACAGAATACAATTTCTTCTAATGTAATCCAAGCTTTTTGCCACATCAATACATACTATTAAAGATAGCTTTGAACAGTATTTTGTCAATTGAAGCAATTGGTGATGACGTGTGTATGAACACTGTTTTGTCAATTGAAGCAATTGGTGATGACGCGTGTATTACGATAGTTGAATCGAAGAATTGGCGAGCTGTTATGCAGTTGTGTGGATTGGCGAGCTATGTGGGTTGGTGAGCTGTTATGTTGTTATGTGCATTGGCGATCTGTGTGGGTTGGCAAGCTAATGCAGTATGTGCCTCTGCTCTAGGTATTTGCTGTGATACCCCCCGTAAGCTGGAGATTATATGTTTTGAACTCCCAGCTTGGACAAATAATGATGAAAGGTTGCAGGATGAGAGGTCTTGGTGAATATATCAGCTAACTGATCAGAGGAATTCATGGGAAGTAAATGAAGAACACCAGCAGTAAGCTTTTCACACACAATATGACAATCAATGTCAATATGTTCGGTTCTCTCATGGAACACAGGATTCTTGGCAATATGTGGGGTGTGAAATCTAAAGATCATGAAGCAAATAAAGGAACCATTGTATTTCATAAGTAATAGTGGCCAATGCTCGATATTCAGCCTCTGAAGATGAGCGAGAGACAGTGGTCTGCTTTTTGGATCGTCAAGCTACAAGAGAGTTGCCAAAGAAATATCACAGCAAATACCTAGAGCAGAAGCACATACTACAACAGCTCGCCAACCCACACAGCTCGCCAACCCACACAACAGCATAACAGCTTGCCAACCCACATAGCTCGCCAATTCACATAACAGCATAATAGCTCGCCAATCTACACAGCTATAAAAACTTCCATTTTCTTCGATTCAACTATCGTAATAGCGTGTATGTCTGATTTCTGATTTTGAGTTGAATTGAAGTAGCTAAAGATGGCACGTGTAACGGTAAAAAGTCCCACCTATAATTAGCTGCGTTTGTTGCTTTTTATAGCTGAAGTTGTTTTGCTGACATATGTCAAACATGCATCAATGAATAACAACATAATATTAAAGATAGCTTTTGGCAGTTTTTTTTCTTTTCTCAATTGAATGCTCAATTTTGTACCAGCTAAGGTTACCATTAATGCTCAATTTTTATAGTTGATTTTATCTCTTCTTCTTAGGTCAATGTAGCTGGGTTTTCCTCCAAAGTTAGGGTTTCCATTCTAAATTTTGGGAATTCTGCTGCCAATGTACGTACTTGAGGATTCTCGAGCCCTTCTAATGGTAATAATAAAACTATTCTTTTTGCCTTTCTTTGGCATCGATTGAATTCTCTAATTTTTTTTCTTTGATTTTTAGCTGTATTCTTCCAAGGACATCCTTTCTTTGACTTCTTCTTTTAGGAAAAATTTCTCTGCCTTCTTTTCCTGCTAAATTATATTGGAATCAATGGTGTATTTTTCTTTATGGAACTTATGTATCTTGGGGTTTGTAACTCTCTAGGGACCCTATCCTAGAAATTCCAACTAGATAAATTCACTTTTCATTTCTTTCCTTTCCATTTTTTGAATATCTTGGATTTTTTTGTTCTATAATTAAATGATTGTATATCAGACTATTAGAGTAAGTTTTTTTATTTGAGTTGTGGAACGAATTTAATGAAAAAATAAATCTTTCTTTATATACATGTAGGAACACATGAGATTGCAAACAACTTATTCATTTAGGGCGTTCTCATCTTTTTAAGATAGCTTTGAACAATGTTTTGTCAATTGAAGAATTGGTGATGACGAGTGTCTTATAATAGTTGAATCGAAGAAAATGGAAGTTTCTACAGCTGTGTAGATTGGCGAACTATTATGCTGTTGTGTGAATTTGTGACGTCCTAGTCACCATACATTTCTTATTCATCTTTTATCTTTTTTTTTTTTTTCTTAAACTTAGTTAGATTTGCTTGTCAATGTCAATCATACTTTTCTTTCTTTGGCTTACTGTCTAAGAGCTCAATATATTTAATTCAATTACAATAAAACAGACTAATGATACATGTATATATGTACCATCCATTTCCACAGGATCTCATACATCATCTTAACTTAAATCCCCGACATCTTATATACATGAATGCTAGTTGTACTGTACCATAGCTGAATTACAAGTTTACTTTGCATAACTACATAAGTATACCTTTATACTACTTGGGAAGCGTCTCTTGAAGGTAAACTTTCAAAATCCACTCGTAGGCCTCTTCTATTTAGAGCGAGGGATTACTCCGGATAGTCTGTATGAAAAATGTTCGTAAAAGGGTGAGTTACGCTCAGTAAGAAAAATATTGTAAAAGAGCGTGCTATGCCTCTATATGTATTTTTCCTACTTGGCTCTATAATGTCATGTAAAGCATTATAAAGCATGCATCAAAACCTCTTTCATGCATTGTTTGCAACCCTGTATATTTCTTTCAATGGGTGTAGGCAAACATACTTTCTTGAAAACATCATACTTCATACATACTTTAAAGCATCATACTTCATAAACTTACTTTGAAACATACATTGTATTCTTAAAACATACATCATGCTTCTTTACTTCAAAACATACTTCAAAACTCATACTTCATAACTTACTTCTTTACTTTAAAACATACTTCATAACGTACTTTAAAACATACTTTACATGCTTTTATAACAATAGCATGCTTCATGTACTTCTTCAAAATTATTTCAAATACTTCTTTGAAATATCATTTTACATACATACATACATACTTTTCTTGAAACATCTTATACTTTCTTGAAAACATACTTCATATACTTCTTTAAAACTTCTTGTACGAGTAAACCAAGTACTTTCGATTTCTTTATTCTTAGAAATCGCATAAACATATAGTTTTGATAACATAAAAAATATTCATACTTTTGTGGAGTTATGCACTACATCATCATCATCATCATAATCATGTGGCGTACCCCGTAGGGCCAGGAATTCTCCCTTAGCCGAACATGAAACAAAAACAGATTGGCCAGCTGTGGGTGGCTACAGCCAACACTAGTCAGGTGTCCTCTGTAGCAACTGAGGCCTGACTTATGGTCCTCAGCCCTTAACATACATCATTTCAGGACTTGATCAGAGCCCCTACTAGAAACATGAAAGTGCATAATCTCAAAACATATGCCATGTAGCTTCTAGCCATGACATTTCATACTTTTAGAAAATAGGTATGAAAACCTCTTTTCAAAACATGGCAGTCGACTGGCCTCATAGGGCAGTCGGCTGCTGCTTCATATTTCATTATCGAAATTATTTTCATTTAAAATTTCGATATTTCATCTTTGAAAACATATAAGGGCAGTCGACTGGTCCATTATAGCAGTCGGCTGGTTTTCAAACAGAATACTTCTTAAGAATAGCAGTCGACTGGTACATATAGCGGTCGACTGTTTTTGAAACAGAATGCATCTCGGAAAATAGCAGTCGACTGGTCCTATAGGCAGTCGGCTGGTTTTGAAACAGAATGCATTTTCATAAATAGCAGTCGACCGTCTTATACATAGCAGTCGACTGGTTTGGAACAGAAAGCTTTTCTGGAAAATAGCAGTCGACTGCATACATAGCATCGACTGGTTTGAAACAAATGCTTTTCTTGAAATAGCAGTCGACTGCATACATAGCAGTCGACTGGTTTGCATCGGTTTTCGGAAAACGACGTTTTGGTTGTCTCTAGGCAGTCGACTTCCCATTTAAGGCAGTCGGCTGCTCCTAGCCTAATTGGTACTAGGAGACAAATCCGAAAATGCATCTTTTCATGCACCAAATCCAACTAGTACTTCTTCCAAACCACATAAAACAGTATAAAACATGCGGACATAGCCGCCTTACGTCCGTTACATAAATTCCTTACCTTGATTTCCTTCGAAACGCAAGATCACTTGATGCGTTAACCCTAGCTTTCACTCCTTCAAATCTGAAATCATCATATCAAAGCAAACCTTTAAGAATTTGCCATAAACATGTTATACTAATTCAGTACGACACCATACCATAAATACTTGAACAAATCATCTCTTCTCTTACCTTTTGCTAGTGACCAAAATCTCAAACTTTGAGATCTCTTCCAAGACTTGGAATTAATCCACCAACTTCAGATATAGCCTCGTCTAGTGACTAGGATCATTTTTCGTCTAACAAACTTAACGATTTGGTTACTAAACAAGGGTGTTTGTCAAGGTAGCTATGGAAGAAAACTTATGGAAACTTGGAGAACACGAGGGAGAGGGCTAGAACGAGAGGGCTGGAAAGAAGCTGGCTGACGTTGGGTGATGGCTGGGGGATGAGTCATGCCATTTCATTTATTGCTTCCCTATCCAATATCATCTCATCTCAGCCACTTATTCCTTGACTCCTTTTTGACCTATCTTTGACCATTAATTCCCTTCTTCCCTTTTGACTCAAGACCACTTGTCCATTTAATCTCAATAATATTTCTGATTTAATTCTTGTCTCATACTCTTAATATTTTTCTGATATCAACCTAATAAATCATTTGTCTATTAACCCTCAACTTTCATATTTCTTTCCATACATCATGCATACATCATTCATACATTAAGCTTCATATTCATTTAATTGGTCTTCTTTCTTCCTATTCCAGTTATTTTCCTGACATCAATATTATTTGACTACTTGATTATTTAATCTTTCATCTCATTACTTCTTCCATGTTTCATACATCCTTCATACTTCAAAATTCTCATATCTACTTATTTTCATATAAGCCAAAATGCTTTACAATTATGGAGGAATTACATGAAATTGGGGGATTTCACAGAATTGGCGAGTTGTGTGGGTTGGCGAGCTGCTACAGTATCTGCCTACAACCTTCATTTTTTTTAATATCTTGAATTTTTTTGTTCTATAATTAAATGATTTTATATCAGACTATTAGAGTAAGTTTTTTATTTGAGTTGTGGAAGGAATTTAATGAAAAAATAAATCTTTCTTTATATACATGCAGGAACATATGAGATTGCAAACAATATTCATTTATGGCGTCCTCATCTTTTTAAGATAGCTTTGAACAGTGTTTTGTCAATTGAAGCAATTGGTGATGACGCATGTACTACGATAGTTCAATCGAAGAAAATGAAAGTTTCTACAGCTGTGTAGATTGGCAAGCAATTATGCAGTTGTGTTGATTGGCGAGCTATTATGCAGTTGTGTGAATTGGCGAGTCATGTGGGTTGGCGAGTTGCTGCAGTATGTGCCTACAACCTTTCCTTTTTTTTTAATATCTTTAATTTTTTTGTTCTATAATTAAATGATTTTATATCAGACTATTAGAGTAAGTTTTTTATTTTAGTTGTGGAAGGAATTTAATGAAAAAATAAATCTTTCTTTGTATACATCCAGGAACACATGAGATTGCAAAGAACTTATTCATTTATGGTGTCCTCATCTTTTTAAGATAGCTTTGAACAGTGTTTTGTCAATTGAAGCAATTGGTGATAATGTGCGTAACACGATAGTTCAATCAAAGAAAATGGAAGTTTCTACAACTGTGTAGATTGGTGAACGGTTATGCAGTTGTGTGTATTGCCCAGTTGTGTGGGTTGGCGAGGTGTTATGCTGTTGTGTGGATTGGCGAGCTGCTGTAGTATGTGTTTACAACCTTTCCTTTTTTTTGAATATCTTGAATTTTTTTGTTCTATAATTAAATGATTTTATATCAGACTATTAGAGTATGTCTTTTATTTGAGTTGTGGAAGGAATTTAATGAAAAAATAAATCTTTCTTTATATACATGCAAGAACACATGAGATTACAAACAACTTATTCATCTATGGCGTCTTCATCTTTTTAAGATAGCTTTGAACAGTGTTTTGTCAATTGAAGAAATAGTGATAACGCGTGTATTACGATAGTTGAATCGAAGAAAATGGAAGTTTCTATAGTTGTGTACATTGGCGAGCGGTTTTGCAGTTGTGTTGATTAGCGAGCTATTATGCTGTTGTGTGAATTGGCGAGTTATGTGGGTTGGCGAGCTGCTGCAGTATGTGCCTACAACCTTTCCTTTTTTTGAATATCTTGAATTTTTTTGTTCTATAATTAAATGATTTTATATTAGACTATTAGAGTAAGTTTTTTATTTGAATTATGGAAGGAATTTAATGAAAAAATAGATCTTTCTTTATATACATGCAGGAACACATGAGATTGCAAACAACTTATTCATCTATGGCGTTCTCATCTTTTTCATATTCATCATCCTCATTAATTTCCTTGGCTTTTCATGGTTTCCACCCCAGCATGCTGGTAGGTTTTTGTAAATTGTTTATCAATAACATCAATAGTTGAATAGAAGAGAATGCAAGTTTCTACAGCTGTGTAGATTGGCGAATGGTTATGCAGTTGTGTGGATTGATGAGCTGTTATGCTGGTGTGTGGATTGGCTATCTGTGTGGGTTGGCGAGTTGCTGCAGTATTACGATAATTGAATTGAAGAGAATGGAAGTTTCTACAACTGTGTAGATTGGTGAGCGATTATGCAGTTGTGTGGATTTGCGAGCTTTGTGGGTTGGGCGAGCTGTTATGCTATTGTGTGGATTGACGACCTGTATGGGTTGGCGAGTTGCTACAATATTACGATGGGTTTTTTTTTCAGTATTACGACAGTTGAATCGAAGAAAATGGAAGTTTCCACAGCTGTGTAGATTGGTGAACGGTTATGCAGTTGTGTGGATTGGCGAGTTATGTTGTTTGGCGAGCTGTTATGCTGTTGTGTGGGTTGGCGACCTGTGTGGGTTGGCGACCTGCTGCATTATATGCCTATTTTATTAGAGTATATTTCTTATTGATTTAAATATTTTGTTGTTGTATTTAAATATTCTCTTTTACTAACAATTATTATGTTGTGTGTTGTGTGTTGTGTGTTCTAGATTTGTTGTATTCTATTTAATTGCTGCAATACTATCTCTAAAGGTAACTTTAATCTCTATGTAATAATAGTGATATTATTTCTACTTTTACTACTTTTGTTGTTCCGTGTTTACATTGAACCAAAATTTCAATAAGATTTTGTAACAAATTAACGAGTATGTGTGAGATCCCCAATTTCCATGTATTCCTCAATGTATGTAAGGTATTTCAATTCAGTATGATTAAATGAATATGAAGTTTAATGTATGAATGATGTATGCATGATGTATAGAAGAAATAATAAAGTTAAATGTCAATTAGTCAAATAAATTATGTTGATATCAGAAAAATATTAAGAGTATGAGACAAGAAATTAAATCAGAAATTTTATTGGAGATTAAATGGATGAGTCATATGGAAGAGGAATTAAATGGATAAATGGTCTTGAGTCAAAGGGATAAAGTTGGCTGAGATGATTAAAGGGATAGAGGTGCATTTAATGAGTGTATGAGTCACCTTCACCAGCCACCACCAACGTCAGCCACTCTTCCAGCCTTCTCCCTCTCGTTCCATTCAAGTTTCCAAGTTTCCATTCCATAGCTCCTTGACAAACCATCCCATCCTTCCATCGATCAAACTAGTTTATTGAACAAGAATCGATCCTTGTCACTAGGCTAAGTGATATCCAAAGTTTGGTGAATTGATTCCAAGTATTGGAGGAGATCTCAACATTTGAGATTTTGGTCTCTAGTGAAGGTAAGGGAAGAAGATGATTTAGTCAATTTGGTTCATGGTTTGGAATTGTATTGAGTTAGTACAAGATGTATATGGTGATTAATTAAAGGTCTAACTTGATATGATGATTTTAGGTTGAAGAAGTGAAAAGCTAGGGTTACGCGCCAAGTGATTTCGCGTTTCCGAAGGAATCAAGGTAAGAAATTTATGTAACGGACGTAAGGCGGCTATGTCTGCATGTTTTATGATGTTTTGATGTGGTTTGGAGAGATGTACTAGCTGTTTTGTGCAGGAAAAAAATGACATTTTCGGACTTGTCTCCTAGTACCAATTAGGCTAGGGGCAACCTACTACCATAAAGGGAAGTTGACTGCCTAGAGACAACCAAAACGTCGTTTTTCGAAAATCGAGATAAACCAGTCGACTGCTATGTAAGCCAATCGACTGCTATTTTCCAGAAAAGTATTCTGTTTCAAACCAGTCGACTGCTATATGTGACAGTCAACTGCTATTTGCCAAAAATGCATTCTGTTTGAAAACCAGTCGACTGCTATATGACCAGTCGACTGCTATTTCTTAAGAAGCATTCTGTTTGAAAACCAGTCGACTGCTATATGGACCAGTCGACTGCCCTCATGTATTTTCAAAGATGAAAATATCGGAATTTTAAATGAAATTAATTTCGATAAAAGAAATTATGAAGGAGCAGTTGACTGCCCTATAAGACCAGTCGACTGCCATGTATGAAAAGAGCTTTCAAAGCTTATTTGATTTAAACACAAAAGTGTTTTCTGAAAAAGTATATTATAAATGTTTTGAGACTATGGACTGCGTAGTGATCATGTGTTTCTGATGGCTGAGAGACTTTGATCAAGTCCTCAGTAATATGTATGTTGAGCGAGGAACCCTAGTCAGGTCCTCAATCCCACAAGTGACACCCGACTAGTGTTCACTGTAGATTATTAAAGGCAGGAGAGAATCCCTGACCTATACATGGTATACCAATGTATTAATGCATGATTAGAGTCATATAAATGGGTATAAAGGATTTATATGACGATACAATCGCTTAAATAATTGTACATAATCTCCATCCTATTTCAAAGGATATACGATGTATGTTTTAAAGTAAAGAAGTATGATGTTTTAAAGAAAGAAGTACGATGTATGTTTCAAGTATATGATGCATGTTTTATACGTATGCTATATTTTAAAAGAAGCATACAAAGGATATTTGCCATGTCATTTGAATTAAATATACATGGTTGCAAACAATGCATGAAAGATGTTTATGATGCATGCTTTATAATGCTTTACATGACATTATAGAGCCAAGTAGGAAAAATGCATATAGAGGCATAGTACGCTCTTTTACATATTTTTCTTACTGAGCGTAAACTCACCCTTTTACGACTATTTTTCCTACAGATTATCTGAAGTGAGCCTCGCTCCGATTTGAGGAGCTTAATTTTGAAAGATTGCAGTGTACCTTCTCAATACGCTTCCCAGTTAGCATAGAAGGTATACTTATATGTTTATGTACAGTAAATTGTAATTCAGCTACAGTACAGTACAAGTAACCAATATGTATATAGGATGTCTGGGGATGTAAGATAAGATGATGTATAAGATCCTGTGGAAATGGAATGATATTTATATATATTATTTTTATGCTTATGGAAAGTGAATAAAATTTTATGAGCTATTAGATAATTAGCTTAAGAACAAGGAAAGAATGACACTGGATAAACTAAATCAAATAATGTCGGATAAGATAATAAGAGAAAAGATGAAGTGGCGGGGACGTCACAGTATGATTGTTCAAGTCTTGAGTATTTTAATTTTTAACACTTCATTTGTATGCGCTGAATTTGAACAAAAAATTGTGAAGAAAAAGACTTTCCCGTAGCGAAGCATGGGCAATTTTCTAGTCTATATTGAATTGCAACTTTTGCACTTCTTGGGCTCGCTTTTTATCTTTTGCAAACTGGGAAAGCCTCTTAATTTTTCTCGATACTTCTGCACTTTGTAGGTTGAACTGCAAAGCTATTTGGAAGGTAGCTAAGGCCTAGAATAATTTAATATTGGGAATATCAGTGTCATAAACAAATAGCATCGTCTCTTTGTCAAAAGTTTGGAGGGCGTTAAGAACTTACATCATCTTATCGTTCCATGGCTTCTAATATGCATCCTTTCCGAAAATATCTCTGGGAATGTACCAAAAACACACAAATTAAACAATTCAAAATTGATGACTATCTGAATGCAATCGCTCTAAGTAAACCTGCTCATGGGCCGAGGCGGGCCCATGACAAGTAATAAAAGATTAATCTGTACCCAAGTTCGGCCCAGCCTGATAAATCGGGCCTGATATTTAGTCGAAGCCCGTTTTATTTTTTATACAATGAGCTCGAGCCCGGCCCACCCGAATATATTTTTTTATATTTTAATTAATTATTTATTGTTTTTATTATTTTATTTCCTTTAAATTTTAATTTAATTTGTCAAAATTTGTATATCAGTTTTCGTATTAAATATTTATAATCATGTTTTTTAATTAATAATGTTTTTTATATATAAAAATTATATTATACTTAATAAATATATTAAAAATATAGTTAATATTATAAATATATTAAAATATATATTTAATATTAATATTGGGTCGGATCGGGCCGAGCCTTGACCCGTTTTTAAACGGGCCTAAAAATTTTGTCCAAGCTCGATAATTGCATCAAATATTTTTGTCCAAGCCCTACCAAATATCGAACAGGTCTTCAGACTTGGGCGGATAGCCCAATCTTGCTCAAAGGCCCAACAGCGCCCTCCTAAAAAAAGACAATACAGAAATCTACCTTTTCCCATTGAGGATTTAATGTGATTGTTGTCTCAGCATCAGTCAGTGCTTTGTTAAGTTTAACCAAATTTAAAAATGCTGCTGCTCGGTTGCTGGATCAACAAAAGAGAAGTACATTGAAATTACAGCATTGCGGAAAAAGAAAAGAATAAGGAAGAAAACAGAGGTATACATACAACTACATATCTGGAACATGTAGAGAAGGAAAAAAAAAACTAATAACGGAAAATGAATCTGCATTCATCAACAAAGGCATAAAATTAAATAATTAAAAGCAGGGTTAGCTTTTATTTATATGCTAATTCTTATTGACCATGCACCAATCGGGTATTTGAGTGTTCAAGAGATTATTGAATACTGCCATCCTAGAATCAAACAAGCTATTAAACAAAATTTCAAATAACAACCGACCATACGCAAAAAGAATAAAAAGTCCAGGCATACTGTAAAGCTGTATCATGCTAAACAGGAAATGCCCAATGGTTTCTTCAACCGTTTATCATACCACAACAAATGGTTGATACAAACGAGATAACATCACACATTTTAAAGCATATATATATATATATATATATATATATATATGCCTTAAATGTGAGGGTTCTCAGGAAGTTGTTCAGGGACATGATGTTTGAACCAGAGAATGATTAATAAAGTACAAAAAAGTCAAATGGAACACAAAGTAAAAAGCTTGCAACTAGAAGAAAACCTAATAGAGCTAACAAGAGCTTTTAACATTAATTCCAGATTGCCTATGAGAAGACACTCAAACAATAGGTGAGCAGTTTTGCAACCAACCCAAGATTCCATTTTGATAAAACTCTGAAAACCTCAAAATCGAACCTAAAGTCATTAATTTACCTATATAGAGTAGGATTCGAAGGATCCTGCTTAATGGCCTGAGTGTAAAGAGCAGCAGCTTTTACGTAGTTCCCAGAGTTGAAAAATTCATTCCCTTTATCTTTCAATGACATCTCTCCAGACCCTTCTTTACCAGATCCTGCATCTGCTTCTGCCATCAGTACAGCAAAATGTGTTTTTAGCTGCATTTATTTAGTAACGTTTTTCTGTAAAACGCTGCTAAATCGTGTTTTTATTAACACAGCGTTTTTCAATTAGAAACACCGTAAAGTTTTGTAAATAGCGGCGTTTAATATATAAACGCCGCTAAGTTGATTAGGTACTGGCGTTTCTTACAAAGAAATGCCATTATATTTTAAAATAAAATAAAAATATTTAACAAATATTTATTTTTATTTTTTTAATTTATATCACATAACAGCGATTTTTCCTACAAAACGCCACTATGTCTTCTTTACTTGCCATCCTCATCCATTTTCCCGTACTTCACAAACATATTTTTCTTAGAAATGAAATGCTATTTCTACTTTAATCCCCATTGCCCTAATTCTCAACTGCATAAAAAAAGCATTTATGCAATTTTTTTCTCCATTTTGTGCTATCTATGAAATTGTGAAGCTCTCTCTTACAAAATCCCCATTGCCCTGATTCTCTCACGTTTCTCCATTTTTCCTGATCTGTGAGGCTCTCTCTGTCGGCACCGGCACTCTCGCACTCGTAATTTACTTTCTCTCAATTTCCTTCTCACGAGAAAATCATCTAATCAGTTTTTTTTTATTTTTTAAAAAATAAAATCAGCTTTTTTAATTTGTAATT
This sequence comes from Heritiera littoralis, assembly GCA_031772115.1. NCBI lineage: Eukaryota > Viridiplantae > Streptophyta > Magnoliopsida > Malvales > Malvaceae > Heritiera > Heritiera littoralis. Next base: position 368,016 of record JAPDPK010000142.1, on the reverse strand, counting down.
CATGTGATTTTCAGGATGAAGATGCATCAGCTAAGTGTGACATCCTAGTCACTACACATTCCTTTATAACTTTTTCCTTTTTCATATAACTTGATTAGACTTGTCCGTTAATATCATTCTTTCTTCTTCTTCTTAAGCTTGATATTTAATAGTTCACTATAGCGATTTTAATTTCAAATAAAACATAATAATGATATACATACATATCATTCCAAAGCACAAGATCTTACACATCTTAGGTAACCTAGATCCCCAAAAACTTATAGACATTAATGTACTGTAGTACTGTCTGTATACCTTCAACTATTAATGGGAAGCGTATCTCGAAGGTACACTTTGATATCTCAAAAGCAAGCTCCTCTATTTGGAGCGGAATTCACTTCAGGTAATCTGTATGAAAAATAGCTGTAAAAGGGTGAGTTTATGCTCAGTAAGAAATATATGTAAAAGAGCGTATTATGCCTCTATATGCAGTTTTCCTGCTTGGCTCTATAATGTCATGTAAAACCATTATAAAGCATATATCATATACTTCTTTCAAATAGCATATGCAAACATACATCATATACTTTCGAAATCACATATTCAAATACTTTCAAATAACAGAGAGATTATTTGAATTTCAACGGAATTATGCACTGAATAAGTGGCATACCCCCGTAGGGGCCAGGAATCCTCCCCTAGCCAAACATATAACAGAGACAAATGGCCAAGTGTCGGTAGGCCACGATGAACACTAGTCAGGTGACATCTGTGGCACCAAGGATCGGACTAGGGCTCCTTAGTCAAATACATATACAGAAGTGCATAATCATCAAGTACTTCACAGTCTCAAAACATTTGTCATATAGCTTTTTATAATCACAATCATACTTTTCTGAAATAGCTTTAAAACTTCTCTTTCAAAAGGGGCGGTCAACTGGCCTCATAGGGCAGTCGGCTGCTATTACATATTTTGTTTTATCGAAATTATTTTCTTTTAAAATTTTTTATATTTAGAAATTCTAAAAACATATGGGGCAGTCGATTGATCCCTTATAGCAGTTGACTGGTTTTGAAACAGAATACTTCCTAGAAAAAGGCAGTCGACTAGTCATATACTAGTCGGCTGGTTTATCAAACAGAATGCTTTTCAAGTAAATAGCAGTCGACTGGTCTTTATAGCAATCGACTAGTTTGAGACAGAATGCTTTCTGGAAAATAGCAATCGACTGTCTTATATAGCAGTTGATAGGTTTGCATCGATTTTCGAAAAATATACTTTTGAGCTGTTTCTAGGCAGTCGGCTGCTACTTAAGACAGTCGGCTGCTCCTAGCATTTTGGTAACTAGGAGTAAAACACGAAATTTAACTTTCCTACACTTGAACCAAACTGGAACTTCTTTCCAAAACACTTAAAAACATGCAGACATAGCCACTCTACCTCCGTTACATAAATTCCTTACCTCAATAGCCAATAATCCACAAGCTTGGTTGCACTAATACTTGTCCTTTTCAACTCTTCAAAGCTGCATGATTCATAACAATTCCAAACCTTTAACTTCCTTCCATTCTAACACAATAAGCATACTATACTATCATCATATAACTCCAAATAATAGATAGAATTGAGAGAATCAACTTCCATCCTTACCTTTGTCAATAGCCAAAATAACAGGAAATCAGATCTCCTTAACTACTTGGATTCAGCCTTTCATATCATAAGCATAGCTAGAGCTAGTGACGAGGAACGCTTTTTGTTAAGGGAGCTTAACGATTCGATGACAAGATCTTGGTGTTTGTCAAAGTGAGTGGGAATGGAACTTAGGAAAAACTTGAGGGAACGAGAGGGATGGTTGGAATGGTTGTTGCCAACTTGGTGATGGCTGAAGAGGACTCATCATGCTTCATTTAATGCTTCTTTATCCCATAATCACCTCAGCCATTAACCCCCTTTTGACCATCTTAATTACTCTTCTCCCATGCATATGACACATGTCTTTAATTACAAAATCTGATATTAATTTCTCATACTCTAAATATTCTTACAATATCAAAATTTAACTTCTTGACCATTTGACTATAAATTTCATTGTTCCTTCCAGGTTCCATACATCATTCATACTTTAAAATTCTCATATTTATTTAATTCCTTTCAGTTGGAATACTTTACAAATATGAGGAATTTACATGAGATTGGGGGATTTCACACTAAGAAAGCTGAAGCAGCTAGGAAACGTGCCGATGATATAGCAGCGGGGATGGTGCAAATGAATGGATGGGAGCTTTTCTTGCATGAACCTTGGGTGTTTGATAACTCTCAGTATTAAGGTTAGTTTCGAGAAAAGAGCATGTAATGTCGATTTGAGCAGGGCACACTGTTTAAAGGCTCTGCCCCTCTAGTTTCAAGTCTTGTGGCTCTATTTCTTCAAGAGAAGGAAAATTTGGTCCTAGGGCTAGAAACAAGTATTTCTGGTTCTCGGTTTCAACGTTGATAGTGTATCTTATGTCATTTACTTTTTTCCCTTTGTTTAATGTGCTTTGTTAGTACTTAAACTTGCGGGATCAATTGATTATTACCATTTTGTTCGATTAATTCTTTTTGGTACTCTTTGTCCGATACAGCTTTTGATTGCCAAGTTCGTTATAGACTATGATTTGTGACATTGTATTTCGGATTGTCTTTCCTAGCCTTATGAAGTAAATCATGACAAATGATCTTAATGCATTCGAAGGAATTTATTGTTACAACTTTCCTCTGCTAATTCAGCAAGCCAGTAGCTTAGTTTCTTGAATTCATACTTGAAATGTGGAATGGATTTTTGCAAGCATATTTGAGGCTATTCAACTAGAATCAGATGTCTAACAGATCCAAGCTCCATATTTTAGTTTCAAAGAAATCTCATTTCAATTTCTTATTCAGCTAAGGTATGAAGGTGTCCTTACACATACAAAGCAGGGTTAGATGATGAGGTTAGAGTATTAGGATTGAGCTGATTGGCAGCTAGCAGGTGCTGCTGGAAATAAGAGGTGATGAAATATAGGTTGTTCTAGGATTTAAGGAAAGAATGGTTTTGAAATATACGTGGCTTTAGGATTCAACGCAAGAAAGAAAAGGTGTTGAAATATATTTTCTATAAACTGTACCTGTTTTCACCCACTCCTATAGAAATTCTTCCTCTCAAACGCTAATTACTGAAGCAGAACAATATAAGGAATTAAACAGAAACATTATGTCATGTGCTTATAGCAGTTGGTGGTACAATTGTTTATAAAAACTTGGATTGTAGAGCTTGTCTGTTTTTCATATAAGAGTATGCACTTAACTGTAATGGTATAGCGGTACTGTAATGTGATTAAGAGTATTCTACATATTAATATGAGAAGCTTGTTATACTCATTGTCTCTTGTTTTTGGGTCTTGAGGTGTAGCTAGCTACGGAGTTACCTAGCCTTCAAAATGCTGCTAGCATGATGGCTTGTTAAATTTCTTTTTCAATATTGTAGCAATTAAGTTAGTAAAATTGCTTTATGTCCAGGCAAAGCTAAACTAGAGGGCAAAAGGTATGGTGGAATGGCTAGACAAAGCAGTTCTTGAATGTGAGCAAAATGAAATTGGGGAATGTGATAGGGTTCATGTCTTTGACTAAGTATTCAAAACTTGTAACCTGAAATAAGAAAGCTTAAATAAGAAGTTGGATGCTAGTAGTGGATATACCATATGACCATGAAACTTATTTTTTCTCTGTACACTTAGATAAAAAAAGAGATGCAATTTTGAGGTGTGTGTTCAAGTTAGTACAATGTACAAAAAAGAGTACAATTTTGAGGTGCATGTGATGTCCCCGTCACTACATCTTATCACTTATCTTTTTCCTTCTTTATTTAGATTTAGTTCATCAATGTCATCCATCTTTTCGTACATTAGCTAATTATCTAATAGCTCATAAAATTTTATTATTTTTCCATAAGCATAAAATGATATATATAAATACCATTCTCTTTCCACAGGATCTCATACATCATCTTATCTTACATCCTCAGACATCCTATATACATCATGGCTATTTGTACTGTACCGTAGCTGAATTAAAATTTACTATACATATGAACATATGAGTATACCTTCTATACTAACTGGGAATCGTATTGAAAAGGTACACCGCAATCTTTCCAAAACAAGCTTCTCTATTCGGAGCGAAGCTCACTTCAGATAAATCTGTAGGAAAAATGGTCGTAAAAGGGTGAGTTTACGCTCAGTAAGAAAAGTATGTAAAAGAGCGTACTATGCCTCTATATGCATTTTTCCTACTTGGCTCTATAATGTCATGTGAAGCATTATAAAGCATGCATCATAAACATCTTTCATGCATTGTTTGCAATCATGCATATTTATTTTCAATGACATGGCAAACATACGTTCTTGAAAACATCATGCATAACTTCTTTCTTTAAAACATCATACTTCATAACTTACTTTGTATGCTTCCTTAAATATGGCATAAGTCATATATTTCTTCAAAATATAATTTACAGGCATACTTCATAAACTTGCTTCGAAACATACATTGTATTCTTAAAACATACATCATGCTTCTTTACTTCAAAACATACTTCATAACATACTTTAAAACATATATCATATACTTCTTTATACATACATCTTGTACTTTGAAATAGATGGAGACTATGCACAGTATTTAAGTGATTGAGTCGTCATATAAACCGTTCATTCCTTTTATATGACTCTAATCATGCATTGGTACACTAGTGCACTCTGTATAGGTCAGGGATTCTCTCCTGCCTTTAGAAATCCACAGTGAACACTAGTCGGGTGTCACATGTGGGATTGAGGACCTGACTAGGGTTCCTCGCTCAACATACATTACTGAGGACTTGATCAGAGTCACTCAGCCATCAGAAATGCATAATCATCACGCAGTCCATAGTCTCAAAACATTTATAATATACTTTTTCAGGAAACACTTTTTGTGTTTAAATCAAATAAGCTTTGAAAGTTCTTTTCATTCATGGCAGTCGACTGGCCTCATAGGGCAGTCGGCTGCTGCTTCATAACTTCTTTTATCGAAATTAATTTCATTTAAAATTTCGATATTTTCATCTTTGAAAATACATGGGGGCAGTCGACTGGTCCATATAACAGTCGACTGGTTTTCAACAGAATGCTTCTTAGCAAATAGCATCCGACTGGCTTACATAGCAGTCGACTGGTTTGAGTCGGTTTTCGAAAAACGGCATTTTGGTTGTCTCTAGGCAGTCGACTTCCCTTTAAGGCAGTCGGCTGCCCCTAGCCTAATTGGTACTAGGAGACAAGTCCGAAAATGTCATTTTTCCTGCACAAAACAACTAGTACATCTCTCCAAACCATATCAAAACATCATCAAACATGCGGACATAGCCGACGTCCGTTACATAAATTCCTTACCTCAATTCCTTCGAAAATACAAAATCACTTGGCGCGTCAACCCTAGTTTTTCACTTCTTCAAAGCTGTAACATCATCACAAACACAACCTTTAAATAATCATCATACATACATCATATTAACTTCGTACAACTCCAAACCATGAACCAAATTGACTAAATCCTCTTATTCTCTTACCTTTACTAGAGACCAAAATCTCAAACTTTGAGATCTCCTCCAATACTTGGAATCAATCCACCAAACTTTGGATATCTCTTAGTCTAACGACAAGGATCGATTTTCGTTAAATGAACTTAATGAATTGCTGGAGAATTGGGGTAGCTTATCAAGGTAACTTGAGTTGGAAACTTAGGGAAAATGGAGGAAGAACGTGAGGGAGAGCTGGGAAGGGGCTGGCGTAGGGGTGATGAGATGATGATGATGAGTCATGCCATTGTATTAAATGCATCCTCATCTCATCATTTATCTCAGCCATTAACATCCCTTTGACTCAAGACCATTTGACCATCAATTAATTCCTCTTTCCCTTTCTTCCACAACCACATGTCTAATTAAATTTCTGATTTTATTTTCTTTCCTATTCCAATTATTTTCCTGATATCAACATAATTTATTTGAATTATTGACTATCAACTTTCTTATTTCTTCCATACATCATGCATACATCATTCATACATTAAACTTCATATTCATTTAATCATATTGAATTGAAATACTTTACATACATGGAGGAATACATGGAAATTGGGGATTTCACATCCTCCCCACCTTAGAAAATTTGGTCCTCCAAATTTACCAATTTTCATGTAAACAGCTCTGGATACCTTTCCTTCGTTAAGCTCTCTAGCTCCCATGTAGCTTCTTCCATCGTGTGGTATTGCCAGAGAACTTTCACTAATGGGATCGTCTTAGACCTCAAAACTTTCTCTTTTCTGTCGAAAATTCGAATCGGCTTCTCTACATAACTCATATCTTCCCTTATCTCCAAGGGCTCATACTTGATAACATGAGACGGATCCGGATTATACTTCCGAAGCATCGATACATGAAACACATTATGTACTCCCGAGAGCTCCGGAGGCAATGCCAATTTATAGGCAGCATCGCCTACTCGATCTAAAACCTTAAATGGGCCGATGTAGCGAAGACTTAACTTACCTCGTCGGCCAAATCTCATGATCCCTTTGGATGGAGAAACTTTCAAAAACACAAAATCTCCAACCATGAACTCAAGTGGCCTCCGTCGAGCATCTGCATAGCTCTTTTGTCTACTCTGAGCTGTCTTAAGCCTTTGACAAATCAGTTTAACATCCTCAGAGGCTTGCTAGACTAAATCTGGAGCCAATAACCTTCGCTCACCCACTTCTTCCCACCCAATTGGAGATCGACACCGTCTTCCATACAAAGCCTCATATGGTGCCATCCCGATGCTTGCATGATAGCTATTATTATATGCAAACTCAGCCACAAGCTCTTAACATATCCTCGAGCGTCTGAATAGTGCGCTCGGACTGCCCATCAGTCTGTGGATGAAAAGCTGTGCTGAAATTCAGCTTAGATCCCATGGCTTCCTAAAATGCTCCCAGAAATGGGAAGTAAACCTGGAATCTCTATCAGAAGTGATGCTCACTAGAACACCATGTAGTCTTACGACTTCTCTTACATACATATTTGCCAAAGCATTGAGTGTATCTGTTGACTTCATAGGTAGGAAGTGAGCTGATTTGGTTAAACGGTCTACAATCACCCAAACACCATCATGGTTCCTTTTGGTTTTGGGTAATCCCATAATGAAATCCATTGTAATGTGCTCCCATTTCCACATAGGTATAGGTAGAGGATGCAACAAACTTGCTGGTCTTTGGTGCTCTACCTTAACTTGTTGGCACATTAGACATTTCGCTACAAATTCAGCTATGTCTCTCTTCATGCCCTTCCACCAATACACCTTGCGAAGATTATGATACATCTTCGTGTTCCCCGGGTGTAACGTGTACTTAGTGGCATGTGCTTCAGTCAAAATCAGCTTCTTCAATTTGTCATCATTAGGAACACATATACGACTCTTAAACCTCAAAATTCTATCACTACTAATATCAAATTCTGAGGTCATACCTGACTGCATCTGATTTATAGCCTCAATGCATCTATCATCTTCCTTTTGAGCACTTCGGATTCTGTCCATCAACTCTGGCTCAATCATCAAACTAGCCATTATTCCAAATTGCCCATAAGTCATAACATTAAGGTTGAGGCTTGCGAATTGTTCAATTAGCTCATACTCTCTTATCATCATCTATGCTATCATACTTACATGCTTTCGGCTCAAAGCATCCGCCACCACATTGGCCTTCCCCGGGTGGTATCGAGCCATCTTCTTTGCCTCATGTTCAATTCCTTCTGGGAGAACAAGTATTTCAGACTTTTCTGATCCGTAAAAATATGAAATTTCTCACCATACAAGTAATGCCTCCATATCTTCAGGGCAAATACTACTGCAGCTAACTCCAAATCATGAGTTGGGTAGTTCTTCTCATGGTCCTTCAACTGTCTAGAACCATATGCCACTACCTTACCATGCTGCATTAACACACAGCCCAAACCTTGCCCTGAGGCATCACTATACACCGCAAATCCACCTGAACCACTAGGGATGGTAAGGATCGGTGCAGTCGTTAGCCTGCGCTTCAGCTCTTGAAAGCTACACTCATAGGCTTCATTCCACTCATACTTCACCTCCTTGCACGTCAAGCGCGTCAGTGGAGCAGCTAGCTTCGAGAAACCCTCTACAAATTTTCTATAGTAGCCAGCTAAACCCAAGAAACTCCTAATCTCCGTTACAGTCTTCGGTCTCTCCCATTGAACCACCGCTTCAATCTTTGATGGATCAACCGAGACCTCATCTTTACTGATAATGTGACCTAAGAAGGAGATATAATTGAGCCAAAACTCACATTTACTTAGCTTGGCATACAGTCCTCGATCTCTGAAGGTCTCCAAAACAATCCTCAAATGCTGCTCATGCTCTTCCCGTGACCTCGAGTACACCAAGATGTCATCGATGAAGATAATGACAAACTGGTCCAAGTATTGCTTAAACACATCATTCATCAAATTCATGAATGCTGCGGGTGCATTGGTTACTCCAAACGGCATCACCAAGAATTCATAATGGCCATACCGTGTCCTGAATGCAGTCTTAGGGATATCTTCATCTCGGATCTTCAACTGATGATATCCCGACCTCAAGTCTATCTTGGAAAAGACTTGTGCACCCTTGAGCTGATCAAGGAGGTCGTCTATCCTGGAAAGAGGATACTTGTTCTTGATGGTCACCTTATTCAACCATCTGTAGTCAATGCACAATCGCATACTACCATCTTTCTTCCGAACAAATAGCACAGGAGCACCCCAAGGGGATACGCTGGGTTATATGAATCCCTTGTCTAGCAACTCCTGAAGCTGCTTCTTCAGTTCTTCCAATTCCACCAACGCCATCCGATAGGGAGATCTCGAAATGGGCTCCGTCCCAGGCATCAAATCGATAGTAAACTCCACTTCCCTATCCGGAGGAAGTCCTGGAAGATCATCCGAAAATACCTCAAAAAATTCCTTAACTACTGGAATTTCGTGAAGTGTGGGACGTTTCTGATCTACGTCTACCACGTGTGCTATAAACCCTTCACATCACAAATATATTCTATCAATTAAATCTCAATTAAGCCAAACAAGCAATTATGCTTTTGCATTATATATTTGCAAAATTTACAACATAGCTAATGGGAGAGGAGAAAATCACACTCTTAGCATGGCAATCTATCATCACACGATTCTCAGCTAACCAATCCATTCCTAATATAACATCAAATCCAAACATATTTAATAGGATTAGGTTAGCTATCGACTCTCTTTCTCCTACCCGTATCTTACAATTACGATACACTATGTCTGTCATTTGGGATTCCCTAAATGGAGTAATTATCTGTAGCAATCCTCCTAAATGCTCAGGCTCAACATTTAATCTGCTAGTAGCCATAGGGGAAATAAAAGAGTGCGTAGAGCCTGGATCAAATAAAGCAAGGACATATGTATCATTAAGGTAAATCTTACCCTGAATCATCTTCGATGAAGCATCAGCGGACTCCTTGTCAATGGCAAATACCTGTCCCTGAGTTACGGGCACCTTTCCTTTCTCTGCCGTTGTGGCCTTACGCTGGGGTTGTGTGGTCTTAGGTTGTGGTTGAGGGGTCTTTTCTGACTCTTCAGGTGCCCTCTGATTTATCTTGGGACAATCTTTAATTCTATGTCCCTGTTCACCACACCAATAGCACGCTCCACTTGCCAACTGGCAAGGCTGTGCTCCATGAAATTTTTCGCATTGCACACACCTCGGCATCGTACTCCTCGGTGAGCTAGCGGTACTGCCAACTGGATGTTGGGATCTCTCATCACCTATTTTGATCTTGGTGGATCTAGGAGTTCCTGTACCATAATCATCATAACTCCTATTTAACATAATTCCATAAAACTCTATAATTGAAATGGAGATTACTCTTTCTAAATTCATTTACTTACCTATAGAAACTCCTTCCGATCGTCTACTTCTCCGGAATGGATACCTATCACTCGGAGCTTTCTAATCTGACTTCTGCTTCATCGATTCCTTGCCTTTACCCTTGGCTCGGAAGTCAGCATGATGCAAATCATAGTCCTGCTCACACAACTGAGCCTTACGGACATCTTCTCCATAGGTGGTGATATCCATCGGATACAGTTTAGATCTAATCGGGGACTTCAATCCCTCGATGAACCTGTAGATCTTATGCCCTTCATCTCTTCGGACCTCTGGATCGAATCTACTCAAGGTGGTGAACTTAGATTTATACTGATTCACCGTCATCGTACCTTGAGTCAAGCTTAGGAACTCGATCTTCAGTCTATTCTGATCCGTGCGTGGGATGTATTGTTCATTAAAAGCCTCCACAAATCTATCCCACGTGACTTCATCATATCGGGCCTCTAACACGGTCCAAGTGGCTTGCCACCAATATTCTGCATCATCAATCAATAAATAGGCAGCCAAGCCTACTTTCTCCCTTTCGGAGCAGGGCATATACTCGAAGGATTTCAAGACCGCTTTCATCCAGTTCTTTGCGGTTAGCAGATCTCTTTCCCCCTTAAACTTGGGCGGATCCAATTTCTTAAATTCTTTTATTAGGGCCACATTGCAATAGGCTCTAGGATCCCACCTTTCCGTAGTTGGGGCTGGTGGGGTTACTTCTGTAGGAGGAATAGCAGGTGTAGCTGCTTGGGTACTTGTGGCCACGTTTGGAAAGTTCGACATAAACTGGGTGAACATCGTGGCCATGTTCTCCATATGCTTTTCCATTTTAGCTAGTCTTGTATTCGAGCTATGGGGTGGAGATGAATGAGGAGATGGAACTGGGGGCTCTTCAGTGCGACCCCGTCCTCTTCCTTTACTTGTACCTCTTCTTCGTGAGCTCATACTGTAAATATAGTCATCATTGAGCTCTTTAGTATAACCATAAACAGTTATACTATGCATTTGTATTCAGACAAGTACAGTACAATTGGAGATATACTATATTTCTAACTTCTTGATACTGACAAACCTCAATCTAAACTGCTCTGATACCACTTTGTGATGTCCCCGTCACTACATCTTATCATTTATCTTTTTCCTTCTTTATTTAGATTTAGTTCATCAATGTCATCCATCTTTTCATACATTAGCTAATTATCTAATAGCTCATAAAATTTTATTATTTTTCCATAAGCATAAAATGATATATATAAATACCATTCTCTTTCCACAGGATCTCATACATCATCTTATCTTACATCCTCAGACATCCTATATACATCATGGCTATTTGTACTGTACCGTAGCTGAATTAAAATTTACTATACATATGAACATATGAGTATACCTTCTATACTAACTGGGAATCGTATTGAAAAGGTACACCGCAATCTTTCCAAAACAAGCTTCTCTATTCGGAGCGAAGCTCACTTCAGATAATCTGTAGGAAAAATGGTCGTAAAAGGGTGAGTTTACGCTCAGTAAGAAAAGTATGTAAAAGAGCGTACTATTTTTTTTTGGTGTAACCACAGGTATCCTCATCCGTTTTACGGTCTGAGACTAATCCTGTTCGGGCCGGGAGTGGTAAACGGTAAAGCCCTCCCAACAGTGAGGACTCCAGGACTCGAACCCTGTCCAAGTACCTGGGGAAGAAGTCCACTTTCCACTTCTTCCAACCACTTGTTGGTAACTCAAAATTAAAAAAAAGAGCGTACTATGCCTCTATATGCATTTTTCCTACTTGGCTCTATAATGTCATGTAAAGCATTATAAAGCATGCATCATAAACATCTTTCATGCATTGTTTGCAATCATGCATATTTATTTTCAATGACATGGCAAACGTACTTTCTTGAAAACATCATGCATAACTTCTTTCTTTAAAACATCATACTTCATAACTTACTTTGTATGCTTCCTTAAATATAGCATAAGTCATATATTTCTTCAAAATATAATTTACAGGCATACTTCATAAACTTGCTTCGAAACATACATGGTATTCTTAAAACATACATCATGCTTCTTTACTTCAAAACATACTTCATAACATACTTTAAAACATATATCATATACTTCTTCATACATACATCTTATACTTTGAAATAGATGGAGACTATGCACAGTATTTAAGCGATTGAGTCGTCATATAAACCGTTCATTCCTTTTATATGACTCTAATCATGCATTGGTACACTAGTGCACTCTGTATAGGTCAAGGATTCTCTCCTGCCTTTAGAAATCCACAGTGAACACTAGTCGGGTGTCACATGTGGGATTGAGGACCTGATTAGGGTTCCTCGCTCAACATACATATTACTGAGGACTTGATAAGAGTCACTCAGCCATCAGAAATGCATAATCATCACGCAGTCCATAGTCTCAAAACATTTATAATATACTTTTTCAGGAAACACTTTTTGTGTTTAAATCAAATAAGCTTTGAAAGTTCTTTTCATTCATGGCAGTCGACTGGCCTCATAGGGCAGTTGACTGCTGCTTCATAACTTCTTTTATCGAAATTAATTTCATTTAAAATTCTGATATTTTCATCTTTGAAAATACATGGGGGCAGTCGATTGATCCATATAGCAGTCGACTGGTTTTAAAACAGAATGCTTCTTAGCAAATAGCAGTCGACTAGCTTACATAGCAGTCGACTGGTTTGAGTCGGTTTTCGAAAAACGGCGTTTTGGTTGTCTCTAGGCAGTCGACTTCCCTTTAAGGCAGTCGGCTGCCCCTAGCCTAATTGGTACTAGGAGACAAGTCCGAAATGTCATTTTTCCTGCACAAAACAACTAGTACATCTCTCCAAACCATATCAAAACATCATAAAACATGCGAAAATAGCCACCTTACGTCCGTTACATAAATTCCTTACCTCAATTCCTTCGGAAATACAAAATCACTTGGCGCGTCAACCCTAGCTTTTCACTTCTTCAAAGCTGTAACATCATCACAAATACAACCTTTAAATAATCATCATACATACATCATATCAACTTCGTACAACTCTAAACCATGAACCAAATTGACTAAATCCTCTTATTCTCTTACCTTTACTAGAGACCAAAATCTCAAACTTTGAGATCTCCTCCAATACTTGGAATCAATCCACCAAACTTTGGATATCTCTTAGTCTAACGACAAGGATCGATTTTCGTTAAATGAACTTAATGAATTGCTGGAGAATTGGGGTAGCTTATCAAGGTAACTTGAGTTGGAAACTTAGGGAAAATGGAGGAAGAACGTGAGGGAGAGCTGGGAAGGGGCTGGCGTAGGGGTGATGAGATGAAGATGATGAGTCATGCCATTGCATTAAATGCATGCTCATCTCATCATTTATCTCAGCCATTAACATCCCTTTGACTCAAGACCATTTGACCATTAATTAATTCCTCTTTCCCTTTCTTCCACAACCACATGTCCAATTAAATTTCTGATTTTATTTTCTTTCCTATTCCAATTATTTTCCTGATATCAACATAATTTATTTGACTTATTGACTATCAACTTTCTTATTTCTTCCATACATCATGCATACATCATTCATACATTAAACTTCATATTCATTTAATCATATTGAATTGAAATACTTTACATACATGGAGGAATACATGGAAATTAGAGATTTCACAGTGCATCTGTCAGCTTAAGGTGCAGATGCAATACAAGTCAGAATCTCTTATTAATTTTGAGTACATTCCCGTTTCTGGATGGACAAGGATACATGTTTTTTTTTGGTAACTATTTTTAGTTTATTGATGATAACTTAATGAACATAGTCATATGATAGTCATGTAAACACATTTATAAAGTTTAAAACTCATAAAATAAATTCGCTGATTCTCTCTTTTCTTTTTCTACCTTTATTTTTCTCTCAATTTTCTGTCCGTAGTATAGTGCGTATGAAATGGTTGATGCTTTCCACCAAAAGAAAAGAGAAATGGTTGGTGCAGGGCATTGTTATTTGGCTGGAACTAATTATATTTTAGGGAAGTGAGGTTGTTCAAGTGTTTTAACTTGCACATGGTGCTTTTGTTTTAACTTGTCAATGCTTTTGTTTTAACTTGTTGATGCTTGAAATAATCACCTCAGAAGTCTTGGATGATATGGATGATGATCTGATCTTTTGAAATATGTGTTCATTTGAGATTTTTGTGTAGAAAGTTTGTATGAGGCTAGAGATTCCAACTTTTTTGCTAGAAAAAATAAATTAGAAAACGTGATGTTCATTTCGTCTGTGTTGTGCTATATGCTCTTCTATATCTCAGGATAAGACTAATACTAATAATTGTGCTTTCTTTACTGTTTTATGGATGCAGAGCAGATGTCGTGGTATTTGTTATATGGGAAACGTTAAAGAAAGAAAGAACAACTTTTGGATGTAAAAGCTTAAATATACTGTAACCTCAATCTTTGTTCTTTCTTTTTTCTTACATGTGTTTGTCTTATTTAGATGTTGAGAGACGTATTTTATATGTAAATATATTTTATCTATGAACAAGCTAACCAATATAGTTTATGACTCTCATATGACTAGAAAGAACAAGTTGTTTTTCCTTTTGGGCTTTTGTTATTAAGATTGACTTGTAACTTTAATTGTATTGGATCTTTTTAATATATATATATATATATATATATATATATATATAAATTATTTGGCTTAGCATAAAAAAATAAAAATAATTTCTAAAAATATAATTAAAAAATCATTAAATATATTCAAATTGAAAAGATATAAATTAAAAAAATATAAAATCTCATACATCAAAAAGAAAATTCTGGATTAACTTAGTGGCGTTTTACAATAAAAACACCGCTAAGTTGTAAATTAGATGTGTTTATTCAAGAAAACGGCGCTAACTTGTGGCGATTATAAACGCTGCTAATTGGTTTAAAATCGTTGCAAACTTAGCAATATTTTTCATAGAAAACGCCGTTATTTTTTTTCGACACTAGAAAAGTCGGCATTTCTTTGCAGCGTTTTATGCTAATGCCGTGACCTTTTAGTGGCATTTATAAACTAAATAATGAAAAAAACGCTGCTAAAAGTATATTTTGCTGTAGTGCATCCTATTCAATAACACAGAAATTTAAATTCAAATAAAGGTGCTATTTTTATCTCTCTTTTCCTGGTATTTTATTTGTTGTAGCTAGGGTTAATGGGAGAGAGAAGCTTCTTCATCTATATATATTTGGAGGTTTTTATAAGAGTAACTGATGGGTTTTAAAGAATGATGCTGCTTGATGGGGTTTTAGATTAGAGAAAACATGGGATTCGTTTCCACAGAGCCTAGTAATTTAGAAAAGCAAAGAGTTTCGAGTATGTTAATTTCTTAAGAATTAAAAGATTGTTGTAGCACCAATCTCCTTTGGTCTGACCCAGTGTAGCAGGCGTTTGCTTTAGACATAAAAATCTTACCCACCGTACAATGACACTATGCGGGAAGAGGAGTTATAATCCCCCCACGCGTTGATCCACTTGTGCACACCGGGTTCAATAAATAATTTTTCGTAGAAAGGGGAAGGAAATAGAATAAAAGTCCAAAAGCTTGAGGCAGCTATTGATCTATTATAAAATTGATTTTTTTATATCGATATGTATTAGATTTATAATGAATTGTATTATATCATATTATAAGTATAATGCATCATACAATTTTGATAATTATGTTACACCTAACCTTTATTTTTATTCTTTAATACTACAAATTTATCCCTCTATTCATTTTTTTCAATTTCCCTTCATCTCCTATTCTTCACCTCTTCATTTCTTCCCCATTTCCTTGTCATTTTTGTTTCTTCATCCTATTCATTTGTTTCCCATTTTCTCTTCATTTTCTTTGATCATTTTCCTCCATTTCTTCATCTAAACCCTAAACCCATTCAACAAATCTCTAAATTCATCCATCGCAACTACCTCAAGAATATTTTGATTTTTGAACTATTTTTTTGTCAAAATTTAGTTGCCCAGTTGTACTCTTTTTGTTTTGTTCTTTTTTTTTAATCACGGCTACAAGAAGCTGAAATTGGTTATGTCTTGCATAAGTTATCTTACGCGTTGCAGGAGATTGTCTCAAAAAGAAAAAGCTTCCATTTTTCACAAATAGAAATTGAGTTTGTCATTATCTCTATATTCTAAGTGTGGCTTAGATAACAAAAATGCATAACATATTACAACCATCTAAGAAAGAAGGAGAATTGTAAGAAATTGTTAGGGTTTTCAGAAAAAAATGAAGAAGAAAAGTTAAACGAAGAAGTAGAACAGTGAAAGAGAAAAAACGTGATTTGTTGGAAATGAAATTTTGTCGGGCAAAATTGTCTTTTTCTATAGAATATTTTTGTTCACATGTAAATTGAAGTGTAAAGATTGAAAATAGCAGTACGTTTAGAAGCTCTCATGCGGGAAAAAAGAACTAAAGTTATTAACATTACCGGTTAAATTGCGCAAAAGATAAGAATATGTTTTATGTATATATATAAATGATTCAAATTTACAATATTTTACGATTTATCTTATATCATTAGGTAAAAAAAAATGTTAAGAATTTAATTTGTTCCTAAAATCTCTTAATTTGGAGAACAAATTAGCCCATTCAAAAAGGTGAAAAATTTGGGTGACAAATATCTACGCATAAAGCCCGTAAGAAACAGGTTACTTCCACCGTGAAACTGTGAGGCCTCATCCCAGTCGTTTTTTGTAATTCATTACGAGAACAGTTAAAACAATATTAGTTTCATTTAAGCTGTTAAGCTAATAACCCATGATAAGTTTAGTAATGTTAATCTTCTTTTCATTGTGTCCAGGATCTCGATTTGCTTACCAACAGGTATGAAAACCAGAAAATTATGCTTTGACCTCCATCAAGGGAATTCGAAACCTTTGGCCAAGATTTTTGCAAGAAGGCTGATATTTACACGAACAACACACAAATAGATACGGAAATTTCTTTTCAATATTTGAATACAAAACTATCAAAATACTGATTTCGATTTATACATTCTCTCCTAACAATCCATCTATGCACTTATTTATCATTACAACCAAGCCAAAATTCAGGGTGAAAAAAAAAGTAAAAAAAAAAAGAAACATGAGAATTCCCTATGGGAAAGAGCCTGCATGGATGGATGGAAGTTAGAATTATTGAAGCATATGGAGAAGTTGGTTAAGGGTGTCCGTAGCTCGGAGGTTTAGGAATGTATGTCGGGGGGTTACTACTTATTGGCGGTATTGGTGGATGGCCTTGACGAGACACGCCAGCTGCCTTCATTAGCTTCCTGCCTTCTACAAGCCTTCCAGTACTTCCATGAGGCTTAGAAATTAGCAGTAAAATGAAAACGACTAGCTTGACAAAGTACAAGAAAGACTTGGAGCAGAACATCTTTTTGATTGTATACAAAAGAAGGAAAAATATGAAGGAAGAGTGGAACGTTTTTGCTATATATAGGTAAAGGTTGAGTACCAAGGAAGCTGAAATAGGTTACTTCCAAAACAAGAAAGAAGAAGAGCATGAATTTTACTGAAATTGTGAGGAAAAAAAGAACGACAAAGCTAACTTGATACATATACTCAGAGAATTATCCAGAAAAATCATTATGACGAGTTTACAGTGCGTGACAATTGCCAGGAAATGTAACCCAAAAAAGAGAAATAAAATCAATTTGTATGTTATGCACCAAAAAAAAAAAATCAATTTGTATTAGTATGTTCAAGGAAAGGACACAGAAAGAAACATTAGCTGAAGGGGAGTTGCCGTACCTTATGCGTAGTAAATATTTTGGGTTTTCTTTTCATTAATTTAATTTTCAATGGTTCGTTGGTTAATTTTCAATGTTTAGCTATTTTAACACCGTGAAATGAAAATCAAGCAAAAATGTCATGCTCCATCATTTCTTTTACTCATGCTTTTTCTTTCTGATGTACACAAGATAGATGTTTGGATGGAGATTCAAAAGTCAATGTGTTCTTTCTTGTTAAAAGAGATGAAATTTACATAAGAGTAATGCTAAAATTCAAAGAACATTCCCTTTTAGGGTATATGTTTCAAAAGAAAGAATATATCAAAATTAGTTTAATTGTGGCGACTACTTGTTATCAGATCCATACCCAACTGCATAGACGAAGTAACAGAGTACTTTCCATAGTTGGTGCAAGTGCATGTTACTTGAAATAGCTTTCTTTTTTTGGTTACATGAGAAAGGAAAAATTACATAGTAAAACCGCGTGGGAAAGATGTACCCCACTCATCAACTTCTAAAAATCTGTTGAGAAATGGCGGAGGATCTTCTAGTTTCTGAAAGTCCAATTCCAACTTACAAGCTGCTTTGGCAAGTCTATCTGCACGGAAATTGCTGTCTTTGAAGGCGTGGCGTAGCTTCTGATTCTTTCTCAAGTCTTTTAATTTCGCCTTTTTCTTTTTGATGGACTTAGTATAGAATTAATGCAAAAAATAACTTCAAGTGTGTTGTTAATGTCACTTTCTTTAATGCTTATTTTCCCCACTAGTTACAGCATGCTATATGAGTTTGTTGAATAGCTGTAATATATAATGCAGCTATAGCTTGAAAATATATTGGACTTGTAAAGTTAAATCATTAAACATTCTCCATAAGTACAAAATTTTGTATTTAACAAAAACAATGTCTAAGTGACTTGTTTTATTTTGAGAATAAGAGGGAAGAGAGAAAATATCATAATTTCTGATATTTCACTGCTAAAAAAAAAGTTCAAAGACAATATTTAAAAAATATAATCTATGACAAAATATTATGTTTTTTCGACCGTAACCTATTCTAGCGTAATCCTTTTATAGGTATCATATATTACGATCCCTTCGAACATAATCTAATTATCATATTAGATTACGTACTGTTATTATCATCGTATAATCTATTATATTAGATTACGATTATATTCGTGGTATAATCTTTAATATAAGACTACGGTTATGATTGTCGTATATTCTATGATATTAGAATAAGATTAAGGAAAAATTTATAGTTGTTTCTTCTATTAATTAGATTATGTTTTCTAATTTCAAAGCATGGTCTTTTTTTGTTATATATTAATAATTAACAAATAATTTAATTACACAATTTATAACAAGTAAAAATAAAAAAAAAATTCAAAACATCATTATCATCATCATCAGAGCCTTTATCCCAATAAATTGGGGTAGGCTATATGAACCAATATCTTAAATCACGTTAGATCGTCCATATGTATTCTCTGCCTCCATAGATTCTTATTCAAGGCCATTTGCTCATCTAATTCTAAAACCTCCATGTCTTTCCAAACTACTTCCTTCCAAGTCTTTTTCGGTCTTCCTCTAGTCTTAACCCTTCTCTCAACATCCATAGCCTCTATTCTCCTAACTGGAGCATCTACAGGTCTACGTCTTACATGTCCAAACCAACGTAAATGATTTTCACACATTTTGTCTTCGATAGGTACCACTCCAATCATCTTATGAATATCATCATTTCTCATTCTATCCTTTCTTGTATATCCACATATCCACCGTAACATTCTCATTTCTGTTACACTCATCTTTTGTGCATGTAGCCTCTTAGTCGCCCAACATTCACTACCATATAACAATGTTGGTCTAACAATTGTCCTATAAAACTTGCCTTTCAACCATGTAGGAATTCCTTTATCGCACAACACACCTGTAGCACTTCTCCACTTACTCCATCTAGCCTGAATCCTATAGGTCACATCACCATCAATCTCTCCATCCATCTGTATTATTGATCCCAAGTATCGAAAATGATCCCGCTTAGGTATCACCACCCCATCTAACTTCACTACATCATGCTCTTCCAGTTGGTTAGAACTGAATTTACACTCCATGTATTCAGTCTTCACTCTGCTTAGTTTAAATCCTTTTGATTCCAACGTTTGTCTCCATAATTCCAACTTTGTATTGATCTCCGCTCTAGTTTCCGCAAATAGGACAATATCATCTGCAAACATCATACACCAAGGCACCTTATCCTGGATGGATTTTGTCAGTTTGTCCATAACTACCGCAAATAAGAATGGACTCAACGCTGACCCTTGGTGTAATCCCACCGTGATAGGAAACTCACTTGTTTGCCCCCCACCTGTCCTCATATGTGTCCTTGCGCCTCTATACATGTCCTTAATTAGTTTAATATATTTCAAAGGAACTCTTTTCTTCATTAAGGACCACCAGAGTACCTCCCTAGGCACTTTATCATAAGCTTTCTCCAAATTTATAAAGACCATATGGAGATCTTTACCCATTACTCGAAAGCGCTCCATAAGTTGTCTAAGCAAATATATTGCCTCCATAGTTGATCAACCCGACATAAAACCAAATTGATTCTCCGATATCTCTACATTCTTTCTTAATCTCCGTTCTATCACTCTCTCCCATAGTTTCATCGTGTGACTCATCAATTTTATGCCTCGGTAGTTGGCGCAACTTTGAATATCTCCCTTGTTCTTATATAAAGGTACTAAGACACTCTTCCTCCATTCCTCTGGCATTTTGTTAGTGTGCCAAATCTTATTAAATAGATTTGTCAACCACCTAACTCCTACATCTCCAAGGCATTTCCAAACTTCAATTGGGATGTCATCCGGTCCAACAGCTTTTCCATTCTTCATCATCTTTAGTGCCTCTTTTACCTCTATCTCTTGGATTCTACGCATAAAGCACCGATTTAAATCCTTAAGAGGCACCGAAATATTATCCAAAACTTTATTTTGTCTGTCATTAAATAATTTGTTAAAATAATCTCACCACCTATCCTTAATGTCATTATCTTTAATGAGAGTTCTTTCATGCTCATCCTTAATACATTTCACGACTCCTAGGTCGCGACTCCTCCTTTCTCTTACTCGCGCCAATCTGTATATCCTTTTCTCTCCCTCCTTTATGTTCAACTTGTCGTAAATCTCTTTCACAACCTTCGTCTTAGCTTCTGCCACAACCTTCTTTGCCTCCTTTCTTGCTACCTTATATTCCGAAAGACTCTCTTCTGCATTGTTCTTCTTCAAAGCCTTGTAATGCTCTCGCTTAGTCTTTATAGCATCTTTTACTACTGCAGTCCACCATGTTGCGTCCTTTCCAGTTGACACTCTTTCGTTTGATACTCCTAATGTCTCTTTGCCTACATCCCGAATACATTTTGCCATCTTATTCCACATTACATTTGGGTTCTCTTCTGTTGTCCAAGTGATATGAACCTCACCGAAAGAAGATGAGGTTCAATGAAGAAGACAAAGAACACTTGAAGAAAAACAATTATAAGTTAAAAACGCAGCAAAGGAAAACAAAAATTAGAATTAAAACCAAGACCCGTTGTGTAGAAACACAAGAACCTATGGTATTGGACCAAGACCCGTTGCTTAGAAAAGCAAGAACCTATGGTATATATTGGTGGAAGATAGAAGAACGCCACAAGGAAGACCTTGATAAGTTCAAGAGTTCTCAAGAGAACCAAAGAGAAGAAGTCTCTCAATTTTATTACTAAAATCAATTGTGTTCTCCCCAAAGGGTTACATAACTATTTATAGGCAAATAGATAACTTGCAGAACAAGTAATAGGAATCCTACTTTCCTAACTTGCAGAATAGGAAATAGCAAACTTGCAGAACAAGTAATAGGAATCCTACTCTCCTAACTTGCAGAACAAGTAATAGAAGTCTTACAAAATCTATTATTTAAAAAGGAATTGGGCTTAAATTAAATTAAGACAATGTTCAGCCCAATAATACTTAACTAAATAAAATATGCATCTAGCCTAATTTGCATTTCAGCCCAATACTTGTATGTCTTCAAGAAGGTTGAACTTGGGCTTGGACCATGTTGTAGAAGACTTTATCATCCTCCATGCTCAAGCTTTGTTGGGCTTTCTCTCTAGCGATATCAATGAAACCAGTCAAGGCTTGTTGCATTATCTTTGATTTAGCTCTTGTAATTGGACCTCCATGGATACTCAAAGGATCACGATCATCACGAACATGACTTGAGCTTTGTGAGCTTGGATCTCCATCATTCCCCCTCTCCTCGAAAGGATTTGTCCTCAAATTAGAATCACCTACATCAATATCAAAGGGAGAAAGATCAGAAACATTAAATGTAGCACTAACATTATACTCACCTGGAAGATCTAACTTATAAGCATTGTCATTGATCTTCTTAATCACTTGGAATGGTCCATCTCCTCGAGGTTGCAACTTGGAGCGACGCTGAGCAGGAAATCTCTCTTTACGCATATGTAACCAAACCCAATCACCAGGTTCAAAGACAACTTTCTTACGATGCTTGTTGGCTTGAGTAGCATATTGCTCAGTCCTCTTCGTAATGTTTTGACGTACCTTCTCATGTAGTTGCTTTACAAAATCAGCTTTCTTTTCCCCATCCAAACTAGCTCTCTCCTCAATAGGTAGTGGTAAAAGATCCAATGGAGTGAGTGGATTAAAACCATAGACAACTTCAAATGGAGAATAACTAGTAGTAGAATGCACACTTCTATTGTAAGCAAACTCCACATGAGGCAAACAATCTTCCCAATTCTTCAAATTCTTTTGAATAATGGATCTCAACAAAGTAGACAAAGTACGATTGACTACTTCAGTTTGACCATCGGTTTGTGGATGACAAGTAGTTGAAAACAATAGCTTTGTTCCTAACTTTCCCCATAATGTTTTCCAAAAGTAGCTAAGGAACTTCACATCACGGTCAGAAACAATGGTCCTCGGAACTCCATGTAGACGAACAATTTCCTTGAAGAATAAATCGGCAATGTTACTTGCATCATCTGTCTTGTGACAAGCAATGAAATGAGCCATCTTAGAGAACCTGTCAACAACAACAAAAACAGAATCTCTACCTCTCTTTGTTCTTGGTAACCCCAAAACAAAGTCCATAGAAATGTCAGTCCAAGGAGCAGTAGGAATAGGTAATGGAGTATAAAGACCATGATTCATAACTCTAGACTTAGCTTGTTTACAAGTGACACATCTTTCACACAATTTTTCAACATCTCTTTTCATGTTAGGCCAAAAGAAGTGATCATGCAATATATCTAAAGTTTTCTTTACTCCAAAATGTCCCATTAGTCCACCACTATGAGCTTCTCTAACAAGTAATTCTCTTAAAGAACTCCTAGGCACACATAATCTACTTTCCCTAAATAAGAATCCATCATGCCTATAAAACTTTCCAAAACCAGTTTTCTCACATGCAATGAACACATTTTCAAAATCCTCATCAGTAGCATACAAGTCTTTAATATACTCAAATCCAAGTAGTTTTGCATTAAGAGTAGTGATTAGAGTATACCTTCGAGATAATGCATCAGCCACGACATTTTCTTTACCTTGTTTATATTTGATCACATATGGAAATGTTTCAATGAAGTCCATCCACTTGGCATGACGCTTGTTCAACTTGCTTTGTCCTTTCAAGTGCTTCAAGGACTCATGATCAGTGTGGATGACAAATTCCTTGGGCCATAAATAGTGTTGCCATGTTTCCAAGGCCCTCACTAATGCATACATCTCTTTATCATATGTGGAATAGTTAAGGGCAGTTCCACTTAACTTCTCACTGAAAAAAACAATGGGGCGCTTCTCCTGCATTAAAACAACTTCGATACCTATGCCTAAAGCATCACCCTCAATCTCAATTGTTTTCTCTTTTTGCTTAGCCTCGGCTTCACTCACTATTCTTTTCTCACTCTCTTTTAATCTCAATTGATCCTCATCATTCAGTAGCACACTTAAAGTTTGACATACTATAGATTCCTTTCCATCCATAGGTAATTCCATACTATCTTCATCATCCTCTAATGGCAGCATAGAATCATCATCAAAATCCTCTTCGTAGTTGCTATCCAACTTATTATGAGCAACATTATCGTAGGCATAAGAAGTATTATCTTGGTTTACCTTAGCTAGGGCAACGTCATGTTGCTCCAACTTATCATATTTAACCAACTTTGACTCTATCCTCAAAAGTTGTTGTTGCATGGCTAAGAACATGATCTCAATCTTACTCAAATCAAGCTTTTCACTATTAGAAGACATAATTGTAACCTGCAAGAAACGTTAGTAAAAGAAACAGACCTCACAAGTATGACCTCACGTGTTTACACTCAATACACACAAGAATGTAACACTCACACTCGTGTTTCACACAATTTTAATATGGCTTTTCTCTACTAATGTTACTCACACACTCTTGCCTTTTTTTTTCTCACATAACTTTTCTCTATAGGTTCTATTTTGAACTCAAGACTCAATCAAAAATCAGCTTATGGACTTCAACTATCAACCAACAATAAACAAGCTGAGCACAAGATTTTAATCAAGGGAAAACAAAACAATGAAGACTCAACAAGACTTTGCAAGACTCAATAAGGCTTAAGAAGGCTCTAATGAAACTAAACCTTGAAGGAAATATGGGTGTTTTTGGGTGTTTAATTAGGGTAGGGTTTAGCCAAAGGTGGGGTAGTTTTGTCCTTTTATGTGGTAGGGTCAAAAAGGTAATTTTAGGCAGTAGGGTAGAATGGTAGCCAAAGGTGGGGCAGTTTTGTCCTTTTATGTGGTAGGGTCAAAAAGGTAATTTTAGGCAGTAGGGTAGAATGGTAACAATGAATTTTCCAATTAGGCAAATAAAAAATCTCAAAGCTCAAGAAGGAATGACTACCTCAAGATTTTGATGAAGCACACCTCCACGAATTGCCTTTGATGTTGCACTTGCTACACACGATGTAATAAATCCCCTCTTGAATTGATTTTTCTTTTTTTCTTTTTTTTTTCTTTTCTTTTTTTTCTCTTTTTTCTTTTTTTTTTATATTTTACTAAAGTAAACGAACAATGAAGAAAAAAAAGTCCAAATAATAAGAAGAGGTTTACTTGGGGAACAAGGCAACCTTTTGACAAAAACAAGCTAGTTTTGGTAGCAGCTTGTGTGGCAAGGAATGAGAGGGAACGGTGGCTTGTGAAACAAGTAGTCTTTATGTAATGTAGAGCTTTTGAAGGTTTCTTGGTGAGCAAGAAAACCTTTGGGATTTGATTGCTTGAAGAACAAGATAGGGTTTACTTGGTGGCTAAGTAAAGACAATAGGTTTGAGGGACAAACAATATTAGTGGTGGCTTGGAAAAGGATTCAAGATCAAGGTTTGTCCACGACAAGAAGACAAAGAAAAAAAAACAAAAACGAAACTCCCACGAATTAAACCTAAGCTCTGATACCAAATGATATGAACCTCACCGAAAGAAGATGAGGTTCAATGAAGAAGACAAAGAACACTTGAAGAAAAACAATTATAAGTTAAAAACGCAGCAAAGGAAAACAAAAATTAGAATTAAAACCAAGACCCGTTGTGTAGAAACACAAGAACCTATGGTATTGGACCAAGACCCGTTGCTTAGAAAAGCAAGAACCTATGGTATATATTGGTGGAAGATAGAAGAACGCCACAAGGAAGACCTTGATAAGTTCAAGAGTTCTCAAGAGAACCAAAGAGAAGAAGTCTCTCAATTTTATTACTAAAATCAATTGTGTTCTCCCCAAAGGGTTACATAACTATTTATAGGCAAATAGATAACTTGCAGAACAAGTAATAGGAATCCTACTTTCCTAACTTGCAGAATAGGAAATAGCAAACTTGCAGAACAAGTAATAGGAATCCTACTCTCCTAACTTGCAGAACAAGTAATAGAAGTCTTACAAAATCTATTATTTAAAAAGGAATTGGGCTTAAATTAAATTAAGACAATGTTCAGCCCAATAATACTTAACTAAATAAAATATGCATCTAGCCTAATTTGCATTTCAGCCCAATACTTGTATGTCTTCAAGAAGGTTGAACTTGGGCTTGGACCATGTTGTAGAAGACTTTATCATCCTCCATGCTCAAGCTTTGTTGGGCTTTCTCTCTAGCGATATCAATGAAACCAGTCAAGGCTTGTTGCATTATCTTTGATTTAGCTCTTGTAATTGGACCTCCATGGATACTCAAAGGATCACGATCATCACGAACATGACTTGAGCTTTGTGAGCTTGGATCTCCATCACCAAGCCTCTTTTTGAATCCCACTATCTCTACATGTTGTATGACAATCTTCTTTTAGCTTCCACCATCGAATCTGTTCAATTCCTTTTTGTTGGTTCCTTTGATGTCGTCTATCGATCTTCATATCTAGAACTAAGAGTCTATGTTGCGCGGTAACACTCTCACCTGGGATAACCTTACAATCCAAACATCTATGTCTATCCCTACTCCTTGTTAAAAAGAAATCTGTCTGACTTGCTCTTGGTCCACTTGTAAAGGTTATAAGATGAGAATCTCTCTTCTTAAACAATGTATTTGCTAGGATTAGGTCATAAGATAAAGCAAAATTTAAGATATCATCTCCTCCCTCGTTTCTTACACCATAACTAAAACCCCCCATGTACTCTTTCAAAACCCTCTCTACTTGTACCTACATGTCTATTAAGATCACCGCCAATAAAAAGGTTTTCTCCTATGGGTACTTCTTGTACTAACTTATCTAAATCCTCCCAAAACTGTCGTTTACTAACCTTATCAAGTTCTATCTGGGGTGCATACACGCTAATGACATTCAACACCTCTTCTCCTAAAACTAGTTTAACCAAAATAATCCTATCCCTTTGTCTCTTAAAAAAAATTCAAAACAATTAGCAAAAATCAAATTTCACCAATCATATGCCATTAAACAACTCTAATAACATTAACATAATTAATTGATCAAATATTACAATTTTATGTCAATAACTACTTTCATCTCAAATATACAATGTGCAAGCAAGCAGCAACCAAAAAACATAACTTTGGTTCAGTCATTAACTTGATTAGTCTGTAGATAAAAGAACAATAGTATTATTTCAACAACAATTAAATTTCAAACATAGTCAATTAGAGATAAGATGTTTTAGGAAAACAAGTAACAAGAGATCCAATAATATGAATAATGAATAGAACTAGATCAATTTAATTAACAAAACTGTATACCTATTCGGGATGATAGTTATAGATAACTGGAAGAGCTTATAGTCAAATTTATGGAGGAAGATCTTGATTTAATTCATTTATACTAGGCAAGTTATTAATCATATTTATATTATATATTATAATATTGTTTACATGAATCCACTTCTTTTTATTTGGCACAAGATTATTGTGTTTTTGTCCACTCGATCATTCTAAGAAATAACTTGGATTTAAAGTTATAATCGAATATCAACCCAAACCTGATAT
This sequence comes from Heritiera littoralis, assembly GCA_031772115.1. NCBI lineage: Eukaryota > Viridiplantae > Streptophyta > Magnoliopsida > Malvales > Malvaceae > Heritiera > Heritiera littoralis. Next base: position 340,719 of record JAPDPK010000142.1, on the reverse strand, counting down.
ATATTCTTAAAGAGTTCCTGTATAAAATACATCTCGAATGTCGCTATAATTCTATTGAAGTTTATTGTAATTTATTGATTGCATGAACACTAATAGTTTCATGGTAGCATTCGAAATGCCTTCTATATAAGAACTCCTTGAAAAAATATGTATAAACTTTAGGTTGATATTTGACTATAACCTTAAATCCTAGTTACTACTTTGATTGACAAACAAAAACCTTTAACAATCATATGCCAAATAAAAAGCAAATGCATATAAACAACATCATAATATGTAATACAAATATTATTAATACATTGCCTAGTATAGATGAATTAAACTACAATCTTAGGGATTAAGTTAGAGAATAGCATATGCGTGATAATTGGAAAATAAGTTCATTGAACATGACCCACAAGTGTCATTCAAGTGTTTATGGAATATGCTCTCATGTGTTGTAGTGTAACTAGTCCTTGACTTAAGATGCCAAGTCATTTTATGTGTGAATTGTCACACTTTGATTTTAACTTTATGGGTTTGGTTACTAAATGCCAAAAAACGGTTAGTTTGGGTTTGTCATGAAGCACATGAAGATGAATAAGTAGTTAAGGCGAGGACTTATAACCCGAAGCAACTTAAGGGACAATGTCTCAATCATCTTTACTCATATTAACTCTTAAGTCCTTGGTCAAGGCATTTTGAGAAGCTGAGTTAATATTGGTAGCATAAGATATATATGGAAATAAGTATAAAGTAGACACTATACCAAACTTTATCTATATCTGAGACATTAGGATGAAAAGACCTATACATTGAATAGGTTAAGTCAAACCACTTTGACTTTCTAATATTTCAGTAGTCTTGACATATTGCTAGATCTTAATCTATGAATTGAATATTGATTCAATTCACTGCCAACATATTGGAAACCTAAAGAGTCACATACATAAAGTAGCCAATGGATTAATTAAATTGAGTTTTTTGGGAAATTTGAAATTTTCCATTAGAACTTATTTTATGAAATTATCATTAATTTTAATTAAATGTGTTTAATTAAGAAACCTTAATTGAAAATGTTTTAATTAAGTTATTGGGCCAATTAATAATTATGAAGCACTGGCTTAATTAAATTGCTTAATTAAGTAGTGGGCTCTTATAGTATTTAAGTTTGGATCTTACTTCTTAAATTAAATTGTTTAATTGAGATATAGAACTAATTACAATCTAAAACAAGTTCTCGGGCATTAAGGTAAATGTGCAATTAATGAAACACATTTACCTTAGCTATATAAACCCTATTATGGCTAGTCGCCACCTCCCTAAAGAACTTATTATGAAATCGACAACCCTAGCTATTATGTGTATGTCGATGTCCTCTTCCGTTTAATTGTTCATCTTCTTGAACCTTTCTATGAAAGGTGTGAGAACCAAATATTTTAGTATTGTGACACATGTAGGACTACTCACCACTGTTCAATTCCTGTGTATTTCACAAGTACGACTAGATAGAGTAAAGTGGGTCCCACGGGCCCTACAATAATCGAATGGACGTGAAGTTGGACAGATACTATAAGGAGAGCCAAATAAGCCTATGGTAAGAATCTAGAACCCAAAATCTTTTATTTAAGTCATTTTTGGGAAGTGTGTAAACAAATTAAAAAATAACGATTAAGGATATAGCCCGGTTAAACTTTCATAAATAACGGTCAAACTAAATTGACTTTTGATCAATTGACTGAAGTATGATAATCTACGTATAAATAAGTTCTAGGCTATGTCAATAGATAGATTAAATCGGTGGTGAAATCAAAAATTTACACGATTAGCCTAATAGGGGTATTTTTATAATTTCACCCTTACAATCAGTCAAATCTTAATAAAACCCCATTAATTCATTAAATTATGTTCAATAATAATATTTAGTGATGAAATAACATATTTTGTAATTAAATTGGATAGTTAGAAAAATTATGAAAGTTTAAGGGCAAAATTATCATAACCAAAGGCATTTTGGTCATTTTACTATTAAGTGAACCTTCTTAATTTTTCTACATAAAGCAGCCGGCCACCTCACTTCATCATTTTCAACCTCATGCCACCTTACACCATAACCAAGCTTGTGAAGAAAATAAAAGTTTCCAAAACACCATTAAGTTCACCTTAAATCACAAAAATTTCTTCTACAAAGTTGCTCTAAATTCAATCCTCTACAAGCCCGTAGCCATATCTTATTGTAAAGTGGCCAAAATCAAGAGGGAAGGGATCCCACAAGTTTCGGCCATACCAAAATAACATTAAGCTTGCTTGTTTTTTATGAATTAATGATAGTTAGTGCTGTAAACAAGTGCGTGAAGCATGATTTTGGTATTAGATTGAATCAAAACTCACTCAATTCTTCCCTTAGGGTTTTGGCCATGAATGGAAGGGTAGAAATTCTTGTGTTTTGAAGCATGAAAATGGTGTAAGAGAGGTGGAAATTAATGAGATAACATGAATTAATGGTTAAATTATTGAAAAATTCACGAGAAAGTCACCATGTTGAATTTGGCCACATGAAGGGGAGAGAGAAATGATGCTCAATTTGATGTGTTCTAGGTGCCATGATACTGTATAAATTAAGAGGAGACTATCGATGCATCAGAATTAGAATCGTAGTTAATTTAGGCATAGTTATTTTTAGCATCGGTGTAAATTATACTGGGGTAGTGGTAATGTAGAGAATGTGGTAGAATTTAATGTAGAATAGTTTGTTATAAATTAAGGATGATGGAATAATAGTGTTGGTATAATGATTTTGCAGCCCGAAAGTGAGATTTATCAAGTGGTGCAATTGGCGAGTTCGATTAAAAAGACAAGTAAGGGATGAGTATGGAAGCTATAGGGATACTGTGAATGCATGTTATGGTTTAAAATAATTTTATAAAATTTTTTCGAAGTCAATTGCTTTGGAATTGGTGAAATTGTGGATAATGGCTGGTTTATAACTGTGTTTTCGATACATGAGAGCTCAGTTAGAAATAACCGTTATACTGCTGAAAATTTTAGAAATTTTATGAAATCATCTCTAATATCCTTGGATATTAGCAATAAAGAAATTTCTAAGTGATTTTCATCTCATTTATTAAAATGGCATATTTTTATTAAATACTGAAAAACAATATATAAAAATTCATGTTAATGAATTTTACGTATGTAAAGGTACTAGCATATGCTTATAACTGTTCTACAGATAAAAAGAACATTGTTAGAAAAGAATATCTAAATGTGAGTATTTTATGAATTTTTATTTTTGAACTGCTTAGACTGATTGAAGATTTTAACACTAAGATTGATTTCTAAATAGTGTTTCTACTGTTTATAAACTGTTTTGAGACTGTTGGCCCCGTATCATGCTCACATGTTACTATTATTATTGCTGATAGACCTACCAAGTCTTTAGCTTTCGCAGTTGTCACCTGACAAGTGTACACTATGGACTACTGTGACTATGGCCATATGTCGTACTGTTACTGTTTCTCCCTTTTTGGGATACTATTATGGGATGATATCCATTGGGTGTTACCTGGTCTCCATTATGCTGTACCGTTTTACTGAACTGAAACTCTTACTAGTACTGAAGTGAATGATTTAAATATCAACTGTGCTGTGGAATTCTAAACTTTTACTTTATTATTTACTGGATTTCTATACTGAAATGTTTACTGAAGTGTTTCCAGTTAAAGTGTTTTATATACTGTTTATATACTATTCGTATATTGAAAGTGCATGAACTAGTTTTCAAGTGATTTAAACCATCTATACATATCCTTTCCAACTATTTACTCCCTATAGTTTCTATTAGGGACTGGTACACGAAAGATACTTCAAAGTACCTCTCATACTCTATCCAGTTTCCTAGCCGACTATAGCATCCTTCCTATAAATGTTCTTTAGTATACTACTAGGAATTAAATATTTTATGCATATAAATTTCATAGTACCAATTCTTGCATACGAATTTCTTACTGAGCATGTTAGCTCACTCTTATTTTTCCACCTCACGGATTATCTACAGTATTATACTATTCCACGAATTGGCTACGTCTTAGTACTCTGAGACAGTTGTGATTGGATTCTAGAGGTATATTTTATTTCTTTCTTTCATATGTTCAGACTTTTCACGTACAGTACTACATTTTGTACAATTTATGTACAGGAGATGTAGAACTTGTGAAAAATACTGAAAATAATATTTTGTTGTAAATATTGATGTCCATTATAAATAGAAATTCTGTTTAAAAGTGGATTACTGTTAATAGTAAGCGTGATAAAGGCATCGCATACAATCCAACCAATTTACTCTGTGTGTGATTATGGATAAATATTGTATATTACGAAATGTTATAATTTAATTGGTATCAGAGTAAGATTGATCTAATGTCTGTTAGTATTTTTATATCTAAATAAAAGTACATCTCCTATAGTACTGTATTGTCTGAATGTATAAATGATTCAAGTGACTAAAAATCGATTTGAATGTCTGTGCTATCTAGAAATGAGTGGGCGCAAGGGTACTCAACAAGGTTGAGGAGGTGGTAGGGTGGAGTCGATTCCGGAGCCAGCACTAGAACTTGCCCTAGAACTTGCAGTCCCTCCACAGCCCTAAAGTCCAAAAACAAAAATTACGATGGTGGAACGGATGTTAGCGAATTTTATCACTATATATAATGCAGACAGAGCTAGAGCAATAACACCACCAGAAGTAGCACCACCCCCACTAGCCTGTACAGGCACTGGCACAGCCAACTCTCGAGCAATAGCTTGCTCCATAGCCTGAGCCCCAACCATAGCAGCACCGCAGTCACCAGTACAGTCGCAACCTACAGATATAGAGTCTTACTGTGATGTGAATCTAGTGTGGCAATTTAAGAAATTATACAAATGAGGATAGAGGGAGGTATTTTGATGGTTCAACTATAAGTTCATCAAATATTTTCACATCATCATCATCAAGACTAGTTTTTCTAGAAAGAGAGTTGGATTCATCAAAAATCACATGGATGGACTCTTCAACCATAAGTGTGCTTTTGTTAAAGACTCTATAAGCTTTAGAATTTAAAGAACATCCTACGAAATTGCCTTCATCACTTTTTACATCAAATTTTCCTAAGTTAACTTTTCCATTAATAAATAAAACATTTACATCCCAAGGAGTGAAAATAGCTTATGTTAGGCCTTTTTTCCTTTGTAAAGCTCATATGAAGTTTTCTTTAAAATAGGTCTAACTATAGCTCTATTTATGACATATCATAATGTATTAATAGCTTCCACCCAAAAATATTTTGGCAAATTATTTTCCTAGCCATTTCCTCTAAAATTCTATTTTTCCTTTCTATTACCTCATTTTGTTTAAGTATTCTAAAAGCGAAAAAAATATGGCTAATCTCATTATCATTACAATATTCATCAAATTCAAGATTTTCAAATTCTTTTTCATGATCACTCCTAATACTAGTAATGGTTTAACCTTTTCATTTTGTATAATTTTTGAAAATGTGATGAATATTTCTAAAACTTCATTTTTGACACTTAAAAATAGCACCCATGTGAAACTTGTGAAATTTTCAACAATAACAAAACCATAATGTTTCCCTCCAAGACTAGTTGTTCTAATGGGTCCAAAAAGATCTAAGTGAAGTAGTTGCATAGGCCTAAATCTTGAAATACACTTTTTAGATTTAAATGATACTTTCTTGTGTTTACCTCTAACGCATACTTCACACAGTTGATCATTTTCAAACTGAAGCTTAGATAGACCTACAACTCGATCTCTTTTGGCTAACTAAGATAAAACGTGTATGCTAGCACGACTTAATCTTTTATACCATAACCAAGGTTCATCTTCTTTAGTGGCCATAAAGCATACATTTTGGCTACTTAACTCATCTAGATGAACAATATAGATATTACCTTGCTTATGCCCTATGAATAGAATTTTATTAGTTTTAGCATTCACAACATGGCAACACATAAAATCAAACACCACTTTAAACCTTTTATCACATAATTGACTAGTGCTAAGTAAATTATGTTTTAATCTTATAACATGCAAAACATGATCAATAGTAAAAGAGGAGTTACCAATAGAGCTAATGCCTTCAATTTGGCCTTTGGAGTTGTCCCCAAATGTGACTTCTCTACTACTCTTAGGCTTTAAGGTCTTGAATTGGCTCTTGTCACTGATCATGTGTCTTGAACATCCACTATCAAGGTACCAATATTTTTTTGATTTTGCATTATAGCAATGCTCTTCCTCCTACAAATATGCACATCAAGTTTTTATTTTAGGTACCGAAACTTTCTTAGGTCCTTAAAAGTTAGTGTGAACAATCTTTGATCCCCCGAGGATCCATTTCAATTTCAAATCAATATCATTTGAATTTATAATGTGCTTTAGAACCCAAATCTTCCCACTACTTTTCCTCTAAATGTAGTTTTCCTAGAAATGCATGTTTATGAAAAGTGGCCATCCTATTGCAATGAGAACAAGTTTGTTGGCTCTATAGGCTATACCGAGAGGGGGTGAATCGGTTTTTAGCTAACTTTAAGTTCGTTTTGTGATTCTTCTAAATTCTCTAGCCTATTTGATTATTTTCTAAGTTCTCTAAGCTAGGCAAGCATGTAATCCAAGTTCAATGCAATAAACATAATATAATCGCAAGTAAATAAAGAGTAGAGAGAGAGATTTACACAATCGATTTATAGAGGTTCGGCTACCTTGCCTATGTCCTCTACCTTGAGACGCTCCCAAGGATTTTCCCAAATTCACTATCCTTGAATTTGTTATACTCCCTCTTTTTCTAGGCTAAAGAGAAACCTCTCTTTTTCTAGGCTCAAGAGAAACCTCCCTCTTTTTCTTAGGCTAAAGAGTAACCTCCCTCTTTTTCTTAGGCTAAAGAGAAACCTCCCCTTTTACAAGGAATGAGCATGTTTACAAATTGTGAAATCAAAGAAGGGCCTCTAGATAGGCAAGTGATTACAATGTTTAAGCACAAGGAAAAAGCCTATACAAGATTTGTGCTATTCTATACAAAGAATATGAGAATGATGGAAGATGAAGACTTTGTAACTCTTGATTTGTTGTTGAGGCTTAAGGAAAATGAAGAAGATGATGAATAGAATTTCTGAGCAGTTCCTCTTCCTTTCTTTAGCTTCTAAGCCTCTATTTATAGTCCCTTAGATGTATTCTAGCCGTTCGATGGAGCCAAAACTTGAATATGACCGTTGTCTCACAAAAACTAGCCGTTACAGGCTATTTTCGGGCAAAGGGATCGATCCCTTTCCTCGATCCCTTTCCTCGATCCCTTTCCATATGGGATTGATCCCAAGCTTCCAGGATGTTAAATCTGGGCTTGAGGATCATTCTGCCTTGAAGGGATCGATCCCTTCCTTTAGGGGATCGATCCTATGCCTCCAGAAAGCTCTTTCCTGCACTTTTTGGGTTAGAAATGATGTGATCTTTGATCATAATTCAACCCAAAACATTTTGGCATTTTTGTGGGAGTTTTTCTTGACTTTCTCTGATGAAATCATGGTCCAAAAATTCATAAAGTGATTTTCTAAAATATTCAAAACATTTTATGAAGTATTAAGACTAATAAGAATATGTAATTAAATCATGGTCTTAATGTTTGATATGATCACTTGAAAATGGATTGAGAAAATCATGTGTGATAAGGCAAATTTACAATATGAATTATAACATTAAATCTTACTTAAGTTTTTGTCATTTCAAAATATATATGGCAATTTAAAGCTAACAATCTCCCCCTTTTTGATATGACAAAACTTAATGTAAATTTGCTTTGAAAATTCTTTGATAAAATACTCCCCCTCAAATAAAGCAGGATTTTACCAAACTCCCCCTTAATATAAGCATGGGTTTTGAAAATGAATTTTCAAACTATTTCTCCCCTATTATCTCTCCCCCTTAATATCTTTTCCTTTTAATATCTCTCTCCCCCTTTTTGTCATAGCGAAAAGAAGGAAAAATAATAAAAAATATGCTCCCCCTAAAATCATGGCTATGTGAGAAGAGATAAAAGAATATGCTGCATCCAACAAGAAACATGTTAGTACATGGGACTCATAGCACAAATAAATAAGTCAACTGTTCATAAAGAGTATGAAATATTTATGCAAAGAATATGACTTATGATCCTATACCAATTGTTTATAAATAATTTTGCAAAAAGTTCACAATTGGTAAGAAATGAAGCAAGTAGAGTATAAATATTTACTAAGGTCTATGACTTGCTTATTTCAATCCTATTAAGCACCTAAGTGTATCAATTGTTCTTTAAAGTCCAACTAAGGTACATATCAATACATCATGATTATGAGCTAAAATTATATAACATATCATATGCATGTGCTCATAAATCATTTAAGAAATATTGTGCCTATAATTAAGATATATAGCAATTAACTACATATTCTAGTACACAAGAGTTTCATGCAAAAATATCCTAAGAGAATTCTTCTCTATTTGTCATTTCAAACTAAAGAGCACAAGAAGAATTGTCAATTTAAAGCTCATAGCAATTGACAATTTAGTTTTGGCTTACCAATTGTTGAAAATATGGTTGCCAATGATACTAATTGTTATTTCAATCTAAATACCAATTGTTACTAATGGTTGACTTAGTCATTTTGCATGAATCCAATATCTATGTGTAGTGTGCTCATGTTAAGAAAATAATCATTTTAAATATGCAAGAACACAACACACTTCATCAAATATGCATATGGATCAATTAATCGTTAGCACACTATCATAGAGTATTAATCCATATTCACAAAATTATACCATATGGAAGATTCAACAATAAGGTATTCAAGCAAACACATTTTCTTCCATGGTTTCAAGCACAAAATCATATGCTCATTTTCCAATTCAAGTCCTTAACCAATTATGAGCAAGGAAAAATTCAAAATTACCATTTTAATCAATTAAGAGCCATATCCCTAGTTGTTATCATCATTTAACGTTCTAGAGGGTATATGCTATTTTAACTAAAATGGCTTCACCTAAGTGAATCAATATTATTAAGCTAAAATATATTTTATCATTAAAATCCATAAACTATGAGTGAGGTTAAGCACATAATATCATGAAAACAACTATTCTCATCTCATAGGCATGATTATTGATTCAACTTAAGTAAACATGCATGTTCAACATCAAAACAATCAAGATACAATGCATGTATATCAATAGTTGGTGTTGCCATTAAAGCCCAAGTTCTTTACTAATTTGGCCACAAGAAAAATTTAAGTACATGGATGATAAAGTTTCATGCATTTGAACATTTAGGATCCATTTATCATCACACATTATAGGTCAAGGAAAATTATGACCTTATACCAATTGTTGAATTTACATTTGAAATCAATCCTTAAGGTCAAGTTTTAATTATTCTTCCACTAGATGTATAATTATCATGAAACCTAGTGTGGAGTAGTTGAGTCAAGCTAAGAAACATAATCCTATAAGCATGCTTGACTAAGATGAACAAAAGGAATGAAGAATATTCATTATGCACAAGTTCATCAAATTCTCAAATATATCCATAAATTCTTGAAATAATTCTTCAAAATTATGTTTAAGCATTCATTGAAAATATGTTTCAAGATTATTTCATGATTTATGCAATTCATGACCATCTTCAATGAGAAAACTGATTTTGCACTTGTGAGCTTAATGAAAAATGATATTGATTGTTGAAAGTGATACCATTTGTTGGAAATGATACAAATTGATTGGGTTGAGGCATGATATCAATGAAAAATGAATTTTCATAGTTTAAAGATCATCAAAAAGAAGTTAAAATACTGGATTTTAAGTTGAGAAGAAAGAAGATATCAAGATAGTGAAAAATCCTTCTCAAATTCGGTTGAAAAAGTGCAGAAAAGCCATTTTGGCCTGGGGGGATCGAACCCTAGAGGAGGGGGATCGATCCCTTAACTCCAGAATGCAAATTTCCTGCATTCTGCTCAAAGGGGATTGATCCTGCTTGTTGAGGGATCGATCCCTCATCCTGTTTCTGCAGTTTTTGATAGAAAATCCAACCTTTGAGGTACCAAAACTTCGTTTTTGAGTATTTTAAGTCCAAGTAAGGGTTTCAACATGTGTAAAACATGATTTTGGACTTGTATGAATGAAAAACATGAATGAAAAACCATTTTACAAAAGATTTTGCAATTTTGGAAGAATTTACATAATAAAATGCATTTTTGGCCTCAAAGGATGTCATTTTGAGAGTTAAGCATATTTTGACAAAACTAAAGCTTTGGAAACCAAAAATATGTCAAAACAAACTTGTTCACATAGGTTTTAAGCACATATATCATCAAATCATATATCTTGTGAACAACATGGCATGATTTCCAACATACAAGTTCTTCATTATTGCTCATGACATGGCATTTTGCATATATGACATATTTGACAGCTTTTGAACAACTAACTATATTATCTAAACATATCAAACTTGCTCAAACTACAAAATTTCAATAATCCTTTCAAAATCATCAAACATGCTTTTCATTCAATGTATCAAGAATTATCCATCAAGCACTCAAAAATCATTTATCATGCCTTTTGTTCAATCATTCAACTCACAAAGATTATCAACCACATTTCTCATCAAAGCACAACTAATCAAATAAAAAGTTTAAGGAGCAAGGAATTAAGCTTACAAAACTCCTTTGCTTGAGAGTGCTTTGCCTTGATGTGTTGGATCCACCATTAGCCATTCTTTGAGAAATTGTTGTCACCTTGCTAAGGATGGATTTCCAAGCTCTTCCTTTTTCTCATTAGCACAAGCAAACTCCATGAGGATGTGTTGAGCATTTAAACTCCATTGTTCCATTTTATTCCCATGCTCTAACACTCCTACAATAAACAAATTCAAACATGCTTTGGTACCCAAATTTTCTTGGGTCCATGAGAGTTAGTGCAAATAATTTTTGATCCTTTTGGGATCCATTTCAAGCTCATTTCATCATCATTTATAACATGCTTTGGGATCCACATCTTCCTAACTACTTTTCCTCTAAAAGTGGTTTTTCTATATGTGCATGCTTGTGAAGAGTGGCCTATCCTATTGCATAGTGAGCATGTAAGAGATAAATCATGCATAGTATTTTTGCTCACAAGGAAATTCTTTAGATGAGTTTCTTTTTGTATTGCATTATAACCTAACCCATCTTTATCAAAGAAAGCTCTTTGGGTCTCTAACATATGATCTAGCTTTTGTTTACCCATATAAAACCTAGTAAATGAGTTATGCAAATTTGTATTCTTTTTATTTAACTCATTTATTTCTAAGTTGGCCTCTTCTAGTTTCTTCTCTAATTCTAGCTTAACATTGGTCAAGGTTTCCTTTTCTATTTTCAAATTAGCAATGATTTTCTTAAATTTAGAATTCATGCATTGAAATTCATTTGCTAATTCATTAAAAGCATTTTGTAACTCATCAAATGTAAAATCATTATTTTCACTAGAACTAGAGCTAGCCTTATCGTCACTAATAGCCATAAAGCATGAGTAGGCTACCTCATTATCTATGTTTTCCTCATCAGAGCTATCAATATCGCTCCATGCAGCCACAAATGCTTTCTTCCTAGGTTTCCTATCCTTTTCTTTCCTAAGTAAGGGGCAATCTAACTTAATACGACCCGGTTCATTACACTCATAACACACTAAAGGGTCTTTTTCTCTTCTACTTGACTCCCCTCTTTGATGTCTCCTATTATTTTCTTTTTCTTTCATTCTCATGAACCTATTAAATCTTTTGGCAAACATTGCCATTTCCTTCTCTTCCTCATTTCCACTCTCATCACTATCATCTTTAAGGACCTCATGAGTGGAAGACTTAAGTGCTACCTCTACTTTCTTTGAAGGCACTTCATTTCTTTTCATTTTCATTTCATATGTAAGTAGGGAGCCCATAAGCTCATCTAGAGACAAAGTTTTTGGGTCCTTAGACTCTTCTATTGCGGTTACCTTTGCCTCCCATGACTTAGGCAAGCTATTCAAAATTTTCTTTACCATTTCAACATTGGAATAAGCCTTGCCTAGAGCCTTAAGTCCATTAATTATATCATTAAACCTAGCGAACATTTCGCTAATGGACTCATTTTCTTTCATCCTAAATAGCTCATAATCATATGTGAGCATTCCTACTTTGGTCTCTCTAACTTGATTTGTCCCTTCATGTGTGATGGCTAGTTTATCCCATATTTGTTTAGCATTCTCACATAAGGATAATTTATTATACTCATTGGGACCTAATGCACAAAAGAAGGTGTGCATAGCCTTGGCATTCAATTGTGCCAATCTCATGTCATTGGTGTCCCACTCATCTTCACTCTTAGGGACATCTTTTCCATCTAATTTCTTTATTGGGATTCTAGGGCCATTAACAATTACTCTCCACACTTCATAGTCATTGAATTGCACAAATAACATCATCCTAATTTTCCAATAAGAGTAATTCTCACCATTGAAGAGTGGAGGTCTAACTAATGAGTGTCCCTCTTCTCCTAGGGGTGTGCCTACATTCAAGTGAGCCATTTAAGATCGTTTTGCTCGATAGAGGTTAGTCTAAATCAATCTCGAGCCCAAGCTCTGATACCAATTGTTGGCTCTATAGGCTATACCGAGATGGGGGTAAATCGGTTTTTAGCTAACTTTAAGTTCGTTTTGCGATTCTTCTAAATTCTCTAGCCTATTTGATTATTTTCTAAGTTCTCTAAGCTAGGCAAGCATGCAATCCAAGTTCAATGCAATAAACATAATATAATTGTAAGTAAATAAAGAGTAGAGAGAGAGATTTACACAATCGATTTATAGAGGTTTGGCTACCTTGCCTACGTCCTTTACCTTGAGACGCTCCCAAGGATTTTCCCAAATTCCCTATCCTTGAATTTGTTACACTCCCTTTTTTTCTAGGCTAAAGAGAAACCTCTATATTTTTCTAAGCCCAAGAGAAACCTCCCTCTTTTTCTTAGGCTAAAGATTAACCTCCCTCTTTTTCTTAGGCTAAAGAGAAACCTCCCCTTTTACAAGGAATAAGTGTGTTTACAAATTATGTAATCAAAGAAGGGCCTCTAGATAGGCAAGTGATTACCATGTTTAAGCACAAGGAAAAAGCCTATACAAGATTTGTGCTATTCTATACAAAGAATATGAGAATGATGGAAGATGAAGACTTTGTAGCTCTTGATTTGTTGTTGAGGCTTGAGGAAAATGAAGAAGATGATGAATAGAATTTCTGAGCAGTTCCTCTTCCTTTCTTTAGCTTCTAAGCCTCTATTTATAGTCCCTTGGATGTATTCTAGCCGTTGGGTGGAGCCAAAACTTGAATATGACCGTTGTCTCACAAAAACTAGCCGTTACAGGCTATTTTCGGGCAAAGGGATCGATCCCTTTCCATAGGGGATCGATCCCAAGCTTCCAGGATGTTAAATCTGGGCTTGAGGATCATTCTGCCTTGAAGGGATCGATCCCTTCCCTTATGGGATCGATCCCATGCCTCCAGAAAGCTCTTTCCTACACTTTTTGGGTTAGAAATGATGTAGTCTTTGATCCTAATTCAACCCAAAACATTTTGGCATTTTTGTGGGAGTTTTTCTTGACTTTCTCTGATGAAATCATGGTCCAAAAATTCATCAAGTGATTTTATAAAATATTCAAAACATTTTATGAATTATTAATACCAATAAGAATATGTAATTAAATCATGGTCTTAATGTTTGATATGATCACCTGAAAATGGATTGAGAAAATCATGTGTGATAAGGCAAATTTACAATATGAATTATAACATTAAATCTTACTTAAGTTTTTGTCATTTCAAAATATATATGGCAATTTAAAGCTAACAAAGTTAATGATATACCATGCATACTCTTTTTGCTAACAAGAAAATTTTTGAGATGAATTTTCTTATTATTTGCATTATATCCTAGTCCATCTTTATCAAAGAAGGCTCTTTGAGTCTCTAACATGTGGTCTAGTGATCCATATAGAATCTAAAAAATGAGTTATGCAAGTTTGTATTCTTTTTATTTAACTCAAGGATTTTTAGATTTGCATCTTCTAATTTCTTTTGAAATTCTAGCTTATTATTCAAAAGCATTTCATTTTTCATTTTTAATTTAGAAGTCATTTTCTTATATTTCATGTTCATGCTTTCATATTTAATAGCTAATTCATTAAAAGTATCTTGTAACTCATCAAAAGAATAATCATTAGATTCATTAACACAAGAATTTACCTTTTCATCTCCTAAGGCAATGAAGCAAAGGTTGGAAACTTCATCTTCAATGTTCTCTTCATCAGCGCTATTGCTATCACTCCAAGCGGCCACCATTGCCTTCTTCTTTGGCTTCCTATCATGTTGCCTCCTAAGCAAAGGACATTCAAACTTAATGTAACTGGGTTTCTTACGTTCATAACACACAGCTGGTTTTTTATCTTTCCTACTAGGTTCATCTCCATTGACCTCTCTTCTTTGAGGTCTCCTAAAATTTTCACTAGATTTCATTTTCATGAACTTATTAAAATGTTTGGAAAACATTGCTATTTCTAGATCTTCCTCAAAACCACTCTCCTCTTTATCATTTCTAATATCCTCATGTGTAGAGGATTTCAAAGCCACCCCTACTTTCTTTGGTGGTTATTGGTTTCTCTCAATATTGGTCTCATAAGTAATGAACTCATGAGCTTATCAAAAAAGAGTGTACGAGGATACTTGGAATTTTCTATGGCGGTTACTTTTGCCTCCCATGCTTAGGTAAACTATTGAAAATTTTCTTTACCATTTTCACATTTGTATATGTTTTACCTAAAGCCTTTAGTCCATTTATGATATCGGTGAACCTAGTTGACATCTCACTTATAAACTCTTTCAATTTCATTCTAAATAATTCATAGTCATGAGTGAGTATGCCTACCTTAGTCTCTTTGACTTAACTAGTTCCCTTATGTGTGATAGTTGATTTCTCCTATATTTGTTTTGCATGCTCACACAATGATACACTATTGTATTCATTTGGACCTATTGCATAAAAGAGTGTGTGCATAGCTTTGGTATTTAATCATTAGTGTCCTACTCATCTTCTTTCTTTGGAACATCTATTCTATCTACTTTCTTAATTGGAACTATAGGTCCTTTAACTATAATCCTCCAAACCTCATAATAATTAGTTCAAACAAATAGCATTATCCCGGTCTTCCAATCAAAATAATTTTCTCCATTGAAGAGTGGAGGTCTAATGGTAAAGTGTCCCTCACCACTAAAGATGTAGCTACATTTGCTTGAGATAAGGGTTTTAATCATTTTCTAATCGAGACTCTAAGCTCAGATATCAATTGTTGACTCAAATCAAGAGGGTTTGAATCTGTTTGACACTAATTTTCTACCTTAAAGCAATTTTTCAATTCAATAACTCAATCAAGCACAAATAATATGAAAATTAAATTACTCAAAGTAAAGACATAAGGGAAGAGAGATTGCAAATGAGATTTATAGAGGTTCAGCCGCAACACATGCCTATATCCTCTCTCCTTAAGCTCCTTGTCCAGGTTGGTGATTTCACCAATCCTAGTGAATCTCTACACACCTCTGTATAGCTTGGTAAGACTTTTTTACACTTCCTTTTAGAGGCTTAGGAATAAACCACACACCATTTATCAAGTGACTATCCAATCACTCATAATTAATCCTCACAATTGTAACTCTCCCTTTGATTATAATATAGGTGAACTGAAAAGTGTTTTAACCAATGAAAGACCTCTCAAAGGCAAAGGTTTACAATTAAAGAATATAAATAGAGATGAATAATATTAATATAGGAATTTCTTGCTTGTTATAACGTGTCAAGTCCTAGAACCTAACCTGCTAGACCTAACCTGCTAGACTTAAATAAGTCACCACCAACCATTCTAACCAAGGTGTGATTGGTCACTTATTCAAACTGAGGACAAGGTTTGGTCTACGTTTAAAGAATTAGGGTTCAGAAGTACGGTTACGTACCCACGATGCCCATCCTAGAATGGTACCACTTAGTTTTAGGTTATCCTCTAAATTTACTTAGGTTAATATTTAATTTCGATATACTTAATATTGAAAGATATTTCTAAGTACCCTCCATTAAGCTGGTGGGATAACTTAAAAAATCCTTCTCACCTCAAGAGTATTCAAGTAGTATCATACAACCTGCTTGAAGAGGCTTTGTCGTCGGATGAATTTTAGCATTTTATGGAAATTTCCTAACTTTGACTCCTCTACCCAAATTATTTTATTTTATTTTTATCATTTATTAGTTTCTATTATTTTCTTGACTAATATCTTTATCTATTATTTATTGTTATATTTATCTATGAATATAAATTTTTTTATTTTTTATTTTAGAAAATTAATATAAATCATTCTATCAAAAATTCCTTTAAAATCCTCCATTAAGCTGGTAGAATTTAAAAGAAATTCTCTTACCTAAAAATTTTCAAAGTATTACTTAAGCGTAACCTTCTTTGGAATCTTATCATCGGAATGATCTATACTCACTTTCATGAATTATTATTATCTAACTATTATTATTATTATTATTATTATTATTATTATTATTATTATTATTATTATATTTTTAGAAAATGCACATGAATTATTTTTTATTGAAAATTTCCTTTAGCTCCTTCCATTAAGCTAGTCAGACTATGAAGGAAATCCTCTCACCTAGAGATTCCAAAGTATTACTTAAACATAACCCTCTTTGGGATCTCATCATCGGAATAAATCATGTCCACCTTTAATATTTTTCATTTACTAAATCTTATCATTATTTTAACTTTATATTTTGTTATATTTATATTTATTTTTTATAATTACAATTTCCTAAAGGGTCATATTTCCTGAAATCTTACCCAATAAATCGAGCATACAACATTAATTAAATCCTAATTACTCATGCAAATCATATAAATTAATCATACCAGTCATTAACGTGCAAAATTAGTATTTTGTAAACAATTTATTTACTCAAGTTATCATACAAAATCATATTAATTAAATTTTATTATTAAATCAAATTATTAAGTCATACAGATTAAACTATTAAGTCAACTTATTATCAAATTATTAACATATTATTAAATTATTGAATTAGTTAAATTAGAGAAATAAAAACAAATGATTAAATTCCATGTGCTTTTCCCTTTTCTAATCTTTCTTTGTTTCCCTAGGGATGTGGGTGGAGACAAGCGATGGAGGTGCGCAAAGATGCTTGGCAATCAACCACAAGAGAGAAGTCTACTGCTGTAGCCGGTTCTATAGGCTTATAACAGCAACCAATCGCCTGCAACAGTGACACAAAATTGGATGGAATGGGCGATGATGGTGTTGAAGCGAGGAGAGAAGTGCAGCAAACTGTCCAGGGCGACAGGAATAATTTCAGTTACAGAGGCAATGGTGCAGTGACTATAACAAGAATAGAACGAAAATGCAGCAAGGAATTTCAGGTAGGTATGCAACGATGCAAGGCAGTATTGCTGCGAGACTCAGGCAGCAAGTGGTAAGGCGTGAAGGTGTTGATCAGTTTTGTAAAAGGAGCAAGCTAGAAGAAGATGGTTTTATGGTGGTGTTGCTCGGAAACAGTGATGGAAACAAGGTAGAAATTCGATTTTGCAGTGGAGAAAAACCTCGAGTTTATAGATCGATTTCTTCTTTTTTTTTTCCTGAAGACTAGCACAAGATCCTTTTTATAATGACTTAGTTAGAATCCTGTTAGACTTAGGTTAGACTAATGCTTATCTTGTTTTATATTTATCCTAATTATCTATCAAATTCCTATTCTAATCTAACTCTATCAGTCTAAATTTAATCTAATAAGAACTCTCCTAATTAATTAATTAATTAATTAATAAATTCTAATTTAAATAATTATCCTAAAAAATCTAATTATCTAATTTATTTTATTTTATTTTCTTGTCTCTCCTCCCTCTTTTTTATTATTCCTAAATCCTATTTTAATTTCCTAATTAATGTTAATTCTAAGTCTAAAAAAAAATCCTAATTTGTATTGCTAAATTACATAAAATACAATGTCACTTAACTCCACTAATTACTTTTACAAATTAAGACCTCGGATAAAATAAGGTGTCTACAGCTGCCCCTTTTTGTGCATTTGCTGTGAAACAGTAATTACACAAAGACATAGACACCTATTTTGCCTGACTTTTTTTTTTATTTTTTTTCATATTTTTCAAAAAGCTCCCTCTCAATAGAAAGGCAGTCAAACTTTAAAATCTTATCTAAAAAAAAGCTCCTCCTAAACAAGCAGGCAATGAAACTTTAAAATCTTGTATATATAAAGCTCTCCCTAAACAGGCAAGCAGTCAAACTTTAAAATCTTATCTAAAAAACCTCCCCCTAAACAAGCAGGTAGTCAAACTTTAAAATCTTGTCTAAAAAAGCTCTCCCTAAATAGGCAGTTAGTCAAACTTTAAAATCTTGTCTAAAAAAATTTGGAGGAATCTTGCCCAAAGGTCTTATAGATTGTACTTAAGGAACCTTAGTTTGTGATTTTTCTTTTTCTCATGTAATGCATCATGTATGCAACTGTGCATGCATTCTATCCTATCTATGTAGTTTATTCTATCTATGTAATGCCACTTATGCAATATCACTCACACAATCTATTCTGTTCATGCAATGTTTTTTTTTAAAAACATTTCAACTTTAATTGTGGCAATAACAAGGTTTTTCTTTCTTAATGAATATTTCTACCTTCTCTTTCTTATTTTCTCTCTTTCACTTCTCTTACCTTTTGAAAGCTTTATCTTCACCTCTATTGCATCTTGTCTCTCATTTCTCTTTCCACCTTTCCTTCCATTCCTATCATTTATTAAAAAACTTATTGAGATCTCGCCATTGATTCTGTCTTATCCACTTGTATTTCTTAATTTCCATTTTCTATTCATTCATAAATTTCCTATTCTTTCATTTTCCTAAATAATATAAGAGTCTTTGACATATTTTGCCAAGCAAACATTCATTATCATTCCAATTTCAAAATCAATGCAATCCAATTTCTCAATCCCTCAAGGTAAGGATATAGCAAAGAAATAATAGGTGAAAATGAAAGGAATGGTATTATTCAATATCTGAAAATATTACAAGAAATAGCCAAATTTGAAAGCAAAGCAGGGTTGAAAGAAAAACAAGAATTCTAGGATTATTTAACTAAGCTTTGAGCAAACAACAAAAATTCAAATAACTCTGATCAATTACTACAAAATTCTCATCCAAAAATCTCATTCTCTTTAATTCATATGACCATGTAGAGTCCTATCGAATCATATCAGTGCTTTTGTATCATGACCCTTTAATGCCTTTTCTCCCTATACTTAAGTCGCCTTTTTAGATTTTCAACTTAGATATGCCTCCTTGATTCAAACCACCCTCTTCAGGTTTTCAGTTCGAATTCACCCCTATTAACTCAAACTGCCCTTTTGGGGTTTTCAATTTGAATCCTCCTTTTTCTTTATCTCTTTTTTTCTTTTTTTTTCTTTTTTCCCTTTTTTAAGCATAATACTTCTTCACAGCATCTAAAGTTATTGGGTTTGGCAAATCATCCCCATCCATATTGGTCAAAAGTAATGCCCCATCAGAGAATGCTCTTTTCACAACATAAGGACCTTTCCAATTTAGAGCCTATTTTCCCCTATTGTCTGGTTGATTTAAGAGAATCTTCTTCAGGATTAACTCTCCTTCTCTAAACTTTCTTCGTCGAACCTTCTTATCGTGCACTTTCATCATACTCCTTTATACAGTTGACCATGACACAATGCTGCCATTCTCTTTTCCTCAATGAAGTTGAGTTGCTCATGATGATCTCTCACCCAATCAGCCTCTTCTAACCTTGTTTCCATTAAGACTCTTAAGGACGGAATTTCAACTTCAATAGGTAGCACAGCTTCCATCCTATACACTAGTGAAAATGGTGTTGCCCAGTAAAAGTATAAATAGATATTTTATAAACATGTAGGGTAAATGGCAACTTCTCATGCCAATCTTTATATGTCTCAACCATCTTCTTTACTATCCTCTTAAAGTTTTTATTCGCTACCTCTACTGCCTCATTCATCTTTGGACAATATGGCACTGAATTATGATGCTTGATCTTGAACTGAGTACACACATCTTTCATCATCGTATTATTCAAATTTCAAGCATTATCAAAGATAATCCTTTTTGGAAGCCCATATCCACAAATTATCTCTCTTTTGATAAACTTGCAAACCACTGCTCGTGTTACAATCGCATAAGAAGCAGCTTCAACCCATTTGGTAAAGTAATCAATCATCACAAAAATGAACCTATGCCCATTTGAGGCCTTTAGAGTAATTGGTCCAATAACATCCATACCCCACATAGAAAAAGGCCATAAAGATGCTAACACATTTAGAGCATTTGGAGGCACATGAATCTTATCAGCATAAATCTGGCACTTGTGGCATTTTTTAGCGTAATTAATACAATCACTCTCCATAGTAAGCCAGTAACAACTTGCTCTTATGATCTGTCGAGCCATCATGTGACCATTAGCATGAGCTCCACAAACTCCATCATGCTCTTCTTTAAGAATCTTAGCAATTTCAATTGAATTCACACATCTTAACAGTACTTGATCTCGACTTCTCTTATACAAAATTTCTCCATCTAGGAAGAATCCTATAGCCAATCTTCTTATAGTTCTTCTATCATTTTCAGTAGCATGCTTTCGATACTGCTGATTCTTGATGTATTATAAAATATGATGATACCAAGGCTTCCCATCTACTTCTTCTTCAACACTCAAGCAGTGTGCTGGGGAACTCCTCACTTCCAATCTAATTGATTGGATCTTACCATTTGCATCCAATTTGAACATTGCTGCTAAGGTAGCTAAAGCATCAGCTATTTGATTTTCTTCTCGTGGCAAGTGTTCAAACTGGATATTTTCAAAAATAATCAATCAACTCAGTAATATACATTTGGTATTGGATTAATTTTGCATCTCTGGTTTCCTATTCTCCTTTTAGTTGTTAAATTACCAAAGTTGAATCACCATACACCTTAAGTACCTTGAATTTTCTTTCTATGGCCGCCTGCAAACCCATGACACATGCCTCATACTCAGCTATATTATTTGTATAATTAAAATCTAATTTTGCTGTAATTGGATAGTGACTACCATCAGGAGATATAAGGATCACTCATATCCCATGCCCTAAAGCATTTGATGCTCCATCAAAATACATCTTCCAAGGTCTTTTCTCACATTTTTCTTCTACCATAAACATCAAATCTTCATCTAGAAACTCAAGCTTCATCGGTTCATAATCATCCGCACTACAATTAGAGATAAATTCTGTAATTGCACTCCCTTTGATTGCTTTTTAGGCTACATATGTGATGTCATCTTCGAAGAGCATTACTAGCCACCTTGCGATCCTTCCAAATAATGCAGGCTTTTCAAAGATGTACCTGAGAGGATCCAATTTTGCAATCAACCATGTAGTATGATACAACATGTACTGTTTGAGTTTATGAGCCGTCCAAGCCAATGTGCAACACATTTTTTCTAACTCAGTATATTTGGACTCATAATTTGTGAATTTTTTACTCAAATATTAAATTGCATGTTCTTTCTTCCCAGATTCATCTCTTTGCCCTAACACACATCCCATGGACTTTTTGTAGATTGTCAAATACAAAATCAAAGGTCTTCCAGTCACCGGTGGTACCAACACAGACGGGTTCGACAAATACTCCTTGATTTGTTGAAGGCTTCCTAGCATTCTTAATTCCTTTCCCCTAAATCTTTTTTACAAAGCAATTTGAATATTGGATCACATTTGAGGGTAAGTTGAGAAATGAAATGAGAGAGGTATCGAATAGCTCATATCTTTGTGGGTGTGTGGAGGAGTTAGGTCTTGAATAGCTCATATCTTATATGGATCCGCTTCTATCCTTTTTTTACTGACCATAAAGCCCAATAGCTTTCCAGATTTAACCCCAATGTACACTTAGCTGGATTCAGCTTCAATTGATACTTCCTCAATCTACCAAATAGTTTTTTTAAGATTAGTGACATGATTCTCCCCTTTGCGCGATTTTGCAATCATATCGTCCACATAGACCTCTATCTCTTTATGCATCATATCATGAAAGAGAGTCACCATTGCTCTTTGGTATATAGCTCCAACGGTTTTTAGCACAAAAGGCATAACTTTGTAACAAAAAGTTCCCCACATTGTCACAAATGTGGTTTTTTCCATGTCCTCTTGAGCCATTTTTATTTGATAATAGCTTGAAAATCCACCCATGAATGAAAACGTGGAGTATTTGGCAGTATTGTCCATGAGTGTATCAATGTGGGGTAAGGGAAAATTATCCTTGGGACTAGCTTTGTTGAAGTCTCTATAGTCTACACACATTCGCACTTTCCCCCTTTCTTTGGAACTGGAACTATATTGGCTACCCATTCAGGGTATTTGGCCACTTCCAAGAAACCAGCATCAAATTACTTCTTCACTTCATCTCTAATCTTCAATAACATGTCAAGTTTCATGCGCCTTAACTTCTGCTGCACAGGCTTACACTAGAGCTTCAATGGCAACTTGTGCTCCACAATTCTAGTATAAAGTCCAAGCATATCTTGATAGAATCAAGCAAACACATCTACAAATTCATGAAGTAGCTCCTTTAATTCCTTCCTTTCATTGGATGGTAAGGAAGTTCCAATCTTAACCTCCTTTTTATTCTCATCATCTCCCAAATTTATTATTTCTGTCTCTTCTTGATAAGGCTCAATAGGTTTCTTTTCTTGATCCACCAATTTTAATAACTCAGAAGGCACAATATAATCCTCAAGGTTCTCTTCATGATTAGATTCATTAAATTGAACAAGATTCTCACAATTAAATTATGAATTATTGTCATTATTATCATCATTTTCATTGTCTGGATCCCTGAAAATTGGTAAAATGAGGAATGTATGTAATTGTGTCTTGGAATGGAAAGAAATGAGATTTGCACTTGAGGAATTGACGAAAATGCATCTTACTAATTTTTTATTAAAATGAAAATGAATGAAAGTTGGCCCAATACATAAAAGAAAATCTCAATGCTCTTGGGCACAAGCACTCCTACATTATTTAAGAAATTGAAAGATCCTAAGGAAACCTAAAACAAATGAAAATGAAAATAAGAAAGAAAAATCCATTACTCTTGGGTGGCATAAACAGCTGACAACTTATAAATAGTCCAATTTCCTAGCTTTGCATTTGAAGGGTACACAAACTGATCAATATCAAACCTTCCATTTCCTTCTTCATCAACCAATAAAACAGACAAATTTGCAAAAACCTTCAGCAATCCTTTCTCAGTTACCATCATCGAATCTAGATAAATATACCATGCTGAGCGAAATGAATCATACAAGTGCAGTATAATTAATCTCTCAGACTCGAAATTATGTCCGTGCAAACGAGCAATCCTCTTTTCTTTCGTCTCAGTCATTTTCTTCATTCTCTCCGTCCTTGTAGATCTATACCCCAACCCAAATATATTCTTGTTTTTGATGATCTTTGGTGGTTCCAACATTCCTTGCAGGTTTCTGCCCAATCCGAAACCGGGACGCCATCCTTTCCATAATATTTGCTTCACAACCATACTAGTGGTAGTTGACAAGCAAGGAGTACACAACTTCAATCCTTCACCCACAAATAGAGTATTTGCAACCTCAAAAGATTTGTACGAGCATTCCATAGCTTCATCTCCAATGTCCACATAAGGTGTAGCAGAAGTTTGAGCTATTATCATGTCTTCTTCTCTTGAGACAGTAATTATTTGGCCATCCACAACAAATTTTAGCTTTTGGTAAAGAGAAGAAGGAACTGCACCTGCCATATGAATCCATTGTCTTCCCAAAAGGCATATATAAATTGGTGTAATGTCCATCACTTGGAATTGTATATTGAAAATGCATGGGCCGATTTGCATTGGAAGCTCTATATCTCCTAGAACTTCTCAATGAGCTCCATCAAATACCTTCACCACCATACTACTTGGCTTCATGTGAGATTCATCTATCAGCATCCTTGTCAAAGTAATCATCGGCATGATATTAATGGATGAGCCATTGTCAATCAATACCCTACCAATTGTGACGCCTTTGCATTTTGCACTTATATGAAAAGCTTTAGTGCTTCCTCTTCCTTCAGTTGGAATTTCATCATCACTAAAGAATATGAAATTATCTACCACCAAATTGCCCATTTGGTGGTCTATCTTCTCTACAGATACATTGTGCGCCACATAAGCTTGATTTAACACCTTCAATAACACCCTCCTATGGGGTTTCGAGTTCAAAAGCAGATACAATAATGAAATTCGAGCTAGTATCTTGTTCAATTGTTTTACCACACTATACTCACTATACTTAATGAGTCTCAAGAATTCACAAGCATCTTTATCTATTATGGGCTTTTGTTGATTCTCCCCAGGAACCGGGGTTGGTGCCACTTCTTCTTCTCCTATTTTGGCCTTCTCTTTTTTAGCTTGTTATAACATCTCGGGAGTGTAGCAATGTCCACTACGTGTTATTCCCCTAACTCCAGCTATATTGGCGAAATCAAGACTATCCACCATTGGTCAAACATTTGCCCCATCTTTGATTATTGCATCATACCCATACTTCCAAAGCATGGCTTTGTCACTCTTATACGGGAATGGAGTTGGCACCTCTATCACCACCTTAGGTCCTTGAACTGATGGCATAGGTTTCTCTTCAAAAAACACTTTCAATGGTTTTAAAACAAACTCCTTATTAATGGCATGAACTTCTTCACCTTGAACTTCTTCATAGAATTCCATGCGAGATTCATCAATTAGTTTTTGCAACTTCCTTCTAAAATCCTCGCAATACTAAACAGAGTGCCCTATTGCTCCACAATGGTATTTGCAAGTCATTCTTCTATCATATCGTCCTTTATAAGAGTTTGGGACAAACACCACTGGTTGTAATAAGTCAGATTCAACCAAAACCAAGAACACTTTCTCCAATGGAATTTTTAATTCAGCTACAGTCCTCTTGATTGTGCCTCTCCTTTGATCCTCAACTGCATTTACCATTGCCCCAGCATGATCGAGCAATGGGTTTGCATTGACATCTGGCTCACCCTTCTTCCCAAAGCTTAAGAGTCAGCTTTAATGAGCGATTGGACTTTCACATTCAAACCCATACAATTCTCAATAGAATGCCCAATATTGTTGTTATGATAGGCACACTTTGCATTGGGGTCATACCACTTTGGGTAAAAAGGTTTCAGGGGTTCTATATAAACAAGGGCAATGAGATGACCTTCTACCAACTTTGGGAATAGCCCGACGTATGTCATGGGTATAGGGTCTATGGTAATATTTCGGCTAGTTCGGGTGTACCTTTGGTCATTAGGTGGGAAAGTGAGGTTTGTCAAGGTTGTAAGAGTTTGTCGATGGAAAACAAGTTGATAAGTATTTTGTGGATGAGTTTGTGGGTAAGATTGAGAATAGGCGTAATTCACTGAAGGTGGGTAAGGGGTATAAGGGTGACGCGAATTGTTTGAGACAGCTTGTGCATCTCCTTCCTTATTCTTCGAGAATCCACCCTTCCTACTATCATTCACTAGTGCTTCAATCTTACAGCTCTTGATGGCATTCTCAATGGCTTTACCTGTTAACACCATGTTTGCAAAGTTCTTAGTTACACATAGTAGGGTGCCTTGAGAGTGTTCAAAAAGAACATGGTGACCTCCTTCTTAGTCAAATAAGGTTGAACTTGTGATGCCATGTCTCTCCATCGCTGGGTATATTCTTTGAAACTCTCATCTTTCTTTTTTTCTATACCTTGGAGAGGTAAGCGGTCAGAAGCTACATCGGACTCATATTTGTATTGAGCTATAAAAGCTCTTGCCAACTTAGACCAAGAAGAAACTTTATTTATTTTGCAATTGGTTATACCACTTAGCAGCTGACCTAGTCAAGCTGTTTTGAAAAACATGAATTAATAGCTTGTTATCCCATGCATACGCTGCCATCTTTCTATAGTACATGGTGAGATGATCTTTTGGGCACGATGTTCCATTGAACTTTTCAAATTCAAGCACCTTGAATTTTGGTGGAAGCACGACACCAGGTACCAAACACAACCTTTCAGCATCAACTGGTTCAAAATAGTCAACTCCTTCTATGGCACTTAGTCTTTCCTCTATTAAGCTTAGCTGAGCTTTAGTACCACTATATTCTTCTTTATGCCTCAACTTTTCTAACTCTTTGGGATCATCTAAATTTGGCACTTCCACTGAGTTTTGAACCTGTATCTGTAAAGGTGTTGGAGCTTTGACAATACTTCCTTCAGGGACAAAAGCGAGGTTGTCCTGCATGTTTTGTTGAGTCTCTTGGATAAGCTCAACTTGATTACCCATCTTCTCCTTTCCTTTAATCATGGATTTTAGCAACTGGGTAATTTCGCTCTATTGCCCCTTTATCTCTGATTTTCTCTTTCTAACTTCTCCATCCTATTATTTTGATCTTCTTCCATTATACGAGCTTGATACCTTATATGATACTTGTGGAGGGTGGACTGTCTAGTAGGTGCAATTTTGACACCTTGAATGCCATAATTAAGTTGAAATTATTTTCAAAAAAAAATTGTGCAAAGATTTGAAAGAATTCAAAGATGTATTTTATTAATAAATGAAATTTTACAACCTAAATGCATAAGAAGAAGAGAAAAAAACTTGTCTCATAACAATTATTTAACAAAACTAAAATCCTAAGACATCCATAAAGAAATCTAATAATGCCACATGAGTCTTTTAACAACACTATAATGGCCTTCTATCTCTTCCAACAATTGTAGCAACCTCTCTCCATGCTCAGTTATTGGGTTAACTCCAAGCTTCAGCTCCCTTATATCATCTTTGATTTGTTTGGCCTTATGAGCCACCCAGTTAATTTGATGAAACATTGTCCATAAGAGTTGTGAGTCCTTCTTGAAAATTTTCCATTCTTCTACTAAGGTTTGCATATTTTGGGCCATCCTTTGTTCATCTTTTTGGGCTTGATTGAGAACTCCTTGTAGTCGAATCTTCCATCGTATTATCTCCTTTTGAGCTTCATCAAGCTCACTTTCCTTCTTTTGTGCTTTCTCCTTGAGTCGTGCAATTTCTTCATGTTGCTTCTGAGCTTTTTCCCTTAGTCATTCGTTTTCTTCCATCAACTGACTATTCTCAGACTTTGTGAGCTTTTTCTTCAAGTAACTAATCTCGTCAAACAACTTGTTCTTCATTTGATGGACCTTCGAATATGCATGATCTCTCTTTCCTATCCTCACATCGGTCTCGTACTTGAACTTTTTGTATTCTTGTTCCAATTCACTTTTTTCTTCCTTTAGCTTCCTTTTGGCAACCTCCAAATCAATCATTGGATCTCGGGGCATAGGATCTTCAAGAATATCTTCATTCTCCTCAGGAGGGAGTTTGATGTCCTTAGCTCGCCTTGCATGCTACATTGCATATTCTAGAGCAACTTTATCTATAAATGTCCCTTGGTCTATTCTGATGGTTTTCTTCCATGTTTTGACATCTTCTTCTACCTTGTTCATAGATCCCTTTTCAGTGTAAGAATATTCTTGTTGATTAAGGCCATGAGTTATTGGAATAAACTGTTCACATCCCAACTGTCTACGTACCATGAAAGGAGCATAAGTAATAGTCCCCCATATACCTAACAGGATTACCCATGGTTGTTCACCATAACTATAGATCATTGGTTGTCTCGTCATCGAATGTGTTACCTAAACTACATCTTTATCAGTGAGCCTGCTCAAAAATGACACCCATTCTTTATTTGTCTTTGACTCTGGCCACTTGCTTTTACAGAACTCCTCAATAGGAACATGCTTTCTGAATAACACAAACCGAAATTCAGGCTCTTCACATTTAAAATGGCTTTTTATCCAAATATAAAGCAAAGGCAAACACCCTATGAAATGTCCCCCTCCATTTTGCCAATAATAATTTAATGACCTAATAGTCTCAGCTAAGATAGCAAGGACTATAACTACTTCATGGTCAATTTGTTCAATAAAATCCACTAATGTAATCTCAATGTATTGGAGGGATTTTGAGAAAATTACCATCCCATAAATTATCAAAGCCATCATCTTCATACCATAGTTGTCTTCCTTATGCCTATTGATGCAACTCTTCAGGAACTCCCAAGGCACATAAGTACATTCTCCCTTTTTTTTTTTATATGTCGATCAACTTCTTGCACATCGGTACATGTCATAGAGGCCAACTTTTTACGGTAGCTCAATTTCTTCCTCCGCCAGTAGGTCTTATCAGACTCTTCAGGGTCAAAATGTAGTAATACTGAATACTCCTCATTGTAGGAACCATGTCAACCTTATTGAAAACAAAGCACCTATATGATGGATCCTAAAAATGTAACATGGCTCTAATTAAATTAAAATCCACAGGTACCCTAAAAAGCCTTACTATAGCTCCATACTTTTCTTCATATGCTTCCTTTCTCATACTGTCCCAAGTTCCCCATATGTCGACTAATTTAGTGAGGTCATTTTGCTTGAGATCAAGACAAATCTTTTCAGGGAGTTTGGAAATGTAGCCTTCAGGTAAACAATCACCATTTTTGCTTTGAGCTTCTTCAGATATGGCTTTCACTTGGTCGGAGTGTTTGTATATCATAAGCTTAGCTTTAGCTTTCTCCATGGATGTAGTGGATATCAATCCTATCAATAATCATTATGAGACAGTTAAGAAACAAATGAATGCAAAAGAAAAAGGAAAATGTTCATTATGTGATTCACTCTTTTGTGTGTCTTAGTATTGGTTTATCTTTACACAATAGGTGGGTATGGCTCTTTCTAAAGTTAGGTCTCAATTTTCTTTACATGCAGGGCTTGGGTAGTTCAAAATTATAAAGGTCCTCAAATTGCTCCTCACTATCGTCCACACAGGACTAGTAAGGCAGCCAATCCTCACCCATGACAGGCTACAAACGGAAAGGTTCAATTTGAGCGAAAGTATATTGTAGCCATTACGGAGGTATTTACCTCACAAGGGCATAAGTACTTTACTCTCTCCTAAGAAGGATGGAGCCCGAGTCGGGGGCTTATGCATGCAAGTGATGTGTGTGAGGAAGGAACAATTACAGTTTTCTTTCAATTATAACTTTCTAAGCAAATTTTAAGATAACCTGAAACCAAGTATTAGCCCGACTCTCTAAAGTCCTTAGTGGAGTCGCCCAGCTGTCATAACGTCTCGAGTCTTAAAACCTAGCCCACTAAACTTAAATGAGTCGCCACCAACCATTTCAACCTAAGGTGAGATTGGTCACATATTCAAACTAAGGACAAGGTTTGGTCTACGTTTAAAGAATTAGGGTTCAGGAGTACGATTACGCGTGAAAAAGGACTAGCACCACCTCGACGCCCTTCCTAGAATGGTACCACTTAGTCTTAGGTTATCCTCTAAATTTACTTAGGTTAATCTTTAATTTCGATATACTTAATATTGAAAGATATTTCTAAGTATACTCCATTAAACTGGTGGGATAACTTAAAAAATCCTTTTCACCTCAAGAGTATTCAAGTAGTACTATGTGACTTGCTTGAAGAGGCTCCGTCGTCGTATGAATTTTAGTATTTTATGGAAATTTCCTAACTTTAACTCCTCTACCCAAATTATCTTATTTTATTTTTATCATTTATTATTTTCTTGACTAATATCTATTTATTGTTATATTTATCTATGAATATAAATTATTTTTTTATTTTAGAAAATGAATATAAATCATTCTATCAAAAATTCCTTTAAAATCCTCCATTAAGCTGGTAGAATTTAAAAGAAATTTTCTTACCTAAAGATTTCTAAAGTATTATTTAAGCGCAACCCTCTTTGGAATCTTATCATCGGAATGATCTATATTCACTTTCATGAATTATTATTACCTAACTCTTATTATTATTATTATTATTATTATTATTATTATTATTATTATTATTATCATACTCTTTTATTATTATTTATTATATTTTTAGAAAATGCACATGAATTATTTTTTATTGAAAATTCCTTTAAGCTCATTCCATTAAGCTGGTCAGACCATGAAGGAAATCCTCTCACCTAGAGATTCCAAATAGAGGTGGCAAACGGGCCGGTTTGGTCCAAATTATATTCGGGTTCGGGTTTTTTCGGTCTCAGGTTTTTCCAGTTTCGAGTTTTTTCGGTTTCAGATTTTTTCAGTCTCGAGTTTTTTCGGTTTAGGGTACTTTCAGTTTCTGATTTTTTTTGTATCGGTCCGATTTCAAGTTCGGTCTGATTTTAATCGAGCAGGTTTAGCGGGCTTAGTCAAATTATTTTAAAATTTTATAAATTATAAATATTTTTATAATTTTGAATGTAATAATTAATTTAATTTTATATCGTTAAATAAAAATATAATAGAAATGCTAAATTAAAGTTAAAATTTAATAAATATTTATATAAATATAAATTTTTACCTTTTAATTTTTTTATTACTTGACAATTATTATTTATTTTTTTAATTTCCTGTGATATTCACATTTGTTATAAAATATATAATTATATATTAATAATTATATAAAAATTTATTTTTTAAGTGAGCCAAATATTTATATACAGAGAGTAAAACTAAAAGAAAGTGAAAATCCAAAAGTATTAGCTATACAAATAAATAATTAACAAATTATAAATAAATCACATTAAACCATTAAACATTTATATAAATGGCTTTATACTCTTAACAATAACTTATTAAGTTATTGTATTTTTTTTTGTCAACATTGGGCCATTGGAATTTAGACACTCTTAGTTCAATAATTTTTTTTTACTTTGATTTATTAGCTTTTTTAATAGTAATATTATATTTTTAATAAAATTTTAAATTTTTAAGAATTTTTTTTACATTTATTTTGTCTTTTAATTACCAACATAATTAGTAATTAAATTAAATCTAACCGCATAACTAGTTAACTAATTATTCAATTATAATGTTGAATAGAATTATAGTATACATTAAAAAAATACTTAATATTATAAATAATTGGTCAATTAATTACCTCAATTTTATATTTTTTTTGTTTTTGGTTTGTACATAAATCATAATATAGCATTATTATATTAAATATAATTGTACACGTACACATTAATTAATCAAATATCTCATTAAAAATTTAGAACGTTAAATTAAACAAATTATATACACCTATTAACATTATATTATAAATAATAACATTTGATATAATCATATCATATACAGTTATACACCAATTGAGTACTAATTTTTTCATATTCACATTAACATAATAATATTAGATATGCACCAATTGATCGAATATTTAATTAAAATGTTAAATAATAGATATTACTAAATTAATTAATATAATGCTAGTTATTTAAATATAATTAATAATAATATTAATAAAGTATAAAAAAATCAATTTTATTAAAATTACTACTTACACAGTAATATTACTATAATATATTATTAAATTACACTTTAATTTACTATTAGAATTATTATTTTTATCCACACTTTAATTTTACATTTAATAGATAACAAATAAATTATTTTTAATAAATACTTAATTCTATCAAAATAATACTTACACATTAAGAGATTATATAATTTATTCTTAAAAGATTATTATAATATAATATGCAAATCATTATTATAAGGTACCAAATTGATTTATTCATGTATATGATTATTATAATATAATAAATAATTAATTACCACTAGCTTGATTTATAATTTTCTCTTTCAATGATGTCCAAGCTTATAAAAAAATTGTGTTTGTATTGTTTCATTTAATTACTTAACTTTTTCTAATCTTAAAAACTTGAATTTTAATTTTAAGATTAGGTTTTTTTTAATCTAAATTTAATATCTTTCTATACTTGAAACTTTAAGAAAATATTGTTTAAATTTAATTTTATTAAAAATATTTTTAATGTGTTGCACAAAATATCAAATTCAAAGTTTCAAACAAATATTGAAATTATATAATTTTTTATATGTGATTTATTATTGTATTAAAATTAAAATTTTATTACAAAATAAAAAAATAAAATGTTAAAATGATTTTTATAATAAAATCAAATGTTAAATTAATAATATATTTATTATTATAAATGCAATAAGTATCATATTAAATATTATTTGATATCATATATTATGGTGTTTTAAATTAATTTAATTTAATTTAATTAAAAAGATTTAATATTTATTTTGCTGGTAATACATAATTGATAAAATTGTATAATAAATAATAATTGTTTTCAAAATTTTAAACTTTTTAGTTAAAAAAGTGTATCAATTATTTATTTATTTTTAAATAATAATTACATAATTATAATTCGGGTTTTCTCGAGTTATAAATTCGGTTTTTTATGGGTTTCGGATTGGTCTCGGTCTCGGATAGAATCGAGCTCGGGTTATGTTGGGTTTGGGTTTTGTCGGTTTCGAGCTTTTTTGGTTTCAGGTTTTTCGATTTCGGACTTTTTCGGTTACAGACTTTTTTGGTTACGAGCCTTTGACTTTTTTGGTCAATTCGAGCTGATCTCGAGCGGGTTTTCAAGCTCGAGACAATTTTTGGCACCTCTAATTCCAAAGTATTACTTAAGCGTAACCCTCCTTAGGATCTCATCATTGGAATAAATCATATCCACCTTTAATATTTTTCATTTACTAAATCTTATCATTATTTTATTATTTTAACTTTATATTTTGTTATATTTATATTTTATAATTACAATTTCCTAAAGGGTCATATTTCCTGAAATCTTACCCAATAAATTGAGCACACGACATTAATTAAATCCTAATTACTCATGCAAATCATACAAATTAATCATACCAGTCATTAACGTGCAAAATTAGTATTGTATAAACAATTTATTTACTCAAGTTATCATACAATGTCATATTAATTAAATTTTATTATTAAATCAAATTATTAAGTCATACATCTTAAACTATTAAGTCAACTTATTATCAAATTATTAACATATTATTAAATTATTAAATTAGTTAAATTGGAGAAATAAAAACAAATGATTAAAACACAAACTTGCCTGATATCTTCCACGTGCTTTCCCCTTTTCTAATCTTTCTTTCTTTGTTTTCCTTGGGATGGGGGTGGAGACAAGCGATGGAGGTGCGCAAAGATGCTCAGCAATCAACCACAAGAGAGAAGTCTGCTACTGTAGCCGGTTCTATAGGCTTATAACAGCAACCAATGGCTTGCAACAGTGACACAAAATCAGATGGAATGGGCGATGATGGTGCCGAAGCAAGGAGAGAAGTGCAGCAAATTGTCCAGGGCGACAGGAATAATTTCGGTTGTAGAGGCGATGGTGCAGTGACTATAACAAGAACAGAATGAAAATGCAGCAAGGAATTTCAGGTAGGTATGCAACGATGCAAGGTAGCATTGCTGCGAGACTCAGGCAGCAAGTGGTAAGGCGTGAAGGTGTTGATCAGTTTTGTAAAAAGAGCAAGCTAGAAGAAGATGGTATTCTGATGGTGTTGCTCGGAAACAGTGATGGAAACAAGGTAGAAATTCGATTTTGCAGTGGAGAAAAAGCTCGAGTTTATAGATCGATTTCTTCTTTTTTTTTTCTGAAGACTATCACAAGATCCTTTTTATAATGACTTAGTTAGAATCCTATTGGACTTACGTTAGACTAATGCTTATCTTGTTTTATATTTATCCTAATTATTTATTAAATTCCTATTCTAATCTAACTTTATCAGTCTAAATTTAATCTAATAATAACTCTCCTAATTAATTAATTAATTAATTAATTAATAAATCCTAATTTAAATAATTATCCTAAAAAAATCTAATTATCTAATTAATTTTATTTTCTTTTCTTGTCTCTCCTCCCTTTTTTTTATTATTCCTAAATCCTATTTTAATTTTAATTTCCTAATTAATGTTAATTCTAAGTCTAAAAAAATCCCAATTTGAATTGCTAAATTACTTAAAATACAATATCACTTAACTCCACTAATTATTTTTACAAATTAAGACCCCAAACAAAATAAGGTGTCTACATTGCTCAAGTTTGCTCTTTTAAGATTAAAGATGTTTGTTGCTCTTTAATGCTAGTACTTATATGTTTATTCATGTTGAAGGAGGTTGGTGAAGCATATAATGCATTTACTCCCATTACAACACTCATAAAACTAGTCGTTGGAAGCCTCTTGACTTAAGGGGATCAATGCTTGCCTTCAAACCTTGCACAAATTAGCTTGTAAAATGAAGGAAGAATCAATTCCTTTGTTTTATAAAATAGGAGATTAGCTACTCAATTGAGGAGATTGATGCCTATCAAGGGGGGATCGATCTCTTACTTACAATTTAAGTTTTCTAGGCAACTTAAGTGTTATAAATTAATTTTAAATCATTTTTCAATTTCATTTAAGTATAACTTGACTTTAAGTGCATGAAATTGAACCTAAAAATTACCAGATAATTTTCCAAAATATTTTCAATAATTCATCAAGAAAATTACTAAGTTTGATTTTCCAAAAATAATTTCAAAATCGATTAAGACCATTTAAGATAAATCATTTAAATCATGATCTTATATTAATTGAATAGCTTGTGATATGGTTTGTGAAAGCTTAAGTGTATGAGCAAATTTACAAAATGATCAATCATGTAAATGTACTTGTTGACTCTATAGGCTATACCGAGAGGGGGGTGAATTGGTTTTTCGCTAACCTTAAGTTCGTTTTTCCATTCTTGTAAATTCTCTAGCTTATATTGATATTTTCTAAGTTCTCTAGACTACTCAATTATGCAATATAGATTCAATATAATAAACACAAATATAATTGCAAATAAGTAAAGAGAGTAAGGATAGAGAAATTTACGCAAGTGATTTATAGAGGTTCGGCAACCTTGCCTACGTCCTCTACCTTGAGACACTCCCAAGGATTTTCCCCAAATTAACTATCTTTGAATTTGTCTTTACAATCCCTCTTTTTCAAGGCTCAAGAGAAACCTCTCTTTTTTTCTAGGCTCAAAAGAAACCTCCCTCTTTTTCTAAGGCTAAAGAGAAACCTCCCTCTTTTTCTAAGGCTAAAGAGAAACCTCTCCTTTTACAAGGAATGAGTGTGTTTACAAATTGTGTAATCAAAGAAGGGCCTCTAAATAAGCAAGTGATTACAATGTTTGAGCACAAGGAAAAAGCCTATACAAGATTTGTGCTATTCTATACAAAGAATATGAGAATGATGGAAGATGAAGACTTTGTAGCTCTTGATTTGTTGTTGAAGCTTGAAGATTTGAGGAATATGAGTTTTGGAGTTGCTGAGTGGTTCCCCTCCCTTCCTTTAGCTTCTAAGCCTCTATTTATAGTCCCTTGGATGTATTCTAGCCATTGGGTGGAGCCAAAACTCGAATATTACCGTTGTCTCACAAAAACTAACCGTTACAGGCTATTTTCGGGCAAAGGGATCGATCCCTTCCCATAGGGGATCGATTCCTTCATTCCAGATTTGATTTTTCTGGGCTGAGGGACCTTTTTCTGTCGTTGGGAGCCATTCTACCAATAGGGGATCGATCTTTTCATTCCAGAACTGATTTTTCTAGGCTGAGGGACCTTTTCTTGCACCAAACTGCTTACTGCCACTAGAGGATCGATCCCTTCCCTTAGGGGATCGATCCCATGCCTCTAGAAAAGCCTATTTCCTGCACTCTTGGGTTAGAAATGATGTGACCTTTGATCCTAATCCAACCCAAAACATTTTGACATTTTTGTGGGAGTTTTTCTTGACTTTCTCTAATGAAAACATGGTCCAAAATTCATCAAGTAATTTTCTAAAATATTCAAAACATTTTATAAAGTATTAAGACCAATAAGAATATGTAATTAAATCATGGTCTTAATGTTTGATATGATCACTTGAAAATGGATTGAGAAAATTTACAATATGAATTAAAACATTAAAGCTTACTTAAGTTTTTGTCATTTCAAAATATATATGGCAATTTAAAGCTAACAATCTCCCCCTTTTTGATATGACAAAACTTAATGTAAATTTGCTTTGAAAATTCTTTGATAAAATATTCCCCCTCAAATAAAGCAGGATTTTATAAAGCTTCCCCTTACTATAAGCATGGGTTTTGACAATGAATTTTCAAACTATTTCTCCCCCATTATCTCTCCCCCTTAATATATCTCCCTTTTAATATCTATCTCTCCCCCTTTTTGTCATAGCAAAAAGAAGGAAAAATAATAAAAAATATGCTCCCCCTAAAATCATGGCTATGTGAGAAGAGATAAATGTGAAGATTGCAAATTGTACTAATATTTTTGTAAATAAATAAGAGGCATCAAATGAGTATAGTATTGGAATTTAGTGTACTTCTAATTTCCTTTAGTAATGGAGACAAATATTTTGCTTAGGAGCAATTATCAATGAATTATGAGTGCTAGCATAAATTAAAATTTATATAATTAAGTTCAAGACATGCGTTAAATTAATGAAGAAAATAAATTTAAATCAAGGACATTATTGATATATGCATATATATATGAAATGGATGAATATAGCATATAAAATATATATGTATATGCATATAAAACTAGAAGGGAAAATGTGATTTAATAATATAAGATATAATACTAATGAAATGAATAAAATATAGCAAGATGTATGAAAAATATAGATATATATATATATATATACCTACATGAAATGATAAAAATATGTTAATATTAGAAACACATTAAAAGTAAATGTGTATATATATATATAAATATTAAATAAGATATAAAATAAATAAATAAATAAATAAAACGTGACCTGCTCCCACGTGAAACAAAAGAAAAAGGCAGAAGCAAGCTTCTGCCAAAAGCCAAAACAGAAAGAAAAACCCGATTACAAAGGAGAAGGAAAAGAAGGAAAGAAAGGAGAGAAGAGAAAGGGAGATCTCGACCGGGAAAGGAAAAGAAGAAAAGGGAGAAGAGAAGAGGAAAGGAAAGGAGAAGGGCTCAACGAGAAAGACAAGAAAAAAAGGGGAAAACAAAAACGGAAAAGAAGAAAGCTACAGTAAGGGTTCGAACGAGAAAGAAAAGGAAAAGAGAGGGACCAAGAAAAGAGAATAGAAAGGAAGAGAAATCAGGGAAAAAACGAAAGGAAAGAGAGTGGTGTGGTTCGGTTGGGGCTGGAAGTGCCGAGAGGAAACAAAAGAAGAAGAAGAAGACCCAAAACTGCAGCTACTTGCGTGGGAAAAAGAAAAGGGGTTCGAAGAACCTGTTGGATGCGTGAAGAAGAGCTAGTCTGTGGCTGCATTTGGACCGGTTGGGAGGCTATAGAGGAGGTCGTTTGGTGGCTCACGAACCAGCTGCAACTTGGGATTGACTTGGCTGTGAAGGAGGCAAGAAATATGAGTCAACCGAACTAACCAAGGACACATTCTGCTACTCAAAACAGAACAGCTCCTAAGGCAGTAACAAGGTAAATAAAAACTGACTTGAGTGGTGTTTGAATAATAGAGCTAGATTAGGAAAATTTTCTGCATGGTTCAGCATTTTGTGAGGGGTTTAGAACTGAAATTGTTGGTGCCCAAACAGGGGTTTTCGATGACTGAAGGAGAAGGCAAGAAAGTTCAGTTCATGAGCAAGTTCCGGTGACAACTTGGTGAATCTTCAAGTGCCAGACGTGGGAGGTTGATTCAGACTGGAAATTGAAAGCTGTTCTGCGTGACTAGGTGAGGAAAACTAAGCTGAAAATATATGTGAATTCATATAAATCTTGTGTGAATGTAGTAAGGCCACTAGTAGGATGAAGTGGGGTGATGTATAATGATATACACAAAATATATATATGTATATATATACATATACATATACATATACAAATATATATATATGTATATATATATTGTAAGTATGAAAATGAAGGATAAATCTTAGACGAACTTGGTAATTGATTTTGTGAATATGGTGAAGGAGAGAAATGGGGAGATGAAACCTTAACCAAGAGAAGATCTTCAATAAGGAAAAGTTGTGTATTGGTTGAGATTAATGTGTATACATATATACACATTTATATATTAGCAAATATATATGTATACACACACACACACATATATATAGTAAATATTTATATGGAAAAAGAAGAGGATGAACACATATATTTATATATTGGACCTTACACATATATGCAAGCATATATATATATATATATATAATATGTATATATGTTTACATATATATATATATGAATAAGGATGAGGATCTATTGGTACATCTTGAATGAGGATAAGGAGTCGGTTTTGGATTTAGTAGTAAACTAAAATAAACTGAAGTTCTAAGAGACTTGTGTGGGTGCATAATTAAGTATAATGACAAAGGTTACTGAAAAGTGTTGATAAAAAATTTGTGTAGTGCATTGGAGCGGTGTGGAGACTTGAGTACGGATTCTGAAGCTCGAGGAAGGAAATTTTAAGCCACGAGGTAAGTGGGTTAAGTAAGCTTTACTAGTACCATCTCGTAGGAACAATTAAATCCCTTTATCGATTGAGTTAATTTATGAATTAAGGGACGAAACATCGTTGACCGAGCTACTAAGGTAAGATGTAAAGGACTTAATGTATAAATTGGAAAAGAATGCTCCTTTGACTGGAATTTTAAATATCATTTTCTATGTTGTATGTTGTAGCCGGTCAAGTCACTTGTTAAATAACATGAAAAACGTTAGTTCTGAGACCTTAATACGAAATTATTGTTGTGCTAGAAGTACATGTATGCATAGTGCATAATAGACTACACGTAGTAGCAATGCATTGTACACCAAGAGACTTTTACGAATGCGTACATGCATTTACACTTAATATGTTTTAATGCAAGCTATCTTATGCATGAATTCTTTCTATGTATAACGATTTGTATGCTATTTAACTCAGAAGACTTTTCTGGTTTGAGCTAACTTTGAAATAAAACCCAAATATTGTATAGTTAAAGCTCGAAATGTTTCTTGTCAGTATTTTGAAATTATGAAAGTGAAGAGTTACACGAAAGAACTGTTTTCCGATATGTTTTTGAGTGCGGGCAAATCCATTGACCTTCGGGTCACTTGAGCCTATTGAGCCTTGCTCTAGGTTCTATTACCCGTCTATTGAGCTTTGTGCTCTAGACAATCAGTATCAGTATCTGCGCCTTACGAGCCTCGAGCTCTAGGCATTATCAGGCTTGTCTGAGAATTTAACAGGCAAGTTCCAGCTCTCGACTGATCAGCGAGACTGGAGCATAGTCTATGGCCATAGTTATTGTGTTGCTTGCGACACCTACTCCATCACTAGCTAGGATGGATATCAGTATCAGTTTCAGTTATCAGGGATTCGTGCCTAAACTCTATTCGTATTTGTTTTCAGTACTTTAAGACTTTATACCTAATTCGGATAAAGTATCAATTTTCTGTAAAGTCATCGATTTGAGGAAATTACATTAGAATTCTGTTTTGATATCTGCATGAGTTTTCAGTATTTTAAGGCCTCGTGCCTACAGTGATTTGATTATCAGTTTTAGAAATCTTTCTTTGCTTCGAAGTAAGTGCATTCGAAATCCGTTTGTGATCATAATATTTTCAATATTTGAATGTTTCATGTTGATACAATAGTGTATAGCATACTATGTCATGTATATATATAACATGTCATCTACTACCATGCAACCATGTGCATATAGACCGACATGAGCCTAGTATCTGTTTACTTAAGCTACTTACTGAGCCGTGGTTTTGCTCACCCCTTATTAATAACATCGCAGATCATACGAGTTAAGACTCCCGCTTGGAATTTTTGGAGCAAGGCCTCGAGGACGACCTAAAGTAGCGATACTAGCTTGAGTCCTCTGAGTGTTGTTTTTGTTGCTCTTGAGGTATGAAAAAGGATTATGATGGCATCCATGTATGACATTTTAAATTGCGCAGTACATGTTTATAGATATTTTTGGGATGTAACTTAGGATCGTTCTAGATTATTGTAGTCATCTATGGTTATCGAGTACGATCCGAGAAAGAATTGTAAAGACTATAAGATACGAAATGCCATGCTTATGTCGTGGATGATCTGAGAAGTAAAATTTGTCGATTTTGAGTTGTTAACTGCTATACATATATATATGATGACCTTGGAAGTTTGGGGAGTATATAATGAATTGAATTGGAAACTATGGATTGGTAAAATGTGGCTGGATATAGTTGCGTTTTATTGCAGGTTATTGAGCTGGGGAAAGTCGATTTTATATAAGGGGGAGTTTTCGACGTTTTTCTTTTTTTTTTAGTCTAGTAACAAATGAGAATATTAAGTAAGTTTAAATGATTATAAGAAATGGTAAATTAAATGATGAATGTAAATCAGATAAGAATTCGAAAGTAATTGAGAGAAGACACTGATACCGAATACAAACCCTAAAGTAAAAAGAAAAAGTTAGTTCGTAAAATTGATAAATGGGAAATAAAGTCTGAGTGTTAAGTATACGTCATGGCCTTCGGGTTGTGACAGATTAAATGGTATCAGAGCCCGGTTTGTCTAGTACGTGTCAGTGTCATAGAGGTCGTTATTAGTGTTACATCCCATGTACTGTGTAATGTCTGCATGTAACCACTGTTACTAACTTATACTAAGATTGATCTGCTCTTGGTATAGGTATTTCTGTTAATCGAAATACAATGAGGAGAATTGGAGGCAGACCTAGGGGGTTGGCTCGAAGGTTTCCGATTACACGTTCGACCCCATCCACTGCACCTCCATCATCCTCACACCCCACACCTCCACCACCAGATAGTATTGAGGCAAGGATGGCTAGAATAGAACAAAGTCATGAGACCATGACGGCCCTATTACAACAATTGATGGCCAACCAAGCTGGTACACAACAGGCTACACCACCACCTCCTACACCTCCTGTGCCACCACCTACTGCACCTACTATGCCACAGCCTCCACCACCACCGCAACAGGCACCACCTTCGCCACCTCCGGTGGTGCCACAGGTCGCACCTTTGCCAGCTGTACCTGAGGCTGGGAATCCGGTGGATAGAAACATGACACTCCTCCGACAATTCCAGAAGATGAACCCATCACAGTTTAAGGGGGAGAAGGATCCGGCGAAGGCTGAGGAATGGATAGAGGAGATGGAGTTCCTTTTCAAGTATATGGGTTGCAGTACTACTAAAAGGGTTTCCTTAGCTGTGTATATGATGAGGGGTGATGCACAGAAGTGGTGGAAGACCCATGAGACATTCTTATTGGCCAAGGATCCGGTCATTACATGGGAGAGACTTGTAGAGACTTTCATGAACCACTATATCTCCAAAGCTGCCAGGAGACAAAAGAAGAAGGAATTTATGGAACTTACTCAAGGATTGATGAGGGTTGATGAGTACGAGACCCGTTTCACTGCCTTGGTTAAGTATGATACAGATTATGCTGCTAATGATGAAAAGAAGGCAGAGAGATTTGCTTCGGGATTGAGACCTATCATCCGAAGCCGAGTCACTCCATTTGAGCTCACAGAGTATGAGGCAGTGGTTAGAAAGGCTCAGACTGTTGAGCAAGAATTGGAGATTACTCAAGCTGAGTATGGGACAAGGAAACCTCCTAGAGCTAAACCATTCATAGATAGGAGAAATGAGAAGAGGAGGTTTGAGCCGAGTAGATCACAGGGACAAAATAAGAGGCAGAGGTTTGTTGCGCCTCGATCACAGGCTACTAGGCCTACAGCTACTACTACTCCTCCTAACAGAGCCTTGACCATCATCCCTAGTGCTACTCCTACATCTCAGCCTTGTACTATTTGCGGCCACAAGCATGGTGATCGACCTTGTCATAGACTTACTGGGGCTTGTTTCAGGTGTGGCAAGATAGGTCACATGATCAGAGATTGTCCTTTGCTTAAGGCCACA
This sequence comes from Heritiera littoralis, assembly GCA_031772115.1. Classification (NCBI taxonomy): domain Eukaryota; kingdom Viridiplantae; phylum Streptophyta; class Magnoliopsida; order Malvales; family Malvaceae; genus Heritiera; species Heritiera littoralis. The sequence goes on along the minus strand of JAPDPK010000142.1, from coordinate 298,624 downwards.
GAGAGGCAAGTTGAGAAACAAAACGTGCCGCAACAGAAGAAGGCCCAAGATAAGGGCAAGGGGCCAATGGTGCAGGGTAGAGTATTTGCACTCGATCAGGAGGCAGCTGATGCTTCCGGCTCAGTTATCAGGGGTAAGCTCACTATCTGTGACTTGGAAGCTATTGTACTTATAGATTCAGGTGCAACTCACTCATTCATCTCACCTGCATTTGCTAGTAGATTGCATATAGAGTCAGAACCTCTAGGCCATCTGTTACATATTACTACTCCTTTTAGGGAATCTCAAACAACTGAATATGTCTATCGTCAGTGTAAGGTCAAGGTGGGAGATGAGTACTTAACAGTAGATTTGATCTTATTGAATATGTATGACTTTGATGTAATACTAGGCATGGATTGGTTAACCAACCATCGTGCTAGTGTAGATTGCTATAGGAAGATTGTAACTCTCTCCCTACCTGAAAAGCTTGTACTACGCTTTGGGAAGGATAAATAGAATGATTTTGATTTTGTTGATGTCTCACTAATATGAGATTAATTGTTTATGAAGGCTATCTCGCATTTGTCGAGGATGCCGAAAGGAGCCATCCGGAACTGTTCGACATTCCAATTGTCAAGGAGTTCTCTGATGTTTTTCCGGATGAGCTACCAGGGCTACCTCCGGAAAGGGAGACGGAGTTCGCTATAGAGCTACTCCCAGGCACTCAACCGGTATCAAAGCCTCCATACCGAATGGCCTTGGTTGAGTTAGAAGAACTGAAAAAGCAGTTGCAAGAGCTGCTAGATAAAGGTTTTATAAGACCAAGTGTGTCTCCCTGGGGGGCTCCAGTGTTATTTGTGAAAAAGAAGGATGGTAGTTTGAGGCTGTGTATAGACTATAGGCAGTTGAATCAAGTGACGGTGAAGAATAAGTATCCACTGCCTAGAATTGACGACTTGTTGGATCAGTTGAAGGGTGCTCAGATATTTTCCAAGATTGATTTGAGGTCTGGGTACCATCAGCTAAGAATCAGAAAGGAAGATGTATCGAAAACAGCCTTCAGGACTCGTTATGGCCACTATGAGTTCTTGGTCATGCCATTTGGTTTAACAAACGCCCCTGCAGCGTTCATGGGACTGATGAATGAAGTGTTTAAGCCCTACTTGGACAAGTTCGTCATTGTTTTCATCGATGACATACTAGTATATTCTCGATCTCGAGAAGAGCATGAACACCACCTACATATTGTGCTTCAGACTCTTCGAGAGAAAGAGCTCTATGCCAAGCTCAGTAAGTGCGAATTTTGGTTAGAGCAAATCAGTTTTCTGGGGCATGTAGTGTCAAAGGATGGTGTGTCGGTTGACCCAGCTAAGATAGAGGCTGTAATTAATTGGGAGAGGCCTAAGACAGTAACCGAAATTCGCAGCTTTTTAGGGCTTGCGGGATACTATAGGAGATTTGTAGAAGGATTTTCTAAGTTGGCTGCTCCTCTAACCCGACTCACACGCAAGAATGTCAAGTTTGAGTGGAATGATGCATGTGAGCGCAGCTTTCTAGAATTGAAGCAGCGATTGACTACAGCTCCTATTCTGACAATTCCGAGTGGATCCGGGGGATTTGCAGTGTATAGTGATGCCTCTCTACAAGGTCTAGGGTGTGTATTGATGCAGAATAGTAAAGTAGTGGCCTATGGTTCGAGACAATTGAAGGACCATGAGAGGAACTATCCCACACATGACCTAGAGTTGGCAGCGGTAGTGTTTGCGCTAAAGATATGGCGCCACTACTTGTATGGTGAACGATTTCAGATTTACACAGATCACAAGAGTTTAAAATATTTATTCTCGCAGAAAGAGCTAAACATGAGACAGAGACGATGGATGGAGCTATTGAAGGATTATGACTGCGAGATTCTCTACCATCCGGGTAAAGCAAACCGAGTTGCTGATGCATTGAGTAGGAAGAGCATGGGTTTGATCAGCTACATGATGGTCAAAGAGTGGGATTTGATGGAGAAATTTTCAGAATTGAATCTGAACCTAGAGCGAGAAGGTGAATGTTTAATGGCTAGCTTGAGGATAGAGCCTAGTATTATTGATCAAATCAGACAAGCTCAGAAAGAAGATCCTCGACTTGTGGAGACTACTAGTAATATACAATCGGATCAGGGCTCAGATTTCGAGATCGGAGATGATGGACTGTTGAGATATAAGGGCAGAATTTGTATTTCGGATAGTGAAATCTTGAAGAGACAGATTATGGAAGAGGCACACAGCTCCAAATACACAATGCATCTAGGTAATACAAAGATGTATCAGAACTTACGCAAGGTGTATTGGTGGGCTGGTATGAAGAAGGATATAGCGACCTTTGTGTCCAAGTGTTTAGTGTGCCAAAAGGTTAAGATTGAACATCAGAGACCAGCGAGCTTACTAAAGCCTTTATCTATACCTACGTGGAAATGGGAGCTTGTAACTATGGACTTTATCATGGGGCTTCCGAGGACTCGTAGGAATCATAATGCCATTTGGGTGATAGTTGATCGATTGACAAAGTCCGCTCACTTCCTAGCTATGAAGGCTACCGATTCACTTAGTGCCCTAGCAAATTTGTATGTCAAAGAAATAGTGAGGTTACACGGGGTCCCAGTGAGCATAGTTTCGGATAGAGATTCTCGGTTTACTTCCCATTTCTGGGGACACTTCCAGGATGCTTTGGGAACTAAACTGAGCTTTAGCACAGCCTTCCATCCTCAAACCGATAGGCAGTCAGAGAGGACAATACAGACTCTTGAGGACATGTTGAGGGCTTGTGTCATAGATTTTCAAGGCTCGTGGGATGATCATCTGGCACTAGCTGAATTTGCGTATAATAATAGCTTTCACTCTAGCATTGGGATGGCACCTTACGAGGCGTTGTATGGACGGAAGTGTAGATCCCCTATTGGCTGGGAAGAGGTAGGTGAAAGAAAGATATTTACTCCGGAATTGGTAGAAAAAGCTTCTGAAGACGTGAAATTGATATGTGATAGGTTGAGGACAGCTCAAAGTAGACAGAAGAGCTATGCGGATAGTCGGAGAAGGCCTTTAGAATTTCAAGTTGGGGATAAAGTATTCTTGAAGATCTCTCCATCTAAAGGTATAATGAGATTTGGTAAGAAAGGGAAGTTGAGCTCCCGATATATCGGTCCGTTTGAGATACTAGAGAGAATTGGTGACGTGGCATACCGACTAGCATTACCGCCAGAGCTGGCAAGCGTGCATAACGTCTTCCATGTGTCGATGCTCAGAAAGTATCATCCGGACCCCTCCCATATCATTGAGTATGAACCTTTAGAGATTAGGGAGGACTTGAGCTATGTTGAGAGACCTATTCGTATCTTGGATAGGAAAGATAAGATATTGAGGTCGAAGACGATTCCTCTACTGAAAGTACTTTGGCAGCATCACTCTTAAGAAGAAGCTACGTGGGAGTTAGAGAGTTTGATGAAGGAGAAGTATCCTCACCTTTTTCAGATGGACATGGAAAATTTGGAGGACCAAATTTCCTAAGGTGGGGAGGTTGTGAAGATTGCAAATTGTACTAATATTTTTGTAAATAAATAAGAGGCATCAAATGAGTATAGTATTGGAATTTAGTGTACTTCTAATTTCCTTTAGTAATGGAGACAAATATTTTGCTTAGGAGCAATTATCAATGAATTATGAGTGCTAGCATAAATTAAAATTTATATAATTAAGTTCAAGACATGCGTTAAATTAATGAAGAAAATAAATTTAAATCAAGGACATTATTGATATATGCATATATATATGAAATGGATGAATATACCATATAAAATATATATGTATATGCATATAAAACTAGAAGGGAAAATGTGATTTAATAATATAAGATATAATACTAATGAAATGAATAAAATATAGCAAGATGTATGAAAAATATAGATATATATATACCTACATGAAATGATAAAAATATGTTAATATTAGAAACACATTAAAAGTAAATGTGTATATATATATATATATAAATATTAAATAAGATATAAAATAAATAAATAAATAAATAAAACGTGACCTGCTCCCACGTCTGTGAAACAAAAGAAAAAGGCAGAAGCAAGCTTCTGCCAAAAGCCAAAACAGAAAGAAAAACCCGATTACAAAGGAGAAGGAAAAGAAGGAAAGAAAGGAGAGAAGAGAAAGGGAGATCTCGACCGGGAAAGGAAAAGAAGAAAAGGGAGAAGAGAAGAGGAAAGGAAAGGAGAAGGGCTCAACGAGAAAGACAAGAAAAAAAGGGGAAAACAAAAACGGAAAAGAAGAAAGCTACAGTAAGGGTTCGAACGAGAAAGAAAAGGAAAAGAGAGGGACCAAGAAAAGAGAATAGAAAGGAAGAGAAATCAGGGAAAAAACGAAAGGAAAGAGAGTGGTGTGGTTCGGTTGGGGCTGGAAGTGCCGAGAGGAAACAAAAGAAGAAGAAGAAGACCCAAAACTGCAGCTACTTGCGTGGGAAAAAGAAAAGGGGTTCGAAGAACCTGTTGGATGCGTGAAGAAGAGCTAGTCTGTGGCTGCATTTGGATCGGTTGGGAGGCTATAGAGGAGGTCGTTTGGTGGCTCACAAACCAGCTGCAACTTGGGATTGACTTGGCTGTGAAGGAGGCAAGAAATATGAGTCAACCAAACTAACCAAGGACACATTCTGCTACTCAAAATAGAACAGCTCCTAAGGCAGTAACAAGGTAAATAAAAACTGACTTGAGTGATGTTTGAATAATAGAGCTAGATTAGGAAAATTTTCTGCATGGTTCAGCATTTTGTGAGGGGTTTAGAATTGAAATTGTTGGTGCCCAAACAGGGGTTTTCGATGACTGAAGGAGAAGGCAAGAAAGTTCAGTTGATAAGCAAGTTTCGGTGACAACTTGGTGAATCTTCAAGTGCCAGACGTGGGAGGTTGATTCAGACTGGAAATTGAAAGCTGTTCTACGTGACTAGGTGAGGAAAACTAAGCTGAAAATATATGTGAATTCATATAAATCTTGTGTGAATGTAGTAAGGCCACTAGTAGGATGAAGTGGGGTGATGTATAATGATATACACAAAATATATATATGTATATATATACATATACATATACATATATATATATATATGTGTATATATATATATATTGTAAGTATGAAAATGAAGGATAAATCTTAGACGAACTTGGTAATTGATTTTGTGAATATGGTGAAGGAGAGAAATGGGGAGATGAAACCTTAACCAAGAGAAGATCTTCAAGAAGGAAAAGTTGTGTATTGGTTGAGATTAATGTGTATACATATATACACATTTATATATTAGCAAATATATATGTATACACACACACACATATATATATATAGTAAATATTTATATGGAAAAAGAAGAGGATGAACACATATATTTATATATTGGACCTTACACATATATGCAAGCATATATATATATATATATATATATGTATATATGTTTACATATATATATATGAATAAGGATGAGGATCTATTGGTACATCTTGAATGAGGATAAGGAGTCGGTTTTGGATTTAGTAGTAAACTAAAATAAACTGAAGTTCTAAGAGACTTGTGTGGGTGCATAATTAAGTATAATGACAAAGGTTACTGAAAAGTGTTGATAAAAAATTTGTGTAGTGCATTGGAGCGGTGTGGAGACTTGAGTACGGATTCTGAAGCTCGAGGAAGGAAATTTTAAGCCACGAGGTAAGTGGGTTAAGTAAGCTTTACTAGTACCATCTCGTAGGAACAATTAAATCCCTTTATCGATTGAGTTAATTTATGAATTAAGGGACGAAACATCGTTGACCGAGCTACTAAGGTAAGATGTAAAGGACTTAATGTATAAATTGGAAAAGAATGCTCCTTTGACTGGAATTTTAAATATCATTTTCTATGTTGTATGTTGTAGCCGGTCAAGTCACTTGTTAAATAACATGAAAAACGTTAGTTCTGAGACCTTAATACGAAATTATTGTTGTGCTAGAAGTACATGTATGCATAGTGCATAATAGACTACACGTAGTAGCAATGCATTGTACACCAAGAGACTTTTACGAATGCGTACATGCATTTACACTTAATATGTTTTAATGCAAGCTATCTTATGCATGAATTCTTTCTATGTATAACGATTTGTATGCTATTTAACTCAGAAGACTTTTCTGGTTTGAGCTAACTTTGAAATAAAACCCAAATATTGTATAGTTAAAGCTCGAAATGTTTCTTGTCAGTATTTTGAAATTATGAAAGTGAAGAGTTACACGAAAGAACTGTTTTCCGATATGTTTTTGAGTGCGGGCAAATCCATTGACCTTCGGGTCACTTGAGCCTATTGAGCCTTGCTCTAGGTTCTATTACCCGTCTATTGAGCTTTGTGCTCTAGACAATCAGTATCAGTATCTGCGCCTTACGAGCCTCGAGCTCTAGGCATTATCAGGCTTGTCTGAGAATTTAACAGGCAAGTTCCAGCTCTCGACTGATCAGCGAGACTGGAGCATAGTCTATGGCCATAGTTATTGTGTTGCTTGCGACACCTACTCCATCACTAGCTAGGATGGATATCAGTATCAGTTTCAGTTATCAGGGATTCGTGCCTAAACTCTATTCGTATTTGTTTTCAGTACTTTAAGACTTTATACCTAATTCGGATAAAGTATCAATTTTCTGTAAAGTCATCGATTTGAGGAAATTACATTAGAATTCTGTTTTGATATCTGCATGAGTTTTCAGTATTTTAAGGCCTCGTGCCTACAGTGATTTGATTATCAGTTTTAGAAATCTTTCTCTGCTTCGAAGTAAGTGCATTCGAAATCCGTTTGTGATCATAATATTTTCAATATTTGAATGTTTCATGTTGATACAATAGTGTATAGCATACTATGTCATGTATATATATAACATGTCATCTACTACCATGCAACCATGTGCATATAGACCGACATGAGCCTAGTATCTGTTTACTTAAGCTACTTACTGAGCCGTGGTTTTGCTCACCCCTTATTAATAACATCGCAGATCATACGAGTTAAGACTCCCGCTTGGAATTTTTGGAGCAAGGCCTCGAGGACGACCTAAAGTAGCGATACTAGCTTGAGTCCTCTGAGTGCTGTTTTTGTTGCTCTTGAGGTATGAAAAAGGATTATGATGGCATCCATGTATGACATTTTAAATTGCGCAGTACATGTTTATAGATATTTTTGGGATGTAACTTAGGATCGTTCTAGATTATTGTAGTCATCTATGGTTATCGAGTACGATCCGAGGAAAGAATTGTAAAGACTATAAGATACGAAATGCCATGCTTATGTCGTGGATGATCTGAGAAGTAAAATTTGTCGATTTTGAGTTGTTAACTGCTATACATATATATATGATGACCTTGGAAGTTTGGGGAGTATATAATGAATTGAATTGGAAACTATGGATTGGTAAAATGTGGCTGGATATAGTTGCGTTTTATTGCAGGTTATTGAGCTGGGGAAAGTCGATTTTATATAAGGGGGAGTTTTCGACGTTTTTCTTTTTTTTTAGTCTAGTAACAAATGAGAATATTAAGTAAGTTTAAATGATTATAAGAAATGGTAAATTAAATGATGAATGTAAATCAGATAAGAATTCGAAAGTAATTGAGAGAAGACACTGACACCGAATACAAACCCTAAAGTAAAAAGAAAAAGTTAGTTCGTAAAATTGATAAATGGGAAATAAAGTCTGAGTGTTAAGGATCGATCCCTTCCCTTAGGGGATCGATCCCATGCCTCTAGAAAAGCCTATTTCCTGCACTCTTGGGTTAGAAATGATGTGACCTTTGATCCTAATCCAACCCAAAACATTTTGACATTTTTGTGGGAGTTTTTCTTGACTTTCTCTAATGAAAACATGGTCCAAAAATTCATCAAGTAATTTTCTAAAATATTCAAAACATTTTATAAAGTATTAAGACCAATAAGAATATGTAATTAAATCATGGTCTTAATGTTTGATATGATCACTTGAAAATGGATTGAGAAAATCATGTGTGATAAGGCAAATTTACAATATGAATTAAAACATTAAAGCTTACTTAAGTTTTTGTCATTTCAAAATATATATGGCAATTTAAAGCTAACAATCTCCCCCTTTTTGATATGACAAAACTTAATGTAAATTTGCTTTGAAAATTCTTTGATAAAATATTCCCCCTCAAATAAAGCAGGATTTTATAAAGCTTCCCCTTAATATAAGCATGGGTTTTGACAATGAATTTTCAAACTATTTCTCCCCCATTATCTCTCCCCCTTAATATATCTCCCTTTTAATATCTATCTCTCCCCCTTTTTGTCATAGCAAAAAGAAGGAAAAATAATAAAAAATATGCTCCCCCTAAAATCATGGCTATGTGAGAAGAGATAAATATGCTCCATCCAACAAGAAACATGTTAGTACATGGGACTCATAGCACAAATAAGTCAATATTCACAAAGAGTATGAAATATTTATGCAAAGAATATGAATTATGATCCTATACCAATTGTTTATAAATAATTTTGCAAGAAGTTTCCAATTGGTAAATAATGAAGCAAGTTGTGTATAAATATCTACTAAGGTCTATGACTTGCTCATTTCAATCCTATTAAGCACCTAAGTATGTTAATTGTTCTTTCTAAAGTCCAACTTAGGTGCATGGTAATACATCATGATTATGAGCTAACATGACATATGAATACATGAGCTCATAAATGATTTTCAAGAAAGAATGTGCTTAGAATTAAATCATATATCAATTAATCACAAATTCTAGCACAAAAGTGTTTCATGCAAACGTGGCTTATGTGAATTCTTCTCTATTTGTCATTTCAATCTAAGGATTATGAGAAGAATTGTCAATTTAAAGCTCATACCAATTGTCAATTTAGTCTTGGCTTACCAATTGTTGAAAATATGGTTACCAATTATACCAATTGTTATTTCAATCTAAATGCCAATTGTTACTAATGGTTGACTTAGACATTTTGCATGGATTCAATATTTATGTGTAGTGTATTCGTGTCAAGAAAATAATCATTCTAAATATGCAAGAACACAATCACACATCGTCAAATATGCATATGGATCAATTAAACATTAGCACACTATCATAAAGTATTAATCCATATTCATATTCACAAATTTATACCATATGGAAGATAAAAAAAATCAAGGTATTCAAGCAAACACATTTTCTTCCATGGTCTTAAGCACAAAAATCCTACGCTCATTTTCAATTCAAATCCTTAAGCAATTATGAGCAAGGAAAGATTCAAATAATAAATGCATGGGTATTAATCAAGGTACATATGTTCAAGTTTGCATTTATCTTTGAATGTTGGCGGTGTCATTAAAGTCCAAGTTCTTTAATAATTTTGCCATGAGAACAATTTAAGTACTTGGATGATAAAGTTTCATGCATTTAAACATTTAGGATCCATTTACCATCACAAATTATAGGCCAATGACCATTACCAATTGTTGAATTTACATTTGAAATCATTCCACTAGATGTATAATTATCATGAAACCTAGTGTGGAATAGATAAGTCAAGCTAAGAGAGAAAGTATCAAAACAATGAAAAGTTCTTCTCAATTTTGTTTGAAAACATGCAGGAAAGCCCTTTCTGGCTTGTGGTTATCGATCCCAATAGGAGGGGGATCGATCCCTTAGTTCCAGAATACACCAATTCTGTGTTCTACTCAAGGGGATCGATCCTACTTGTTGAGGGATCGATCCCTCATCCTGTTTCTGCAGATTTTTGACAAAAAATCCAACCTTTGAGGTGCCAAAACTTCGTTTTTGAGTATTTTAAGTCCAAGTAAAGGTTTAAACATTTGTAAAACATGATTTTGGACTTGTATGAATGAAAAATATGATTGAAAAACCATTTAACAATATATTTTGCAATTTTGGATGAATTTACACAATAAAATGCATTTTTGGCCTCAAAGGAAGTCATTTTGAGATCTAAGCATATTTTAACAAAACCAAAGCATTGGATATCACAAATATGTCAAAACAAACTTGTTCACATAGGTTTTAAGCACATATATCATTAAATCATATATCTTGTGAACAACATCCCATGATTTCCAACATACAAGTTCTTCATTATTGCTCATGACATGGCATTTTGCATATATGACATATTTGACATCTTTTGAGCAACTAAATATATTATCTAAACATATCAAACTTGCTCAAACTACAAAATTTCAATAATCTTTTCAAAATCATCAAACATGCTTTTCATTTAATGTATCAGGAACTATTCATCAAGCACTCAAAAATCATTTATCATGCCTTTTGTTCAATCATTCAACTCACAAAGATTATCAACCACATTTCTCATCAAAGCACAAATAATTTAATCAAATAAAAATTTAAGAAGGAATTAAGCTTACAAAACTCCTTTGCTTGAGAGTGCTTTGCCTTGATGTGTTGGATCCACCATTAGCCATTCTTTGAGAAATTGTTGTCACCTTGCTAAGGATGGATTTCCAAGCTCTTCCTTTTTCTCATTAGCACAAGCAAACTCCATGAGGATGTGTTGAGCATTTAAACTCCATTGTTCCATTGTATTCCCATGCTCTAACACTCCTACAACAAACACTTTCAAGTATGCTTTGGTACCCAAATTTTCTTGGGTCCATAAGACTTAGTGCAAATAATTTTTGATCCTTTTGTGATCCATTTCAAGCACAATTCATCATTATTCATAGCATGCTTTGGCACCCACATTTTTCTAACTACTCTTCCTCTAAATGTGATTTTTCTATATGTGCATGCTTGTGAAAAATGGCCTATCCTATTGCATAGTGAGCATGTAAGAGATAAATCATGCATAGTATTTTTGCTTACTAGGAAATTCTTAAGATGAGTTTCTTTTTGTTTAGCATTATAGCCTAACCCATCTTTTTCAAAGAAAGCCCTTTGGGTCTCTAACATGTGATCTAGCTTTTGTTGACCCATATAAAACCTAGTAAATGAGTTATGCAAATTTGTATTCTTTTCATTCAACTCATTTATCTCTAAGTTAGCCTCTTCTAATTTCTTTTCAAATTCTAGCTTAGCATTTGTCAAGGCTTCATTTTCTATTTTTAATTTAACAATGATTTTCTTATATTTGGAGTTCATGCATTGAAATTCATTTGCTAAATCATTAAAGGCATTTTGTAACTCATCAAATGTAAAATCATTATTTTCACTAGAGCTACTACTAGCCTCATCATCACTAATGGTCATAAAGCGTGAGTAGGCTACCTCTTCATCTACATTTTCCTCATTGGAGCTATCACTATCGCTCCACGCAGCCACAAATGCTTTCTTCTTAGGTTTCCTATCATTTTCCTTCCTAAGTAAGGGGCAATCTAACTTAGTATGACCCGGTTCATTACACTCATAACACACTAAAGGGTCTTTTTCTTTCCTACTTGATTCTTCTCTCATTACCCCTCTTCTTTGATGTCTCCTATCATTCTCACTCTCTTTCATTCTCATGAACCTATTAAATCTTTTGGCAAACATTGCCATTTCCTTTTCTTCCTCTTTTCCACTCTTATCACTATTATCTTCAATGAGCTCATGAGTGGAAGACTTAAGTGCTACTCCTACTTTCTTTGAAGGCTCTTCATTTCTTTTCAATTTCATTTCATATGTAAGTAAGGAGCCCATAAGTTCATCTAGAGACAAGGTATTTGGATCCTTAGATTCTTCTATTGCGGTTACCTTTGCCTCCCAAGACTTAGGCAAGCTATTCAAAATTTTCTTTACCATTTCAACATTGGAATAAGTCTTGCCTAGAGCCTTAAGTCCATTAATTATATCATTAAACCTAGTGAACATTTCACTAATGGACTCATTTTCTTTCATCCTAAATAGCTCATAATCATGTGTGAGCATTCCTACTTTGGTCTCTTTAACTTGATTTGTCCCTTCATGTGTGATGGTTAGTTTATCCCAATTTGTTTAGCATTCTCACATAAGGAGACTCTATTATACTCATTGGGACCTAAAGCACAAAAGAGGGTGGCATAGCCTTGGCATTCATTTGTGCCAATCTCATGCCATTTGTGTCCCACTCATCCTCACTCTTAGGGACATCTTTTCCATCTACTTTCTTTATGGGAATTATAGGACCATTCACTATAATTCTCCACACTTCATAATCATTTGATTGTACAAATAACATCATTCTAGTTTTCCAATATGAATAATTCTCACCATTGAAGAGTGGAGGTCTAACTACTGATTGTCCCTCTTCTCCTAGGGGTATGCCTACATTCAAGTGAGCCATTTAAGATCGTTTTGCTCGATAGAGGTTAGTCTAAATCAATCTCGAGCCCAAGCTCTGATACCAATTGTTGACTCTATAGGCTATACCGAGAAGGGGGTGAATCGGTTTTTCGCTAACCTTAAGTTCGTTTTTCGATTCTTGTAAATTCTCTAGCTTATATTGATATTTCTAAGTTCTCTAGACTACTCAATTATGCAATATAGATTCAATATAATAAACACAAATATAATTGCAAATAAGTGGAGAGAGTAAGGATAGAGAAATTTACGCAAGTGATTTATAGAGGTTCGGCAACCTTGCCTACGTCCTCTACCTTGAGACGCTCCCAAGGATTTTCCCCAAATTCACTATCTTTGAATTTGTCTTTACAATCCCTCTTTTTCAAGGCTAAAGAGAAACCTCCCTCTTTTTCTAAGGCTAAAGAGAAACCTCCCTCTTTTTCTAAGGCTAAAGAGAAACCTCCCATTTTACAAGAAATAAGTGTGTTTACAAATTGTGTAATCAAAGAAGGGCCTCTAAAAAGGCAAGTGATTACAATGTTTGAGCACAAGGAAAAAGCCTATACAAGATTTGTGCTATTCTATACAAAGAATATGAGAATGATGGTAGATGAAGACTTTGTAGCTCTTGATTTGTTGTTGAGGCTTGAGGATTTGAGGAATATGAGTGTTGGAGTTGCTGAGTGGTTTCCCTCCCTTCCTTTAGCTTCTAAGCCTCTATTTATAGTCTCTTGGATGTATTCTAGTCGTTGGGTGGAGCCAAAACTCGAATATTACCGTTGTCTCACAAAAACTAGCCGTTACAGGCTATTTTCGGGCAAAGGGATCGATCCTTTCCCATAGGGGATCGATCCCTTCATTCCATATTTGATTTTTCTGGGCTGAGGGACTTTTTTCTACCGTTGGGAGCCATTCTGCCATTAGAGGATCGATCCCTTCCCTTAGGGGATCGATCCCTTCATTCCAGAACTGATTTTTCTAGGCTAAGGGACCTTTTCTTACACCAAACTGCTTACTGCCACTAGGGGATCGATCCCTTCCCTTAGTGGATCGATCTCATGCCTCCAGAAAGCCTATTTCCTGCACTTTTGGGTTAGAAATGATGTGACCTTTGATCCTAATCCAACCCAAAATATTTTGACATTTTTGTGGGAGTTTTTCTTGACTTTCTCTAATGAAAACATGGTCCAAAAATTCATCAAGTAATTTTCTAAAATATTCAAAACATTTTATAAAGTATTAAGATCAATAAGAATACGTAATTAAATCATGGTCTTAATGTTTGATATGATCACTTGAAAATGGATTGAGAAAATCATGTGTGATAAGGCAAATTTACAATATGAATTAAAACATTAAAGCTTACTTAAGTTTTTGTCATTTCAAAATATATATGGCAATTTAAAGCTAACAGTACTTAAGTTTTTATCATTTCAAAATAGATGTATCAATTTAAAGTTAACAATGTATTTAATGAAATTTTTTACATTCACTTTACTCTTAAATAATTCGCAAAATTATAATAATCATTACATTATTTCAAATTAATTTATTTATTTTGTGTAATTTTTATATTTCTTTCATTTGTTTTTTATTTTATTAGCAAAAGTATTTTTTATTTTATCTATTTGTTTCACTTAAAAACTTGTATAATAATTTTAATTGTTTACATTGAAGTTGCAAGTCCAAAACCTTCAAGTTGCTAAGAGAACAAATAAATAGCATTCATAGTTCCAAACTTTTTATATAAGTTTTATTTTAATCCCTAATCTTTAAATTGTTTCCTAATAGCCCTAGATCTTTCAAAAAGGTGTCAACATAATCCTAACATCAATTTTTGAATAAAAACAAGAGAGAATAACCAGTTAAGGTAATAAATTTAAAATTATTACTCATTTCTATTAAACCAAAATTTATTTATTAGAAAGAAAATAACATTTTAAAAATTTCTTATAAGGAAAAGAAAGTATATTTTTGGTTATAATTTTAAAAATTCAACTTAAAATTAAAGAAAAAATGTACTTTTTTTCTTCTTAATAATTTTAAAATTTTTATTTCCTTTCTAATAAAAATATTTTCATATTGAAATAAAGAAAAATAAGTTTGGATCCATTCTCTGATTTTATATTCTTTCTTTATTTTTATTTTTTAAATTTTATTTTTTGAATATTTACAATTTTTGATAAAAATGCATAATTAAATCTTATTAAATATAAAACTATTTTTTCACAAAAACAGATTTTTTACATTTTAAATGATTTTAGATTTTTTGTATAATTTAATTTAGGTTTGTATTATTTTTTTAGACTTTAATTTTAAATATTCATGTTTTTTGTAGTCTTTTTATAAGAATTTATTTAAACTTATTGTGTTATACTTGCTAACTATTATATGTTTTAATATTTTATATTTTATGATATATTTTTTAAAGAAAAATTAATTGTATTTCGATGGGTTATACATTGTGTGAAAATCAGTTTTGGCAAAAAGTTAGGTTCAAAAAATAGGATAGTGTCAGGCTCATGTTTAATTCTTTAATACTTTACCTAGATTTGGTTCGAACTCGACCAAACTTGGCCTGGCCCATAAACCTATCTAATCTAGTTATAGTCTTAAACATAAATAGAGAGAAAATTGAGTTCATTTGATAAGTGATTTTTAATAAATTACTTCTAATAAATTATTTTCTCAAGAGATTATAGTTTTAAATAAGTTAGTTGTGTTAGGTTGACATAAATTTAAAAATTCTCAAATTATATTAGTAATAATTTACAAAAAGCACTTTTTAAATAATATTTACTTCTATTTGGTTAAGTGTTAAAAATTTATTTGAGTATGTTTCATTTTTATTTGTTAAAAAAATTATCTTTAGTTTTAATAAGATTTAATTTATATTTTTTATTAAAATTTATAAATATAGGTTTTTATTATTTAGAAGGAAACCAAAGTGTTATTTTTTCTCTTAGTTTTAATAAAATTTTTAAAAATCAAGGACAAAATGATACTTCTATTTTATTCTTAAAAATTTAAAAAGTTTTACTTTATTTTTATAAATACATTTTAATATGATAGAAAAGGATAACAATTCTAAACTCATTATCTTAATTTGTAATTCTCTCTTCATTTTTAAGTAAAAAATATGATAGGATTATATTAACATTATTTTAAAAAGGTTTAAGACGATTATGAAACAATTTAAAGGTTAGGATCAAAAAATAAAACCTATATAAAAAGTTTGAAACTACAAATGCACTTTAGCCCTAGAAGAACATAACCATAGTGAGTAGACCAGGTCAATGCATGAAATATCATAATTTGACCAAGTTTAATTTCATTATTTTCTTTAAACCTTGAAGAACGGAAGAGGTACAGTACAGAGACAATAGTCCACTTAATAAATTACCCCATCCACCTCCACCGCATAAACTAGTACCCTGAAACAGAACAAGAAAATGAATAGAGACCAGTACTACCAAACCTCGGCAAATCAGACAATGTATCAAACAGAGAACTGTTAATTCAAATCCAAACTTTGTCGTCTTTTTTGGTGTCTGTTTTTGGTATATCTTATTGCCCCATGCATTGAAAAGTTCTTCTAGATTTATATATTTCTAATTGTTCACATATAAAAGCATTGTTGAAGATTGATGAATGCTGCAACTGCTCTAGTTTCTGTGACCTGGTCTTATGAGTTCGGTATACATAGTGTCATATGGTCCCAGCGGAACATGGCATTGTTGAAATGTTTCAGTTTGTTTCTATAAAAAATTTTTGTTTTTCATTGAACATCAATGATCTTAATTTCTTTGCCATCAGAGAGCAATAAAACTGCTGATAATCAGATATATTTTTGATAACTACGTGCTTAACTTCCTTAGCTTGACCATTTTGAGACCTTTCTGGGATCTCTTGCTATATATATACATAATATATATATATATATATATATATATATATATTGAGCTTACCCTTGCTAAGTATTCTTTCTTTATTTTGGTTTAACCACTAGCATCCTTATCCGTTTTACGGTCTGAGATTAATTATGTTCGGGCCAAGAGTGATAAACAATAAAACATTTTTAACAGTGACGACTGCTTGTTGGTACTCTTGCTAAGTATTCTTTCATTTTCTAGTTTGGCAATTTTTTCGTCCCTCCTGTGCTAGGCCTTAACCAACTCTTCTTTCTATAAAATAATTGTCTTGATTTTCTTGCTTTCATTTCTTTTTATTTTCTACTCTGCTGGTTCAAGCATGTTTCGCTTAAACCAAACTTCATAATGGCTGACTTTTGTTTTCTCTCTCACACACGAACTTTCCACTTGCAAGTGGAATTAATTAAATAAAACAGAAATTTATATCAGAAGAAAAACACCATCCCAAAGGGAAAAAAAGTTCTTATTCACATCTTTGAATTTATAGTGCACCCTAGTTATTTTCTATAAATTGAGATGTTCTCAAATTTCAAAGGTTTCTTACCTTACACAAGACATACTCGTTTCTAACTTTTGGTGTTAATTACAAATCAAAGGGCAGCTGGTTAATTAGGGTCGGTGGACAAACTTTTACCTTGTGAAATGTTAAACCATTGAGGTTAAGTTGATTAAATTTTAGTTAGTGTAATAACTTCTTAATATCTAAAATCTTATCTGCTCTTATTACCAACAGAACAAGAAAAGCAAATGGGGTCACTGTGGAACCTTAATTAGCTTCTCATGGATCAGATGCGTATGTGAACAATTAGAAATGTGAATTATTCATTGGTTCTTAACATTTATTTTCAGCAACATTTGCTTTGTCAACTCAGACAACATGTTATTAAAATATTACACGATCAAATTACAGCTTTTTGTGTTAGGGAATGGTCTTATGTTTCCAACCACCAAGATTTGTTTTGATGTTAAATGATAAACTGAGCTTACAAACATTGTGGATAACCAACCACAAGCTGAAAAAGATTCCCTCTTATAATTAAAATTTTTCAAAACTAAACTGGATGTTTACTTGCTCCAATATATAATCAGAAAAAAAAAATGTAGCTTTCAGTATTTCTCAGATTCCCATTTCCTGTCTTCACCCTGTCTCCGATTTTTACCATTCTTCATTCCCTAGCAGCCTGTAAATTTCAAATATGCCTGCTTTATTCGCATTTAACATTAATGTAATTGAAGCCAGAACCTGTATTTCCAACCCGATTTGCTTTAGCATTAGTCCTAATCTAAAATTTAATCCAAAAAGAACCAAAAACCGTGTCATTGGTAACATTTGTTAGTTTCTGTTCAACCATTCACCAGAAAACTTTACTTTGCCTTCAGGATGCCAGCAAGTTCCCATAAACAGTTTGTTCAAGTCTAGGAGAAAGAAAGAACGTGTTGCAATTCTTCTTGATCAAAGTCAAAATTTTATAAATTACGTCCTTCTGTATTCCACTAAACATAGCCTTAATTTTCCAAAGAAATATCAAATAAAAAAATGAAGATGGGATAGAGTCAAGCTTTTCATACTTCTTGACTGCACATTTTTTAATGCTGTCAGCAAACTTTTGATAGGTGATTACAACATTCAACCCTCTCCAAGAGTTGTCAGTATAGCTTATATAATTCCTAATCTGGGTCTCAATTTCCAGAACCCAACAAGCAAAATTTCCCATTTATCATTCATGACATGTCCTCCAAAATGAAGAAAATACCATATCTAACATCAACCTCTGTGGTGATCCTAGCAATCATATTTCTCTTCTCTGAACCTTCCCACGGCCTCATTGATGTCGATCTTACTCTACCATTGATCCAAAACCCTCGGCTTCTCAACGCCTACATAGCTCTCCATGCTTGGAAACATGCCATGACTTCTGACCCTAATGGCTTTACCTCAAATTGGGGTGGCCCAGAAGTCTGCAACTACACCGGAGTCTTCTGTGCAGCTGCTCCGGATGACCCTTACATCACCACAGTGGCTGGAATAGACTTAAACCATGGCAACATAGCTGGTTATTTACCAGAAGAGCTTGGTCTTCTCTCCGACCTTACGCTTTTCCACATAAACTCCAATCGCTTTTCTGGCAAGATACCTGAAAGCTTTCGGAAACTCAACCTTCTTTATGAGCTTGATATTAGCAATAACCAATTCAGCGGAGAGTTCCCTTATGTTGTTCTTTATTTACCTTCGCTCAAATTCCTTGACATCAGATACAATCAATTCAGTGGCACAATCCCCTCGCAGTTGTTTGATCTGAAACTAGATGCCTTGTTCTTTAACAACAACAAGTTTCAATCATCCTTGCCGAAAAACTTTGGTAACTCTCCTGCATCAGTTATTGTCATGGCAAATAGTGGCCTCACAGGCTGCTTTCCTTCTTCAAGTTTGGCACAAATGGCAGGAACTCTTGAGCAAATCATTTTCATGAACAATGGATTTACAGGGTGTTTGAAACCAGAACTTGGTGCATTAAAGGGAGTGACGGTGTTTGATGTTAGCTCTAACAAGCTAGTGGGGCCTTTGCCAGATACTATTGGGCAAATGAAGAGCTTGGAACGGCTAAATGTGGCAGACAATAAACTATCTGGTTATATTCCAGAGAGCATATGTTCATTGCCTAACCTGAAGAATTTCACCTACTCCAACAATTTCTTCATTTCTGAACCTTCAAAATGCCTCAAGTTGCGCGCCAAAGATGATAGAAAGAATTGTATTCCCTTTAGGCCATTGCAGAGATCACCAATGGAATGCAAGTCTTTTTATGCAAATCCAGTTGATTGTAGCATCTCTGGCTGCTCACCCAGGAGTCCACCACCGCCTCCAGTGCATCATTGGCCATGATCCCAAATCAAAGTTCAGTATTAAAAGACAGGGTCTAGTTTTTATTTTCATTTTGATGATGTTATCATGCATGGAAATTTTAAAACACGCAGTTGGGTTTTTTCTTTTTAATTTGTCTTCTAAGAATCAACATCCAATAATTTTTATTCTATGTAATTTTCTGGATTGGTGAGAATAATTAATGCTATTGAGCTTTCCATCTCTTTCTTTGCATTGCTATATTTCATAGCCAAATGCTTCCCAATGATTAATTTTGTGTTAAAAAACTATGGTCTAATTGTCTCTTGAGTATTTTGTTTCAATCCACATTCTCTTATTCAAGAACAGAGCCAACTGATTAACTGAAAATAAATTAAGAAAAGAACTGTTTTGAAATGTAACAAATTTTTGGCCAAAAGAAAATTAGAACAAGATGCAACCTTAAATAAAATATGCATCTAGGCAAGTCGAGGTGAGCTGACTTTGTCAACTAAAGCGGTGAGGAGACAAAATAGAGAGAAAAAAAATTGTACCTAATTTTGATTAATTTACTCTTGAGAAATGATCAAATACATTATGTAGGTTTTTTTAAGCTTAATTATATACATGAAATTTGTCATAACACATATCCAAGATCTCCTAAAACTAGCTATCTCATGCTTTGATATAATTTACTAATGTTAAACACATCTTTATCTGCTGTGAGCACCAATGAAGAAGAAGAAAATGCCATTGTTGTAGTCTTTATAGCAGTAAACAAATTTTTCTCTCTTGCCCTTATTTTTTTCTCATTTATGTGTAGATGGAGTATTGTACCTTCTGAGAGAGAGAGGACTTGTTTGTATATCATTAAATAGCTACTACTTCCTTCTATGTCCATCATGTAAGCGGATGTGATTCCTAAAATTTAGGAATAATGGCCAATTTAAAATAACTACCACTTCTATCCATGTCCATCATATGAGTAGATGTAGTTTCTAAGATTTTAAATGAGCCACATAGATAAACGTGGGTTTAGCTTACATTTTTTCACTTGGCTCGATTAAAAACTTTATAATGAAAGTTAATTTCTTATCTCTCATCGTAATACCATGATATAAAAAATTATTCAACGTGAGTTATGATGATCATGTTCTAATTTATAAAACACTCTCCTTCATATACTACAACACTTGCAATTTATTATATTAGGTCTTTAAATGAATCATTATATTATAATTTCATTATAGTGTACAATAATGACTTGTTAAATCTTTTCCTGTCAACATAAAACAGTAATGTATACATAACATCATAGAACAAGAAAACATAATAGAGTTAGAAACATATTATTGAGTTCAAAGAATCACTATAAAACATCATTACAATCAAGACTCGTCATAAGAATATGTTCCTTAAATAACTTGAGTTGTAAACCCTTCTTTAATAGGTCAACAATCATAAGATAAGCACTAATGTGTTGAATGGACATTGTTTGTTTCTAAATCTCCTCCTTAACAGCAAAATACTTCAATTTCATATGTTTGGCACCTCTAGAGTATATGTCGTTCTTGGAAAAGAATACTACTGCAGAGTTATCACAATAAATTTTTAGCAGCTTGGTCATAGTGTCAACAATCCCAAGTCTTTAAATAAAGTTCCGCATCCATAATGCATGAATTGTAGCTTCAAAGCAAGCCAAAAATTTTGCTTTTATTATGGATGAAGCGGTGACAGTCTGTTTTGCACTTTTCCATGCTTATCCTTCAGTTAATAGAAACAGATAACCATAAGTGCACTTCCTACTGTCAAACATCCAATAAAGTTTGAATTCGTGTATCTGACTACCTCTAGTTGATTGGATCTCTTATATGTGAGCATGTATTTCTTCGTTCCTTGCAGATACCTCAAAACTTTTTTTGTAGCTTTCCAGTAATCAATTCTTGGATTATCTTGATACCTGCCTAACTTTTCGACAGCAAAACTTATATCCGGTCTAGTATAGGTCTGTAGGTATATTAAACTTCCAACAACATAGGCATAAGGAATTGATTGCATTTCCTTTTGTTCAAATTCATTCTTTGGACACTGCACAAGACTAAATTTATCACCCTTTTTACTGGGAACAACCCCGAGTAAACATTTACTCATATTAAACTTTTTGAGAATTTTATTGATATATGCTTAAAAAGTTCTTCCTTGCCTTTTAAGTCATGTTTAGTCCTGAAGATCCATTTACAACCAACTCTTTTACATCCTTCAAGTAATTCAACGAGATCTTAAACTTTATTTTGTTCCATGAATTTTAACTCTTCCTTCATAGCATTAATCCATTTAGCAGATTATGAACTTTTTATGGCTTGTGAAAAGGTAAATGGATATTTATCAATTCCAAGATCAAAGTCTGATTTCTGTAAATAATCACATAGTCTTTCAAAATAGCCAATCTCTTTTTCCTTTGAGATCTTCTTAAAGTTATTCATTTGTATTCGACAATGAGGTCAAATATCAAATTATTAATCTTTATAGGGTCTGACATTAGACTATGGAGGTGTATCATCGTTTAAATGTTTACCAACATTAGTGTCTCGTTCCACAAATGTTGGATCAACATTAATGTCAATTGTGGATTTTGGATCAATAATCGATAAATGAACATTCACCCTTATTTCTTTTATTTCCACAACTAGACGTTCTACACTTCCATTAACTTCAGCATTCTCAAGGAATTTAACATTACCAATTTCGATTATTCCAGAACTATGGTTTGGACAATAGAACCTATATCTATTAGATTTCTCAAGAGAACCAATAAAGTATCCACTTATTGTTCGAAAATCCAACTTTTTCTCTTGTGAATTATACACTATTGCTTTCGCTGGGCAACCCCAAACATGCAGGTACCTTAAACTTGGTTTCTTTCAAAATATGTCTTTTAAACCACTTTGCTTGGAACTCTATTCAATAAATAAGCTGTGGTTTTTAATGCATACATCCACAAGGATTTAGATAAGGAGGAGTTACTCGTCATGCTTCTAACCATATCCATTAAGGTCCGATTTCACCTTTCTATTGCACCATTATGTTGAGTTGTACTTGGCATAGTATATTGTGCACATATGCCACGTTTTTCAAGGACTTTAGCAAATGAACCGGGATATTGTCTTGACTAATCATGTTTCCTATAGTATTCACCACTTCTATCAAATCTTATGATTTTCACTTT
The DNA here is from genome assembly GCA_031772115.1 of Heritiera littoralis. NCBI lineage: Eukaryota > Viridiplantae > Streptophyta > Magnoliopsida > Malvales > Malvaceae > Heritiera > Heritiera littoralis. Next base: position 276,301 of record JAPDPK010000142.1, on the reverse strand, counting down.
TCTACCAATTGCTTTGCAACCTCATTTAAGGATATTTCTAGAACATCTATAGATTGAGATTTTTCTTTAAGTAGATATATATCCATAATTTAAATAATCATCAATGAAAATGATGAAATACTTTTCTCCATTAAAGGATGAAACATCAAAAGATTCACATGTATCAATATGTATTATTTCAAGAAGCCATGTGCTTCTTATGGTGCCTTTCTTGGTATATTTGGTTTGCTTTCCCTCTATACAATCCAAGAAAGTTCCAAGATCAATAAAATCTAAATTTTGTAAAATCTCATTCTTTACCAATCTTTCTAACATTTATTTGGATATATGACCCAAACGTTTATGCTACATATAAGTAGTATTTTGATTAAGCATGATACATTTTGAACCAACACTACTATGTGTGACATGTAAAGGTTCAGCATAAACATTATCAATTGTTTTTCTACCTAAACCATCAATCAGAAAACCCAATCCATAAATAGTAAAGTCTTTATATAAATCAAACTTCTAGAACATAAATTAACATAAAATCCAAAATTGTCCAATTTTCATAAAGAAACAAGGTTTTTGAAATTTGAAAGTACTGTGTATCATAAAGGTTCAATTGATATCTAGTGTCCAAGACCAATCTATAAGTCCCGATTCCTTAAATAGGTGCCTTCATGTGAGGACCTGTCACGACCCGTGACCACATTTTTCATCTTCTTATACACATCTAAACCGGTTGGGCTATTTGTGATACTTCACTTGTACTGACTGTTAAACAATTTTACAATGTATTGTTTAAATTATACACATCCCCTATCGTAATTTATCAGATAAGTGGTACTGTTGACATGTCTAAATACAGAGAATAAATGATCATACCTCCAATAAACAATCGGTCTGACACATTGTCCTTCGTGTACAGCCAGGATCCCCAATCCACTGAACTCACATTCATCAAAACCTGAAATGTTGAAAATTAAGGGGTGAGCAAAACCACGGCTCAGTAAGAGAATTATATGCCTCACTTGATACTCAGCTTCCTATATGCTGAAAATCTTTTTCATTTTTCCTATGGGCTCTAGGCTCGCATGTAGGAAGGATACTACAGTCGGCTAGGGATCCGAATAGAGTAAGGTAGGTATTTTAGAATATCATACTTGTTACGGAAACTAGAAGCAACTGTAGAGAGAATTTTCATTTCGTTTTGAATTAATAAATCCTTTTCTCTTTCAAACTTTCATAACCTTTTTCATATGCTTTTCAAAATAATGCTTCTACGAAACAAAGCATTTAAATAAAATAATTAATATTCGTATATTCCTTGAAAAGAATATTAGTTAAATCATCATCTTATTTCTTTAAAACTTATTTCATGTTTTAATGTACTCTCTTAATTAGTTCCGTCCTTTAAAAAGCAAAATAAGCTATTAAAATCTATTCCATTCTTAAGTTCACAAGGCGTCATTCTTTTTATCAGTATGATTAAGTGTGAAAGAAACGAACTTATTGTAAGGACCGGGAGTGCCTGGATCTCTGTTAACCAGGGATTTACCACCCCAGTGCCTTACTCATCCGATATATCACACACATCACATGTCATATGCACAAGAACTATTTCATCCTTTGACATTTGTTGAATTCACGAATCACAATCACTTACTTATCGTCACAATATCCTACGATTTCTCATACTAACACTTCGGAACTCGTGTAGCACTTAGTTCCCGAAGGACTCTAGAGGTGGCTCCCACGGTACAATCATCGAGTCTCTGCTCGGTTTGGCCTTTACTAAAACATCAGAACACGTATAGCACTTAGTTCCCGAAGGACTCTAGAGGTGGCTCCCACGGTTCAATCATCGAGTCTCTGCCCGGTATGGCCTGTACTGAAACATCAGAACACGTGTAGCACTTAGTTCCCGAAGGACTCTAGAGGTGGCTCCCACGGTTCAATCATCGAGTCTCTGCTCGGTATGGCCTGTACTGAAACATCAGAACACGTGTAGCACTTAGTTCCCGAAGGACTCTAGAGGTGGCTCCCACGGTTCAATCATCGAGTCTCTGCTCGGATTGGCCTTTATGCCATATGTATTTTCCATTGTCTTATCAGATCTCATGTAGTACTTATGATATAATATTTCATTTGAGACCATAGAAAGAATATTAGAATTATCATTTCTTCCTTTTGAAAACATATTACCTATCATTTATGGAGTCTAAGATAGACATCAATCTTATCATACTGTATACCTCGGAGGGTAAGGAAGTACACCGGTCAAATCTATGACCATAACCTATATTGTCCTCGGTGGATCACTGATTAGATGTCCACCGGGACTAAACATATCACATATCATGCATCAGCATGATAAGAATACCAACCAGTCTCAAAACCGTAATTCTCATCATAAAATACACCTTTATGGAATTTATATAAATATATAATTCCATGATTTAAAACCATAAGGGTTAAAATCCTTTAGTGAATATTTATAAAAATATTCATAAGAATACGCACTATATTTCACTTCATCTTTCGTCTCGTAATTCGTGTAATTTATCTATTCCGAGAATTTTCGGTGGTTTCATTGTCACCATTCTCGAATTCATGAATATTTTAAAATTTCATCTCATTATATTCATGTTTTATGAAATTTAGTAATTTCTCATGTTTCGTGATTTAGTATCGAAATTCGGAAATAAAATCATTTAATATGATTTTTTTTAAAGTTTTTCTAAAATTTTCGGCAGCATAACGGCTGTCGATTTACTAACCTCCTGCACGGAAAATACGGTTTAAAATCTTTCAGCCAGTACTTCTTCCCGAATTATTTTCAGCAAATCATACATCATAATAATATTCATAAAATAATTGCATAAAATATTTCAATTAAATTATGCAGACTGAGTATCCTTACAGTGCTGCACATGCATCCCTTACCTTTTTCCGGGTCGACGAATTCCGCTTATCGATCGCGCCCGCACTCCATTTCTCCCGATTCCTTATCCCGATTGCTGAAAATAATTTTTGGAATTAAAATTCTAATTTTTTTGAATTTTTCATAATTTATTTAATTTTTTTTTGAAATTAAATTCTCGGGAAATTTCTTACCGAATTTGTAAAATCTCGGGTTGTCGTATTTCCGAGAATTTTCCGAATTCTCGAAATTCTCCTTTTTTCCTCTTTTTCTTCCTTTTTCCTCTTTTTCTTTTCTTTCTTTCTTTTCTTTTTCTTTTTTCTTTTTCTTTTTCCTTTTTTCTTTTCTTTTTTCTTCTTCCTTTCCTGGTCAGACCGGTCCAGCTCCTTTCCTCGCCGGTTCCTCGCCGGCGGCCTGTTCTCCGTCGGTTCAGGCGTCCCTCAACTGGCCGGCTGCTCGACGAACTTGCCGGTGCCTTCCGTTTGCCCTGGATCGGCGGCACGACGACGGATCGAGGCGGTTTTGCCTCGGTTTCTTCTTCCTCTTCGCCGGCATTCCTCCGCCGTCCATTGCACCTCCGGTGGCCTCCATCGGTTCCCTCTTCTTCCGTCGATGCTTCAGCTGTGATGGCGGCGGCCGGTTTGGCCGGCAACCGCCAGATCTGGTTTCTCCTCTTCTCGGCTTCCGCTGTGATTTCGCTTCTGTTTTCCTTCTTCCTTCCGTCGCCAGTGGTTTCCCTGCCGTCTTCTTTGGCCGGCGACGCATCCCCTTCCTTTTCCCTCGCCGGCGGTGGCAGCTCCGCCACCGTCGGCCTCACGTGGGGGGGGTATCGGGTTTGCTTCCCGATCCTGCCTTTCTCTTCTTTTTTTTTTTTTGTTTTGTTTCTATTTTTTGGGTTATTTCTATTTCCCTTTTTAGTAATATAATACATACTATATATTATACACTATCATTTATATTTTATACTTATAATATATATTATATATATCATACATATATTATTTCATTTTAATGTAATACAATATACAATATATATTATATACATAAATTATATATATTGTATATTACAAAATATATATCTTTGTATATATATGTATGTATAGTTATATACTTTAAAAATAAATAACCTTTACATGTACAAATTATATAGATGGTATAATACAATATTTATACATTTAAACTTTAACATAAAACCACATTTACTTTTCTTCTATATTCATATACTTTTATTTAAAGTAATAATATATATTATATTTCATATATATCTGTACATATATATTTATAATTATATAAATACATTTTAAAATATACACATGTATTTATTTAAGACAAAATAGTATATATTTCATTTTATAATATATACTAATATTCATATACATACATATGTATTTATATAAAAACATGTGTAAATATATTTATGTAATTTAATTATATAAATATATAATATACGTATTTTTATTTTATAAATTTTGGATTTTCATTAATCCAATTTAAATTCCTCCTTTCCTTATTTTCCATAACTCCGATTTTATTTTTATTTCCATTTAATTTCCTTCACACGAATTTCCTTCTTCATCACTTCCTCATTTCTCGAGATTTTCACCAATATCTCGTTTCTCGCACAATTTTATTTATTTCCTCTTATTTAATTTCTCTAATATTTATTTTCAATATTTCTAATTTCCAATAAATGGAAAATTTTACGGTTATCACAGGACCACACTTTCCTACATTTTTCTAAATGATTTTGAAAGTAAAAAAGTTATAGAAATGGAAAGATGAAGGTGAACCAACAAGAGTGGTCAATAGTGGAAGGTTAGAAAGATTGGATTTGTGGTCCACAAGATCCGTGGAGACTCAAAATGACATCAAAAGGGAAAAATATTGATATTTGGAGTTCAATATGCCTATGGTTTTAATTTCGTTTCGATTAGAATCTAATTTCAGGTACCTAAGAATTAGAACTAACAAATTGGAAAATGACGATTGTGTCAATAGTTGGAAATGTGAAACTGAAATAAAGTCAAATGTAGATGAAGTTTTGACCATTGACTGAATACCTTTTGACCCTCTTATGGTAAAGTTTAACCTCAAATTAATCTGAGAATCGGAATCCCAAGAAATAGATGAAAACGAAGTAAATATACCAAATGGCTTTTGATTGAAGCCAAAATTACTCCGAGAAATTTCCAAGTGCCCCTAAAAGACACTAGGAAATTGACTTTTCAAGATAAAAAGTCAATGAAAATAAATAAATTGATTTATTGAAATATTTGACAATTTTAATTGAAATGGTATTGAGTAAAAATGGGGCTTCAAGAAACACCAAAAAATTATTGAAAATTAATAAAAAATTTTAAAGATAATTATTAAATAAATAATTATTAGATTATTCTAATAAAATTTTAATTATGAAGAGTATGGGAAAACTATTTAAGGCTTTGTTTGGAGAAAGAATGAAAAATGGAATTGGAAGGTGAGAAAGTGTAGTGTAACCAAACAAGCTTTACTAAATATGATTTCTAATAAGGGGTAAAATGGTCATTTATCATCCCAAATCAGATTTTTAGTGTTAAATTAACATATATATCACATGTTTAATTAAATAAAAAGCCAAAATCTGCTGCCTTTCTTCTCCAGCCACCTAAAACCCCATTTTCTTCTTAGCCTTAAGTGTCACTATGCTAGCCACCGTAGGAGCCAAAAAATACCAACCAAATGACCTCTGTTCATGTTGTTCAAGAAGCACCAATTCCCTCTATAACATATCCAAATTTCAACTTAAACAGAGTTCATTTGGTTAGTGAAAAACCTGCTAAAAATTAAGCCTGTCAATTGCCCTGTTTTAGACATTAGTGAGAAAGAGGGAGTGCAAGGCAGAAACAACAAGAAAAACATCCTTCTTTTAGTCCGGCCAAGAAGGATCAATTAAAGCTTAGGTTGTAACCTAGAACATGTCCAAATTTCAGCCCCAAAATATTGAAGTGCTGCTGCAAACAGCCAGCTTTTCCTAAACCAAGAACAAGGGAAAAACAGGACAGATTTGTTTTGGAAGAAAGGAGAGGAAAAAGCACCACCAAAATGACCTCAGCTCACTTTGCTCAATAAGGACCGATTGTATCTTAGCTTGTCCTCTAAAACATATCAGAATTTCAGCCCAAAAGGAGTCCATTTGACTAGTGAAAAGTGTGCTAGAAATTTTGGCAGCATAAGGTAACCTTGAGCAAATAATTTCAATTTTGTTTATGGTTGATATTTTTGATAATTATGATTTTTCTAAGCATGAAAATGATGCTAAAATGCTGTAAAAACATCCTAGAGTAGGATTTAGGATTTATTTAAATGGGTTTTAATGGAAAACTTTGTAAAATTAAGTTAAAGATGAGGTATGTGGTAGAAATGATTTTTAAGCTTAACATTGATCATGGTTTGTAATAGTCCAAATATACAGTAATTAACACATTTTACATATAAATTTTGGTTGAGCTATCTTCGATGCCTTTACACTTGTACAGTAACAGTGATAAATAGTAAAATTATAAACAATTTATAGAAATTCGGAATATAAACTTTAACATTTTTTTCTTACAATTTACATCCCCTGTTTCTATATTATAAGTTAAGTAGTACTATACAATTTAACTGAATGTTTAAAAGAAAGTACAAATACCTCCCGGTTGACACAAACAGTCTCGGATAAATAAGAACACAGCCAATATCCTCTAATGTATACCCTTTTTTAACCATTTATAATAACCTGTGGAGTGGAAAATAAAGGAGTGAGCGAAACATGCTTAGTAAAGGAATCGTATGCAAGACTAATATAACGAAGTCTACATACTAGAAAACTTTATTTTCCTAACAATTCACTAGACACAGTAAATGGAAGGATAATATAGTCAGCCAGGCAACCGGATGTAGCATGGAAGGTATTTTGAAATAGCTGTCTTGTCCTGAAAACCCAGAAGCGACTATAAAGAGTAACTGTTAAATTTTCGATATAAAATAATTTAATAGAATTTCAATAAATAAATGGTAATAAAACCATTTAATTAAACACTTCCGTAAACACTTGAAAACTCTTACAGTAACAGTAATAGAAACAGTACAGTAAATCATTTAATTAATAGTAGCAACTGTATAGAAATAGTTCAATAACAGTACTATGATAGTACGAAAAACAGTGGAAATAGAATTTAACACAGTAACACTTCAGTAAAACAGTGACAAAGCGGTTCAGTAAACAATTTCACTTTAACACTGATTAATTTGTAACATTTTCAGTTGTAACAAATTAGCAACAACAATAGTTTTCAGTAAACAGTAGAGGTTTCAATAAACCATATAGGTTTTAAAGACAATAAAATGTTCGTTTTGAAACGTTAACAGTTCAGTAAAACACTTTAGTAACAGTTCGATATGGTACTCTATGCAGTAACAGTAAAACAGTTCAGTATTGATATGGTAACAGTTCAGTAAACAGTGTCAAAACAGTTCAGTACGGTAAACACTTGAATTTTCACAATACAATAACAGATTAGTAAACTTTTCAAAACCAGTAATAATTTCCATAAAACACTTTCAATTCAGCAAACAGTAAACAATAATTCAGTAAAACAGTTCACAGTAATTCTCAGTTTAGTAATAGTAAACAGTGATTCTCAGTTTAGTAAAACACTTAACAGCGGATCACAGTTCAGTAACAGTAAACAGTAGTTCACAATTTTGCTAAAACAGTTAACAGTGATTTACAGTTCAGTAACAGTAAATAGTAGTTCACAGTTTCGACAAAATAGTTAACAATGATTTTCAGTTCAGTGACAATAAACAGTAAGTGGAGACTAGGCATCACCCTCAATATATCATGCTATAATCCCCGTAGGGAATAGTAACAGTAAATAGTAAGATCTATGATCATAGTCTATAAGTGTCATCAGAGTACTCTTACCAGGTGTCCCTAGGACTGCTGATGACTTGGCAGGTCTACCAGCCATAATAACAGTACAGTACAGTAATACACGTGAGCATGATATGAGGCCTAACAGTCTCAAAACATGTCATTTACTATGGAAATACCTTTAAGGAATTTAAACAAATATCATTAAAATTTAATAAAATTCCAAAAAGGTGTTTAAATTCATAATTAACAGTACAATAAAAATAGTCAATAAAATATTCATGTTTCAGTGAAAAAATTTATAAACATTCTAAATAATTATGAAATATTTCAAAGAACGTATTTGACATCTCATTTTAATAAAATTTAATTACATGAATATTTAAATAATATTTTTCGGTAAAATTCCAATTTATGAAAAATATTGGAAATAAATTCCAAAACACAAAATTTCACTCATTCTATGCACATAATATATTTCATGATATTTTAGAAAATTTAGGAGGAAATTTCAGTAGCATAACAGTTGTGAATACCTTAACCTCCCTGCACTTAAAACAGTATTTGTACTAGCCGTAAACCGTAGATTTGTATGATTTTCAAAGGCAATTCAATACCAAATAATTTCATAAAATTATACTCATCAAAATCATGCATTCGATATATCCCTACGGCTTACACACTCATCACTTACCTGTCTTGTATTACCGACTCTTTCGATAGCACCACTCAAAATCTGCCTATCCCAGCTGCAAAACAATTCCACCAAAATTCTTAGCTCATTTAATACTTATTTTTAAGTCACATTTCATGTCTAATTGCAGCCACATTGTACACTGCTAATATTAATGCAGTATAATTTACACCGGTAGGAATTCCTAACTTCTCCATTTTAAGTCGGATTTTAAATCCAATCACACTAGTGGACTTCTCATAATTTCTATAGTATTATGTGACCTTAAAATCATCAAATGCAGCAACACATGTTCTCCCCATAGCCATGGCCGAATGGTACAAGAGAGGGTTTTCTCACTTTTTCAACGATATGTCGTTTAATCTATGCTTACCCATCATTTTCCATTCATTTTACATAACTTCCATACATCAAACATCATCTTCCATGTCTTCCATGCCCAAACCGAAACCCCAAGAATATGCTTGAGCTTGATTTAATTAAATTCAATAAAAAAATAACACTAGATTCAAGTATGGCATGCTTAAAAACATCAAAATCAACCATTGAAATTAAATGAATTTATAAGCATGAAATCATGGTACCTTTGGTGCCACTTTCCAGCCCACTTTTCTCATGATTTTTTTGCTCTTTCATAAAACAAATGGTATGGGTTTGTAGAGCTTTGAGAGAGAAACAACTTTGGTGAAATGATTTTTGTGAGCTAATGTGTTTTTAGTTATGTTTTGAAAGCTTTAATTTTTTTCTCTCAAGCTTGTTAATAGAGGATGGCGTAGGAGAGGTTGAAGATGAGAGTGAGTGGCGGGCTGCTGATGTGGGGAAGAATATAGAATATTCAAGGTTAGGGCAAAATTACCAAAACCCCCTTGGTTATATAAATTTTGGATAATTTTGCCCTTAAGCTTCCGTAGTCTTAAAAACTATGTAATTGTACTCTAAAATTTCGGATTTCACTGCCAAAAAATCATATTAAACATATTTTGATGATTGGATATGGTTTTATTGACGCGCGGTACACCGATTGCGTGAAATTATAGTTTTACCACTAGCGAATCGCCAGCAAAATTTTTCGATTAAACCACTGATTTGATAAATCTTATGAAACTATTTTATTCTCTTTTTCATGTAGAATATCATAATATTTTTACTTCGTCCCAACTTATTTTAGTTTGAAAGTAATTTACGAAAATGCCTTCGGGATGTAAACATCATTTTCCAATTTATTTTCCACCTTTCACAAAATAATACAAAATAATATAAAATTATTTTTAAACCTTAAAATCATCATTTAATATTTATTACATCCACTAAACATTGTATCACCAATCTCGAGCCCACCGAAACACATTAAAAATAAGTGGGGCCCACATCACACTTTTACTTATAATCAGTTAATACATTAAATTTCACTTAATAATTAATTACATATCACATGTACAATACAGTAGAATTAGGTTTCACATGGTTTTTGAATAAATTAAGAAGAAAATTTTAAAAGGGTTCATTTAGTAAGAAATTTATGGGGTTAGTGTGTTTAAATTGATTTAAGTGTTATGAAGAGTGATTATAGGAATGAAAGGTAGTACCAGGATAGTTAAACCAAAAGAAACCGATTTAGATGTCAAAAAAAGTGAATTTAGCTTGGGGAAAGACATTGAAGAATTAAGACTTAAATACTAATTTAGTGATTGCAAATAAGTTAGAAAATAATATTGAAAGTGTTGGTATAGATAAATTGGAGAAAGATTGAAAAGACAATGAAATGACAATTTCGGCCTTAATAGAAAAATAGTGAAAAAGTACCTCGTTTGAGTAGTTTAAGGTCAGAATAATATTCTTTGAAGTGTAATGAGATAGAATTAATATTGAATGACATTGTTGGAACAATGGTTGCAACTAAGGAATCCGTTGGAGCAAATTTCATTAAGGAAAGGATAATTGTAAGTGAGCTACGATGGAGGGATTATCGAGTAGAAATAACGAGGAATAAGGTAAAGAACATATATAGAAGACATAGGTTGATATCATGATTGCATCTTGAATGAATTTGGTTTTATCAGAAATTAAAGAAAATTGTTTAAAGTTTTGGATAATTGAATTATGTTTCCGTTTGATTGAAATTGTAAATATGAGTTTGAATTGTCTACGGTTTTGAGTTGATTGAGATTTTAAGATCGAGACATTGTAACTGTTTAAAAGTCAATTGGTTGTGGTTATATGTATGAATTGTATTGTGGTTTTGGGCTGAATCGAATATATCAACTGCGTTTGACTTGCAGGAGGGTTTTAAACACAATATCGTTGTGCTACCAAAATTTTGAAAATGACTTTAAATAGAAAAGAATTGTTTTAGAAAGGATTGGCTAATTTAAAAGAGAGTATTGGAATGATAGATTTTATAGTGATTTTAAAAGTATCTATTTGAAGGAACCGATTTGGTTTATCGATTGGAAAGTTATCGTGACATTTGTATTGATTTTGGAAAGTGAAGGACTGAAATGGTCTAACTATTATCTAATTTAAAGGAAATGTTTTTAAAATTGTTTTATGATTCTAGAAAGGTAAATGATTGAACTTTAAGAATCATATTGAAAGTGTTAAATTTGATAGTTAGAGAAACAGTATAGAAATGAAATGAAATGATAGTGCTTAGGCATGCATCTTCATGCATAACTGCACTGTTCATGTGTATAGTCATTGTTTTGATGGTTTTCAACTGTTTTGCATATTGGCTTTGAAGTGTATTATTAACGTTTAAACGATTTGAATGAATGCATTGTTTTGATTGTTTTGAAGTTTAAACGAATATGAAACATTTAAATTTATAGTAATGATAATTGTTTTATACCAAATGAATTGTTTTATAAAGGATTGATTATTGTAAATGTTTTAGAACATGATAGTTTACGGTTTGAGAATTATACTGTTAGAGCCACCTTTAGAGTCCTAAGGAACCTACAGGCTACACGAGTTCCCTTAGGCTGTGATAGTAACTTCTAGGATTCCAAGGGAGCTAAGTGCTACACAGTGTACCTCACTGTTAGAATTCATGAATGGCAAATGAAACTTGGTTCCCAAATTGTTTAAATGTCCTGAATGTATTTTATTCAATATTCTTAGAATATAAAATTTAATGTATACGAGGATCAAGTAAATGTTTGGAGATATGGGACCTTCCTTTAGTTACCTCTTGGTAATCATGCCATAAAGAATGAATGAATCTAATGTAATGTTTGCTGTTAGACCTTGAGCAAGTCTACAACTGCCTTTGTATCACCTACTCTGTGGCACTATAAGATGTAATGTTTGCTGTTGACCCTTAGCCAGTCTTCAGCAGTCCACAGGATGTCATTAGCTTATGACATTAGATGGACACTACTGTGACTATAGCCATATATCCTAATGTTATTTCCCACTTAGGAACCCTAAACCGCACGATTTCTATAAGGAGATTACTAGTCTTCATGTTTTATGTTTTTAAATTAAAAGTTATCGATTTGAATTATTATTGTAATAACCGTAAATTTTTCAATATTTGGAAATTATTAATATTGAGAATTAATATTAAAGAAAATAGATAAGTGCAATAAATAAATATAATTTCAAGTATATGAAAATGTGTGGAAATTTCGTGAATCGAGGAAGTGATGAAAATTGGAAATATCCGAGTGAAGAAAATTAAATTGGAAATAAGAATAAGATGTGAATTTAAGAAATAATGAAAGGAGAAAATTTAATTTGGATAAATGAAAATCCAAATTAAATAAGAAAATGAGAAAGAAAATGTGAAATATATTTATATAATTATACATTATATAAATGTATTTTGATGCAAATACATATGTATTTAAATACCGTATGCTATATAGTATATATTAAATATACATGGGTATATATAAGTATATATACTATTTTATAAATTTAAATAATACATATGTATTCAAGTATGGTATTTTATGTATATATAAATATATACATATATGAGAAAAATGTAAATATTAATTTACATTAAAGTTTCGAAATATGTATTGTAAATACAATATATATTGTATTATAACATTTATATATATATATATATATATATATATATATATTTATATATATATATATTTATATTTATATATAAATATATATAAAGGTTATTTAATTTTTAAGTATATAAATATACATATATATCTATATACTAAATAGATCCGCCGCCGTGCTGCCAATCCAGGCCAAACGGAGGTCACCGGCAGCTTCGCCTTGACGTCGGCCAGCTGAGGGAAGGCTGAACCGCAGAAGAACCGGCCATGGAGGAGGCTGACCGATCTGGAACCAGTCTGAACCAGAAAAGAAAGAAAAGAAAATTGAAAAAGAAAAAGAAAAAGAAAAGAAAAAGAAAAGGAAAAGAAAAAGAAAGAGAAAGAAAAGAAGAAAAGAGAGAGAAAAGGAAAATTCTCGAGAATTCGAAAATTATGGAAAATCCCGGGAATTACGGGAATCGGTAAAAAATCCCGAAAAGTGTTAAATTATTTAAATAATTTATTTATTTAAATAATTATGGAAAAATTCTAAATTTTAGAATTTTAATTTCAAGAAAATTCCCTCGATAACCGAGCCAATAGAATCGGGCAAGGTGAACAAAGGCGCGACCTTTGAGAGGCAGTCGCCGACCCGAGACAGGTAAGGGAGACATGTGCAGCCTGAAAGGATATTTGGTACACATGTTTTAAATTATGCATTTAATTTTATAAATGTTATTGATAATGATTGGTTGGAAAATTGTGGTGATTTACTGATTGAGATTTAAACTGTATTTTTCGTGCAGGAGGCTAGCCAATCGGCAGCCGTTATACTGCCGAAAATTATTGAAAAAAATTACCGAAAATCATAATAAATGATTTTTCATTACGAGAAATGATTTCCAATCACGAAAATCGAGAAATCGATTAGTTTTTATAAAACATGAATATACTGATAATTAATTTTAAAATATTCATGTTTTTTAAAATGGTGAAAAAGGAAATCACCTAAATTTATCCCAATAGGTGATATTTCACGTGAAACAAGGTGAAAAAAATGAAAAGGATCAAAGTGAATTTTTTAATAATATTTCTCCAAATATTCACTTGATTTTATAAATAACCTTTATGGGTTCAATTGTGAAAATAAGTGTTTATAGAAAATTCCATAAAGGTAATTAAAGGTGGAAAATAGTGTTTTGAGACTAAAAGGTCTCTGCATGTGTTTACAGAGAAAACACGAGACGGAAGTGTTGATTTGGAAAATAAATATTTTAATTTTTCATAAATCATAAAAATAATTGATTTGAATCCCGATAACTTTGAAAATCATGTTTTCGATAGAAAGCACGGAAAAGCATGCGTTTATGTTTTACAGTGAAAAAGGACAGTTACGACCTTTTATATTTTACAGTGATTATTTTATAAACTGTTTTCACCTTATGGAAAATGTGATTTATACTGTTCTATAATGTTTAGGACATTTTCAGGAATGATGACCCCAGTATGAATATTTTATAAATTGTTATTCATAAGATGAAAATATTTTCCTTATGAATATTTGTGGATTGATTGAACTTATATTCAGTGAAATTGATTTCATAAATGGGGTTTATATCACGTGTTTACTATTTTGAGACTGTTAGGCCCCATATCATGCTCACGTGCCACGTGTTAGTGCTGATAGATACTGATCATATTAGCAGCGTACTAGTGGACACCTGATCAGTGCACACTGAGGACCCCATAGACTATAGCCATAGATCTCATGTGTTTCCCCTATTAGGGATGATATTATTATAGCATGATATATTTAGGGTGTTGCCTGGTCTCCATGATACTGAACTAAAAGCTACCGTATACTGTTTACTGAATTGGTAGCTACTGTTTACTGTTTACTGACTGAACCGTATCAAGATATTGTTTTACTGATTTGCAAAATACTGTTTTACCGAATGGTATTGTATTGAATATTACTGTTTTACTGAACTGTAAGATACGGTTATTGAACTAAAGAGAAATTAATGTTTATTCAAAAAGAATAACATGAAATTATTTCTAAGATAGAAATAATTACAGAAGTGGTTATCCAATGACTTGGATATTTACAGACCACTGTACTGTCACGTGTTTTTAATTGTAGTGAAGGAAACCACTATTTTATTACTGAACTGTCACGTGTTTTAAATTATACTGAAGTGAAAAGAAATAAGTGGTTTACTCTGTGAAAACAAAAATTATATCGTTTCGAAAACAAGGAATATAGTACTCTCTACAGTTGCTTCTAGATTCTTAGACAAGACAGGTATTTCAAAATACCTGTCTTACTCCATCCGGATCCCTAGCCGACTGTAGTATCCTTCCTACATGTGAGCCTAAAGCCAGCTAGGAAGATTTATAAAGAAAGTGAAAAATATTTTCAGCATATAGATAGCTGGATATCAAGTGTTGCATATAACTCTCTTACTGAGCCGTGGTTTGCTCACTTTCCAAGTTTAACATTTCAGATTGTCGGTGACTGTGAGATCTGACATTTGAGGATTTCGAGCTGTGCATTTGGAGACATGGCGACAGCTTGATTTATAATATGAGGTATGATCATTTATTTTCTGTATTTAGACTTACTTTCATTACTACTTTCTTGAGAATTAAGATAGGGGATGTAATTGATATCACTAATTTTATATTTAATAGTTAAAAAAATATGAAAAGTGAAGTATCACAGACAGCCCAATCGGATAAGTTGTATAGAAATACAGTGAAAAATGTGGTCACGAGCTGTGACAATTATTGTCTAATGAAAGGTATCGTACAATTTTATCAATTGCAATAGAAACTGTTATCGGATTCTTTATCGTTTGACTGTTACTAATTTGTAAGTCAGATTTTGAAATGAAATGTTTATAAGATGCATTGCCATGGTTTTGAAAGTAATGAACTATATTGTTATAGTTGAAAAGTAATGAAATGTATTGTTTTGGTTTTTAGAGTAACGAACTGCATTGTTATGGTTTTGAAAGCAATGAATTGCATTTGCACTAATATTGAAAAACATGAATTCATCGTCTGTAAGTCTCATTAGGACACTATAGTTAGACCTAAAGACTGGGACAAATAAGGTGCTTTAAAGCATCCTTCTGTACTCAATTCGGTATCTATAACCGATTATAGTATCTATTCCTTTCAAGTCTACGCCTGATGTTATCGATTGTCATAAGTCATCGTAGAAACATGTATAGGATACCTGCATATAGTTAGCATGATATCCGTTCTTTTATATGTGTTTCTTACTAGGCTTAAAGCTCACTCCTTTACTTATCCTCACAAATTTTTATCAATATACATGATTACTACTGCTTCAAGGTTAATTGAAGTGAACTATTAGAAGCTTAGTGTATCGAGTAAGAAGGTATACGATAATTGTCATACTTTTGTATTTAGATAGTATGTGCACAGCTAATGTGTTCATAGTTTGAGATGTAAATTATACAGTATAGTGTAAAAGAATGTCGAAGGAACTAGTACGATATATTCTGATTAAGTTGATATTTATAAAATTATATGTTGACGTATTTCGGTTTACACACTGATGATTTGTTTGATATTCACTGTTAAATGATTTTATCGCATAGAGATTGATAGTAAATAAAAGTAATAGAATGAACTTACACTAAAATCGAATGCAAACCAAATGGTAATGAATGTGAATGGAAATGACTGTTTTGAAAAAGGAAAGTTTAAAGAAAAAGTTAGTATAAAATTTCACGATTTCGGTTGTAACACTTCATGCGTTTCCCCATAAACAGAAAATCATTTCTTGGATTTGTGATTTATATAGTAAGTAATCCCTGCATAGTATTGGTAAAATGAGTTTTAGCACTAAAATCCAGCCACCAATTATTATTAGGAACTTCACTTAAATTTGATTCATAGATACAAAAATATTGAAAATACATTTCTTTTCAAACAAAGCTTTTTGTTTATAACAATCTTTCTAATAGTGCCCAGCTTTCTTACAAAAGTGACACTCTTTTGTCGCCTGTACCTTCTTTTCAGTTTGAGAATCATTAATAAGCCACTTCTTCTTCTTAAACCTTTTAGCTTTGAATCCTTTAATAGCTCCTTTTCTATTAGGTTAACAGAGTGACTCTTTTGACTCTTAAGTCTTGCTATCTCTTGTACAAGCCTACTGGCCGATTCTTTAACATTTCACTTATCCTTTATAGTGTTATAGTTAATTTGAAAATGCCTATATTCAAGAGGCAAGGAGTTTAAAAAAAAACTAAACTAAAAAAGAGTCCTCTACTGCTAAACCTAAGCCTTGCAGCAATGTTTGTCATCTCAATGATATGTTGTTGCATGCTTATTGACCCATTATACTTCATTGTTGTAAGCTTAGCCATTAAGGTACCACTGAGTGACCTGTCCATAGAATGGAACCTTTCTTCCTCAAAACTTATATATTCCTTAGCATTCTCGGTTTGTGGGATTGTAGTCTTAATGTTGTTAGCAATTGTCATTCTCAGAAACTCTAAGCATAATTTGTTGCTTCTTTTCTATGCAACGTGATGTGACTTCTCTACCTCATTGCTTGTATCCTTAATATTAGCAAGAGAGCTAAATCAAGATCGAAGATTCCTAAGTGAAAATCAACTTGCTTTTTCCATTTTAAGACGTTCATGCCATTGAACACAACAACAGATGATGCATGTGAGTTAATTGCAATAACTTCAACATAATAAATAAAACGAACATTTAATTATGATGAATTCAGTAAAACAATCAATAAGATATATAGTAGTTTTCCTTTGGGTAATACAAGATACATCAGGGAGTGACCTGTCCACAAAACGGAACCTTTCTTCCACAAAACTTATATATTCCTTAGCATTGTCAGTTTATGGGATCGTAGTCTTAATGTTGTTAGCAATTGTCATTCTCAGAAACTCTAAGCATAATCTGTTGCTTCTTTTCCATGCAACATGATGTGACTTCTCTGCCCCACCACTTATATCCTTAATAACAACAGGCTTTTCTTAAAGGAAAGCTAAATCAAGATCCAAGACTCTTAAGTAGAAATCAACTTGCTTTTGCCATTTTGAAAAGTTCATGCCATTGAACACAACAACAAATGATGCGTGCGAACTAATTGCAATAACTTCAAAACATAATAAATAAAACTCACATTTAATTATGATGAATTCAATTAAACAATCAATAAGATATATATCAATTCTCCTTTGGGTGCAACAATAAACATGCATTAATAAACGTATCACAAATATAAAGCAAATTTCTTTTAGGTAAATTTTACAAAATATTTTTCTTTAAATGAGTTAAATGTACGAACTTTAATGGGCAAATAAATATTTAAAATTGAACATATCTTTTATCTTTAGATAATTAACATATTTAATCAAAATATTAATTAATCTCTCATAACATCATTAATTATTGAAAAATAATTTATCTTTAGGTAAATTTCCTAAGTTCTAGTAATTAATGAAAACATAATTTTTAACTCATTCTTTGTTAAATCAAAAACTATAGGATATAATTGAGGGTCCGTTTGGTAGGCCAAATTTATTTTCTCAAAAATATTTCCCCATTTTTCAATGTTTGGTTCATTGAAAATTCTAAAGTCAACAAAAAATAACTTACAAGTCAACAAGCAAATGAGACAAAATTTCGAAAATTGTCTTCTCCTTTTGAAAAGGGAAAGACGTTTTACAACCCACTAAACAGCCACCAAAAACAAAACCCTTTCAAAGTTTAAACTCAACTGATCTCCATGTTTAATACATTGAATTGCTTTTGCCGTCAGTCTTCTTGTCATTGCCATTGATCATCTTGACGAAGTCACCCTTTGACACCCCTCCACCCCCTCAAAAAAATCTCATTCTTTTGCTAAACCAAGCTATGATTTCTCTTCCTAACTCATAAAATCACCTTTGCAGCCATTTGGCAAGCCGTTGTTGTCAATCATCTTGCGGAAATCATCCTTCAACACCCAACCACCCCTTTGAAGAAAACCCGTTCTTTTGTTAAAACCCAGCCACGATCTTCTCTTCCTAAGAAAAAAAAAAAGTCGTTTTGCTATAAAAAGCTTGTCATAGCACTTATACTTGTTGGAGTCTGCTCTTTGGCTTAGTGTTTGTGTTCTTCCCTTTGTAGTATTTGTTTTCTTCATTAAGTTTGGATTTTAACTAAGGCGTGTTTATCTTTTTTTTTATTGGATTTATCTAATTTTTTTATTGTGTGTGTTTATCTATTCCTATTTTTATTACTACTATTTAGTAATATAATAATATTATTATTAACCAACATGTATTAAAGTTAATTATGTAAATAATATTATTTTAATAAAAATATAGATTTTTCAAAAAACAACTAAACAACGAAAAATATTTTTCAATATATCAACCAAACAATAGAAAATATAATATTTTTTAGAAAATCAATTTTTTAAAAATTATTTTCTGTAAGTCAATTTTAGTGAACCAAACGGAGCCTAAATATAAACATATTTTTTGTAATACTATTAATTACACATTAAACTTTAATTTTTTGGTAAACACTCACACATATGACAATTGTATATATTATCGAAAACTTAACATATAGGAGAGAAACAATCATAAAATAATTATACAATATTTGTTGACATTTATAAATTATTTATGCAAAATTTATATTTATATATATATATATATATATATATTAATCCCATGCTCCTTTTATATTG
The DNA here is from genome assembly GCA_031772115.1 of Heritiera littoralis. NCBI lineage: Eukaryota > Viridiplantae > Streptophyta > Magnoliopsida > Malvales > Malvaceae > Heritiera > Heritiera littoralis. The sequence goes on along the minus strand of JAPDPK010000142.1, from coordinate 257,053 downwards.
ATTATATATGTACATAAAAAAAATAAAAAAATAAAAAAACGTTACCATGGCAAATGCTCTACAGCACTTTTGAAACATTAGTTATATATATAAAACGTTAAGCATGTTGATTTTAACAAACAAAAATAATTAAACATCACATATATCGTCATTAATCATCATAATTGTATAATCATGATTATTATCATTGATGCCAAACTGTAGGAAAATCAATACAGATAAATACACAAGATCTCATATTCAATCATCAAGAAAAAATAATACAGAATTGTACTTGAATACATTGGAATTGATTTCTTGCGATTAGTAGTCTTCCACGTCTAAACCTTTCGAGAGAATCTAAATCTCACTCTCTGATGGGATGTGAGAATAAAAATTATGTTATGTTTAAACCGAGGGCTATAATCTATTTATATCTAGTGTATATTTTATTTTTTTTATTTTTATTTTAACCTATCATAAAAATAAAATAAAATATTAGGTCTTTACACATTGCAAAGCCCATACTAAATGAGATCCTAAAGTACAAGAACTTAATTTATGTGATCACTTTCAAATGGAAATAACACATCAAATAGCCTGTAATGTACAAGTAATTAATATATATACCAACTTAAAGAATTTCCCAACAATCTCCCACTTTGGCCACAATTGTCACTTGATAATTGTATGTTTTAAAACAACTTTAAGAGCTCTAAACTTGCTATCTTCACAAGGCAGCATCTCTAAACAATCTGGTCTATTAATTATACTAACATAAGATAAAAGTGATCTTTGTTACATATATTTCGTAACTAAACCCATCAATGGTCACATATATTAATATAATCAGTGACATAAATCAAGTATGGATGTGTAGCATAGAAATTACATGCAATGTGATCCCTAAAGCATGCCTATTTCTAACTGGTCCTACTTTAAGAAAACTTTATGCTCAACTGCAATTTGAAAGAATAAAATTTTATTTCAGAGTTTTAGTAATAACAACAATACTTTAATCTGATCAGAAAAATGTCTTAATAATAAATGAATATAAATAAAGCAAACTCCTACTATACAAGTATATCATTAAAGTGAACTACACCTATACAAGATACATGCTCATGTACACTCTTAGTAAGCGGATCCGCAATTATGAAGTTTGTATTGATATATTTAATAGATATCTGAAAACTCTGAACTCTCTCATTAACAACAAGAAACTTGATGTCAATATGCTTTGACTTTGTCGAGCTTCTATTGTTCTTAGAATATAACTCTACAACTTTATTATCAAAATAAATCTTCAATGGTCTCTTAACACCATTGACAATGTATAGCCTAGTGATAAAATTTCGTAACCATATTGCCTGGTTCGATACCTCATAGCAAGCTATAAACTCTGCTTCCATGGTGGAAGAAGCTATGAGTGACTGCTTTACACTCTTCCAATATACATCTCCTCTAGTTAACATTAAAATGTAACTAGAAGTGGATCTTCTACTATCAAGGCAACTAGCAAATCAGAGTTTGAATACCCGATATTCTTTAAATGATCTGACCTTTAATATGTGAGCATATAATCTTTAGTTCTCTATAAATACCACATAACCCTCTTTACTGCTTTCAAATGATCCATTCCAGGGTAACTTAAACATCTACCAAGCATACTAACTATATACGCAATATCCAGACACGTATAAATTTCAACATACATAAGACTCCCTACGACTGAAGCATAAGGAATCTCTGTATCTCTTCATTTTCAATCCCATTTCTTGGGCATTAAAGCAAACTAAATTTATCACCTTTAGCAATGAACATGTCTCTTGATGCACAATTTTTATTTCAAATCCACTAAGCACCTTATTGATATATGCTTTTTGTGATAAGCCAAGTATACCATGAGAATGATCTTGAAGGATCTGTATGCACAACACAAAAGATGCATTCTTGAGATCTTTCATCTCAAATTTATTCGAAAGAAATCTCTAGGTACCATGCAATAGGCCTATATCGCTGCTTGCTAGCAAGATGTCATCGACATATAACATGCCAGAAGAATAAACTTGCTCCCATTGATCTTGTGATAAATACATTGATCAACAGTGTTCTCCTTAAAACATAAATAAGTGTGCACTTGATGAAAGTTCTGATACTATTGACGGGATGCTTGCTTTAAACCATAGATAGATTTCTTTAACTTGGAAATCAGATGTTTCAATTCATCCGACACAAAATTTTTTGGTTGCACTGTATAAATTGTTTCTTCAATGTCACCATTAAGAAACATTATCTTTACATCCATCTGATGTAGCTTTAAATTATAATGAGCTACAAGTGCCATAATAATTCTAAAAAAGTCTTTTGATGAAATCGGAGAGAAAGTTTCTTTATATTCAATGCCTTCCTTTTTAGTGAAATCTTTGGCAACTAGACGTACTTTATATCTTTTGACATTGCCTTTTGCATCCCGCTTGGTTTTGAAAAACCATTTACAACCAATCGATTTCGCTTCTTTAAACAATTCGATAAGATCCCAAATATCATTAACCTCCATTGATTTCATCTCATCTTTCATGGCCTTTATCCATTTATAAGAGTAAACACTTTGTTTGGCTTGGCTAAAAGATTTGGGATCATCTTCCTGTCCTACATCAAACTAATGTTCTTAGAGATAAACGATATAACCATCTGGAATCATCAATCTTCTCTCTCTAAGGGATCTCCTTAATAGCACTTTCAATTGAGGTTGTTGTTGCTCTTTCATATGAATAGGAGGTAACCTAGGAGTATCTTGATAATCTAGATTTGCATCTTGAATAATATCAGACATAATTTTTTGACCATTTTCAATTGCAACTGTAGGAACAGTAACATGTTCCTTCTCAAAGACAAAGTTCCTGAGTTTGGCACTCTCATTATATTCAACATCCTCAATGAACTTAACATATCCCGTTTTGAAAAAGGATCTATTTAAGGGATCATAAAGCTTGAATCCCTTTGATCTTTTTGAGTATCCAACAAAATAATAGCTTACTATTCTTGAGTCCAATTTCCTTTCATTAGACTTGTATAGCTTAGCCTCAACTAGAAACCCAAATATGTAAATACCTAGTACTTGGCTGAGCTACTACTTTGCTTAGAATTCAATTAAGAATGTACAGTACAGTCTTTAAGGCTTCTCCCTAAAGTCACTCTGCAAAGAAGAATGACTGATCATACTTTTAACCATATCTTTTAGGGTCTAATTTCGTCTCTCAGCTACACCATTTTGACTTAGAGTCGCTGGCATGGTGTATTGAGGAACGATGCCATATTCTGTTAAATACCTTGCAAAAGGTCCTGAACATTGTTTACCTGATCCATCATATCTGCCACAATATTCACTACCATGGTCAGATTTAACGGCTTTAATTTTTCTATTAAGCTGATTTTCCACTTCAGCTTTATAGGTCTTGAAAATATCCAATGATTGAGACTTCTCATGAATCAAATATAGATACCCATAACAAGAATAATCGTCTATGAAAGTAATAAAATACTATTGACCATTCCGATAAGCTATAAGGAACAAACCACAAATATCAATATGAATTAAATCCAAGATGATTAAACTCTTGTTAGCACCAGTTTTCTTGATATTTGTTTGTTTTTCCTTAATGCACTCAACACAGATTTTGAACTCTGAAAAATCAAAGGAATCAAAGAATTCCTTCTGACACAAGCCTTTTTTATTCTTTGTTTAGAAATATGTGCTAAACGCCTATGCCATAACATGGAAGAATTCTCATTAACTAATTTGCACTTTGTACCACAATTATTTATATGCAAGTATTCATTAATATGTGAGGCATAAAGGTCCAACTTGTATAAATTATTAACTAAAGAACTTGTGCCAACAAGATTTGAATACCAGAGAGACTAAACTTTCCATTTCCAAATGAACAAGAATATTTAGACTTGTCCAAATAAGAAATAGAAATCAAATTCCATCTAAATGACTGTACATAAAAAGTTTCATTCAAATCTAAATAACAACCAGATTCTAACTTTAATTTAAATAGACCAATAGCCTAAATAGAAGCCCTTTCACCATTTCCTGCTTAGATGAATCTTTTCAGCATCAGTTGGCCTTCTACTCCTTAGACAACCCTGCATTGTCATACTTATGTGAGTAGTTGCACCTATATCTATCCACCAAGTGTGATTGGGTACTAAAACCAAATTAACTTTAGAACAAATAAAGTTGAGAAGTTTACCCTTTTTGGCAAGTCATTTTGCATACTTAGAACAATCCTTCTTCACATGACCATCTTTATAGCAAAAGAAACAGGTAATCACCTTATCCTGTTTCTATTACTCCTTAGGCTACGAAGATCTAATGTTTGCAGTGCCTTTTCCTATATTGTTCCTTTTTCTTTTTCTGTTGGCAACATTGTCATTGGAAGAAGATGCTAAATGAGCACTTTCTATCTTCTCTTGTTTCATCCGCTCTTCTTCTTGCACACACAAGCAATGAGCTCATTAAACGTCCATTTCTCCTTTTGAGTGTTCTAACATATCTTAAGATGACTGAATTGTGCAAGAAGAGATATTAAGACCAAGTGTACGAGAATGTCCTCAGACAACTTTGACTTTAGTCTTTTTAGTCTTGTATCAATATTAGACATTTTCATAATGAACTCTCTTATGTTTCCTTCGCTACTATACCGCATTGAAACAAGCTTACACAGGATAGTGCTTGTTTTGACCTTTCATTTGCAACAAATCTGTCTACAATCTACTGTAAGAAACTTTTAGCATTTTCTTCTTTAGGCATTCTGCCTCTAGTTGCATCCAGAATTGACTGCTTCATGATCATCAAACTCATGCAGTTTGAACGCTCTCACTTTTCATAAAGTTCCCTTTCCGTAGCTATACTATTATCAACAAGGGTAGGAGGCTTATCTAACCTGATCACATAGTCTAGATCCATACACCCAAGCACAATGGTAATGTTCTCCTTCCATTTCTTCAAGTTAATGCCGTTAAGAACCGAAATATTATTTAAATTGGCAAATATAGAAGAAGCATTTACTGTAAGTAGAAAAATAACAATAATAAGCTCACAATTAACAAATAATATTTTTGGGTCATATAAGATACCAAGCACAACATTGAAATTTAGTCTTTGGATAGAAATTTCAATTTGTAAGAGGATAGAAATTTCAATTTGTAAGAGGTACTCTTAAACTTAATTAGTAATCATTGATAACCAAATCCTACCAACAACATGCCTTTCTTTGGACAGACATATTGCATACATGGTAAAAAAAATTGTATCACATATTTACTACCTTATTATGTTTGTAATCTGGCCAAAAAATAACATTCTTTTAAGCCAATTATTTTTCACAAAAATTAAAAACATAGTCATTTAAATTCCTTAAATGACAACCTTAATTTTCAAAATAAATAAATTAACATAAAAGAGGTCACTTTAGTGGCATTTTATATTAATTTAATTTATTTTGAACTTTATTTTCAACACATTATGTACATATACAAAACACTGAGAGTACACAAATTTATTCACATCAACAGGGAAAGTGAGTACTGTCAATCAACTCAGAATATCATGAAATATTTTATCATGAAATAAAATTTTAGAAAAAAAGTGCATAATATATCAAATCACTGAAATTATCATGAATATTAAATAATAAATATTTAACAGTTTCAAAAAATTTCAAAAAAAGGCCCAAAAAATAGGAAATTTTATTTTATACAGGACTACAAAACATGACGGCTGATCGACCACTGGTCCATGTGCCGCCTTGTGCGTGTGGGGGAGATTTCCCATTTGCGATCTCCCTTTGACTGGACCTGGAGCAAACCCCTTTGGGTCTCTTCTTGAATCTTTCTTGATTTCAACCCTTTTTTTGTAAAAATTTAACTTACAATCACGTAATTAAGACTTTTCTTTATAAAACCCACGCAAAAACTGATCAAAAACAACAAGGAATTCTGATGAATTTGATCATGAAAGATTCAAGAAAAAATACATGAAAAACCCAATCCCTTTTCTTGATTTCTTTCAACCAAAACCAAAATTTACAAAAAAAAAAATTGTAACTTTGTTTCAACCATATAAGTCACTAGAAACAACTATCATTCATCAATTTGAATCAAAACATACAAAACATAATTGTTTTAGTTGAATATTTAATTTGGGATTTAAAAAACTTAAAGAATAAATTACATGAATTGTGAAACAAAATTCATAAAATTGTTTACATGATTTTAATCTTTATTCTATGGGGAATAAAAGCACTAAAGTTTCAAAAAAAAATTTAATTCTCAATTATCAAACATGAACAAGCTCTTGATACCACTTGTAGGAAAATCAATACAGATAAATACACAGGATCTCATGTTCGATCATCAAGAAAGAATAATACGGAAACGTACTTGAATACATTGGAATTGATTTCTTGGAATTAGCAGTCTTCCACATTTAAATCTTTCGAGAGAATTTGTATCTCTCTGTGTGATGGAATATGGGAATGCAAAATACATTATGTTTAGACTGGGGCCAAAACCTATTTATATTTGTGGCATATTTTATTTTATATTGGCCTATCATAAAAATAAAATAAAATATTGGGTCTCTACACATTGCAAAGCTCATATTAAATGAGATGTTCTAAAATCCAATAACTCAATTTATATAATCACTTTTAAATGGACTAAACACATCAAATAGCCTATAATGCACAATTAATTGATATATGTAAAACCCACTCAAAGAATTTTCCAACACAAACATCATACTATAATCATTTTTTAGCATAAAAAAAAACATGGATAAAGCTACTACTTTGAAAATCACATATAATTCATGAGAACTTAGCAGAAACTTTAAACATGGGAGGGAGAAACCTTATTTATTTTATTTACATCATGAGTCACCACATGTCAGAAACTTTCCAATACCATTGCTTTGAAAAACCATGAAACCAGCTTCAGAAAATTAATCAAAATTTATGCAAAATGCTTGATTGAATTCAAAGATTATTTTTCATCTAAAGAGTTTAAATTGTTCACAAATCAATTGGTGAATATTGCACATAAAAAGCATAAACATGATACTAAACATCATAAACCATCATTATCAACTAAGGCTACATCAACAATGCCACATTCATCATCCTATTATTTTTTATTTATCTGAACACAGACTTACAGTAAAAAAGCATAGTGCTAATTTCTTGATTCAAAGAGAAAAGCATTAGTTTTTAAACTTGGCTATAATCACTCCAGTATTTTAATTTCTAATCGATTCTTAGAGTATCTTTCTAAAATCGTTAAAATCTATATTATGGCAAAAGAAAACAAAAGAGGATAGAAATTTTTCGCATAGTATGTCTAATTTAAAATAACCAAACTTTGATACCACATGTAAACTTAATCATATACATGAAATTTGTCATAGCACACATCCAAGATCTCCTAAAACTAGATATCTCATGCTTTGATATAATTTAATAATGATATACATACCCCTACCTGTTGTAAGCGTCAATGAAGAAGAAGAAGCTATTCTTGCAATCTTTGTAGCAATAAACAAGTTTTTTTTCTCTTGCTCTAATTTTTCTTTCATTTATGATGTAGATGAAGTACCGTACCTTTGAGATAGAGAGAAGACTTGTTTGAATATTATTAAATAACTACCACTTCCAGCCATCTCCATCATGTGAGTGGATGCGGTTTCTAAAATTTAGGGATAATAGCCAATTTAAAACAACTTCTGTTAGATTTTAAATAAGCCACGCAAATACGTGAGTCTATCTTACATTTTTAGAGTCCATAAACGAGATTAACTAGATTTATATACTTAATCTCCTAGCATTACATAACCAAGATATTAAAACTACAAGATTCAAAGGTATACATTCCTTTATCTCAACAAAAACTTCATATGCATGGTCTACACCATCCCCTTTAACTTATGCATCCAACAATCTATGCAAATCATGTATTCCTCAACCCTTCAGAAAGCCTTAATAGCCTCATTAAATAGCGGAGCATTAGCTAATTTGTTCATAATCTTAAACAACATTAAATCAAATGAGCATTTGCCTCATTAATTACGTTATACATTAACCACGAAGTTAAATATTTCACGAGTATATATATCTATAACCCTATTGTTTTTTTTCCCTAAATGAAGACCTTATAAGTTGAAATCTAGCTATTACTAACTGCATCAATAGTTGCTCAACCCTTTTAAGACTTGAAAAACTTTTTCAAGTAATGTTTAGGGATTTGTGAGGATTTTTGTGTGTTCATCAACTTGGGTTTTAGGTTTTTCCATTAAGAAATGTTCGCTAGGGTGGTTTTCAACCCTAGAAACTGGTGAAGGGACAATAAAATCTTCATTTTTAATATTTGAGTTTTTGAGCTTACATGCCATTGCATCTCTAATATGATAGCATATGTGTAATTGGTTAGTGAGAACTATAACACCGAAATCAAAGGTGTAGTGAAAAACTAAAGAGAAATTATAAATGCACTTCAAAAAATAATTTTTACATTTCAACAATTATAAGACAAAAATATCCTTAAATAAAATTATAATTTTAAGCTTTCTTCTTTCATCACTATCTTTTCTTACAATCTTATTCAACTTAAATCAAACTTTAAACTTTTTCTTCAAAAATTTTCTCTCGCAAGCTTGTAAAAATCAAGCAAAAAAAATGAGAAGATTTGATAGTTTGAATGAAGAAAACTATAATGATAGCATGGAAGAAAAAAAAAAACTTCCTACTGGCTAAGCTTCCACATTGTTACAAAAAATAAAGAAAAAATCTATTTCTTTATCTCTAAGATCCACAACCTTGCCAGTAGCTATTAGTAAAGCCATAATTTGTGGAAATAGGGAACATTCATGCAAAATTGATTCCAAAGATGCATTGCCAGCTGACAGTTCCAATCAACTTAAACAAAGGGCAAATTATCATGGATGGGACTCCTATGAGAGCTATGCATATGATTTTGCAATCTGGGTTTTAAATTTGTAGTTAACTTTACATTAATTCTAAATTTTGATGCATTGTTGAAACATACATTTTTAGGTAATCCAAAGCAAATAAGGCATCTAATGAAGATGTATATACTGACATAGTAAGAATTATTATTGTTATGTTGATTTTACAAAGAATTTTTAGAAATTTTTGAGATTCTAAAGTTAAGGTTTAGATTTAGATGACTTGAAGAAGAAAAATGATGAGAGAGAATGAAAAAGAATGATGAGATTTGAGTGATGCGTAGACCTGCTCAAAAGTCGAGCTACCCACCCAAGCTTGAATGCCCGCTCGATATTTAATCAAGTTTTGACAAAAATATGAGATGCATTTAATGGGCTTGGGTAAAAATTTTAGGCCCAATTAAAAAACAGGTTGGGCTTAAGCTTAACTCTTCAAAGCCCAAGCCTGACCAGGCCTCGCCCAGCTCGAATTTAAATAAATTTTTTTTAAAATATATTTACTAAGTATATTGTAATTATATGTACATAAAACATTATTGATTAATAAATATGATTATATCATGATTATATATTTTTAATATGAAAATTGACATGCAAATTTTGACAAATCAAATTAAAGTTAAAAGGGATTAAAAGAATAAAAGATAAATAAATAAAAATTAAAATACTAAAAAAATAAATAAAATCATATTTAGGTGGGTCAGGTCAGGCTCAAGTTTGCAATATATAATAAAAAGGGAACTTTGACTTAAAGTCAGATCCAAATTTTCGAGCCGAGCTTGGATTGCATATAAGCCATTAGTATATGGCTTAAATCCAGCCCGAGTCCACCCATGATCAGATCTAGTGATGGGTAGAGTATTTTCATTAAGACTATAGTATATTTAGTAATGTGGGATAAAAAATCAATTTTTGTAGTGTAAATAATTTTTTTTCGAAATTGAATCTTGCGGTGAGAGTACTTTCTCCATAACAACCAAAGCTTAACCTAGTGGTTGTTACTCCTCCTTAAGAGAGAATTAGATTCAAGATTCAATTCTCTACTTTCTCTTGTACCTCTTATAAACAAAAAAAAAAACAGAGTACTTTCTCCATTTTCCCACTTTATTTTTTTTAAAAAAATTATATTTTTATTTTGTAAAAAAATTATGTTGTTTGTTGTTAACTCTTTCGTCTTTCTATTTTACTTTTAATTTTTTTCCATTTTAAAATCGACTTATTAAACCTTTTTATACTTAAAATCCTAAATACAATGGATCATTATATATTAAGTAAAATTTTAAAGATTCTAAATGTTAAATAACATTAAAACATATATAAAATAATTTTAGTAAAATTAAATATTTTTATGTAAAAAATATTTTTTATTTTCAATTATTTTATTAATTTTACGAATATAAAATTTATATTTGATTACGAATATAAAATATTTTAATTATTTGATTTTTTAAATTAATAAAAATTAAAAAGTATAAAAACTATTTTATACCAAAAAAATGCTTTCTTAGGATTAATGGGGTAAATTAGGATTAAAATTAATGGAAATAATCTTTAATAAAATAGGGCATATGTCACCATATTAACCTCGTTTATAGGATTTAAAAACTTTACTAAGAATGTACTAGATAATAATCCTGAATAAAAATACTATTACCTTTTTTTTATTTTCTTTAAGGTTATGATAAAAAAAAAAAGAATATGAGTGGAAGGAGAGAAAAATGATAAATGCAAACAAAATTCTCTTGCATATAATTGAATTAAATATCTACAAATACTAATATTTTGCTAAAATTCAAACAAAGACGCAAATTTTAATTTACAAAAATTCAAATCAAGTACAAAATATCTAAAAAAAATAAAAACCAAAATAAATGATTATCTTGGTATTATTGTTACAACTATTATCTTTTATAATTTTTTATTGTTTATAATATTATTTAATTTAAAACTATATTTTATAAATAATTAAAAGAAAGTGACACCGATACAGTTACAATTCATTTGTTATTTTGTTGGTTTAATAGTTTGTTTTGCTCTAAATGCACAAATAACTTATAAGATAGAACTTACGAGATAGAAAAGCCAGCCCGTCCAACATTATGATTTATGAAATAGAGATTTTATGATAGAATAAGGGCATGGTTATTAAATGTATATGTGTATGCGTGCGTGCGTATATGTATATATATAATAATTATAAAATTATTTATAAATAACATATATATATATATATACACACATAAAAGAAATAAAAATGTTATAAGTATTAATAAAATTAATTAACTATGTGGCATAAACGAAAAATATTGCTGTTTTTCAAACTCTAACTAGTTCATTGATAATATATATTTTTTAATACAAATTTTTTGTACTTTTCATATTAATTTACTAACTAAAACTTTAAAATTTTGATATTTTTAAAATTTAAATTATTTATAGAATACGTTTATTAGCTTTTCATATTAAAAAATTATTAAAATTATATTTTTAGACAATTGAATCTGATTTTTATATTTATACTTGTCAATTACATAACGAATGAAATGATGCAAATCATATCCAATACAGTAAGTTATTCACAGCTATGTGATCCACAATGAAGCCCAAAAGCCTGGTAGTACAAGTACAACCCAAACGATCCATCAGAGAGCCACATATAAGCCAATCAAAAAAAATAGGGTTTTGACGTCTCTCCCATACCAAAATAACCAGGTTCAGCACTCTAACAGCCGTCTGCTCTGTGTAGCTAACTTCAACATGGCCGTCGGGTACTAATTTCTTTATCTTCCTCTCCCTCATTCTTCGAATGGGTTTTGCTTCTTTTCTTTAATCTGATCTATTTCTGGGTTTTCTTTTGTTGCATTATAGGAAGAACAAGAGGATTTCGAAGGGAAAGAAGGGAGGAAAGAAGAAAGCGTGAGTGCCTTTTTTTTATTGATTTAACCTTAAATCTATTTTGTAGATGGATCTGTTTGTTCAATGTTGATATCTTTTGTTGCTTTTTCTAGAGCTGATCCATTTGCTAAGAAGGATTGGTATGATATCAAGGCTCCATCAGTTTTTAGTACCAGAAATGTGGGGAAGACTCTAGTTACCCGTACTCAGGGTACCAAGGTTTGTTACTTGTAACTCTTTGTTTTATTTTACTGTTTTAAAAATGTTTGTTTGTATTTAAGATTTTTGAATCAGAGTAGAACTGGGTTTTATACATATTCTTTGTGCATTGCTTACCTCGCATGGTGCTACGATTCTTTTTTAGCTTTTATAAGAACGACTATAAGGAAGTTTAATTTTAGTTTGATTTTTCATGCTATTTTTTGTTTTGCTCTCTATGAGAAGTGGAATAGCATTTTTGTGCTGAGCCATGGTTATGTTGTCGGTTTGTTTTGGTTGGACCCTGATGATATTTTTGTTAGCTGAAATGCTGAATTGTCATTCTTTTCTTTTACTTAGTTTTTAAAAGCTTAATATGTTATATTATCAATCTAATTGGCATCTGAAGGCTTAAATTTCTCAATTGAGTGTAACACCATGAGCTAGCATTAAATTTTAAATTCATGTCCTCTCACTTCCTGTATGCACCTTTGGAATTACAGAAAGAGCCTGAATGTCTTAACAACGATTTCCTTTCTTCAATGATCTTTCAAGGGATTCATTTGTTTGGAAACTTTAAACTTACTGTTTCTTTTCTCTTTCTGATCTTGCATCCTTAGTCAGCTTCAGTTATTTAGCTTCATAAGTGACTTAAAGAGTTTGGTTCTACTTGTGATGTGCTATGTGGATGTTGGAAAATCTTCCTAATAATTAATTTGCACGTAGTTTCAGCACTATGAACTTAGACTTGCTTAACACATTTAATTAATTCGATCTCTTTGTAATACTTTGAACTTGGCTATGTTATTGACAGATTGCTTCAGAAGGACTCAAACACCGTGTGTTTGAGATTTCACTAGCTGATCTTCAGGGTGGTGATGAGGATCATGCTTACAGAAAGATTCGTTTGAGAGCTGAAGATGTTCAAGGAAAAAATGTTTTGACCAATTTCTGGGTATGATAAATATAAATATCTTGTTTTAGTTTTTGTAGTAATAAACTAATAATTTTTCCTTGGTTTCCTTTTCAAATTTCCAGGGAATGAATTTTACAACTGACAAACTGAGGTCTTTGGTTCGTAAATGGCAAACTCTGATTGAAGCTAATGTGGATGTGAAGACAACCGACAATTACACTTTGAGAATGTTTTGCATTGGATTCACTAAAAGACGCCCAAACCAGGTTAAAAGGACTTGTTATGCACAATCCAGCCAGATTAGACAGGTAATAATATTCTGCCAAAAATTTTGTACTTGTGATATGTATTGAATCTTCACTACTCATTTATTGAGAGTGTATACTTTTTGTGAGTTGGTCAGTCCCATGATGACTGAGTGAAGTTGCTTTTGCTTTCTAGATACGCCGAAAGATGAGGGAGATAATGACTGCCCAGGCAACATCCTGTGATTTGAAGGAATTAGTTCAAAAATTCATTCCTGAGATGATTGGAAAAGAAATTGAGAAGGCAACATCTAGCATCTACCCTTTGCAGAATGTGTTCATCCGTAAAGTCAAAATTTTAAAGGCTCCCAAGTTCGATCTTGGAAAGTTAATGGAGGCATGTTTCTTATATCTGCTTAGTCTTTCCCTGCATCCTGTCAATTTTTCAGTGAAAATACTCTATGTGGCCTTGGTACTTATAGCTGAATAAGATATCAGGGTATATCTGCCTTGCGCCTGATTCATATCTTTCTTTTATTTATTTAGGTTCATGGTGATTACTCAGAAGATATTGGTATGAAATTAGAGAGGCCTGCTGAGGAGACTATGGCTGAAGCTACTCCAGAGGTTGTTGGAGCTTGAATGAAGAGTCCCTGAATTTGTGTTGTTTTTTCTGTTTCCAAGAGTTTTGTTGATCATTTTCTTTTTGTTGAAATATTGAGTAGAGAATTTCTCCATGGTTTTAATGTTAAAGGATATGATTTTACAGCTTAATATTGAGTAAACAATCTTTTACTCCTTGGAACATGTATGTTGGTATCGAGCATCTATACAATTATATTTATCTAGTTTATCTAAAATGGCTAGAGGTGTTAAGACTAGAAGAAGACCGAAAAAGATTTGGAAGGAAGTAGTTTGGAAAGACATGGAGGTTTTAGAATTAAATGAGCAAATGGCTTTGAATAAGAAATTATGGAGGCAGAGAATACATATGAACGATCTGACGTGATTTTAGATATTGGTTCATATAGCTTATTTCAATCTATTGGAATAAAGGCTTTGATAATGATGATGATGATCAAAAATGACACTCGGTTTCTTTGTACTGTACAGTTAGCCAATTTTAATATTGCTGCATGAACATCCATCTGAAAAATTGAACACTTTAATGGTGGGGGTTTCATTTGAAGTACTATCCTCTTCGATTACAGCCAACCATGTTTTTATTTGTAGTGCACATAAAGGTAAACCAGCCAGGCTATGGAGAGTGAAGTTAATTGCTTAGAAAAATATAATCAGATGCCATCTAAAGTGAAAATGGCCCCTTTGTCTTTAGAACCGGTTCGGCCAAGAGCTGCTAAATCAGTTTCTTTGAGATAATCGGTAGTTTTAAAGTGACTTTGAATGTATTTCAAGGGCTATTCGCTTCCTCTCATAAACATGATCATGGTCGTTTGGGGGACCAGCTCTGCCTAAATAACATCCAAACGATCCCTAAGATCGAATAGCCAATCCCTTGTTATATCTAAAACCAAAATGAAGTTAAGAAGATGAGCCTTGAGCAGTTGGATATATAAGAAAGTTCTACTTCTTTGACATTGTTACCTGAAATTGCAAGATAAAATGCTGAGGCAGCTTATTAATTGATTACATCGGGCCTAATTCTCACAATGCACTAAAAGCTACAAGTAACAGTTTGTTCTAATAGATCATAAGCATAATACCAGGAAATTTCCGAGGGAAGTCTGTCGCTAAAAAGAAACAACAGGCTTTCTTCTGTCTGCTAGCCTCAGTCTCCATTAGTAGAAGGTCGTGCACATCCACAAAAACAAGCCTTCTTCTGCCTCCCGGTACGTCTTCCGCCATTGTTGATGAAGTCCCTCAAGAGGACACCTGTTCTGTTTTTCCCTTTGCTCTTCCTTTCATCTTCCAGTTTCAGCAAAACATACTCAATGCTCTGCACCTCGAACTGCAATCTTCCAATCTTTTCAGACCCTTTCTGTGCCTGCTCTTGCACTTTTTCCGTGCTGCTATTTCCAGCTTCTTCCAACTCAAATGAGTTTGTCCCATCTAAAGATGAATTCCCTTCAACAACCTTGGTTAATTGACCATTGACATTCACCAACCCCACGATTGCATCTGCCACCTCTTGCAACTGCTCTTTAACTTGCCCGTATTCTAGATCGTAGGCCTTCCTCCTCTTTTTGATTTCCATTCTCTTTTTCAGCTCTTTGACAGTGGTTTGAAGACGCTTCAATTTATGAGCATCAGAAGCAAGTCTCTCTAAGACCTTTGTGCTTTTTGCTCCTTTCTTCGGCTCTCTAATGGTTGTGGATATCTCTAGCTTATCAATGCTCAGTTCCTTCTCCGCCTGAGTTCCCAAAGAAAGATGATCATTTTTCTCCTGTACACCATTGAACTGATGACGAGCAATGATCTCCCCTGGTACAATTGCGCCTCTTTGCATGTCATTGATTGTTGAATCAACACCACATTCATGCTCAGCAGACTCCCATAGCTCAAGCATTTTATCATCAGCTGAGCCATTCTCTCTCTTGCTCCTTCCATATAATGAACAATTTGATACTTGATCCAGGGGAATATCTTTCAACAATATCCCATTCCTCAATTCAGAAATATGCGCTTTCATCTTCTTTGAGTTAAGGTTTTGGGCAGTCTCATCACCAAATTGAACATCTTTCTTTTCTTGATACAGTGTCTCAATGCCATTAGCTGAAGCATCAATTTTGTTGCTGTTCTTAATACTTTCTTGCTTTACAAGCCTGTCCATCTCTTCCACTACTGCCTTTTCAACTGCTTTAAGCCTAGTGTGCATCTCTTGCAAGTCCAAAATTCCGGCTGTCAAAAAAGCACTTTGTCCTTCTTTGAGTTTCTCAGAGCTCATTTCTTGAAGTTCATCAGCCATTTCTACATCCTGGTGAGAACAAATAAATAGTAATTTTAAAAATAGTAAAAACTGATAATCCATTTAGAAAAGGTAGAATACATGCAAGCATGTAAGAATGGACGTATCTAGGATTGGACCCAAAATATCCTATTCTGACCATGGAACTAGGCTACACTGTGTTGAACCAATATGGGGGAACTAGAAACTTCCTCAAACTAGGATTTGAGAAGCTAAGCTGTTTCAATCATAAACATTCCCAAAAAAATAGAAAGAAAAATTACCTTTTCTTTGTCATCACTTGGAACACAAAGCTTTGGCTGAAGATGGGCATTATGCTCAAGGGATGTTATACTGTCTCTCAGTGAAGCTATGACAGGAACATATGCAGACATCTTGACCTTCAAACCTCCGATTTCAGTTTCCAAGGACTCAACCTTTTCCTTCATCTGCCCTATTTGTGCACTCTTTCCAGCACTTTCTTCTTCAAGAGTCTCACAAACTTCTGTAAGCTCGTGTAACTTATTTTCAAGTAGCACTTCACGGATGGCAGAAACTTGGAAATCAAAGTAAAATGAAGCAGCCTCAGCATCCCAGAGTTCAAACTCATTGCTTCTCTCTTGCAGCTCTAGACTCAGATTTTCTTCACGCATCTTTTGTTCTTCAATTTCCTGATGTAATATAACAACTTTGGAGCCCAAATTTTCATTTACTTCATGAAGGTGTTCAATTTCCATTTTCTGTTCTTGGCTATCTTTGGATAGTTTCAAAATCTGCTTCTCTAAATTTTCTCTTATCTGTTTAGATTCCTCGCATCCACTTGTCAGCTCCTCAAGAGTTCTGGACAACTCTGCATTCAAGTTATGTGCAGCCTGAAGCTTTTGATCTGCTTCTAAAAGCTCAGTGGTCTTCTGTTTCAGGAAATCATTACCTATAATGATTTGATAATTTAATTGGTCGTTTAAATCTTTGACAGCATATAGCTCCTCCTGCAACTTTTCAACAGTTCCACTCAGATTAAAATTTTCGGCTTCTTTCTCGTCCAACTTCTCCTCCAATTTACCAACTTTTTCCTTCAGTTCGGTGTTTATCACGTGGAGATGATTTACATCTTCAGCAAGAGCTTTAACTTCAATAGCTTTCTCAGAACCAAAGGCCTCTAAAATGAAAGAGAGACTACTAAGGGCAACTGCTTCTTGTAGGGCAATATCATTTTCGCCTTCAAGAAGATGCATATCCTCTTTGAGGTCCAAAAATTTCTTGAGCAAAAGTCTGTTTTCTTCAAGTTGCTTGGAGTTTTCCTCCTGTAAGAGCAGGCAGGCCCCCTGCATGCTTTTCAACTTTCCATGTTGACTCTCGAGTTCAACATCTAGTATGTCTTTCTCCAGCTTTCTGTCATGCACTTCCAGCGTCAACTGCTGGTTCATCTCCAGAAGCTCGTGCTTGTCTTTTTGAAGCATACCATTCCGCTTGTCCATGATCTCAAACTCATACTCAAGGGCTCGACTCTCCGACTCAAGTTCAGTGCCCTCCAATTTAAGTTGTTGAATTAAAGTTAAGAGCACTGTGTTCTCAACTAGCAGCCGCTGCTTCTCCTCCTTGTTTCTTAATAGTGAAGTCTTCAGGTCTTCAACATTACCCAGAATATGTGAAAGAGGTATTCGATCTGATTTAATCACATTCCGATGCTCATTAACAGGATCAAACTGAAGAACCCTGAAAACTTGATAAATCTCTGACCTCAGTTTTTCAATTTCATCCAACAGAAATTCACCCTCAATCTGCTGCTCAAGATTTTCACTCTCCAACTCCCTAATTAGTTTATCTGACAATTTGGATGCCTCAACATGTTTATGACATTCAATCAACAGAGACAAGTTTTTTTCCCCGAGATCTTTAATAAATTTTTGCAAGATGATGATCTCAACATGTGCCTTGACAGCTTTATCCATCTCTTCTTCAAACTCTTTCTTCCTCGACCTACTTTCTTCTTGCATTAAGTGGACATGATTTTCTATATCTGCCAACCGAGATTCACTTGACTGCACATAAGAGGCACGCTCTTGTTGTTCCACACTGAGGGAATCCCGCAGTTCTTCTACTTGAGAGAGTGTTGATTCTTTTTCCTTCTCCATGTCAGCATATTTTTCCTCCAGTTTATTAAATCTGAATTCCAGGATGCATAGCCTCTTTTCAACATTTTCTAGCTTAGATATCAGGTTCTCTCTTTCATTTATGAGATTGGATTTCTCATTTTTTAAATGCTGACAGAATTCTTCCAAGGTCTTTGACTTTGATCTCAACCCTTCAAGCTCGATATTAGCACCAGAAAGGGAACTTTCCAGTAATGCGTTTCTCTCCAAGAGCTTCTGCATATTCTCGGTCATCATCTGTAACTGTGAAAGAAGAGTGGCTTTCTCAGATACAAGAGAAGATTTTTCTCCTTGAAGAAATTCACGCGACTTTTGTAATACCCCAACCAGCTCCTTTGACCCTTCTAATTTGCCATTCAATTCTGATAGTGAACTTCTCAAAACAGCATTCTTCTCCAAAAGGGTATCCATGTCCCTCAATTTCTCATGAAGAACTTCAGTCTCACCTCTATGCTTGCTGCATTCTTCTTTAAGCTTTGAGTTCTCATCCTGCAACTCCTTCACTGATGGCTCTAGGCATTCCGGATTTAAACCAACAGACAGCAGCTGCTGAATTAAAGCCTCATATGCGCTACTCAAGACCTCAATTTCCTCCTTCAATTTGTAAACCTCTTGCTGGAGGACATTACTTCGGACAATTTGTAGTGCAACCTCACTTTCAAGTTTTTCTTTCAGTTCCTTCAAGCTGAAAATTTCATCTTGCAGATTCTTTATTGAAATGGAAGAAGAACTGTTTAATTCATTGAGGCTCTGATTTTCTCCCTGCACCTGCTGTATGTCTTCCTTCAATTGATGATTGCTTATCTCCGACTCCTTCAACATTTGAAGCCTATTTTGAAGCTCCAATGTCAAAGCTCTCTGCTCGTCTTGAGATTGTGAATGCAACTTTTGCAAAGTTTGTAGGGTGGCTTCAACTTGCACAAACCGCAAATGTTCTTCCTTCAGTGATCTCTGAAGTTTCTCCAACTCTTTTTGCTTCTCTGAAAGTTCTTGATCCTTAATTGCAATTTTCTGCACCAGATTATCTGCCTCTACCTGTAGAGATTGATTCGATCTCTCCAGCAGAACACGCTGTTCTTCCACACTCCTTAATTTTTCAGCATTCAATAGAATCTCACCGTTTAATCGTTTTGCATCCTCTTGGGCACAAGAAATTTGACACTCCATCTTGGCTATTGTTTCCAAGCACTGCTCATACTGGAAAGCTACAGTATCTTTCTCTTCTTTCAGATTAGCAAGAGCTTCTTTTAGTGCTTTAACTTCATTTTCAGCTCTTTCAGTTTGCATTTTAAGCATTTCCGCATTTTCCTCAGCAAGCAAGATTTTATTTTCTAATGCAGATATCATATCAAGACATTGCTTGTATCGTAGAAGACCAGCCTCCTTTTCAGCCTCCAATCTAGAAAGCTCCATCTTAAGATTTTGAGCTTCAATTTCTGCATGAAAAGCTCTCTCATTAAGCCCCTTTGCATCCTCCTCAGCATGAGAAATAGTATTCTCCATGCTGGATATTCTTTCCAGACACTGATTGTATTGATGAAGACCAGCATCTCTCTCAGCTTCCAATTTGCTTAATGCTTCCTTCAATATTTTGATTTCAATTTCAGCTTTGCTGGCTCGTCCGTCAAGATGCCCAGCATCCCTTTGTGCTTCATTAAGTTCTCTCTCCAGGCTAGATAACTTCTTTAAACTCTGCTGGTACTGCACAAGGATAGCTTCCTTTTCAGCTTGAATCTCAGCAAGAGTTTTCTTCAAGAATTCTACTTCAGTTTCAGCTTTACCCGCACGCTCATACTCAGAAAGAACCCGGGTCTTCATATTTTGATTCTCAACTGATAACTGAGAAAACCCACCTTGCTCGCTCCCCTCTGCTTCACTACCATTTCCCTTCACCATCTTTCCTTCTGCAATGTTGGAGTTTGGAGGCACTATTCTTGACCCAAACATCTCATTCAACTGCTTTAAACCCCTTTTGCTTATTCCAAAGTCTGATTCTTCTAAATTTCCAGCACTCTTTTTTATAGCATGAAGAGTTGAAGACATTCCCATTGCATCCTTTTGCAAGTCATCTGGATCAAAGAATGCACGAATTGGGTGTGGCATTTCTGGTGTGTGAGGCTCAACCTCGGGGCCAGAAGAACCCGAGGGTGATTCTTCAGCCAGTACAAAAGGTACCTGGTTGGGAAAGGCTTCTGCCATGGTTCGATGGGCCTGGCGAAGCTCCACAGTTGCATGATCATACCTCTCTGCTAATGCACGGTAAGCTCTATAGAACTCCTCAACCAATTTCATGAGCTCTGGCCGTTTCTTATAGTACATTTCTGCTCTTCTTGCAAAAGAATCTGCATCTTCTTCAATCAGTTTGATCATTGCTTTAACTTTAGTATCCATATCTGTTGAAACAGAATAGTTCCAATTGAGAAGATGAGCCAAAATACAACAGTAAATTGTAAAGGAAAAAAGAAAATGACACATAGGCAAGTACAGTTAGTCTGTCATCTCTTGCAACTAGTAGCAATAAGATTTAGGAGCTAAGAGGTACGCATGCAGATGATGCACAAAACAATTGTGATATTAATTTGATTGTCTTTTTTTTTTTTTCAGATGCAGATAATTGCTGCCTGGTTGGTTATGCAGAGAAAAGAATGCCACACCGCATAATTTCTGACTAAGTACCAACTTGGTTTTTTCATACACGAATACTGCACAACAGTAATTTAAACAAGAAATGTTTTGGTCTTAATTAATAAAACCCAGTTTCTGATATTCCACCTGAATGAAGCAATTAGAGATGCAAGTGACTTATAACATTTCAATCGGTAAGTTTTCAACTATTTAGCAACTTCCCACTGGCATACATAGCATACACCTAAGTTTCAGGCCACACTTTAGACATATAAAAGTATGGAAAGGTATCGATCCTACTTATCCAAAAAAAGTATCATATCTTTTCTATCATACAACATATTTTTGCAGTCCAAATATTCCCAGAACATTGATGGAGCACCATATTTAGAAAGAAAATATATACCTGTAAGATTCTCCTGAAGCCATTTTGAATTCTTTGGGCTAATGTGGCTGTCCCACCACCAGGAATACAAGCGTCTAGACTCAGAATGTAACAAAGTTGCCATGATTCCAGCAAAGAACAATAATGCAACCGGTTTGGACTTCGCAAAAGCCTGGTCCCTGTACCAGTGATAAAAACCCAAGTAATGGATCCAGGCCAGAATAACAATTTACTCTATTCCACTACTCTATATCCTTCATAAACAAGTCCTTAGAGATCTTTATGCCGGACTCCTTGCCCTATACAACCAGATAATCGAGTCAAGCAACTTTAAGTGAATTCAAAACTACAAAATTCAAAGTAGCTTCTATAAGTTATTGAAAAGAAGGATCGAAAACCCAGTGTATACCTGCCTAATCAAGATCACTCCAATGGTTCGCAATAGTGATTCTATTTCAGCCTTCAACGTGAACAAGCACTAATCCAGTGAAAACAAAAGCAGGATATCAGATCTTCAACTTTGTAAACAAATGCTCCAGGAGAGCACTAGGCAACAAGAATTCTTCATGATTAATCGAACGAATAGAAATGCCAGGAATTTAGAAGACAAACACCGTGCATGCAGATTCCGAGAAAGGGCAGGATGTAACATACAGCATTTGTACTTGCAGTGAAAGTGATTCAACAAGAAAGAAAGAAAAAATAGATAGAAAAAAGATTTTTGGACCCGGTGGTCCAATTACAGAAGGAATTTATCATACAAATCTACCATATAAATAAATAAATATATATATGTATTGAAAGAAGGATCATAATCTTTTAGCAAAATGATCTCAGAAAAGAAGAAAAACCGAACCAAATGAGATGTGACTACACATGAGTGGGAAACAATTAAAGTCTTAAGAAAAAGCAACATCAAAGACTTACAAAAGGAACAAAATCTGGTAAAGAACTCCGATCACAAGCAAAAGCTACCATTCAAACATCAACTTATGAGCAAATGTTCATCGACAAAAACTGCAAAAAAGAAGAAAAAAACTATCTTTACAACAAAACGTTTACTTTAAGCAAATGGGTAATCAACAAAAGCAGTTAAACTGAAGAAAATAAAAGTATTTTTATAGCAAAATATGAACTTTACGAAAATGGGTAATTAACAGTGCTGCAAAGAATAAGTCCTTGACAAAAGTATGGATCAAAAACATACGAAAAACACCATACAAAACTGGGAAATGGGACTTTGATCATCAGCAGCTGTGATAGTTAATCTCCAGCTGCATCTTTTCCAAAGTTACCCCATTGTTCACTTTGTCTCTTACACACATCTTTTTCTCTATCAAATGAGTTCTTTGCATTATATTCTTAGATTTGGCAGGGACAGACCGACAGGGAGAGTAAAAGAGACCGTGCAAAGTTAACAAGGTATGATAATTATAATTTTTTTATCAAAAAAAAAATTATAAATTTTATTGATTTTTTTTCCTATCTCTAAATATGTAATTGGCATTTTAAAGAATTTAAAAGACTTAAGTGTTGTTTGTTAAACCATTGAAAATCTTCAATTTATTGAAAATAAAAATTTTCAATGATTTAATATTTTCAATATGTTTGATTTTATGTTTTAAAATCAACTTAAAGAAAAATTTTAATGAAAAAACATTAAATAAGATAAATAAATAAATATTTATTTATTACTTAATATAAAAAATTTTCAGCCACTTTATCGATAAAAATAAAATAAATTAGATTATTTTATCCTAAAAATATACATAATTATCTATTCATTCATTTGGTGACGTACATACTCCAACCAGACTCAACATTATATTATTTTCTCATCGGGTTTAGTACAAACTCAATATTTTTATACCATCCTTCTTTTATTATTAGAGCATTGATATTGAAAAAAGTCGATGTCTTCTCCAATTTGACTTGAATTTATTGGAAATAAAATAAGGGTATGAAAGTTAATAAAATATATCAATAAAAACTTGAATTTATTTGAAATAGGATGAAAATAAAGGTAAAAATATAAACTAACAAAATTTTAAATTTTAAACATTTACTGATGTTAAACAATATATTTATATTCAGCATTAATTTTTAGTAACATATCAAACAATTTTTATAATTCAAATTCAATTCTTATTAAATTTAGTACTAAAAATTTAACACCTAATTTTTTTACCACTTAATTTTTTAATTTATCAAATACTACTTTAAGACATTGCTTTATTAAATTTCAAGTTATGAAACTTATCGATTGCGTATTTAAGAAAATGGTCAAATGTTTTTATTTGCTTTCTTTTCTAGTTTATCTGTTCAATTTATTGTGCTTTTCTAGAAAAGAAAAAAGAAACAAAATGACAACTCTACCCTGCCCAATTTTTTTTACTAAGCCATTGTTGAACATCTCAATGATGTTCTTTCTTGGGTTTGAAAAAAGGGTTGGTTGAAATCTTGATCAACCTTTGACCAAAAAAAAAATCATAATCAACCGCACTAATTCAATTGAAATAAATTAATTTCTTTAAAATTAATAATTTTTCTAAATTAATAAAAACATTATGGTTTCAACTCCAGTTAATATAAAAAATTAATAAATTCCTCTATTGTAATAATTAATGATTTTATTTTAAAACCTAACATAAAATTTTAGTACAAACTGTTGTATAAACCAAGAATTTAGTAAAAAATACATAATATATTACATAATATTCAAGAACTAGAAAACTCTTCATATATTAATTTATAAAAAATTAAAAAGTATAAAATATATTACAAAATATATATATATATATCTACAATGAGATTTTTAAGAAAATTAAATGTTAAGAGTTATTAAAAGATTTAAAAAAAATTAAAAATTAAACATACACATTTTTTTAAAACAATAACAATTTATAAGATAAAACCTTTTAAATTAAGAATTCCTCTAAATTAATACTCAATAATGAGCTTTAATATATTAATTTAGAAGAATTCTAATACGTGACATTATTGCTTTTGAGTTTATAAATGGAAATTGGTAAATTACCATTCATATATATATATATATATATATATATATATATATATATATATATATATATATAACTTTCATTTGCAAAATAAAAAGAAAATATCAAATAGTGTATGTTTTTTCACCAAAAAAAATGTATGTTTGAACTAAACCTGATCATGGGCTGGGTCGGGTTCGGATCAAGCCCAAGACAAGTAACAATATCTTATGTGTATGCCCAAGCCCAGCCCGGCTAGAAAATTAAGGTCTGACTTTTAGTCCTGGTCAGTTTTTATTTTTATACTACAAGCCCGAGCTCGACCCGGTCCGGTCCGAATATAAGTTTATTTATTTTTTATATTTTAATTATTTGTTTATTTGTTTTTTATTATTTTATTTCCTTTAAAATTTAATTTAATTTGTCAAAATTTATATGTTAATTTTCATATTAAATATTTATAATTATGTTTATTAATCAATAATGTTTTATATACATATAATTATATTATACTTTAAAAATATATAAAAAATATTAATATTT
The DNA here is from genome assembly GCA_031772115.1 of Heritiera littoralis. NCBI lineage: Eukaryota > Viridiplantae > Streptophyta > Magnoliopsida > Malvales > Malvaceae > Heritiera > Heritiera littoralis. The sequence continues at coordinate 232,179 of JAPDPK010000142.1, read as the reverse complement.
GGGCAGGGTCTAGGCTTTGAAAAGTCAAGCCCAGCCTAGCCTGATTTTTAAACGGACCTAAAAATTTTGTCGAAGCCCGGTAATTACATCAGATATTTTTATTCAAACCTGATCAAATATTGGACGAACCTTCGAGCTTGGGCAGATAGTCTGATCATTAAGCAGGTTTAGTTTAAACATAGATTCTTGCTTTTCTTTTCTTTTTTTCCTTATAATTTTTCTTTTTTGTTTTATTTAAAACAAATAATTGCCATTAAATGCATCTCATTAGACAATTATTTTGGTACGGTGGGTAGCTTTCAAACAAATCAGATATCACCAACAATCCTAATTGAAGTGATGATCTGCAAATAATTAAGCTCGCCATAATAAAAACATTAAAATAAAAGCAATTTAGTGGTGAAATTAATTTCTTTAGGCCATCTCTTCTAGAATTTCTTGGAAACTCAACATTAGTTAAGATCAATGTATCACAAATTAAATTGTGCCATGCTTTAAGCTATCTTAATCAATAATTTTTAGTATTTATGCTTTGTTCACACCAACCATATTGCTAATGAATTGTGAGTTTAAAGTATGACACAACGTTTTTTTATTTATTTACAATAAAAATATTATTCAAAAAAATATTCCAAGCCAATTCTTACACTCTATAATTCAAAAACAATGTATTTATTGCCTATGGTCCAAAATTGAGGTTAAATATCAATAAAACATTTAGCCGGTCCAAGTTTTAAAATTTCATTTTGACAAAAAAAAAAGATAATAAATTTATCTATTTTTATAATAATATTCAAATAAGTTCTCGAATTTTACTTCAAAATGAAAATAATTTCTCAATCTCTTATTGCATTAAATTAAAGTTGTAGACATTTATTTTGTTGTAATTAGAACTTTGATAAATAGAATATTCATTTTTGTTAATTTTTTTATCAGATAATTAATTTGTAAAATATGTTTACTTAAATTTATTTAGATATTTAACTGGTATAATTCCAATGAGCTAAAAGTTTATAATCTTAATTTTATGTAACAAATAGGGTAGAGAATGTTTTTTATATTTTTTAGTAAAATTCAAGGATTTATTTGGATATTAAAAAAAAATTTTAACCCAAACCCCTTATGTATCAAAGGATAAAAAGTGAAGTAAAGCATCTTATCATTTTGTGGCCTACAAAAAAGTCTTAGCTTGCACCACCCTAAAGTAAGACAACTTATAAAAGGTTCATTATGAGAATAGTATTCAATTTTGTAATTAGCCAAGCAAGTTGACTTACTTGCCTATCAATAAAACTAGCAATTCAACAAACACTTAAATCATATTGGTTACGAGATGACAACCATTGGAAAAGACCAGAAAATTCTTCAAGATTATTGATCCATCATGGGTTTAAAGTCAAATTAAAAAACAAATAATAAAACTCTAACAATTATGAACATTTTGATCATTTTAGAACTAGACAAAAGAAGGATTATAAAGTGTTAATCAGTCATGGGCTCATTGCTGTTTATATTCTTTCAACTAAATGTGTTCTTTTTCCAAAATCATTAGCTTTTTGCTTTTATAAGTAGCTAAATAATGTTCTTATCGAACCATCAAACAAAAATAAATTAAATAAATGAAGTTAGTATGCAATTCCTTTGCAATCCATTTTTCATTGATAGTATAATAAAAAAGGCTTTACATTACTCTAATGCATTTAAAATTTTTATTTTTTGAAATGCTTCTAACAATGATAGAATATTTTATCAATTCGACTAATCCAAGTTAATATTGTTTTAAGGTCTTGGAATATATATATATATATATATATATATATATATATATATATATATATATATATATATATATATATATATATATATATATATCTTATATGGACAAATTATTTCATCACAATAGTATGGACTGCAAGCAAGCAAACAAAAAAATGGCACAATTGAATTTTAGATTTAAGTTTGTTACTTTACCAAGCTAGGTTGTTCCTTTACAAAGGTGGGCCTCTAAAAATGGTGCCACTTTTGTCATGATATAGGAAAGGCAATGTTCAATCCATAACCAACTTTCATTTATTGAAATTCAACCTTGTTGTTGGAAATTCAGTTGGTTCATAATTTGGTAACCATACGTATAAAAAGAATTTATAAATTAAAATCTATATACATGTTTTTCTTTTCATGATATTTATCTATAAAAGATATATGAGTAATTAATTTATTATTATGTACAAATGAATCTCATACTTCAATATCCAAAAAATTGACAATTTTTCTTGGCCTATAAAGATTGACCTGTGCGAGCTTTCTAGTTGTTTAAAATTTTGACTACAAAATGAGAGTAATTTTATCTTTAATCCTCCAAATCTCAAGAGTAAATTCTATTTGTAAACATCTAATTTTTTCTTAACTTGTTAATGCTATCGAGGGACTTATAACAATAAGGAGAAGCCTTCGTTTTAAGAGCTTGGAGAGACTTTTCAATGGGTGTTTAGCACCTGGGGACATAGAAAAACCAAACAACGATGGTCGGAGCAAGGGAATTAGCCCCGACATAGTATCTATTCTCGATAAGGTAAGGAGAATATAGAGAAGTTGACAATGGAGGTTTGAAGGTTTTAGAGGTTTACTAGCTCATGGAGAGTTGAGTAAAAGTATGTTGCGTATAAAAAGGTTAGAATCCCTTCTCCTCTCCTCATTGGCTCCTTTTATAGCTGCTTGGGATCACCTACTAGCTCTGCATGGCAAAGGGAAAATTCTCATTTTGACAATATTTAGGTCCCTCTCAACCTGACAGGTGGCTAGGTGTTCTTATATAGCAAGGTTGTCTATTGTGAGAAAGCTGGGCTACTTTGAGCGAGTTGGGTTTGCTTGGCATATGAGGTGTACTCACCCAATGTTCGATCATTCCAGTGCGTGAGGCCTGTTCGCTTATGCTAGGCCTTGTTAAGCGTACTAGGCTTGTCGAAACTTGTTCACCAAGCTAGGCTAGAGCTTGCTGGGCTTTAAGGATAAGGCCTAACAATTGCCCCCTAAACTTGAAGGCGAGTATAAAGTGCTCGTATAAGAGCTAAACTTAACCTGTAACCTGTGTTAGGGCCTAACTGCTTTATAGGATGAGAGATGGAAGGTGTTTGCCACTGGCCTGGATGCTGGCGAGTAGTTGGCAGCATGTAGAGCGATGCCTATGTGGAGTCTTCGCAAGTTTTGGTTCAAAGTTGTCTTTGAGGGGAATGAGTTTATACTACCCAAAGGTGAAATTCCAAGGTGAAATTTTGTGAAAAAGGGACATGCCAACAAAGGTATGTTTAAACTTAGTATATCTCATTTCAATATTAATAAAAAGAAGAATGGTTCAGCATATCTTGTAGAATCTTTTGATTTGTGGCATAATAGATAATGACATATAAATTATGATAAAGTAATTATGATGTCTAAATATGATTTAGTTCCATATGTTGTTAGAAGAAATGAAAAGTGTAAAGCTTGCATGTTAACTAAAATAACAAAGAAACCATTTCCCAAGGTAGAAAGAAACTCTAAGTTATTAGAATTAGTGCATAGTATTGTAGGAGATTTGCATAAAGCCCGATCAGTAGGAGGAAAGAAATATTTTGTGACATTCATCAATGATTCCTCTAAGTTTTGTTATGTTTACTTAATGTATTCTAAAGATGAATCATTAGATAAGTTTAAAGCTTACAAAATTGAAGTAGAATTGCATTGTAATGTTAAGATCAAAACTTTGAGAACTAATAGGGGAGGAGAATACTATAATCCAATATATTTTGACTTTATTGAGAATTGATCATGAGATTACAACACCATATAATCCTCAATCTAATGGTGTGGCTAAAAGGAAAAATAGAACATTAATCAAATGGTCAATGCTATGTTGTCCTATTCAGGATTAGGATAAGGATTTTAGGGAGAAGTAATGTTGAGTGTATTTTACATTCTTAATAGAGTTTCTACTAAAATGAACAATATTACCCCAGATGAATTAAGGAAGAAAAGGAAACCCAACTTGAATTATCTTAAGGTATGGGGTTATAGAGCAATTGTAAGAATTCTTGAATTGAAAAGAAAAAGAAGTTAGGTGAATAGGGAATTGAGTGCATCTTCACTCGTTATGCACATAATAGTAGGACTTATAAATTTTCGGTTGTGCACATAATGAAGTATTTCTAGCAAATTGATACATTATAAATGAATTTGATAAATGTGTTTATAGTAAGATCACAAATGGAAAAGGTGTCATCATATGTTTACATGTGTAAAAGCCTCGCTCGTCTCACCAAGTCGTCAGCGAACATCCCCTAGGCATCCTCCACGCCCCAAGTTTACTCTTACAACATCATCAAGGCCTCGCCCGTTCCAGTGGACCGTCGGCGAGCATCCCCTAGGAGTCCCACACTCCCTAGGTTTGCCTTGACAGCAAGAGTAGGCGGTCGCCCAACACTCACTAACAACGTATTCTCTGCTCTGAGCTGTCACCCACCCTCACACCTTTGTCCCAAGGCTCCTAAAGAACTCAGGATTAATGCCTTGAGAGTGTTTGTTGAGGCTCGAACCCTGGTACCCTTAAGTACCTGAGCCTTACACTCATGTTACCATTGAAAGTATAAGGCTCGGGTACTTAAGGGTACCAAGGTTCGAGCCTTAGCAAACGCGCTCAAGGTATTAATCCTGAGTGTAACATGAGTCGAGCTAACCTTTTACAATATGTGGATAGCATGTTAATTTTTTTTATACGAACTTCAAATAAATTGAAAACACCAAAAACTTTATGTGCAAAAACTTTTCTATGAAAGACATGGGTGTTGCGAATGTGATTTCGGGAATAAGAATACATAGAAAACAAAATAACTTGATCTTAAATTTGGATCATATAGTGTTGCAATTGTTGCACGTTCATAATGATTAGATCTTTTGAGAATCTTCTAAACATAATGTGATTGGGATAAGATGTCAATGGTATGATGTCTATAGAACCAAGATACTGTAAGAGGTCTTGGGTTCGAACGTGGAATGACGCGTCCCAATGGGAAATAAAACCGTAAGGGTGGGCGACCACCCAGAGAGAACAATACGTTGTTAGTGAGTGTTAGGCGACCGCCTACTCTCGCTGTCAAGGCAAACCTAGGGAGTGTAGGACTCCTAGGGGATGCTCACTGACGGCCCACTGGAACGGGCGAGGCCTTGACGATGTTGTAAGAGTAGGTATACAAGCAACCCAAATAACATGCATTGGAATGCCATTTGTAGAGTATTAAACTACTTGAAGAAAACAATAAATTATGGCATTGTTTATAATAATGAACCTTTTATTTTAGAAAGATTCACTGATGCAAGCTGGATTAAGAACATGGAGGATCATTCATGCACTAGTGGATAAATATTCATATTTGGTGAGGGTGCAATTTCTTAAGGTCCAGAAAACAAACTTGTATTTTTTATTCTACTATGACTTCAGAATTTTTGGCATTAGCTTCAACAAGTAAGGAGGCTAAGTGGTTAAGAAACCTACTTTGTGAGATTCTTTTATAGCCTAAACCAATGTCACCTATATCAATACATTGTGACTATGAAGCTATACTATCAAAGGCTTATAGCCAAATATATAATGGAAATCTAGACATATTGGTATAAAGCGCAGTTTTGTTAGACAACTGATTAAAGATGGGGTGATCACTATTAACTTTGTCAAGTCAAGTGAAAACTTGATAGATCCATTAACAAAAGGTCTCACAAGAGAGATAGTTTCTAGAACTTCCAAAGGTATGAGACTGCACCCATTTGAATTAGTCACACATAATGGAAACTCAACTAATGCTTAATTAGAAATTAAGTCTTGAGTTTAATGAGTCCAAGTACATTATTTGAATGTGGCCACAAGTATTATGCTATAATACATCCCAAGATTATGAATACTTGAAATCATATGAAAATAGGGAGGTTGAGTTGTTACTTTTAATGAATCCATAACATGTAAGTATAAGTGTTTGAATGCTTCTATGATTGCATTTTTGATGAGTTTATCTATATGAGTTAAAGTGGTGTCGCTTCTAGGAGTATAGGGTTTACCTCTTAAGCACTAATGAATTGATACAAGACACATGGCCAGTATAGGTGTTGAAGTTTTACTGAATGACTTTGGACAAATTTTTGAAGTCTCATGTAAGAATTAATCATTAGTTAATCATTATAGAATTGTTGGTTCAAGACTTAGTTCACCACCAGGCCCTTCTAATTAACTGAAAGTACTTTTTCTCTAAGGTGATAGTTCAAGATGTAGCTTACCATCATTTGTTGCATGAGGATTCCTTAAGTATTAGACTTGTCTATTTTGAAAATTGGTGGGGGGTTGTTAGAAAAATTTTAAAATAGAAATGGATGAAGGATTGATTAAGAAAGTTTAGTTAATGGTTTAAACTAGTTTTGGACTAATGAAATGAGACATATAAAGAGCAATCAAATGTTCTTGGACGGTAGTCAACTGTCGTAAGCAAGGAAATTTTCTGTTTTGAAAATACACTAGAGCAATTAGATGCCTTGGATGGGCATCTGATTGCCCAAACCAACTAAAGCTCTCGGCTTCAGGGAATAATTGATGCAATCAAGTACACTATGAGGGACAGTCAACTACCCATGCTTGCTCAACATTCTACCTAGAAAATTGTCTAAAGTAGTCAGATGCCATTTTTTGACATTCAACTTCCCTGTCTAGAAAAGATGAAGCGGTTAACTACCATTCAAGCCAGCCAACTGCTTTTGTGCAAAATGCATTGTAACGGCTAGTTTACTTTGAATAGGTACAACTTCATTCAAAGGGTAATCTTTCACTTCTAAATGATTAAAAGTCATAACCATTGAATTTGAGACATTATAATCAATCTGAAAGATGTGTTTGTTCAAATGAAATAACACAATTAAATGGTTGTGACATTCAAATCAAAGTTCATTTCTCTTGGAATTATCTCTATAAAAAGAGATGCCAAGGTTCATTCAAGAGACACTCAATTTTTTCTAAATTATTTTATCCTCTTTCAATCTCAAAATAGAAAACAAGTCTCTTAGATATTGTTTTACTATAAAAGACTTTGGCTAAGATGTAATACTTTTATATTTGTCTAAAGTGTTTGGTGGTTTAATATTACAAGTGCAATGTGATATTAAACAAGGTTTGACTTCATTGTATCCGAAGGCGATTTCTGTAATCCTCTTTCTATATCATAATTGGTGGGGGTGAAATAAATCTTAAGGAAAGTAGCATTGTAGCAACACACCTTGAAATTTATTACTACATTAGTTCGTGATTGTTCGTGATTCAAAGAAGTCCAATTCTAAACGTTGAAAAGAAGTTCAGGCTTTCATCTTCATCCTACCCCAAGTGGACAAGATTTGTAATCCACTTTTGTTCAATAATAAAATGATAATTATCCTATCGTATTCATCATCTTATACACCAAACATGTCAAAATAGTTTATATAAATGTATGGAAAATTATAATCGATTTGCTCACAAAATGCTATTAAATGTTTAAAATTAGTTGTTGTTGCCAAGAATCTCTAAACCGAATAGTTAAAAAAGAGTTCTAATATGCTCTAAGATTTAGATTCAATTTCAAATAATCTCAACTTCTACCTCAATTAAAAATAATATTATCCAATACATAGTAGAGTTTTTAGAGTCCACAAATAAAATTAAAATAATGACACATGTCTCCTTTCATTTATTTCTTAAATATAGATGTTGTGAATGTACAAAGAACATTTACACTACAAAAATGCTCTTCCAAAGAGGTGGCTCATCCGTTAATCTCGGCTAAACTTTTGCCTTTTGGTTGAGAAAAATTAAAATATTATAGTTAATTGCTGGGTATTATTCACATGCTTCATTTACTTCTCTCTTTTTTTCGTTTCATAAGGTGTGAAGGTAAAGTAACAACGGTTTATTATACAGAATGAAAAAAAAGGCAATATATTATTTCATATATATATATATATATATATATATATATATATGATGATGATGATGATGATGATGATGATGATGATGATGATGATGATGATGGATGATACTTACCAACCGGGAAAAATTAGACATGATTACACAAGGGAAAGGGAATTTAAAAGCCATAATCGTGATTCTTGGGTTAACCATTTGAAGTCGGTGGCTAAAATAATTTGGGCTTTTATGATGGGAAACAACTTGGTTAAAAATAGGGAGCATTATCAGTATATTAAAAAAAGGTTAAAATATTAACAATCAAAGCTTAGTTTAGTGATTGTTACTCTTTCTTAAGAGGATTTGTGTTCAAAATTTGATTCTTCACTCCCTCCTTATATCTATTATGAAAAAAAAAGGGTTAAAATATTAAAAAACCTTTTAAACTTTATCACTTTATTTAAACAAATTCTTATACTTTTTTTTAATTGTACATTTTCATTAAAAGTTACAATTATAATTAGTATATTATATTTCATAAGCCAATAACCTGATAAACCGATTAATATAAATAACAATAATAAACTAAATAAATAACAAATAAACTAAATTCGATCGTACATTTAGTAAAACTCGAACCATAGATCTCAATGTTTAGGAGTTTACTAAAATAAAAATTAAAGTTTAGAGACTTATCTAAATGCAATAAAAATATAAAAATTTATTTAAATAAAAAGATAAAAATTCAATGATTTTTTTTAATATTTTAGCATTTAGCAAACACCTGTTCTGTTTGCACTGAAATCCTATGGACGGTTCAAAACACTAAGGCCGTATCCACATGGAGACAATGACTAAAAATTAAAGATGTATCTTCACTGTATTTCTTCCACCTGAATGATGATGATTATGGGTCCACTGCCCACATGGGTTATGGATACAAACATTTTAGTTCAGTCATATTTGGTGCATAGAATAATAAATAAGATAAAATGATAATTATTTTATCTTATATTTGATGTACACATTAAAGAAAAAATTTGGATTCTAAGGAGGATTAGTCATCCTTCTAGTATAAGATAATTCAATCCTCTCTAAAATGTAAGGATTATTTTTAATCTCATCGGATAAGAAATAAAGATTTATATTTTATTTATTTCAACCTTAAAATTTATATTTAAAAATTAATTTAAACATTTGATAAAATAATAATGATATTTGTTTAAAAAATTAATTAATCCAAAAATTTTCATTCTTTTTCATTTTTTTACTTCTTTTTCCTTTTTTTTTCTTTCTTGTTTTTTATTCAAGAAAAATTATAATTTTGATAAAATAATATTTTTTTGAACACATTTTTTAAAAAAAATTATTTTTTGGAAATAACTAAAATTTTTAAATCATTTTTTAGAAAATAAATTCTCAAACATAAAAATTATTATAAAATATATATTTTTTAACTAGTCTTTTCATATGTTTAAATTTTTATTTTTCTTTCTTATTTTTTTCTTTTCTCTTGCCCAAAAAAAAAAGAAAGAAAAATAGCTATTAACCATAAAATTATTAGAAATTATATATTTTTTATTTTTTAAAATTTAAATTATTAAATTTAACTCATATTTTTTTTGTTTTCTATATTTCCTTTTAATTGACAAAAAAAAGAAAAAAGATAAAGAAACCATAAAAATAAAAAAAAATTAAGAATTGTCTTTTGGAAAATTTAATGTAATTAAAAAATAAACTTATTTCTTAGAAAAACTCAATTTTCTAAAAATAAATATATTTAATTTACAATAAAAAATTATTTTAAATTTAAATCGTATAAAAGAAATAAAAAGAAAAAGAAAGTGAAAAAGTACAGAGTTTTTTTTTTTATAAAAATTCCTTTTTAACAAAATAATTTTTTTTGAAAATGTAATACAAATTTTTAAAAGTAATTTTTACCTAAAAATTCAACTAGTAAATTCAAATATTAATTATAATATTAGAAATAATATTTAAATATTTTATTTATATTTATAGCAGGAAAATTATAAATGTAAATTATGTTACTTTAAAAAAAGAGTACTAAAAAATCATTTTATACTACTTTCAATTTTACCTAGAGAAAATATGGTGAAAGACATAAAAAAAATCATCCTATCTTATTCTTAATCTTTGTACATATCAAACATAAGATAGAATGATATAATCTAATCTTATCCTATCCATAATCTTATATTATCTTATCATATTCTTATCCTATGCATCAAACATAATCTTAAAGTATTGAGATACCAAATCATCCCAGTCTTGTAACCAAAAAAATCCATCCAAGTCTTGTGAACTGGCAATTATGTGGGTCGGATCGGTTATTTATTGGATCATTTTGTGGTGGATTATTTTGTGGTGGATTATTTCAAATCAAGAGAAATTTTGACCTTTTTAGATTCGGATTTTTTTCTAAGTTTGACATTCAACTTAATAGATTTGAATTATTTTAAATTTAAATTATGTATTATTATTTCATCTATTGTAAGTGGATATAAAAAACTTCGTAAGCAAGTGCTTTTACATATCATGCATGCTTTTAATAATTTTAACTCATTGACTTTCTATTTAAAAGAACACACATGTAAAAAAACTCGTTTGTAGAGTTTTTTATTTCCACTTACAGTAGATGAAATAAATTATTATGTTTTAAAGTAAAATTAATTAATTTCGAATTATTTAGAGTCAATCTTTCAAATTGTTGGTTGAGGTAATTTTGGATTCGTATTAATTTGGATTTGAAATGTTTTAAGTTTGAATTGGTTAAATTAAAATTGTTACAACAAGATTGTAGGAAAGAAGGTAGTTTTAGATTTTTTAAAGTTTTAGCAGGGATCTGCTCATTGGCAGCAAAAAAAAATTGTTGGCTTTTCTTAATTAAATCGAATTGGATTAAATTCGAGCTCAAATGAGTTTTTCAAGTTTGTATTAATTGTGTCAATTCAAAGTATTATACAAAAGTTTGGACGTCAACACAATTTTCATATAAATATCTTAACGATTAAAATTTAAATTTTTACAATTGAATATGATTTGAATAAAGTAAATTTTTTATAATTACTTGACAAGCAAGCTAAGATTCATGACTAAAAAAAATATGAGAAGCAAAGACGGTAGAGAAAAGCAACTGATAAGATAAATTATTTTGTAAAAATGTTCATAGATTGAGTCGGAACAAACTTGATTGGCCTTTGAAAACAGAAAACCCTTGTTTATTGCCTGAATCATCGAGTTAAATAGATCCAAAAACTTTTTAAAATAATATATTAAAACGTTAAAAAATATTTTTAAATATATTTGAAAACAATGTTCAATGAAAAATTCTTTTTCATCATTAAATAATATTTTGGGTCGGCTTGGGACCTTAAAAAACTTTGCTTAGAATTTGAGAAATAGTCTTAATCATGGACAATCTATTATTTTGGGGGTGGATTTAAATTTAATTAATTGTGGCTTTTGCTTAGCCTAAGATGAATTAGTAACCTAAACATTCTTGAAATGAAGGAAAGAAATGGATGAAGAAAAAAATTATTAATCTAATGGTTTAATTATAAACTAAGAAAATAATTTTGAAATCTAATTATTAAGGGGTCGTTTGGTATTGTTGTCAATTTTATGTTTTATGTTTTCTGTTTTTGAAATTTTTGTTTTTGTTTTGTTTTGTTTTATTTTAAAATTTTGAAAACAGAAAACATGTTTGGTAAGCTAATGTTGTTGTATAATTTTAAAAACTGAAAACATAAAACATGTATGGCATCTAATAAGTTGAAATATAATTTTTGAAAATTTATTATTAATTAATGTTGAACATTAAATATTTTTTATTGAAATTAAATAATTTTAATATATTATTAATAATATGCTATTTTACTTTTAATTTATTCAAATTATATTATTATATAATTTTTATATATTACAAAAATTATTTCATCTAATAAATTGAAACAATTTTTTAATTAATTAACGTAGAAATTAAATTATAAAAAAGAAGAGTGGTCTGAACCATAAATGCATGCTTGTGGCAGTGGAATAAAAAGGCCAATTGTCTTGTTTTAAAACAGTTCCTCCTGAAACCATTCTTATAAGGAAAAAAAGAAAAGATAAAAGCGTTGTTGGCATGATTCGAATTGGAGTTCTCATTTAAAAATACTGTTCATTCTCCGTGTTTTCGTGAAAACATGTTTCGGAAATGATAGGAAACAGAAAATTTCTGTTTCCTTCGATTTCCAAAACTTTGTTGCCGATTTTTAAAATTGTAAAACCAAATTAGTATACCAAACACAATTTTTGTTTTAAGTTTTGATATTTTGGAAACAAAAACATAAAACATAAAATAAAATTAATCCCAAACAACCCCTAAATTAACAATTTTTATTTTACCTTTTTAATTAAGCAAAGGCAAATCAAAGAATAGTTGAATATTCCAATAAAAATTTATGCCGGATTTTCAAACTAAAAACTTTTTAATAAATATAGAATAATCAAAGTTTAGTGTAACGGTTATTATCTTTTTTTAAAAGAGATTATGTTCAAAGTTAAATTTTCCATTCTCTTTTTACCATCTTACGAAGAAAACAAACTTCTTAACATATAGAGTAATTGCAAATTTGCAACCAATGTTCATATAAGAAGAATCCAAGATTATATATACTATCAAAGAAGGGTGTTCGGTTTTTGATCCCATTGAATTGATGGAGCACAGAATCAGGTTGCAGCACAAATATACCGTCTCAATCTAATTTCCACTCTTGCAATTGCATTTCCCACACGCCATCTAATTTTTCAGGTCAATTAAAACGTGATGTGGTTTTGCAAGGATTGGCGCATATCCAAAAATGGATGCCATTGCTAGGCCTAATGTAAAGTAGACTAATTTCAAATTTTCAACAAAACGTCAAGATTTCAATTGAACCCATATTTCTTTTACACCAAAGGAGAAAAATACAACTAAAACTCTACTTCGGAAAAGTTTGAACATAATTCAAGTTTAATGCCAATTTCTATCCTTTTCAAAGCACTATTGATGCTTACTGCCAATAATGCTGCTGTGCTTTGAAGGCACTAGACCTAGAATAGAGCTCAAAATGACCGACATTTTGATTTTGGTAATTCAGTCTCTCTCTGCCATCTGCCATATGCCATCAGCAAATCTCTCACTCTTGAATTATTGTGGGGAAAAAAAGGTAGATGAGAACAAAAATGTGAATCAGTGGATTTTATGGAAGACTTTTAGCCTTTTGTCCGCCACCTTAAACCTTAATTCACAGTTTGAAAATTGAAAACCAACGCCTCCCAACCAACCACAATTACAACTTTGCCTAAAAAATCTAGAAAAGGCATATAATATAGTAATTCATGTATAAAATCTGTATTTGTATCATGTAAAATCGTGTTCATGTTATGTAAAATATGAAAATTTCATGTTAAAAATTATATCAACATGCTAAATTTTAACTTTTCTCATATTTATATACAATTTTTATTAATTTTCAACTCCTATAATTTTTTATTTTTTATTCGTATCATTTTTAAAATTACCGGATTTAAATACAATGCAAATGTGGATAGAGAGAAAAGAGAGAGGGATGAAAAATGCAAGTGGGGGCGACATAAACACAATTGAGGATGATTTCTTGTTTTTAAGTGAAGTGGGCAGCTAGCCAGCTAGGCTACCTCTTGTTAATTGTTTCCACTTTCCCCCTCAAAGATTCTGAAAAGTTCATCAAAAGTTACAATTACTTTTCAGGGTTTTGTGCTACTAAACTAAAGTGATATTGAGAAAGGAACAAAATCTCCCACGTATTCATACACTGCCATGTTGAAAGGAAAAAGGCCATGCCAATATGCCATTGCCATTTGCCACCTCCTTTTCCTGTGCCCACCTCCTTGGTGCAGCGATTCATCGCTTTTCCTTTTGTTGAAAATGAAAGGCAAAAGAGTAGAGAAAAATAAAACTTAAAAAAAAAATTTTAACAACTGAGCTTTTAACTTTTTTTTAGTGTAAATTACAGGTATCTTCATTCGTTTTTAACGGTCTAAAATTAATTTTATTCAGAATTTAGTCACAGTTAAAGCTCTTCACCTTTTCCTAAAAATAGCTTTTAAGTTTTTTTACATTTAATTGAGTCTTTGGCCCCTAACTTAAAATTCTGAATCATCGAAAACTATTAGGTTTGTTATGATTTTTGTCACGTTTATTATATAGATTTAACGGTATCTATTCATGAAAAGAGTTCAATTTTTAAAATTATTTTTTTTTCAAGGACTTTTTTTATTTTTTAGCCAAAATAAAAGGTCTGAATTTTAAGTTGAGAAAATACTATTTTCATGCATTATAAAAATTCCTCTAAGCTTAACCCATGGATCTATTTTGTGATATCAAAAGTGTTTTGAACTCTTTGTTGAAAGTTGAAGCAACATTGAATTTGAAGCCCACTAGTGAGACAATGCCCAATGGCTTATGTACTCTTTGTTTCCCCTTGTCATAGGAAAGGATTTCTTTTAGATCTTGCAATACGTTCTTCCATTATTGTCCATAGATAATTTGTTTATGAATGATTTTGATTAAGTTTATCACTTCAAGATGATGTAATTAAATTGATTAAATTCAAAAAATTATTCAATTAATTTAAAACTCAATTCAATTCAGTTTAATTTAATTTTAAAATTCAAATACTCGTATTTTGATTGAGAACTATCTTAATCCAAAATAATTCAAAATTAAGTAAAACCCAAGTAATTTAAATGTCCAGTGATTTTAATTTAAGATTGATTTGAAACTAATTATAAAAACTTAAAAGGATGTTAACTGTTACATATTTGACATTGACATTTATCAAAATTGAAACAACATGAACTCAAAACGATTTAAATAATGATCTAGACTCAAACTACCCAAATCTTAATAATGAGATTCTGAAAATGTACAAACTCTAATCACATCTTAATCCTTCATAAAACCTTTAGGACTTTGTCAAATTCCTTTAAATGGGATAGCCATAGCTCCTTCTATAATAAATTTTAAACTGCTCTAATTATTTCGCTCCAAGTCCCTTGTAAACAAATTACATTTCTGAATTGCAAATGCAACTTTTGATATCATCTTTTTCTTTTCTCCATTGAGTGCAACAAAGAATAGCAAATCTGAAAGTTAGAATATTTTTCCTGACTCTAATTCTATCTTACTATTTGCACCACCCTCAGCGCATGGAGAGATTTCTAACAACAGTTTTTCACATGTGATTGTTTCCTCTCTTTCTGGCTTGCTTTGCCTATTAAAATCTCCATTGTTAGAACCTCGACGAAGTTGGCCCATCTTGAGCCAGAGCCTTAGAGTTAGACCAATAAATTGCCAGAAAAATATCATCAGCAAACAATGTTGCAAAAGGCCCTGTATTGCCTAAAACCAGTCCATTACTTTTTTAGCTTAGGCTTCCTGGAAAAACATCCCATTCAGAAGTTAAGAAACATGCTTAAATAGATGTCCGGGAAGATAAGTCGAGAATCATAATGAAATTTACACAATTGAGCTTGGAATATAAAGACACAAGATACCATATTGTTCAGGAGTAGTTGAACATTATGGAAGCCTGATATAATAATAATTTTATTATACAAATACAGCCTAAAAGCAAACGCCCCACTCTCTAACATGACAAAGATATAAAAAAATTTTCATCTCAACTTCACGGAAACAGGACAGTTTCCATGTTAATGCTGAGTAAGAGAAGGAAATGAGGGTATCGACTGCAATATCAACTTCCGGCCACTTCTCTTGCCAGGGGTTGACCCCAACTCACACTGAGGAGGAGATATCCTCTTACTGTTCGGGGAAGAAGTCTTAATACCAGTGCCAGGAGAGCTGTTGCCTTGCAGAATATCGGGCATTTCATCTTCTGCAACAGTTTGGAAATGATTTTCAATAATGTTTTTAGGCCGAATAATGTTTGGCTTGCCATATCTTTGCCCATTATACAGTGTTGAAGATGATCCAACAGCGATCAAAGGCCGCAGTGGTCTGCTCTTTGATGAAAATGGCAGTTGATCCAAAGGACTGTGCAGAAAGATTACTCGAGTTATAGTAACAATAAATATTAATTTTATCATGGAGATAGAACAAAGAGTTCAAGGAAGAAACCTGCAAAGCTGTAGTGGACTTGTTGGGAGGGCATAAACTGGATTTTGCTCTTCATTATTCAAAATTTCAGGTTTCTCCAAAATTTTCTCCACCGTGTTCTTCTCACAAGGATCTGTTTCTTCTTCTGGTTCCCCTTCTGTTTCCAATACGGTGGATCCTGTATTTTGAAGTAATCAAGAGAATAAGAACTTGGAAATAATGTTAAATAGTTTCAACAAGAGGCATGTATTGTAATAATCATGTGATGTAAGCCAAAGGCACAATTACCATCTTTCCTACCAAATGCATTCTTACACCCTTCACATCTGCAGTTGATGGAACATCCAACACCACCCTTGAAGAGAAAAAACGACTTCTAAATCAGTTTATGTCTAACAATAAAAGCAGAGAAGTTTTGTTGAGGAGAAAAACCTGGTAGCATTCACAATATTTCTTCAGGCAACTTGATTTCTTGCAGTTGCATCCTCTCTTATGTCGAGCTGAAGCCGGAGTTTTGCTAGAGTCATCCTACAAGAAGAAATGGCAATTAGGCTATACAGCAATTTGCAATTGAAAAACTAGATAGAGAAATGTCAGAGTTATTCCCAACCCCAACTTCAGGTATAGAATCAGAGGTCCTGATCACTTTGGGAGCAAATGCAAGTGGGTTACGAGACTCGATCTGCTTGCGAGTTGCAAGTACAGTATCTTCATGGATAGGCTTATTAAAGCAGTCTTGACATGAACATGGCTCTATGCAGTATACACCAGCAGCAAAGCATTCACAGTAGCTGAAAAAAGAAGGTTCAAAAATCAAATTAAAAAATACAACAAAAATTGTTCCCATTTATATATTATTTATAACATATAGAAGTAAAACAGGAATATGAGCCAATATATTTCAAAGAATAAGAAAGGGAAAGGGAGTGTTGGCAACAAAACTAGAAGAACTTACAGTTTCAAACACTTTGACTTCTTGCAGTTGCAACGCTTACAGGCCTCATCCTCTCCAGCTTGTTCCGATCTCTGTCTGAAAATCCATAAAAGGATGATGTAGAAAACAAAGATTAGACATATAGTAATAATCCAATAAACTACATACTGTCAAGTTCACATACCTCTTTTTTTTGGGACTATTCCGATTGAACTCTTCGTCAACTAAACAGGTAGAACCCTGAGAAGCATCTTCAGCAAGTCGAACCCCATTTTCAATGGGATCTGTTTCTCTCTCAGTAGAGGCTGAAGTCAAAGATTCATGAACAGCTTCCTGACCTAATGTGGGGGGGAAAATGGATGTAGTGGGGCTAGGGAAACTTAGCTTTTGTGTCCCAGAAGATAAACTTTCATACTTGGTATTCTTGTTATCCATTGAAGTTATTGCAAGAGCATTTAAGTGCAAACCAATTCCTGGTAAAATGCAGCTTGAGGAATCATTGCCAGGCTTACTAGGCACCAATTGGTTATCTGAATATGAACTGGCATTTGAACCGTCATCTAAGTTCTTCCTCCGAGCTGCCATCATCTCAAAGTCTAAACAGCGCCTTCTCAACCCACAATGCAAATTATAACCAGGCTGTATATAAAAGCATTCTCAGCAATAGCGGAAACAGAGATGATTTTCATATTAACAGTCAGGAGAATTAAAATAGCAAAATTTTGCACAGACAACTGAATAACGAAGTCCCTGTAATCGTAGAGTGACCAATCAATTATTTTGAACTATCACAGTGGGGATATTATATTCTTCACTATTAGAGTAGATCAATAATTAAATATAACTTTGTGAACTGAAGGCAATTATCTGTAATAGTGTCTACATTACTATTACTATAACATGACTTGAATAAAAGACTCAGATCATACTGCCATTAGTAAAAGAACATGTTTAAAAGATTTATCTTCTCTGCAGCGTTTGCTGCAGAAGTTCCTCCGTATAACTTCAAATTTACACTTGCTGAATGTTGTTAACAAAGCTACGCAGCATCTCTTACCTTAAAAGAAAATGGCGTACACATCACAGTTTCCACATTGTCAGCCATACCGCCAGAAATGCAGGTAGTCACACTAGTATTCTCAAATTTTCCATGCACATGGTTTATTTCCTTCAGCTCACCAGCTTCTTCTGTTAGCAGAGAAGGGTCTTGATGTTCATCAGAATCAACAGTAGTTTGGGACACCTCATTGATATCATTTTGTGGGAACTGAGAAATAAGAATAGGACTTGTACCAGGGTCAAGTGATTTCTGAATTACACCCCTAAAAGCCTCCGAATCATTAGGGGAATTAAAAATCAATAAGTCAGCTGCATCAGAAACAAAACTCTCCCAGTCACATCCTGTTGTTTCCCTTTTTTGCTCAATCTGGCAAATGCCCTCTACTTCCACTCGACCATCAGATAAACCTTTTTCAGAGGCCTCTTGAACAAATGGAACGATTAAGACAGATGTGCAACTCGAGTTTGTCTCAATAACACAAGGCGCCGGGTCGCAGTTGGGGCTACCACAATCATACTTTAAGGTTCGTGGCAGCTCAATTGCAAACCTTGAAGGTTCATTAGGCAGCTCAAGAGAAGCCTTACCCAGGGAAACTCCTGGATCAGAATTCTCTTGTAGCGCAGCGGAGCTATCACACAGCTGACCTGCTTCCATACCAGCTTCTTCTTCTGCACTAACTTTAGTGCCATCTCCAGAAGATAACTCAGGTTTTGATAGATCTGTATAGCTATGCCTGTAAAGAAAGGACAATTAGCATTAACAAGAAAAATGAAAATGAGGTAATAAGGCATGAAATTGAACAATCTGGGGACCAAGCCACCAACAATCATGAATATATTAGACTAGTCGGTTACCTTTTCAGGAATCTACATTCCTTGTGAGTGCTGACATGGGGTGAAGTGAAAATAGATGGAAGTGATGCAAAACTAAGAGGGTTGAATGTCTGCGTAATATGTATGGGTTTGACTGGCTTGATGGGGGAAAGGCTGTTGATATAATTGAAGACCGGGGAATCCTGTAGACAATGGCAAGAAATTCTGCTTAGATAACGTTGCAAAGTTAATATCCAATGCTTATATTAATAAAGTTCTAGTATGGAATTAGATGTTTTTGAGCATGAAATAATGTTTCCCGGAAAATGCTTTTCATCAAAATCAAAAGCTTCTCTGACATCCAAATATTTTGCAACAAAAACGAATACAAGAGCAGGGGAAATGAAACATGTATGCTGTTGCAACAGCAAATCGTTTGAAATTTCTTGAAAAAATTATTGAACTAACAATTGGCTTGGTGAAAACGTCGTACTATTTACTATCAACAAAATCAGGGTCAAAAATTATGATTTTTAAGCGAAAAAAAAAAAAAACTTTCAATGGGAAAAGAAGACAAGAAATTTACAGGTCTCAAAGTAAGCAGGAAGACGATTCTGCCTGGACGATTTTTGAAGGAAACTTCTTAGAGGAAAAAAAAAAGAAAGAAAAGAAAAGGGCTAGATATCTTCCAGGATTAAAAAAAAGTGCAAATCATGTAGATAACTCTATCATTAGTTGAGCTTGAATCTGAGAAAGGATAAGTGACTGAATCTTAAGTGAATTAAGTACAATGATTTAATAGAAAAACAAGGCTAAGAGAAATCCCAGAAAAACTTGAAGAAAAATCTGAATTGTAAGCTCTATCAAATGAACATCAAAAGCAGAAGAGCCCAGAAATCAGAAGGCCAAAAATTCTCAACAAATTAAATTATATCAAGAGATATAATTCACATGAAACTAAAAAATTCACACCCGACCGTCTTCCCAGGAAAAAAAAATTCCCAACACAACGAGTAAAAAGCACACAGTTTTGGCGAACAAAATCCAGAAAGGTGACAGTCAACTCTCGCACAGAAACCAAACCCAAGCCAATCCAGTGAATCAAGCAGAAAGCAACCAAAACCAGAAAAAAAGGTCCCCAGCAAAGAGATAATACAATTGAAGAAGAACATCACCTCAAACTTAGAGAGTGAAGGGCTGATCTGGGTCTTCTCTGGGGTATCCATCTCCAGAGAAGCAACTCCTCCACATACTCCCTCACTCTCTTTTACTGTTGATATTTTCCTCTCTTCTTTCTCATTCTTGTTCATTTAGTCTCTTTTTCTCCATTTACATCCACATCTATGGACTTTATCTTCTACTTGTTTGTATTGTATAGAGACGAGAGTAATAGTACTAGTATATTACTTCCAAGTAGGTAAGATTCAAGCAGAAGCGGGAAGGCGGGAGAACTTGGGATTTTCTCGTGGGGTGAGAGAGAGAAATATTGTAAAGAAAGACCCCACGTTTACATTTACATTTATATTTACGATTAGGATTAGATTATTTATAATTTGTTTTTGTATTACATAATATCGAATTCGTGTCTTGTAAAATACAAAAATTCATATTAAAATTTGTATCGACACGAAAAATTAAAAATTTTATTTTTAACATTTAACTTATTCATATATAATTTTTGCTTAATTTTAATTCGTATCACATTCGTATTATTTTATTATCTTGTTATTGTATCATATTTAAAATTATCAGATCTAAAAAAGCTAGTTAAAGAGAAGAGGGACACTTTGTGTCCTTGTCCACCGAATCCATGTGGAATTCACTTTAGCAACATAAAGTAACGCAACTATAGTTCTCCATCTTCCTCCTTAACTTTACTGTTTTACCCGATATTCTAACATTTACTTTAAACGGCTTCCCCTTTTTTTATTCATTAATTTAAGATATTAGTATTCAATCCGCTTGAAAACAAGAACAACATAGATTTCTGAGTGTGAGCCTGCTCAGTTTGGATTTTTCTTTAATTTATTTTATTAATTTGTTATCAGATGTTGATATTAATATTATTCGTTATTAAATGATTGATCCACTCAAATCAATCCAAAAATGAAAGAGAAAACAATTTGGATTTTATTACTCATTATTTGGTTTGCTACTAATAATAAAAAAAAAATTAAAATAAGACTCAATAAGTTTTGTAACTGTTCAGATAATAAATAAATAAATAACATTAAATTTGCAATTTTTTTCTTGGGAGTTATAAATTATTTATGATTTATAAAATTTGGTTGAAATAAATTTGTTCATCTCATGCAGGACATTTAACGAGAGGGGACCATTAACTTTCATGTCCAACAATGTCGACATGCATGCATAAATTATCCCAAAAAATAAAAAATAAATACTTAGAGTTATAAATATTTAGTTATTTACGTTCTTTTATAAGAAAAATATGCCCATTAGTCATTTTATTGTTTTTATTTTTAAAATGGAAAAATGATGTAGACAGTTATAAATAAAATAATTTTGCATTAAAGAATGTGGTTATATCATAAGCTTCAAAATGAAGGATTGAATTAATCCAACCAAAAAATTGTGTAAGACTTTAAAACATTAGTTAGTATGAAATTAATGTAACTAAGCTCTCTATCAGAAATTTCATCCGTAAAATATATTCTTTTACTGCTGCATGGTTTTGTACGTATTTGAGTCTCTGCCATTCTATTTGTCCCTGTAGCAATAATCCGTTGCCGTTGTAAATAGTAATAACTCTTGTATTTATTTTGTTCTTGTTTTTTTTTTAAATATATAATTAAAGTAGGAGATGATATTATTTGCATTGGAATGTAAATTTTACAAAATGTTACGATTTTTCGTTAATCACTTGATCAAAAAATTATCTATTTTATATTTATTTTGTTAATTTCTAAGTATATACCACATTAAAAAAAAAGGCAGTGTTTATGGTAAATGAGAAATTGTTTGCATGGACCTAGCTGCATGAAGTTGAGTGGGTAAATTGACTCCATCAAATTCTAAGCCTATGTTTGGATTGAGGGTGGGGAAGGGAAAGGAAACGAAACGAAAGGAAAGTAAAACAAAGGAAGGTTGTAAACCTTTCCTTTGTTTGGGAAGATTTTTTAGCAAGGGAAAGGAAAGAGAGAGGGAGTGAGCACCCCTTGCTTTCCCTTGAGTTACTCAGTTTTTTTAAAACCCTAATTTGGGATAAAGGGGAAGGAAAGGAAACTTGAAAAAAATTTTAACATATAGAATATCAAATTTAACCTTATTATCTTATAAAATTTAAAACAAAAAGGGTTATAATTGGAAAAAAAAGCATTACAATAAATCATTTCCTTTCCTTTCCATTGTTTAACCAAACAAGGATTGTTATGATTACTTTCCTTTCCTTTCCTTTATTAATTTTGGCTATCAAACAAGGGGTACATGTACCCTTTCTTTTCCTTTCCTTTCCTTTAGTTTGCATTTTTTTCCTTTCCATTCCTTTCCTTTACTAATGTTTATCCAAACATAGTGTAAAAGTGTTATGTTTGTATATAAAAAGTATTTATATTTATTTTTGTAAATTTATTAAGTTGATCTCACTAAAAAATCTTCAAATCCTACAGAGAAGGGGACAAACAAGTAAAATTTTCATTTATTTGACAATGACAATATATAATACATAAAAAATCTTTAAAATTTTTATATTTGTATTAGTATGAATATGATTATACATAAAATAATTATATTGATTAAAAGTAATATGTGACATACATTCAAATATAATTGTTTTATATCATTTTGATATACATACATACATAATTTTTGCATATAAAATTCTGCATTTTATTATTAAAATTGTTTTATTCGTTTAAAATATTATTTATTATTGTATCAAAACACTTTTTTTTTTACAGAATATCAAAACACATTATTATTTTTTGTTCTCAAAACCAAACTGTAGTCAAACTATCTCATATCGTATATACCAAAGATGATCATATCATAGCATGAGATAATATTTCATCTTGGTTTTTTTTTTTATTAAACTAACAAAATAATATAAATATATAATTTTTATATTTAATGTAGGATTTTCTTTAATAATTTATATACCAAATAAAGTATCATGTTTGGTATGTATATAATCCCACTGAAATTTCTTTGACTACGCACTCATTGTTAGTACATTTATTTGTTGCAACCAAAACCTTAACATTGAAATTTGGCATGGTAAGTTGTGAAAGAAAATAATTGATCATTACTATTCGTATCCATATAAATTTACATTTCATATTAAATTGTTACATCTAAATAATAATAATGATAGAAAAAATTTTGCCCTCTTGAAGGTTTTTCTTAACTAGTTACAATGAGAAAATCTTGAAATTTTCTCTCAAATTCAAATCTTATGTGTTATATTAGTCCATTCTCTATTAAATTTATTTAATTGTTATGTGTGTATGTGTGTGTGTGTATATATATATATATATGTTTATCCTCTTGTTTATTTGAATTAATTTATTGTTTATTTTTTATATAAAACATATTACTTGATTGTAACTGTTTTTTTTTTTGGTACCAACAACTTTAAAAAATAATAAAAATATATTGAATGTATGATAATGTCGAACCAGAAGACTCCAAGCAATCACACCGAATTTTTTCTTTTTTTAAAGCAAATCAACTACATATTAATGCAAGACTGAAATTTTGGCATGGCATGGCATATGGTTGGCATGAGAAATTGATAACGGTAGCTAGGTTTAGTTATGGTGAAAACAAATGCAAACAGCAATTGGCGCCTAAAATTTTTGAAAAGGTTGGCGCATGCTTGGGTAGGTTTCAGCTCCATCACATGCAATGGACCCTTGCATCACCAGCCAATTCACCATTCATCACTCGTATCAAGTCTCCCAATACATACGTGATACGTTGTAGTCTTTTAAATTAATATGAAATCTATTATATGTTTAATTATATCTTGTAAACTTTATACATTCCAAATTAACATTAATGAAAAAAATATTAGTAAACATGAACACAAACTCATTATCTTAGTCGATTTTCTCGGGATACTTGTAGTTAAAAAGAAACAATTATTTTGGATTACATAGTTTGAAAATTTATATATCAATACTGTAGGTGACGTGAAAAAAAAAAAAATTGAAGCATTAATTTTCCACATATTTGTATCATCATCATCATCATCATCAGAGCCTTTATCCCAATAGATTGGGGTAGGCTATATGAACCAATATCTAAAATCACGTTAGATCGTCCATATGTATTCTCTGCCTCCATAGATTCCTATTCAAGGCCATTTGCTCATCTAATTCTAAAACCTCCATGTCTTTCCAAACTACTTCCTTCCAAGTCTTTTTTGGTCTTCCTCTAGTCTTAACCCTTCTCTCAACATCCATAGCCTCTATTCTCCTAACTGGAGCATCTACAGGTCTACGTCTTACATGTTCAAACCAACGTAAACGATTTTCACACATTTTGTCTTCGATAGGTACCACTCCAATCATCTTACGAATATCATCATTTCCCATTCTATCCTTTTTTGTATATCCACATATCCACCGTAACATTCTCATTTCTGTTACACTCATCTTTTGTGTATGTAGCCTCTTAGTCGCCCAACATTCACTACCATATAACAATGTTGGTCTAACAACTGTCCTATAGAACTTGCCTTTCAACCATGTAGGAATTCCTTTATCGCACAACACACCTGTAGCACTTCTCCACTTACTCCATCCAGCCTGGATCCTATAGGTCATATCACCATCAATCTCTCCATCCATCTGTATTATTGATCCCAAGTATCAAAAATGATCCCGCTTAGGTATCGCCACCCCATCTAACTTCACTACATCATGCTCTTCCAGTCGGTTAGAACTGAATTTACACTCCATGTATTCAGTCTTCACTCTGCTTAGTTTAAATCCTTTTGATTCCAACGTTTGTCTCCATACTTCCAACTTTGTATTGATCTCTGCTCTAGTTTCCGCACATAGGACAATATCATCTGCAAACATCATACACCAGGGCACCTTATCTTGGATGGATTTTGTCAATTCGTCCATAACTACCGCGAACAAGAATGGACTAAATGCTGACCCTTGGTGTAATCCCACCGTGATAGGAAACTCACTTGTTTGCCCCCCACCTGTCCTCACATGTGTCCTTGCGTCTCTATACATGTCCTTAATTAGTTTAATATATTTCAAAGGAACTCTTTTCTTCATTAAGGACCACCAGAGTACCTCCCTAGGCACTTTATCATATGCTTTCTCCAAATCTATAAAGACCATATGAAGATCTTTACCCATAACTCGAAAGCGCTCCATAAGTTGTCTAAGCAAATATATTGCCTCCATAGTTGATCGACCTGGCATAAAACTAAATTGATTCTCCGATATCTCTACATTCTTTCTTAATCTCCGTTCTATCACTCTCTCCCATAGTTTCATCGTGTGACTCAACAATTTTATGCCTCGGTAGTTGGCGCAACTTTGAATATCTCCATTGTTCTTATATAAAGGTACTAAGACACTCTTCCTCCATTCCTCTGGCATTTTGTTAGTGTGCCAAATCTTATTAAATAGATTTGTCAACCACCTAACTCCTACATCTCCAAGGCATTTCCAAACTTCAATTGGGATGTCATCAGGTCCAACAGCTTTTCCATTCTTCATCATCTTTAGTGCATCTTTTACCTCTGTCTCTTGGATTCTACGCATAAAGCACCGATTTAAATCCTTAAGAGGCACTGAAATATTATCCAAAACTTTATTTTGTCCATCATTAAATAATTTGTTAAAATAATCTCGCCACCTGTCCTTAATGTTATTATCTTTAACGAGAGTTCTTTGATGCTCATCCTTAATACATTTCACGACTCCTAGGTCGCGACTCCTCCTTTCTCTTGCTCGCGCCAATCTGTATATCCTTTTCTCTCCCTCCTTTGTGTTCAACTTGTCGTAAATCTCTTTCGCAACCCTCGTCTTAGCTTCTGCCACAGCCTTCTTTGCCTCCTTTCTTGCTACCTTATATTCCGAAAAACTCTCTTCTGTATTGTTCTTCTTTAAAGCCTTGTAACGCTCTCGCTTAGTCTTTATAGCATCTTTTACTACTGCAGTCCACCATGTTGCGTCCTTTCCAGTCGGCACTTTTCCGTTTGATACTCCTAATGTCTCTTTGCCTACCTCCCGAATGCATTTTGCCATCTTATTCCACATTACATTTGGGTTCTCTTCTGTTGTCCAAGCCTCTTTTTGAATCCAACTATCTCTACATGTTGTATGACAATCTTTTAGCTTCCACCATCGAATCCGTTCAATTCCTTTTTGTTGGTTCCTTCGATGTCGTCTATCTATCTTCATATCTAGAACTAAGAGTCTATGTTGCGCGGTAACACTCTCACCTGGGATAACCTTACAATCCAAACATCTATGTCTATTCCTACTCCTAGTTAAAAAGAAATCTATCTGACTTGCTCTTGGTCCACTTCTAAAGGTTATAAGATGAGAATCTCTCTTCTTAAACAATGTATTTGCTAGGATTAGGTCATAAGATAAAGCAAAATTTAAAATAGCATCTCCTCCCTCGTTTCTTTCACCATAACTAAAACCCCCATGTACTCTCTCAAAACCCTCTCTACTTGTACCTACATGTCCATTAAGATCACCGCCAATAAAAAGGTTTTCTCCTATGGGTACTTCTTGTACTACCTTATCTAAATCCTCCCAAAACTGTCGTTTACTAACCTCATCAAGTCCTATCTGGGGTGCATACACGCTAATGACATTCAACACCTCTTCTCCTAAAACTAGTTTAACCAAAATAATCCTATTCCCTTGTCTCTTAATCTGTACAACATCCTTATGGTACTCTTTATCTATAATGATACCTACTCCATTTCGGTCTCTATCTTTCCCTGTGTACCAAAGCTTATATTGCCAAGGTGCTATCTCTCTAGCCTTTTCCCCAACCCATTTGGTCTCTTGGAGACACAAGATGTTAACCCTCCTCCTACTCATAACCTCACAAATCTCACCTAACTTACCACTAAGCGTACCTATATTCCAAGATCCTAACCTAAGCTTATGGTTATGGACTAACTTCTTTACCCACCCTCGTCCATTGTGGTGTGGGAACCTTTGCCTATTTAACACCACATCCAGGCGTCGATGTGGCGCGTCACTTCCGGGCGACGACCTAGCAACCCTTGCCCACTTTTCACTACACCCGGGCTCCGATGCAGTGCGTCGCTGTGTAGGGGACGCCCCAACGATGTTTTGATATTGGTTCATTTCATGAGATTGGACTAGTTTTTAAGGCTGGTTGTCCAAACCTACCACCACCCTCCTCCTTTACTCGGGCTTGGGACCGGCTGCGTTAACTCACACAGGCGGAGTTTTCCACATATTTGTATATGAAGATTAATTATGATTATTACAAATTTGTACCACAAAAATTATTATTATTACAAATATAAACCTCAATTTCACGTCAACTAAATTAGGGGCGTAAGAGTCAAGTTGAAACGATCCAGTACCAAGTTCAAATTCAACTCAACTTGACTTGAAAATTCAAGACTTGAAACTCAATTCAAATTCGGTCAAATTTGAGTTTTAAATCTTGAACTTGACTCGAAAATTTAAGACTCGAATTTCGATTCGAACTCAATTGAATTTGATTTTTAAATCTCGAACTTGACTTGATAGAATACTCCAACAGTCGAGCTGCTCGTGCTTGATTTGATAAATTCGAATTTGACATAATAGACTCGATTTATCAATTTTCTACTATATATTAGGATTTATATATAATACATTGACAGTATATAGTTTCTATACATTGTTAATACACTAGAAGTTGACACCTCATCATTAAGCCATTATGAGTAAATTGAAAAAAAAATAATTCATATTTATTTTTAAGAGCCTGATTTTTTTATTTGCTTAATGATGAGATATCAATCTATGGTGTATTGACAATGTATAGAAACTATATGTGAAGACCGAGAATTTTCTAAATAGATATAAGGTATCCGAAAAAATTTAATTTGGACAAATTGAAATCCAAATTAAATAAGAAATGAAAAGGAAAATTAAATTGGAAATAAGAAATGAAGGAGGAAATTTAATTTGGATAAATGGAAATCCAAATTAAATAAGAAAATGGAGAAAATAATTTTTGGATATTTAGAAATCCAAAACTTAATAAGAAATAAAAATATTTTGATATATTTATATAATGATATTATATAAATATACCTTGGATAAATATAAATATTATTTTGTGTTAAAAGTGTAAAAAGTATATATATAAATATATATTTTGATACAAAATATGTATTTAAATACATATTATGAATAGTATATATATATTGTTAAAATAAAATATATATTACCATTAATATAATTATATAATTATATTAATGGTAATATATATTTTATTTTAACAATATATATATACTATTCATAATATGTATTTAAATACATATTTTGTATCAAAATATATATTTATATATATACTTTTTACACTTTTAACACAAAATAATATTTATATTTATCCAAGGTATATTTATATAATATCATTATATAAATATATCAAAATATTTTTATTTCTTATTAAGTTTTGGATTTCTAAATATCCAAAAATTATTTTCTCCATTTTCTTATTTAATTTGGATTTCCATTTATCCAAATTAAATTTCCTCCTTCATTTCTTATTTCCAATTTAATTTTCCTTTTCATTTCTTATTTAATTTGGATTTCAATTTGTCCAAATTAA
This sequence comes from Heritiera littoralis, assembly GCA_031772115.1. Taxonomy (NCBI): domain Eukaryota; kingdom Viridiplantae; phylum Streptophyta; class Magnoliopsida; order Malvales; family Malvaceae; genus Heritiera; species Heritiera littoralis. Next base: position 203,472 of record JAPDPK010000142.1, on the reverse strand, counting down.
ATTTTTCCGGATACCTTATATCTATTTAGAAAATTCTCGGTCTTCACATTCTCCCCACCTTAAGAAATTCGGTCCTCCGAATTTAACTTATATTAAATGGTGGTACCATCCTGTACTCTTATCTTTCTTATCCTTTCAATCATCCTTTAATTGATACTGCCAGCATACCTTCAATATTAAAATCACTTTTTATACTGTTATATATCGTTTTTCTCCATATTTTATACTCCTTAAAACTTCTTATAAATTTGGGAGTTAACAAATTTCATCTCTCTTTGCATTATAGCCGATTCATATTGTTCATCATCTATTTTTCTCATTTGGTGTCAAGTCGATATAGCTTGATAGCTATCATTTAAACAATTTAATCAATAGTATGTAATTGTCCCAGTAGCTTTTAAATTCAGTACACCCGCTCTCAATATATCTGTAAGCGTTCACATATTACGCTCGAATATTCATATCAATACGAAGCAGTGCTATCAATAAATTTGGAAATCCCAAAGCCTTTTGCTATTTCCCATAAGCATATGGCAACTCAGGGACTCCCATCACATGTATGCTCACTGGAACTTCACATATGTTCTCATCATTCGATAGTCATGTTCCGACTATGGCACTAGAGAAATTTAGGAGCCTGATAATGGAGAGTGATTCCATTCAGACAATCAGTCCTTAATCACTTACATATCATCATATTTCTTTTGGGTTTCGTATTATCCCATATCACTCATTGTCACATCGATAAATCAAGACTGCACCTCATTGCAGACTTTACTGTTAATCACCTCTTGCCATAAATGGAACATTTATCAATCATCTTCTCTCTATATCTCTTTTCATATATCATTTTCTCTCTATATCTCTTTTCATGTAATATTCTTATTACATCTCAATGTGATAACCAAAGTGAAATCACTTTCAGTCTTAAATTCGAAAACTGCTTCATATTCATGTTCCCTTATAACTCGAAATCATATTTTCAATTTCCAATAATCTTCATAATTTAAAGTGGGATTGTACTTTCAATCGAGCCATATGTTTGGGTTTGATCATTTTTCTTTGGCTATTTCTTTACTTCTTTCAATCCTTTTCAATTCACATATCGATCATATTCTATACAATCATTCCATTATCTTCCATATAAATTGCCACAATCAATCATTCTCGATCATTCATATCCTATTCCTTTAAGGTGATACACAATTCTTCTAAACCATATCGATACCATTCATTAACGGTTTCCAGTCCGTTTTAATAGGTCATCGATTGGCATCTTTATGTCAAAGCCCAGCCTGTTTCAATAGGCCGTCGACTGGTATCACCCATACCAATAGCTGACTAATCTTGGTACAGATTGAAAATCAACAAGTTTACATGTAGACACTACACAGTACATGGGATGTAACACTATCACTGTCTCAACTACATTGACACGTACTAGACAAACCGTGCTCTGATACCATTAAATCTGTCACGACCCGAAGACCGCGACTTTCACTTGATTCTTATACTTTTCTTAGTCTACAAATTTATGGACTAAATTTTTCTTTTTCCTTTTAAGGTTTGTATTCGGTGTCAGTGTAGTTACTATACTATCTAGGTGACCTATAGTCATTCCATTTAAATATTAAACAAACACGGAAACGGTTCTTAGTTACATCCCGACTTGTTAAACAGAATATGTACTGTGCATCAATTTAAGTCTTACATGTAAACAAGTATTTATAAGTAACATATACCTCAGAAGACTAGTACCAAGTCCATACATCGTCTCCGATGCCCACTGAGCAGCTCACATGGCAGATGTTAACTTCAATAATCTGAAAGAGATGAAATTTAGTGGGGTGAGCAAAACCACGGCTCAGTAAGATACTAATATAAATACAAGAGTAGGATTACACTGTCTTAAACTGCAATGCTTAAAACTTGCAAGGATGCAATTACAGTTAATCCTTTCTCATCGATACATCTCATTATCACTTTTTTTTTTCACTTTTCATTTCATAATCATACTTCTGTATACTATCATCTCTTATCAAGTCTCATATTATGGATCATGATCACGGTGGTACGAAATCATAATTCTCTTCGTGTATTTCTATATTCATGTTTCATATCATATCATTACATCATATCGATGAAATATCGCTACCACCGAGTCATGACACTCTTCCTATATTTTCCATGTTTAATGCAGATATCCTATCGAATTCACTTTACATTTAACAATCATATTCCCGTATTACATCAATTCATATCACTTATCGTTTGGGAATTTATGATCACGATAGAGTGAGATCAGGATTCTCTTCATATCAATCTCATGTTCATATATCATATCATCTCATGTCATCGTATAGATGACACATCATTAACATCGAATCATGACATTCCTCATGGAATTCTCATGTGCTAAGCATATTATCATGTCAGGGTTTAATATGCAATTCATGTAATTTTTCTGTACAAACCGCTATCATTTCAAATCATATCATATATACTTTAGGACATGCTCAACATATGGATTTTCAATTCATTTCAAATTTGCCTTTAAGGCATGATAGAAACATATTCAATTTCAGTTCATGTATTCGTTTTCGGAGCATGTCTAAAACATGTGCGGTTTTAAAACATTTTCATTTACTATAAGTTATATCGGGTCTAGAGTTCATATCAAATCAATCTATACTCTAGACCGCATATCATTTTAAATTCGACACAAAATCGTATATAAATCATGTAAGTGTCGAAATCATTTATCATATACTTTTAAAACATATTCTGTAAATCATATCAGGTCTAGAGTTCATATCAAATCAAACTATACTCTAGACCGCATATCTTGCCATGTTCGACACGAAATCACATATAAATCATATGAGTGTCGAAATCATATCTCATGGACTTTTAAAACATGTTTAAAACATGTACTGTTTCAAAACGTATTTCATTACAAATCTGTTTCATGTACAGTATAAATCATGTCAAGTCTAGAGCTCATATCAATAAAATCATACTCTAGACTTCATATCATATCGGTTAGAGACTAGGCTAGATCTCTATCATCTCTCTATCAATAAAGACTTAAATCACTGTAGCTAGCAGTGAAAATCATGTCATCGTCCCCTGGAAACCAACTAGGGCGCTATCTATGGCCATAGACCTCATCTCTCTCAGCCCCACTGATCAGGCGTGACTGAGACCTGTCCACGACTATTGTCGGACAAGCATATCTGCCTAATGAGCTAAGCTCCAATTAGGCGGTTTCCACTATGCTTTATTGAATTTTATTCTTTTGGGGTGCCTACAGTCTCATAAAACATTTAAATCTATAGCTTTCTTTTCAATATCATGTAAAGCATATGGTAAAAATTCTGTATGAGACTTCATATATCAAAATATATATATTTACCATATACTTTCATTTCAAACAAATCAATACTTTTCAGTATTCATATAAACATTATTAAAATGCTTCAAGTTATAAGAAAGCATGCTTAAATGCGATGCTATAAAACATTTCAGTATGCAGTTTCGGTAATATTTTCATCAAATACGCTGAAGCGATTCATTTAACTTATCACCATCAATTATTCGATTTCAAGACTTTCTTTCTGTCAAATCAGTAAATCACTATTTAATTCATTCACTATTCATTTAATTTAGTATTCAACTTGCTCAGTACTCAATTCATCTGGAATTCGAATCACTTGGTATTCAGACCATTCGGTATTTCAATATCCTTTCTCAACCTCATCGACTGTTATAATAATCATTTATACATCTCATCATTAATATTAGGATCGCTTCATTTGTATGAATCCTCTAAGTTTCTATAAGCATTTAAACATCAGTTTCTAAATAGTCATCAAGTTACCGAAATTATGCAATCAATCATATTATCATTCAATATCTGTTCCAGAATCGACATCGAGGATAACAAAATCACAAAATCGATAGTCACTTATCAAATCCATCTATGATTTGATCTATTGATACATGTTCATCATTTTCGATTTGAGGTTCAATTTCATTTGCTATCACAAAATCGTATCTAAATCCTCAAATCAATTTTTCATGTGGCCTTTATGATTTTTATCTAAACTTATGCAATTGTCGATCTTATTATTCAAGATCTATTCTAAGGTTATAAGCACAATCATCTTTTCACATATTTATCACTCATTTCTTTAAATCCATAATTGATCGGATTGTGTCGTAATTCAATCTCCATTTCGATCTCTCGAGTCTGTCCATATTATCACATTCGAAATTATTTCAAAATCATGAAACCGGACTCGATAAATTCTGTAAATCATTACTCCGTTAATAACTTCACAATCCAATCATTCGACCATCGAAATTTCAACTGTGATCTTCTCTGCCAAGCTATATCATATAAATATCATCACTTTTATCCGTGATCCGTCTAATTAATAATTCCACCTCAATCTCAACTTGATACCCTTTGTGATATTAAAATTACTTGATTTATCGATTCTATAAGGTTTAAACCATGTAATTCACCACATTATCGTTTTCAACGATCTATCTTCTCATTGATTTCAATATCAAACATTTTCAGTAATACCATAAAATCCCTTTCAATATTTATTTTCAATAATTATCTCCAAGATTCCATTTATGTGAGAGACTTAATCTTTTTCCTCAAATATTTTCGTGGAAATTTCGGCAGCATAACGGCTTAATTTCCTCTAAACCTCCTGCAAGGAAATACAATTTATAATTGCAGCCGTTGATTCTCACCAATTTTTACCTCTTACTAAAACCCCCACCATCAATTGTGGGTCCTCTTAGTATTTTTTTAACATCAATTAAATCAATTCATCATATATAAAAAAATCATAATTCCCTTAAAAATCATTTCGTCAGAGCATTATATAAGATCATAAATCCCACATACAATATAATGCTACTAATGCTTTATAAAAGTATCTTACCTGTTCGCCAAGCTTAGCGTACTTTCCGATTTCCGAGCCTTGCCGAACTCCACCATTCGTCTCATTTTCGTTTTGCTACAATTTCACAAATTGACGTATATTTTCATTTAGAAAATAATCCAAGAATTTCTACTAAATTCCAGACATATAGCGAAAAAGGCTTTTAATTTTCCTTACCTATTTCTTCCTCTTCTTCTTCTTCCTTTTTCTTTTTCTTTTTTCTTTTCTTCTTTTTCTTTTCTTTTCTTCTTTTTCCTTTCTCTTTTTTTTTTCTGAACCGGGTCGGGTCGGGTCGGGTTCGGGTTGACCGGGTCAGGCGGGTCGGATCGGGTTGGATCGGGTCATGCGGGTCGGGTCGGGTCAGACCGGTTCCGCCGGTTCAATCTTCTGCTGGCCGGTTCAGTCACCGGCGGCCACCCATTCCGGCGGTTCAGCCACTCCACAGCTTGCCGAAGTTGCGAGGATGCCGGATCTGGTCTCCGTTTGGCCCCATCACCGGCGACGGCACCGGATCTGGTGGCATGGGTTTCGGCTACTTTCTCCTCCGTTTCTTCCTCCCTCCGCCGTTCGTAGCCTCGCCAGTGGTCTTCTTTTGCTTCCCCTCAGCTCCACCGAGCTCGGGGTTGGGGTGGCGGTGCCTAGACCGGCCGGCACCGCCACTTCCCTCTTTTCTTTTCCCCTCTTCGGTTTCGCCCCGCATTCTCCCGTTTCACTTCGTTTCTGTTTCCTTTTCCTTTCCCCGCCGTCGGCGTCAGCGTCTCTTCCTCCATCACGGCTCGCCGGCGGCGTCGCTCCTTCTCCGGTAAGCCAACAGGGGTCGGCTCCCTTTCCATTTCTCCTCTGTTATGGTAACAGAGGAGAAAGGAAAACTGGGAATCGGGTTATCCCGATTCCCATTTTTTTCTTTTCTTGTCTTTTTTTTTTAATATAATTATATCTATAATTATATTATTGGTAATATATATTTTATTTTAACAATATATATACTATTCATAATATGTATTTAAATACATATTTTGTATCAAAATACCGGTTTCAAGCCGGAGGGGCCCAGCCGCATCACGCATCCGTACTGTCCTCTCTGTGATGCACTGGATTTGCCGGTCTCAAGCCGGAGGGGCCCAGCCGCATCACTCAAGGTTTTATCGGGATAAATCCCAATTCGCGTCCGCCATGACTTGAACCCCTTACCACTTGTAAGTGTCAAGTCATGACTTGACACTTACAAGTGGTAAGGGGTTCAAGTCATGGCGGACGCGAATTGGGATTTATCCCGATAAAACCTTGAGTGATGCGGCTGGGCCCCTCCGGCTTGAGACCGGCAAATCCAGTGCATCACAGATAGGACAGTACGGATGCGTGATGCGGCTGGGCCCCTCCGGCTTGAAACCGGCAAATCCAGTGCATCACAATAAAACGCGCGTTTTATTGTGATGCACTGGATTTGCCGGGTTCACAAGCCGGAGGGGCCCAGCCGCATCACGCATCCGTATTGTCCGCTTTGTGATGCACTGGATTTGCCGGTTTCAAGCCGGAGGGGCCCAGCCGCATCACGCACGGATTTATCGGGAATAAATTCCCAATTCGCGTCCGCCATGACTTGAACCCCTTACCACTTGTAAGTGTCAAGTCATGACTAACCATTGGACTAGGTCCAATGGTTAGTCATGACTTGACACTTACAAGTGGTAAGGGGTTCAAGTCATGGCGGACGCGAATTGGGAATTTATTCCCGATAAATCCGTGCGTGATGCGGCTGGGCCCCTCCGGCTTGAAACCGGCAAATCCAGTGCATCACAAAGCGGACAATACGGATGCGTGATGCGGCTGGGCCCCTCCGGCTTGAGACCGGCAAATCCAGTGCATCACAGAGAGGACAATACGGATGAGTGATGCGGCTGGGCCCCTCCGGCTTGAGACCGGCAAATCCAGTGCATCACACTATACACTGTCAGTGTATCATATACAAACCTTATATATTATGAGGACAAAATTGTAAACTAATAATAAAATATTAAAAATATATATTAAAAAATTTGAATAGACTTATGAGATGCTTAAGTTGAGTATTAAAATACTCGACTATACTCGTTACTTGAGTAGCTCAAATTCGAACTCAACTAAAAAATAAAATAAATTAAATTCAAATAATCATTGAATTAAATTCAAATAATACATGAATATCTCAATTCATTTATACCTTAAACTAATTAAAGTGTGTTGAGCATTCACATCAAAGTTTCAAAATCCCATATTTAGAGACATACCGATTAATCATCATCCATCACGACACATGTACGGTCAGGATCGATCCGTAATCAAATTTATTCACATTTATGTACCCCTCACAAATATGGTATGGAGCTTTAAAAACACCTCCTCCTTCCTCGTTTTCATCTAACTGAAACTTTCAGTACTCTTTTCCAAAGCTTTTGCAGACACATTTTGTTTGGGAATTGGGCCCCCGGGGGGGGTGGGGGGTGACCCTCATCAGGGCAGGTACCCTTGGTCTATGCACCCATAAGGGCCAGAGAAATGTCACGTGACCAGCAAAAGTTTAGCAGGCTGAAGTACTTCCAAATAATGATATTACACTACACATTCGTTCTTTCCCAACTCCACACATTCTTCTATGCAATCAAACTTCATGCCAAAATCATGGTGTCGACTTCTCCATGCCTGCTTTACCACGTGCCGCATCGACAAACATGCACAAAATACTAAACTTTTATATCTAAAAGACTAGAACTAAGCAGAAGTGCTCGTCGGAGGACTTTTTCTGAATGTGGGATTGTGGATAATTAATACAATGATGTAATGCTTTTAGTTGAGTAATTATTAACAGAAGATACGGGATGTTGCTTTTAGTGTTTGCGATTTTTTTAGGAAAACGACTTATAACAAAAGGTTTTGCATTCAAATTTTTATTAGATTAAATATTCTTAAATCAATATATGAGCGAAGATTAATTTTCACTTAAAATAATATAAAAACACATCTTGATTAAAAAAAATGTGAATAGATGAAAGATTAATTTTTGAATTCCAGAATTTTTGTAACATTTTTTAAAAAATTTTTTTGACTTTCTCTATTTTAAAAAATAAACAAGAAAAATAGATAAAAGAAAAAAGGAAAATAAAATTTGAGCCATTTTACATTTGGACTCAAGTCCAGTCATGAAATAAAAAGCACATTTAACAACATAAAAGCTCAATTAACAATTAATTAGTTTAAAAATGAATTTTGTCTTCCAGTTAACTAATAAAGCCCAACTAAGTATAAAGTCCAAAAGCAATTCTCAAATTCAATCATTTATCTTAATTAAAACACAAATTAATCCAACGAATGAATGATGAAGTTTCAATGACAAATTAGTTTTGCATAAACATAAAATTTAGACGTTAAAGATTTATTCGGAATAATTTTGAATCTTATTAAGAACTGGTTTAGATGGACATTAAATTTAATTCCGATAAAATTGTCAAAAAAAAACATAAAAAATAATTTTAATAAAATAATAAAAAAATATTTGAATAAATGGTGGAAGGTACTAATTTACCTTATCCATTTGGACCTCACGAGGATGAAATTCAAATGGCCTATAAGCCCAATTGACTAATTGAAATTGAAGTGCGTTTAGACAAAATTAGATGTCTAATAGTAGTTTAACGCTGTGCGACAAACAGGAGTTTCGAGATCATCATAAGAAAAAAGTCAGAGTAGGTCGATTTCATTTTTTATTAACTATAGTAAAACCTCTTTAAATTAATAACATCTATAAGTTTATAAAAAAAAATCATGATTTCAATTTGGACCAATATAGAAAATTAATAAATCTTTTAGTATAGTAATTAATAATTTCTTTTTAAAACCTAACTGTAAAATTTGGCTCCGACTGTCAAATAGAGTAAGAATTTGATAAAATATCAAATATATTACACAATATTCAAGAATTAAAAAAAAAACACTTCAAAATGCTAATTGAAAAAAAGCCACAATGTTTGAAATTTTTTACTTTAAAAATTAGAAAATTAAAAAAATATATTACATAAGATATTTTGAAAAGAAATTTTTAAGGAACTTATAAACTAAAATGAGATTTTTGAGGAAATTAAATGTTTTAAAAATTTTAGAGGACACATGTAATGAATTTGAAAATTAAACGGACATGCATTTATGACAAAATAATAATTTATAAGGTAAATTTATTTAAATTATTAATCCATTTAAATTAATATTCAAAGATGTGCCAAAAATATTAATTTAAAATTTTTTTTTACTGCAATAAGTATTTTTCATTGACAATCAATTTTCTACAAAATAGATAAAAAAATACAAAAATCATTTTTCGAAAAACAAATTTTACCTGAGTAGGAATGGAATTACCCTTTTTTTTTTTAATTCATTGGACCAAGTTTTGTGGGTAGATTTTATAAAATTCTTTTTTTTGGTGAATAGATTTTATAAAATTTCTTTTAATATATATATATATATATATATATATATATATATATATATATATATATATATATATCCTCTTAAATTTGATGAAAATAGAAAAAAAATAGTTAAATGTAGGAAAGCAATTTATTATCTTAACTCATCAAATTACGAAATTTAGTCACATATTCTTGTTATAATATTTTTAGGATTAATATTTCATACATCGTCAATAAAATTTTTTTACTTCATAAGCAGTATTAGGATCATAACATATATTTTTTAAAAATATTAAGAAAATAAAAATAAATAAAATAAAACAAGTGTTATGATTCTAACTCCGCTTGTATTAAAAAAACTCTACTGACGGTATATGTAATAATTATCCATATTTTTATATAAAAAACTATTAACTTAAAATTTTTCGAAACATTGTGTAAATTCGGTGTTTTCTAGATTATATTAAGAACTTCTTTTATTACACATAATTATAATTAGTAATGTTTACAATATTATTATTACATTTATATATAATTGAAAATAAAAATATAAGCTATGATTTTATAATTGTATTATATTAATTCATTAATTTTTAAAAAGATATATAAATAAAGCATCAGGTACTACTTTAATTTTACTAATGAAATTTGAAAACTTCAATAACAAAATATTGAATAAATTTTCAATATATAAATATTTTAAGAAATCAATTAGTTTTATACAAGAGTAGGTTTTGAATAACTTCTTTGTATTTTATGAAGTTCTATTTTTTCTCTTCAAATTTGAACTCAATATTTTTGACATTGAAATTCACAACATTTTTATTTTTTTTTGTGAGAAAAGGAACTTTCATAACTTAAACAATTTCCCTAACAGGTATACAGTTAATAGTCCTGAGCAAATAGAGCCCATCTGATCAAACATTAAACAGGATACAACCTCACTCGAAGGTGATTCAAAGAACACAAAAGAGGAATTAATTGTCGCGCCCATCTTGGCCAATACATCAACACAACCGTTAGCTTCACAAAAAATGTGATAGATCTTCGCGTTCCCTAGCTTCTGTAGCAATTTCCTGCAATCAGAAACAAGAGCATTATGAGTGTGTGTTTCGGGAATATGGCCTAAAACATACCTTAGAACGATTTGTGAATCAGTTTCGATCAATAGGTTTCTGAATCCTTTGGCCACTGCAATTTAGAGACCATCTCTTAGTCCCCATAACTCTGCGGCAATGCTGGAAGTGAACCCAATATTTCTGACAAAGCCTCCCAACCATGAACCATCAGAGCTACGAAACACTCTTCCAGCGCTAGCCTTCCTTGGATTTCCAATAGCCGATCCATCAGTGTTTAATTTGGTGTATCCCGCAGGTGGTGGGCTCCATCCAACTTCAATTTGTCTCTGTTCTTTGGTTTTATATTTAGTTCCAGCAATGGCCCAATACTCCTTAGCTTTCATAACTGTCTTCTTGCCCTATTCTTGGGTTTGCATATTAGTTCCTTCAAAAACCAGCTTGTTATGATTGATCCATATCATCCAAACCGCAAAGCCAAAAATGATTTTCCATGGGATTCCTTCCACAGTAATGTTATCATTTGTGGTTAAATTCATCTGCAACTAGTTGTTGAAATCTATTTGAAAAGATTGCTATAGTGATTCAGGAATAGAGAAGAGATCCCATAAATCTTTCACAATTCCACAGTCTTTAAAGCAGTGCTCCAGTGTTTCCTCCTCAAGAGCACATCGTGGGCATAAGATATTGATCTCCATCCCACAAGCAAACAAGATCTGTCTAGTGGCCACCTTCTGATGAAGACATTGCCACAAGAACGTTTGAATTTTACGCATGATAGGCATCTTCCAAAGCTGTTTCCAGATAGGATGGTTGTCGCTAGGGTTGTTTTTTGCCAACTCATAAGCCGACTTAAGTGAGAACTCTCCCGACGGGTTCGCGTCCCAAGCCATGATATCATTATGTGAGCCTACAGTCTGAAGGGGAATGGCTCTGATTTTTTGTTTCAAGTGCTCTGGAAAATAGTAATTAAATCTGTCAAGCTACCACTCTTCATTGTCATTTACCATAGCTCTAACAGTTAGATGATAATCCTGTGGGAAACATGGCCCGTGGAGAATAGCTTTGATAGGACCAAGTCTCGTCTAGTTGTCATGAATGAAGGACGTTTGGAGTCCGGATCTAACAACCCATTTGATGCCTTTTCCAAATAACATGCTATTCTTTCTCATGCCAACCCAAACCAGGGAACAAGCTTTTTTCTGAAATACTCCATTTTTGGAATATTTGGCCTGCAAAATTCTGCTCCACAGTTTATTTAGTTCATTGACAAATCTCCAAATAAGTTTAGTCATGTTGGCTTTATTAAGGTAGTGCATATCCTTAATGCCAAGTCCCCTTTCTTCTTTGTGGTTGGTGACTATATTCCAATTGATCATGTGAATCTTCTTATGGTTCTCTGTAGAGTCCTAAAGAAAATTTCTGTTGAGTTTGTTGATTTCCTCACAAATGCTATTTGGAATAAAGCTACCTTGCATGTAATATGTGGGAATAGAACTCGTCACAGCCCTAATAAGAGTTGCACGTCCTGCAAAAGAGAGGAGGTTTGCCTTCCATCCAGCAAGTTTGTTTCTGATTTTGTCGACAATAAATCTATACCCTGAAGCCTGTCGACCTTTTGTAATTGGAAATCCAAGATATCTTCCTAGGTCATCTGTCTGGGTAATTCCTAAGAGCCGACTAAATGAATCTCTCATGGCTTCATCAATATTGTTGGAGAAAAAAACTCGAGATTTGTCTATGTTAACTTTTTGACCGGACATCTCACAAAAAACCTGAAGGATCCTCATCATGGTGTTTCCAGTTCGATTTGAAACTTTTCCCAAAAGAATGAGATCATCAGCGTAGAAGAGGTGGGTGAGCTTCGGTCCTCCTTTATTAAGCTGGATTGAGTCCCATTATTTCTCATCACATGCTTCCATGATTTTCAAGGATAGGAATTCCATGCAGAGGATGAATATGTAAGGGGATAGAGGATTGCCCTGACGAATGCCTCTAGATGGAGAGAAAACTTCACTTTGTTCTCCATTAATGAGGATAGACATATTTGTAGAAGAGATACAGGACATAATCAATTTGATCCAATTCGGAGGGAATTGGAAGAAAATGAGAACTTCCTTAATAAAACTCCATTCGAGTCGATCATAGGCTTTCTCAAGATCAATCTTGGCTAAAAACCACTCATTTTTCCCTTTCTTTTTCTTAAAAGAATGAATAATCTCCTGGGCTATAATGGCATTATCTTGTGCCTTCCTTCTAGTGGTGAAACTTGTTTGGAGAGGGTGAATCATTCTAGATAACATGAGTCTGAATCTGTTAACAAGAACCTTAGAAATTATTTTGTAAATGATGTTACAAAGACCAATAGGTCTGAATTGATTGAGAGACTCTGGGTTTTGAGTCTTTGGAATCAAACAGATGAGGCAATTATTGATTTCTTCAGGAATGGTTCCCGAATTGAACTCCTGTTTAACAAGGTTAAAGATAGAGGTCCCAACAATGTCCCAGCATCTCTGGAAGAAGATAGGGTGAAGACCATCAAGACCTGGAGCCTTGTAAGGCTTGATGGAGAAAGTAGCTTTATGAACTTCTTGAATCGAAATGTCTTTGTTTAAACATTCTATTTCCTCAGTTAGAAGAGGATATCCAAGACGACTAGAGATGGTTGATGTTCTGTATCCTGCCTCCATCTCTGTGGAATAAAGTCGCTTAAAATGATTTACTATGTTAGATTTAATCTCCTGAGGGTCATTACTCCAGTTGCCCAAGTGGTCTTTCAGAGCAAAGATTTTGTTATTCCTCCTGTGTTGAATCGTGCTCAAATGATAGAACCTAGTGTTTCTATCTCTGTCAGAAATCCAGTCCACTCTAGATTTAAGAGCCCATAATTCCTCTTCTTGCTTGAGAATAATTTGATACTCCTTTTCAAGATCCTCTTCGAGTTTTAGCAACCAGTCGTAACTCTCATTAGCTAAAACTCTTTGAATCCCAATGAGTCTTGCACGAATCCTTCTTTTCTTGAGGAAGACATTACCAAACGTAGTCTTATTCCATGTTAAAATATTCTGTTGAAAAAGAGGGATAGCTCGAAGGATTGATTCATTGCCTTGTTCCCAACAACTTCTAACAACATCATTGAATCCCAAATGAGAGAACCAGATCGTCTCAAATCTAAAAGGTCTTGATCCAATTCTTGCTGGTCTAGGATTAGTGTTAAGCAGAAGTGGATTGTGATCTGAGTGAATCCTAGTGAGCTGAGTCACAGTGGAATTTGAAAATTTTAATTTCCATTCTCCATTAGCCCATGCTCTATCCAATCTTTCTCTTATAATTTGCCCTTGGTGGTTCTTGTTTGTCCAGGTAAATTGTTGCCCAATAAAACCCAAGTCGATCATACGACAATTGTCCATACATTCTGCAAATTTCCTTGCTCGACTTTGGCAGATTGGCCTTCCTCCAAATTTTTCTGAGTTACTTATGAGTTCATTGAAATCTCCCATAATAGCCCAAGGAAGGTTATGGGATTGTGCAAATTCAGACAACTCATTCCATAATTTTCTTTTGGCCTCATAATAAAGGCGAGCATATAATGCAGAGAAAATCCAGAAAGGGTTAGAATTAAACGAAGAAGAAGATGGATCAGTAACATTTACTGGATTGTAGTGTGCACTACTTGACTGTTGGAGTGGAGAATATCCAGCTTGACTTCAGCACGTTGCCACATTATCCAGATGCCACCCGAGTAACCATCAGCATCGACTCTAAGTTTCGTCAAATCCAAGTGAATTGCAGATTTTTTTAGCTCTATCTCCAGAAACTCTGGTCTCCACAATGACAGCAACACAAGGATTGTTGATTCTAACTAGATCCATAAAAGTTCTTTTAAATTCAGGGCTCCCAACCCTGTGTGCATTCCAAAATAAGCATCGCATTGGAAAGGATTCAAGAGAAGGAAGATTAAACATCCATTTAACTAACTCTGGGATGTTCATGACTTCCCCTGTTGGCTTCCGACATAACAAGTTCAGTGCATGGTGGTGTTGGGGCATGGCCAGCAGTGAGTGTGTTATTGTGTTCACCTCCTCTGCTCCAGTTGCTTTGATCACCGTGATTACAGGGTTGATTATTGGGTGTGTATTCCATATGAACCCTTTCTCCTGATTTTCTTGAATCTCCATTATTCTTGTCGTGTCCAGCAAAACCTGATTTAAAGAAGTGTTCCGAAGAGGCGGCAAGATTTCCACAGGTGATGGATTGAACGGTTGGCATTGTTCCGTCACCAAGTGGAGGGGAGGTTGGATGTCTAGTATTCCCATGGCAAAAATCATGTTGTTCCATGCGCGCATGATTTTCTCCACACTCCACTCTCCCTTTTGAGCCCTCCTGTTGAGTAAAATTTCCATTGCTTTTTTCATGCTTATTATCTCCCCATCCACCGTGAGAAACATCAATTTCGGTTCTTGAAACATCCCCTGTGATATGTCTAGTTGGAGGAGTTTTGCTTTTGTTTCCCGCTTGAGTCGACTTTACCACTCCTTTTCCTTTGATTCTGTTGATTTTTTTAGAGTCTCCTTTTAAAGTAAAAATAAGTTTGCTCGGCTCTAGTTCAGTTAAGTTTGGACTACTTACTCTGTCATTTGATTGACTTGGTTCCTTTGCAGAATCTCTCTTCTTTATTGACGTGACTAGGTTCTGCATAGGCCAGTTCTTTTGGCTCCTGTTATCAGATGTCATGGGTTGAAATTTTGACCATTGGCCTATACTTAGCACGTGATCTGACATTTTACCTTTCCCTTTCTCTTCACCCGACTTTCTTTCTTTTCGAGTATTATTTTCTTTCTTGTAACAAGCATCCAAGGACCATAACTTTCAGTCTTCTCCGTTTCTGGTTTGTCAGGTTCTTGGATGATTTTTTCTTGCACCTCTGTCTGACTTCCTGACATATTCTCTTTTCTACTTAGACAGTGTTCCTTTCGGTGGCCAATTAGTCCACACTGAAAACATAAATTTACCCCCTCATAAAGGATTGGTTGAATAAGTCTACCTATTCTAATCTTGGGTAGTAATGGTTTGTCCAGATCAACTTGGACACATATCCTAGCGTACCGTCCCCTTGTGTTAAGTTCAATAAAGGAATCAACCTTTAGGAGAGTTCCAATCTGGTTTCCGATCCTCTGGAGAATGCTTTTGTCAAAAAATTCTATTGGTAGACCAAGTAAACGAGCCCATACTACTGTAGTGGAGAATGCTTTGGAAGATTCTGTTACAAAGCTTGGTTGCCAAACTCTCATGGTCAGGTAATAAGGACCCACGAACCATGGTCCCCCCGTAGATAACCCTCTGCAAATCATCTAAGTTTTGGAACCTAAATAGAAAGATATCTCCACCTAAATCAATGCATTCCATCTTCCCACAAGGCTTCCATAACAAGAGAACCCTTGGATACAAATGTTAGCTTTAAATTGCCATATGTATTTTGAAATGACAAAAACTTAAGTAAGCTTTAATGTTTTAATTCATATTGTAAATTTGCCTTATCACACATGATTTTCTCAATTCATTTTCAAGTGATCATATCAAACATTAAGACCATGATTTAATTACATATTCTTATTGGTATTAATACTTTATAAAATGTTTTGAATATTTTAGAAATTTACTTGATGAATTTTTGGACCATGTTTTCATTAGAGAAAGTCAAGAAAAACTCCCACAAAAATGTCAAAATGTTTTGAGTTGGATTAGGATCAAAAGCCACATCATTTCTAACTCAAAAAGTGCAGGAAATCACATTTTGGAAGCATGGGATCGATCCCCTAAGGGAAGGGATCGATCCCTTCATGGCAGAATGCCTCCAAGGCATAAAATGAAGCATAGAATCGATCCCCTAAGGGAAAGGATCAATCCCTTTATGTCAGAAAGCCTCCAATGGCTAGTTTCTGTGAGATACAACGGCTAGTTTCTATTTTGGCTCCAACCAACGTCCACAAACCATCCAAGGGACTATAAATAGAGGCTTAGAAGCTAAAGGAAGGAGGAAGAACAACTAAGCAACATCTCTCATCATCTTATTTATCTTCCTCAAGCCTCAACAACAAATCAAGAGCTACAAAGTCTTCATCTTTAATCATTCACATATCTCTTGTATTGCTTAGCACAAATATTGTATAGGCTTTTCTTTGTGCCTAATTTTTGTAATCATTTACCTACTTAAAGGTCTTCTTTGATTACACAATTTGTAAACCAACTTATTCCTTGTAAAAGGGGAGGTTTCTCTTTAGCCCAAAAAAAAGAGGGAGGTTTCTCTTTAGCCCAAGAAAAGAGAGAGGTTTCTCTTGAGCATAGAAAAAGAGAGAGGTTTCTCTTGAGCCTGCAAAAAGAGGGATTGTAAAGACAAATTTAAGTTAGTGAATTTGGGAAAAATCCTTGGGAGCGTCTCAAGGTAGATGACGTAGGCAAGGTTACTGAACCTCTATAAATCACTCGCGTACAATTCTCTTTCCCTACTCTCTTTATTTACTTGCAATTATATTTGTGCTTATTGTATTGAATTTGGATTGCATGATTAAATAGCCTAGAGAACTTAAAAAATATTTACATAGGCTAGAGAATTTACAAGAATCGAAAAACGAGCTTAAGGGTAGTTAAAAATCGATTCACCCCCCTCTCGGTATTGCCTATAAGAGCCAACAATTGGTATCAGAGCTTGGCCTCAAGATTGACTTAGACTAACCTCTATCGAGCAAAACAATCATAAATGACTCACTTGAATGTAGGCACACCCCTAGGAGAAGAGGGACAATCATTAGTTAGACTTCCACTTTTCAATGGAGAGAATTACTCTTATTGGAAAACAAGAATGATGTTGTTTGTCCAATCAAATGATTATGAAGTGTGGAGAATTATAGTGAATGGTCCTAGAACTCCTATGAAGAAAGTAGATGGAAAAGATGTCCCTAAGAATGAGGATGAGTGGGACACAAATGACATGAGAGTGGCACAATTGAATGCCAATGCTATGCACACTCTCTTTTGTGCATTATGTCCCAATGAATATAATAGAGTCTCTTTATGTGAAAATGCTAAGCAAATATGGGACAAATTGGCCATCACACATGAAGGGACCAATCAAGTGAAAGAAACCAAAGTAGGAATGCTCACACATGATTATGAGCTTTTTAGAATGAAAGAAAATGAGTCCATGAGTGAAATGTACACTAGGTTCAATAACATAATTAATGGACTTAAGGCATTAGGCAAGAGCTATTCCAATCTAGAAATGGTTAAGAAAATCTTGAATAGCTTGCCAAAATCTTGAGAGGCAAAGGTGACTGTTATAGAAGAATCTAAGGATCCTAATACCTTGTCTCTAGATGAACTTATGGGCTCCCTACTTACATATGAAATGAAATTAAAAAGAAATGAAAAGCCTTCAAAGAAAGTAGGGGTAGCACTTAAGTCTTCCACTCATGGATCATTGAAGATAATAGTGAAGAGAGTGGAAATGAGGAAGAAAAGGAAATGGCAATGTTTGCCAAAAGATTTAATAGGTTCATGAGAATGAATGAGAGAGAGAAAAATAGGAGATATCATAGGGGAGAGTCAAGTAGAAGAGAAAAGGACCATTTAGTGTGTTATGAATGTAATGAACTGGGTCACACTAAGCTAGATTGCCCCTTACTTGGCAGGAAAAGGATAGGAAACCTAAGAAGAAAGCATTTGTGGCTGCATGGAGCGATAATGATAGCTCCGATGAGGAAAATGTAGATGAAGATATAGCCTACTCATGCTTTATGGCCATTAGTGATGATGAGGCTAGTAGTAGCTCTAGTGAAAATAATGACTTTACATTTGATGAGCTACAAAATGCTTTTAATGATTTAGCAAATGAATTTCAATGCATGAATTCCAAATACAAGAAAATCATTGCTAAATTAAAAATAGAAAATGAAGCCTTGACTAATACTAAGCTAGATTTTGAAAAGAAATTAGAAGAGGCTAACTTAGAGATAAATGAGTTAAATAAAAAGAATACAAATTTGCATAACTCATTTACTAGGTTCTATATGGGTCAACAAAAATTAGATCACATGCTTGAGACCCAAAGAGCTTTCTTTGATAAAGATGGGTTAGGTTATATTGCAAATGAAAAAGAAACTCATCTTAGGAATTTCTTAGTGAGCAAAAATTCTATGTGTCGTAACGGCTTCGCGCTCGACGAATTTTGAAAAAGCGTTTAAAAACAAAAATGGGAGTCGCCACCAATCTTTTTTAACTAGGTGTGATTGGCCACCTGAAAACGTTTATCTTTTCAACAAAATATCAAAATTAATTAAGTTTTATTAAAAAGATAATCTTTTGGTCTGCGAAATAAAAATTGGGTTCGGGGGTACGGTTACGCGTGGGGAAGGATTAGCACCCCCACGACGCCCGTTAAAAAACGGTACCATAATAATCATGTGTTATCCTTTTTGTTTTAATAAAATGATCTTACTTTAATATTTAAAATTAATTCCTTTTTATTTTATTATTGAAGCATTTTATTATTTATCAAAATTATCTTTTCATTTAAAAAAAGGTTAGATTTTATTTATCGAAAGTGAGTGTGAACCCTTTTGTATTGAATAATTAAATTGAATACTCCAATACTTTTGGCAGCATTCGAAATAATTTTTCTCACCTAGAGATTTCCTAAGAATCACTACTTGTGACTTCTATAGAATCTCATCCTCGGAAAATTCACACTTGCTTCGAAAATTATTATGAATGCACATGATGCAAACAAATAAAAATGATGCAAATGAATTTTTAATTTCAAATTTCATTATTTATTTGTTTATTTATTTATATTTCTTTGTTTTTTAAAAAAACTTATTCATTTTCTTTTTTTATAAAAATTTAAATTATTGAAAAATCATACTAAATACCTCAATACTTTTGACAATATTTAGTAGACTCTTCTCACCTAGGGATCAGTTAAGGAATCACTACTTATGACTTCCATAACGTCCCATCATCGGAATTTTATCTAATTAAATTTAAAATTTATTATTAATTTTCTTTTTCTATTTTCTTTTAAAAACTCATTTATTTTTATTTTTAATAAAAAACTAAATTATTGAAAAATCATACTAAATATTCCAATACTTTTGGCAACATTTAGTACGACTCTTCTCATCTAGGGATCAGCTAGGAATCACTACTTGTGACTTCCGTAGCATCCCATCATCGGAATTTAATTAAATTTAAATTTTATTATTAATTTTGAAAATTCAATTTTATTTTCAAAAATTTAAATTATTGAAAAATCATACTAAATACCTCAATACTTTTGACAATATTTAGCAGACTCTTCTCACCTAGGGATCAGTTAAGGAATCACTACTTGTGACTTCCGTAACATCCCATCATCGGATAATTTCATTTAATTAGATTTCATTATTTTTAAATACATTTCCTAATCAATAATACTAATTAATGAAAGTACAAATAAAAGAAAATTTTTTTCAAAAAACTTTCATTTTACAACATGCAATAATAATAATAATAGTAATAAAGATAATAAAACAATAATAAAAGCACAATAATAATAATAATAATAATAATAATAATAATAATAATAATAAACAAAAGGTTGAAAGAAAGAAAGAAATTATACCCCAAATGGTTGGGTTTTAAAACCCAAAGAAGCCCTTTGAACTTGGCCCAAAAGTCAAAGCCCAATAGCACTTGGAATGGGCTGGAATTGCTGGGCCGAGCGGGTCATGGACGGGCCGGACGCGGGTCGGATCGGGTCAGCAAACGGGTCGCCAGCAGCTGTGGAGTCGGGTCGAGCACACGGATCCTCGGGTCGGGTCGGTTCTACACGCGGATCCTTCTCCCGTAGGCGGGTGCGCGGATCCTGGACCCGGGTCGGGTCCAGGCGCGGGTCTTCTCTTTTTTGCTATAAAAGATCCCTTTTTTTTATCCATCATTTTCTAGCCAAAAAAGAAAAAAAACGCAGAGCCTTCAAAGCTCTCCCCTCGGGCGATTCCCGGCCGCCGCCTGGGCCGCCGTCCGCCACAGCCTTTCACCGCCTTCGGTGGCCGGAAAGGGAGAAGCTTCTAACTTTCCGAAGCTTCTCTTCCTCACCTTTCCGTTTCTAACCTTCGATTCACAAAAAAAGAGCCCTAACCTAGTAGATCTGAACCCCCCAAAAGCTTTTGTCCTTTTTTTTTGTTTTTTTGTTTTTTTTTGTTTTTTGGATGATGGTTTCAGATGTGTTTGGTTGGTTTTTATTTTGCAGGTGGGGGCTTAGATCTAGGGCTTTTAAAAAGGGTCTCGGGTTCGGTGGTTTGGTGAAGGTTACGGGTAGTTTGGGTTTTGGTTTTTTTTTTGGTGGTGAGGATGTTTGCTGTGATGGGGGTTGAGGGTGATGCTCGGTGAGTGGCTAAGGCAGGGGGTTGTTTTGGTGATGGTTTCGGTGAAGGTGATGGGGGCGGTGTGTGTGTGCGTGTATTTGAGGGGTTTTGGGGAGTGAGGATCTGGGTCTGTTGAAAAAATGGTTCCCTTTTGGTTCGTGAGCCGAGGGTAGTGAGGATAATCCTCGGTGAGTGAAGATGATGAGGGAGTCAGAGTGCTGGGGTGAGTGGGGAGCTTGAGGCCTCGGGTCCCTTCTCCTGGTCTCGGGGAGTAAGCTTGGGGTCTCGGGCTGGTGGAGATGGGATGGCTGGCAGGGGGTAGGTGACAGTGGCGGTGGCTCTAGGGAAGGTGACCGGCGGACAGTGATGGTGATTGATGGATTGGACAAAAACAAAATAAAAACAATAATAATAATAATAATAATAATAATAATAAAATAAAAACACATTTAATAACAATAAAAATATAAACAAATAATAATAATAATAATAATAATAATAATAAATAATAATAGTAATAATAACAAAATGGGACAAAATTAGGTGTCAACACTATGCATGATACATCTCTCATATGCTCACTTTGCAATAGAATAGGACACACCTCACAAGCATGCACATATAGAAAAACTACATTTAGAGGAAAAGTAGTAAGAAAAATTTGGGTGCCAACGCATGCAATAAATAATGATGAATTGTGCTTGAAATGGATCCCAAAAGGATAAAAAATGGTTTGCACTAACTCTCATGGACCCAAGAAAATTTGGGTCCCAAAACATGCATGAATGTGTTTGTTGTAGGAGTGTTAGAGCATGGGAATACAATGAAACAATGGAGTTTAAATGCTCAACACATCCTCATGGAGTTTGCTTGTGCCAATAAGAAAAAGAAAGAGCTTGGATATCCATCCTTGGCAAAGATTACAACAATTCTTCAAAGAAAGGCCTAAGGTGGGTTCAACAATTCAAGGCAAAGTACTCTCAAGCAAAGGAGTTTTGTAAGCTTAATTCCTTACTCCTTAAAACTTTTATTTGATTAAATTATTTGTGCTTTGATAATCTTTAATGCATTGTGAGTTAAATGATTGAACAAAAGGCATGATAAATGATTTTTGAGTGCTTGATGAATAGTTCTTGATACATTGGATGAAAGGCATGATTTATGATTTTGAAATGATTATTGGATTTCTGCATTTTGAGCAAGTTTTCTATGTGTTGATAATGTATTTACTTGCCTCAAATGATCAAATATGTCATTTATACAAAATGTCATGTCATGAGCAAGAATGAAGAACTTGTATGTTGGAAATTATGGCATGTTGTTCACAAGATGTATGCTTTAATGATATATGTGCTTAAAACCTATGTGAACAAGTTTGTTTTGACATATTTGTGGTATCCAATGCTTTGGTTATGTCAAAATATGCATAACTCTCAAAATGACCTCTTTTGAGGCCAAAAATGCATTTATTGGTGAAAATCCTTCCAAAATTGCAAAATCTATTATTAAATGGTTTTTCTTTCATGTTTTTCATTCATACAAGTCCAAAATCATGTTTTACAAATGTTTAAACTCTTACTTGCACTTAAAATACTCAAAAACAAAGTTTTGGCACCTCAAAGGTTGGATTTTCTGTCAAAAATCTGTAGAAACAGGATGAGGGATTGATCACTCAACAAGCAGGATCGATCCCCTTGAGCAGAACATAGAATTGGTGTATTCTGGAACTAAGGGATCGATCCCCCTCCTATAGGGATCGATCCCCCCAAGCCAAAATGGCTTTTCTGCACTTTTTCAACCGAATTTGAGAAGGATTTTTCACTTTCTTGATATCTTCTTTCTTCTCAACTTAAAATCCATTGCTTTAACTTCTTTTTGATGATCTTTAAAATATGAAAATTCATTTTTCATTGATATCATGCTTCAACTCCATCAATTTGTATTATTTCCAGCAAATGGTATCACTTTCAACAATCAATATCATTTTTCTTGAGCTCACAAGTGCAAAATCAGTTTTCTCATTGAAAATGGTCATGAATTGCATAAATCTTGAAATAATCTTGAAATATACTTTCAATGAATGCTTAAACATAAGAAATATTTCAAGAATTTATGGATATATTTGAGAATTTGATGAACTTGTGCATAATGAATATTTTTCATTTTTCTTGTTCATCGTAGTCAAGCTTGCTTATAGGATTATGTCTCTTAGCTTGACGTATCAATTCCATACTAGGTTTCATGATAATTATACATCTAGTGGATTGATTTCAAATGTAAACTCAACAATTGGTAATGGTCATTGACCTATAATTTGTGATGGTAAATGGATCCTAAATGTTCAAATGCATGAAACTTTATCATCCATGTACTTAAATTTTTCTTATGGCCAAATTATTAAAGAACTTGGGCTTTAATGACAACACCAACATTCAAAGATAAATGCAAACTTGAACAAATGTACCTTGATTAATATCCATGCATTTATTATTTGAATCTTTCCTTGCTCATAATTGGTTAAAGACTTGAATTGGAAAATGAGCATAGGATTTTTGTGCTTGAAACCATTGAAGAAAATGTGTTTGCTTGAATACCTTTATTTTTGAATCTTCCATATGGTACAATTTTGTGTGATTGTGTTCTTGCATATTTAGAATGATTATTTTCTTGACATGAGCACACTACACATAAATATAGGATTCATGCAAAATGTCTAAGTCAACCATTAGTAACAATTGGCATTTAGATTGAAATAACAATTGGTATCATTGGTAACTATATTTTCAACAATTGGTAAGCCAAAACTAAATTGACTATTGGTATGCGCTTTAAATTGACAATTCTTCTTGTGCTCATTAGTTTGAAATGACAAATAGAGAAGAATTCATTTAGGATATTGTTGCATGAAACTCTTGTGTGCTAGAACTTGTAGTGAATTGCTATATGTCTTAATTCTATGCACACTCTTGCTTGAACGTGATTTATGAGCTCATGCATATGATATGTCATCTAATTTCAACTCATAATCCTAATGTATTGACAAGCACCTTAGTTGGACCTTAGAGAACGATTGATATACTCAGGTGCTTGCTTAATTTCTTACCAATTGGAAACTTGTTGCGAAATTATTTATAAACAATTGGTATAGGATCATAAGTCATATTCTTTGCATGAGTATTTCATGCTCTTTGTGAATATTGACTTATTTATTTGTACTATGAGTCCTATGCACTAACATGTTTCTTGTTGGATGGAGCATATTTATTTGTTCTCACATAGCCATAATTTTAGGGGGAGCATACTTTTCATTTTTCCTTCTTTTTGCTATGACAAAAGGGGGAGAGATATTAAGGTATTAAGGGGAGAGATAATGGGAGAGAAATAGTTTGAGAATTCCTTTGAAAACCCATGCTTATATTAAGGGGGGAGCTTTATAAAATCCTGCTTTATTTGAGGGGGAGTATTTTATCAAAGAATTTTCAAAGAAAATTTACATTAAGTTTTGTCATATTAAAAAGGGGGAGATTGTTAGCTTTAAATTGCCATATGTATTTTGAAATGATAAAAACTTAAGTAAGCTTTAATGTTTTAATTCATATTGTAAATTTGCCTTATCACACATGATTTTCTCAATTCATTTTCAAGTGATCATATCAAACATTAAGACCATGATTTAATTACATATTCTTATTGGTCTTAATACTTTATAAAATGTTTTGAATATTTTAGAAATTTACTTGATGAATTTTTGGACCATGTTTTCATTAGAGAAAGTCAAGAAAAACTCCAACAAAAATGTCAAAATGTTTTGATTGGATTAGGATAAAAAACCACATCATTTCTAACTCAAAAAATGCAGGAAATCACATTTTGGAAGCATGGGATTGATCCCCTAAGGGAAGAGATCGATCCCTTCATGGCAGAATGCCTCCAAGGCATAAAATGAAGCATAAGATCGATCCCCTAAGGGAAAGGATCGATCCCTTTATGTCAGAAAGCCTCTAACGGCTAGTTTCTGTGAGATACAACGGCTAGTTTCTGTGAGATACAACGGCTAGTTTCTGTGATGGCTCCAACCAACGTCTACAAACCATCCAAGGGACTATAAATAGAGGCTTAGAAGCTAAAGGAAGGAGGAGGAACAACTAAGCAACATCTCTCATCATCTTATTTATCTTCCTCAAGCCTCAACAACAAATCAAGAGCTACAAAAGTCTTCATCTTCCATCATTCACATATCTCTTGTATTGCTTAGCACAAATATTGTATAGGCTTTTCTTTGTGCCTAATTTCTGTAATCATTTACCTACTTAGAGGTCTTCTTTGATTACACAATTTGTAAACCAACTCATTCCTTGTAAAAGGGAAGGTTTCTCTTTAGCCTAAGAAAAAGAGGGACGTTTCTCTTTAGCCTAAGAAAAGAGAGAGGTTTCTCTTGAGCCTAGAAAAAGAGAGAGGTTTCTCTTGAGCCTGCAAAAAGAGGAATTGTAAAGACAAATTCAAGTTAGTGAATTTGGGAAAAATCTTTGGGAGCGTCTCAAGGTAGAGGATGTAGGCAAGGCTGCCGAACCTCTATAAATCACTCGCACACAATTCTCTTTCCCTACTCTCTTTATTTACTTGCAATTATATTTGTGCTTATTGTATTGAATTTGGATTGCATGATTAAATACCCTAGAGAACTTAGAAAATATTTATATAGGCTAGAGATTTACAAGAATTGAAAAACGAGCTTAAGGGTATTTAAAAACCGATTCACCCCCCTCTCGGTATTGCCTATGAGAGCCAACAACAAATAATTATAGCCAACTGACTTTCCAAATGTTTTAACTATAACAGCATTTCTCCAAGGAATTCTGATTCTATTTTTCTCTTCCTTGGATAAGAGGATCGTAGGAATTTCATCCGATTCTTCCATTTCCTGATCAGACTCCTCATCGAGGTAACTGGGCGTGTTGACAAAAGCACCAAAGGAGGACTCTTGTGATCCCATTAGAGTATCTCCGTAAGAAAAAACTGGAGAGTTGGATTCTTGCATTGTGCAGTCATTTTGTTTAAATTCGCCGTTCTTAGTGCGCTTCACGCTTCTTGCTTTCTGATCTTCTACTTCAGTGCAAGTAGTTGGATCTTCGCTTCTGGTCGCCATGAAAATCGCCTAAAGAAAGACAGAGCTTTTTTGAGAGTAAATTCACAACATTTTTAACTATCAAGGATGTTTGCTTCGAAAAAAAATTAGATTACTTTTCAAAGACTAATTACGGTAAAAAAACCATTGAACATTTGAAATTTTCAAGAATATTAGATTTTTGCATTTGTTTAGTGAGAAAAAATGTAATATTTTTGTATTTGATTTTTAAGAATGTAAAATTATGAAACTAATGACTTTTACTATATTACCTTTAATTATATTATTAGCTGATGTCAATAATGCATGACAAAAAGTTATACTTAAATTACTTATTTATTTAACATGTAAATTGTTTATTTATTTAATTTATAAATTATTTTTATTTAACATGTAAATTATTTAACCTATTATTTATTTATTCAACATATAAATTGTTTATTTGTTTATTTAACATGTAATTAATATTTAAATAATATTTCTTGGTTGGAGTTGGAAATATAATTAGTAGGAGTGACAGAGAGGGATATGAGATTGTGAAATAATAAAAATCACTTTTCTTTTGCAATTTTACAAGACTAAAAAAAAGATAACAAGGTTCCCATGCAAAAGAAAATTTCATAATTAAATTAAAAAATTGATTACAAAAAATAAGATTTTGAGGATGGCAACGAGAGCCTTAAAAACGGGTACCTGACACTACTTGATTTAATTAAGTAGGGTTAGAATAATATATACTTAGGTTTAGGTAGGGTTTGAATAGTGAAATTAATACTCATCACGGGTTTGGATAGTTATCTTAGAGTACCCACTATTCGAACCCAATTATAAATAATAATTAATTAATATGATATTTATATTTTTTATATATAAATTATTTATTATTAATATTGTATTTAATTAAATTAATTAATTAAATATTATATTTATAATTTTTAACTTTAATTTATTTTTATGAGTTAAATTAATTTATTAATTTAATTTTTTTAATTAAGTTATTTTAAAATTGATTTTAAATTTAAATTTAAAAGTCAAACTTTAACTTAATAAACAGATAGTTAACGAGTTTGGATAGTTAAATGAGTATTTTTTTTTATAAGGTTAAGGTTCAAATAACAGAAATCAAAATAATCGAATAATTAATTAGGTTCAGGTATTATAAAAACCAATCCGATTCAAGTTTGAGTATCATAAATTTAGTAGGTATCCGATCCATTTATATTTCTAATTTGACTTGAAATCTTAAACTGCTTCCTAAGAGTTTATTTTTTTTCAATTTATTTATGAGAAAAAAAACCATTTATACAAGTAAATATATAATATACATTAATATAAAAAATCAAATAATAAAAACAAAGTAAATTTATTTACTTCCAATTTTAAAGGACCGAACAAAACAGTCTATGTCCGCTTACAAAACACAACTGGATGACCGATTTCGTTAAGGAAGCAGACCGTACATGTAAGCAGAGGATTTTTGTTCTTTACCTTTTTTTTTTTAAGCATTCATTCATTTAAGCCTTCTCATTTGTTCAACGGAAAACAGAAAGAAACATCAGACAGCCGCGCGCTTCGTGGTCTTCCTCTCTTAAAAAAAATCAATCTTTTTCTCCGACTCTATTTAGTAATTAATCTCTTCGTTTTTCGCTTGGATTGGTTTCCTCCTCCTATTGATCTCCGCCATAGAAAAACCCTTCCTTTTTTTAACCTCAAAATAGTTTTCCTATTTCTCTTGTTTCCCTTTAAGCTCTTCAACGACCCTTTTTTTCATATTTCACAACCGGCCTTTGTTCCCTCCTCTTCTTCTTGTTCCATTATGTAGAAGATTTAGTTGAAAGCTAACTTTTTCGTCTATTTGTATCTTCAAATACCCTTTTTCTTTTCACTACTTTCTGGGTTTATTATTGCATTTTGCTGTTTTGCATCTCAGCTTTGCATGCTTGTTTCTCTTTCTTGGGTTTTCTTTGTTTTGGGGTTTTAGTTAAAAAGTTCATTCCTTTTTAATTTTTATTTTAAATTCTGGGTCATTGGTTTCGTCCAGCCAATGGTTGCAGTTGGGTCGTTTTCTTAGGAGTTCGCTTTTTCGTTTTTGGTTTTTGTTCTTTTCTGTTTGTAATTATTAGTTCATGACGCTGAAAATTTTGGTTTTTTTTTTTTGAGGTACAAAGTTTCATTTATTTCGCGTTTAAATAAAAAGCCAATTCTTCTTTCTTTTTTTTTTTCAGTACAAAATCATAAATTTTGGGTAAGGTCAATATTGGATAGAGTTCTAATGGGAATTGCGGTTGGTGAATAGATAGGTTATAAGGTCAATATCTGATCATAGTTATATATTGTTTTACCTGTTTTATTTTATTGATAATCGATCTGTTTACTTGGTGAGCTTTGCAAATTTTATTGCACTTTAATTCCATTGTCAGTTTAAGGTAATAAATCGATTGGTTTTACCTTGCTTTTGAAGTTTTTACTTGGTGATTTTGTTATTCTATGAGTATGGATTTGAAAAGTGGAGAGGAAGGTGGTGGAGTCAAGACACCAAGTAAATCAAATGAACAAGGAGGCGGGAATTCAAAGATGAAGGGTACAGGAGGTATTAGTAGCAAAGATATGATCTTTAGAGCTGATAAAATTGATTTAAAAAGCTTAGATATGCAGCTCGAGAAGCACCTGAGCCAGGTTTGGTCTAGAAAGGTTGAAAACCAAAGGCCTATAGAGGAGTGGGAGATTGATTTGGCTAAGCTGGATTTAAGGCACGTTATAGCCCATGGAACCTACGGGATAGTGTATCGCGCCACTTATGATAATCAAGATGTTGCAGGTAATTGTCCTCATTTCCATTTTCCTAATTCTTAGTTTTTTGTTGTTGTTTTAATTTTATCTTTTGTAGAAGATGGAGATAAAATAAAATTTGAACCCCATATCCTTGTTTTATTTCTTTAGCTTCTTGTTGATCAAAATGGCCAGATATTTGATGCTGCTTGAAAATTCTGTTTAAGAAGCAACAATTCCTTTGTATTTCCTAATCACTGAGTTCGTCCAGTAAAAATGTGTTAGTCTGTAATTGAACTTTGTATTGATAGTTTATCAAGTTGATACATGCAAAGTCAGAGCAATATGCATTAGTTTGGAATACAGGACAAAATTTAAGGCGATAATGTACAGACGGTGAGTGTTATTGGTAAAGTTTGGCCAGGTAATGTCTGCTAAGCCAGATTGGGGCTTGAGGTATGATACTACAATATTTTGTGTAGTTCATGATATGTATAACTCTTTCATGGCTGTTTGCTTGGCTAGTCCGTTGGTTCAAATACGCTCAATTGGAACTACCCTGACCCTGACACTAAAACACTTAATTCAACTGACTTCATCTTGTAAATGATAGTGTTTCAGGACATGTCTGTTTGATATTGGTGTTTCTACTCTTCTATGTCCTATGTTTTATTTATCTTTGGAGAATTTTTGAAGTTTTCACCCTTGTAATCTGTTTTTTGTTTTACATTTTGGTCCTCCCTACACTCTGACAATTGAATATAACTTGCTGCTACTTATAATCTATTTGGAAAATACCTATCTAATTTTGATGCTTTTTTTTTTCTCATTTGTATGTCCACACCTGCACATAAAAGCTCTTAGGTAGCTTTGACCATCTTTATCTTTTGTGTAATTAAGCATTAGTGGATTCCACTTTGTCAAATAGCTGTATGCTAATCAAAATGGAAGATGGTTATGATGACTTTTTTTATTGATTTAACTGTTTGTATCTTTTGCGGAGTGCTTTTTGCTGTTCACTATTTAGTGATAATGACTTGATTTGGTTTATGATACGGGCTGCATAGAAGCCAATACTTTCTCATTCACTAAGCATATGACCATAAGAATGCATGGTTAATTTCTCAAATAACTTAGATTGTCTTGAGGATTTTAGCCTTCTGCTGAACTTAAAACAATATGGTAGAGAAAACGACTAGGGGTACCTTGACCTTATGAATATAGTAAAGAACTTGCAATGAAGTTTTTCTGGCTGCTGGTGAATTGATCTAGTAGGGAGTTTTGCTCCTGGTCCTGGGTTCATATATGGGGAAATGGGAAAAATGCTTGTGACCTAAAGGAAGCTTTTCTTAGCTCTCTTATGACATTGACTACTTTGAGAATTGATAGCCTTCAGATCCTTTTTTTTTTCAGTCTCACAGCAACTGTCATGTTGAATATTGTAGTCAAGCTGTTGGACTGGGGCGAGGATGGTATTGCCACAACTGCTGAAACTGCCGCTCTGCGAGCATCGTTTCGGCAAGAGGTTGCTGTTTGGCACAAGCTTGACCATCCTAATGTCACAAAGGTCTAATTTTTTCTTCTACTTTGTATGTTTACTCATTGATATCTGACGTAAATTGAGAAACAAAAGAATTTTCTGCTGTATATCTCATTAAGAAAATATGTACAAAGTGGCTATGTATATATATAATAACCCTAGCAATAGAAAAGGAAACTAACTAGGCTATCAAATCCCATGATTTATGGAATATTCTTAACCAAATCAGCCAAATTCTAGGGATACAAACTGTTGCAAAATCTCCTAAAAATCTGGCTGTACATTAATCATGTTTTCCCACACTCCCCCTCAAGCTGGTGAATAGATGTTTTCCATTCCCAGCTTGGATACAATACTCTGAAACATTGAGCTACTTAACCCTTTAGTAAGCACATCTGCAAGTTGGCCATGTGTAGACACGTAAGGGGTACAAATCAACCCGCTCTCCAGTTTCTCCTTGATGAAGTGTCTGTCAATTTCGATGTGCTTCGTTCGATCATGTTGTACCGGGTTGTGAGCTATGCTAATCGCAGACTTATTATCACAATAAAGTCTCATTGGGCCGTCCCACTTGATCTTCAAGTCTTCCAAGATGATTTTCAACCAAAGTAGTTCACACACACCTTGAGCCATTGCTCGAAATTCTGCCTCTGCACTAGACCGTGCCACCACAAGTTGTTTCTTGCTCCTCCACGTCACGAGATTACCACCAAGAAAGGTGCAATATCCTGTGGTTGACCTCCTATCGACTATTGACCCAGCATAATCAGCATCTGTGTAAGCCTAGAGCACCAAACCTCTGTTGCTTTTAAACATAATACCCTTTCCTGGCGTCCCTTTGAGATACTGCAACACTCGATGAGCTGCTTGCAAATGAACTTCCTTTGGGCTATGCATGAATTGACTAATCACACTTACTGCATATGCTATGTCCGGTCGTGTGTGAGATAGATAAATGAGTTTTCCTACCAAGCGCTAATACATTTCCTTATCTATTGCAGCATCTTCCTCTGCCATTCCAAGTCTAGGATTTGGGTCTATTGGAGTACTTGCTGGTTTGCACGCTGTCTTGCCCGTTTCTTTAAGGAGATCTGTAACATACTTTTGTTGGGAGATAAAAATGCCCTGCTTAGAGTGAGCCACCTCAATTCCAAGAAAATATTTCAGCCTTCCTAATGCTTTGATCTCAAACTCCTTAGCCAAACACTGACTTAGAAGCTGTCTCTCCTTATCATCATTCCCTGTCACTATTATGTCATCAACATACACTAAGAGTGCTGTGACTCCCCCTGAAGATGAGTGTTTAATGAACAATGTATGATCCCCTTGGCTTTGACTATACCCCATGGCAATCATAACTCTCGCAAACCTGCCAAACCATGCCCGTGGTGATTGGTTAAGTCCATATAAAGCTTTCTTCAACTTACACACAGTATGAGCATCCAAATTATTCCTATAACCTGGTGGGACCTCCATATAAATTTCTTCTTCTAGTTCTCCATGCAAAAATGCATTCTTGACATCAAACTGCTATAACTCCCAACCATAATTAGCTGCTAATGACAGCAAGATTCTAACAGTATTCATTTTCGCAACTGGAGCAAAAGTCTCTAGGTAGTCAATCCCATAGGTTTGAGTATAGCCCTTGGCCACCAACCTTGCCTTATACCTCTTTATTGACCCATCTGCTCTATATTTCACTGTATAGACCCATTTACACCCCACGGGTTTCTTTCCTGCTGGTAACTTCACTAACTCCCACGTTTTGTTCTTCTCCGATGCCTCCATTTCTACATTCATGGCTTGTTTCCATTTCTCATTGGACAACGTCTCAGATAAGGTGGTAGGGATGGCAATGGTGTTTAGGCTAACCAGGAAGGCTCTATGTGATGGTGAAAAATGTTTGAAGGACAGGGAGTGTGCAAGAGGATATAAAGGTCGTTTTGTGCACTCTCTAGTTCCTTTTCTAATAGCAATGGGAAGGTCTAGGTCATCATCGCCTACATGAGATTCAGTATTAACTTGTAATGAAGAATTAGAAATTGTTACCTCATTCTCAGGATTTGGGTTGGATTCTTGGACTTGCATTGATTCAGGGACAGCCGTCTTCTTCCTTGAGTACACCTTGCCAAATCTCACATTTTCAATGGCAGAGTTGGGATTTTCTGAAATTTCGGGCAAATGTTTAGACACAGGGTTTGGCATAGGTTCTAAAATTTCGGATGCAGATTCAAACACAGGTTCTGAAATTTCGGACGCAGGTTCAGACACAGGATTTGACATGGACTTGGATACTGGCACAGACATTGGAAGTGACGACAGATCAAGCAAGAAATCCCTATCCTTATCTTCAAGTATGGAATTCTCCCCCTGAAGATAAGGTATGGTGAAGTAAGGCACTTGTTCATTGAGAGAAACGTCCACCAAGACATAGAACTTCTTTGATGGAGGGTGATAACACTTGTACCCTTTTTGAGTTGAGGAATAAGCCACAAATACGCATTTTAATGCCCTTGGATCTAGCTTCCCTCCAAAAGGATTTAGGCATGTTTTTTTGGAATAAGAGTGCTCGGGTTGACTGAAGGAGATGACCATTTTTTCTTTCTGCAACTCCGTTTTGTTGTGGTGTATTGACACAGGATGACTCATGTACTATCCCTTCCTTTTGAAAATAAGGAGTTAGGACTTGATTGAAATAGTCCCTAGCATTATCTGACCTAAACCTTTTGATATTGACTCCAAATTGGTTCCTAATCATGGAACAGAAATTTGGCAGGACAGTACTAACATCAGATTTATGTTTAAGCAAGAAAATCCAAGTAACACGAGTACAATCGTCAATGAATGACACAAACCATTTTGCCCCAAAAACATTAGGAATAGTAGGACCCCAAACATCACTGTGAATGAGATAAAAAGGAAGAGAGCTTCTGTTATT
The DNA here is from genome assembly GCA_031772115.1 of Heritiera littoralis. NCBI lineage: Eukaryota > Viridiplantae > Streptophyta > Magnoliopsida > Malvales > Malvaceae > Heritiera > Heritiera littoralis. The sequence continues at coordinate 170,221 of JAPDPK010000142.1, read as the reverse complement.
ACTTACTGGAAAAGGTACACGTTTATGTTTAGCAAGTTCACACACTTCACAATGAAAGCTCTCAACATCTAGACCTTGAAATAAAGATGGAAACAGAATTTTAATGACTCTAAATGATGGATGTCCAAGCCGACAATGGTGAAGCCAAACTTTGTCTTTATTGGACGAATAAAGTTCTGAAACGAAAGAAGAAGGTAATTTGCCCTTGGTAATATTTGATTGGCTAAGTGCTTCAAGGTAGTAGAGCCCATCCCATTCTCTAGCATGTCCAATCGTCTTCCCCGAATCCTTGTCCTGAAATACACAATGACTATGATGAAAAATCACATTACAACATAAATCGTGAGTAAGCTTTTGGATAGAGACAAGGTTTGTGGATAATCTAGGGACATGAAGAACATTTTTTAAGGTCAATGATGGGCTTATTTAACATCTCCTACACCTGCTACAGTAGTCAAAGAACCATCAGCTGTGGCTAGTTTCCTATTGCTTGGACATGGGGAGTATGTGTAAAAGACATTTGGTGAGTGGGTCATATGGTCGGTAGCTCCTGAATCCATGATCTAGGAGTTAGCAAAGGTTGTATCCGAGACATTTAATCCAATAGAGGATGGAAACTTACCTGAATACACCAATGAACAAGTACCTGAAGGTTTGTCAAGGTTACTAATTAGAGATCTCAGCCTCTTGACCTCTTCTTGGTTGAGATTGCCGGACTCCTTTGGTGCTGCAGTGGTTGTTTCTGCAACTACTGACATTTTTTACAAATCAATACTTGCTGAAAGACTGGTGAGAATCAGGGATAAATCGGCAACAAAGGCCAAGCAACAAAGAGAAACCGTCAATGATGAAGAAGAGAGGAAAAATCCAGCTATGAAGGCTGGAAAAAGAACACTTGAAATACTCTGTTTTTTCTGTTTTTTCTTTAGAAAATAGAGCAGAACAGAGCAAAAAAAACATAGATGAAGGCTGGAACAAGAGAATCAGAATCAAGCCAAAAGAGATGAACAGAAACAAATTTTGATGATGAAGGCTGGATAAGAAAATGGCGATGAAGGCCTAAGGTAAAAAAATCAGCAATGAAGGCTGAAGAAGAAACTGCAGAAAATATCAACAATGAAGGTTGAAAAAGAAACTGCAGAAAAATCAGCAATGAAGGCTGAAAAGATGAATGATTTCCAAGAAAAAACCTAAAGCTCTGATACCATGACGTAAATTGAGAAACAAAAGAATTTTCTGCTGTATATCTCATTAAGAAAATATGTACAAAGTGGCTATGTATATATATAATAACCCTAGCAATAGAAAAGGAAACTAACTAGGCTATCAAATCCCATGATTTATGGAATATTCTTAACCAAATCAGCCAAATTCTAGGGATACAAACTGTTGCAAAATCTCTTAAAAATCTGGCTGTACATTAATCATGTTTTCCCACAATATCATCATGACAGGGAAAGCTTAATGTGATTGTTGGCATTTCTTTGAATCCATTGTTATCCATTTGAAAAAAAGGTGAGAAGTTCACACTATCTCTTCGCTTGATTAGCTTGCTGTTTTTTGATTCATGTAGTTCTCAATTTGATAAAAGTTAAACTTCTAGTCTTTTGGAAAATTTTCTGTTGTAACCCATGCATTTTTAAATTTGGGTTACAGTTTGTTGGCGCCTCAATGGAAACTTCAAACCTTAAGATTCCATCAAAAAATCCTTCAGCTGACAGTCACAATTCCCTTCCTTCTAGAGCATGCTGTGTTGTCGTAGAGTATCTCCCTGGTGGCACATTGAAACAATACTTGATAAGAAATCGGCGAAAGAAACTCTCCTTAAAGGTTGTGGTCCAACTTGCACTGGACCTGTCTAGAGGGTAAGTGGATGCTTCATACTAGGTTCAGAGAGTCTAACTAAAATTTCTCTAATGACAAGTATACTTCTTCCAAATTGCAGTCTCAGCTACCTACACTCAAGAAAGATTGTACATCGTGATGTCAAAACAGAAAACATGTTACTAGATGCTCACAGAAATCTGAAAATTGCTGATTTTGGTGTTGCTCGTGTTGAAGCCCAGAATCCAAGGGACATGACTGGTGAAACTGGTACTCTTGGATACATGGCCCCAGAGGTATGCCTTCTTAAATGTATTGATAAAGCGTGAATTGTTGAAAGCTTAATCATTTATGTACTTGAGTGTCTATCCATCCAAGTAATTTATATTTTCATTTTGTACAAACTGAATAATAAAATGGAAATTATAGATGCTGCATTCAAATATTTTGCGTGGTGGTAAAAATGTTCTCTACATTGGGGCTTGTATCTGCTTTGCACCTGTGAGGGTCTCTCTTAGTGAATATCTGATGCTATCACTTGGTTTCCTTATAGATAAGTAGTATATAGAATTGAAGACTCCATTTGATTTGCTATGAAGAGTTAATTGTCCCTTTCTCTATAATGTGAATTTGCCATGCACAAAGGTCGCGTGCACAGGAAGAGAGGAACTGCAAACATTATGAATCACCCAGTGCTTTGTTTTCTATATTAAACCAGAAAGCTAACACAACATTATGCAGGTTCTTGATGGTAAGCCGTACAATAGAAAATGTGATGTCTACAGCTTTGGCATTTGCTTGTGGGAAATTTATTGCTGCGATATGCCTTATCCTGATCTTAGCTTTGCTGATGTGTCATCTGCTGTTGTTCGGCAGGTTAGTTTCCATTCCTCTTTTTTTTTCTGTTGAAGTTTCTGTTTGAAATATTATGATATGAGGAGACCCTCATGCATGTCTCATCGTTGTATTTAATTAGTGGTCTAGAAATGGCAAGAAGAATGATTACTCTTCTTTTGATTTGCAAGTCTTTATATTAGTGATATCATTTGTATCTGACTTAGTTATATACGGTTAGTGAAAGTTTTTATTTAATATTTAAATTGGAATTTTTAAAAATAAATTCTAAAGCTTGCACATTTAAATGATTGTGTGCAAGCCTTGTTTTAGTAAAAGTTCAAAGTTTTAGGTGGTTTTCGTACTTCTAAGAATAGAAATATGGGGTCTGTTAAAATTTTTCGTCTTCTCCAATTGTTTACATCTGACTTTCAGATGCTTGATGCCATTGTCTTGTTCTTGCCACTGGTAATTATGGTTGTAACTGGCTTCAGCTAAGGAAACGTAGTAAAGTCCTTCTGCATGTTTAGTCATTAAAGGATTGAATCGATGTTGGGAGTTTTAAACTGCACACGGTTTATGGGCAGAATTTACGACCAGAGATCCCCAGATGCTGCCCAAGTTCTTTAGCAAACATAATGCGGAAATGCTGGGATGCAAATCCTGAGAAACGTGCTGAGATGGAAGAGGTAGTGAGAATGCTAGAAGCAGTTGATACAAGCAAGGGAGGAGGGATGATACCGGATGACCATAACCCGGGTTGCTTCTGTTTCGCCCCTGTTCGTGGTCCATGATTTGCAAATGCAAACACAAGTTTTTGGTATTGTTGTGTAACTAGCACAATTTTTAACACTACTTTTACCCCCATTCGGAACATTGGATCGTAGAAGTAAAAGGTAATGATATTAATTAACCAGGAAATGAGCCCTATATATTGTATTGTCTTTGTTACATGGTCAAGATTTATGTTTGAAATTTGAAAAGGATAGATTCCAGCCCCAGCCCTCAACCTTAAACTTGGGTGATTGCTCATTATTCTATTGGGCTCTTTTGTGAGGGTGTTGCAATGTTCAAACGCCTAGAATACTTGCACGCTTGCTAATATAAATCAGCTCGATCTTTTCTAGCATGCACAGGGAAAAGCCATCCTCAAATTACGATATTTCCTTTTAGCTTTTACCTTTTTATAGCAATTTTTCAAGAAACAAATGATAACAACAAAAGCATCAATTAAATGGAAGACATCATGAACAAAATTCAAAAAGGTGGTATCCTCACAAAAAAGATAGCGAGTATTTAGGAGAATTAATGATGGAAATTATTAGTTACTCAAGAAAAGGAACAGGTGGTATCTGAAAGTGATAAAATATATTGTCTTCCTCAGAATTTGTAAGTTTTCATGCAATGAATTGGAATTTGAAAGGTAATAATAAGAAGAGATTTTGGCTTCATAATGGCAGGCAAAACTACTAGCTTTCTTTGACAGCACGCACTCACATCGATATGTTTTATCTTCACTGGATTCCCATTTTGGTTTGCCAAATGTTTTCCATTAATTATCGTTGTTGGGTTGGAGTAGATAAGGTGCTCGGGAAAATTGGAAGTCTTTATCATCTTTTCTTCCTAGATATAGACATCAGTGTGACTGACTACGCTTTCAATATAACAGACAAAAGGTATCTATCTATCTCTGGAAGAAAAGGGCTCTTGGAAGCAAGTAAAAGAGAAAAAAAAATGGGAATCTGGACGCTTTCGAGGGTGTGTAACAAACGGTGAAGAATTTGGACTACAAAATGGACTGCATACAAGCTTTTATAATCATTGTTTTTATTTTTGAACAATATGGGGCTTAGATGCTTCAACCAATAACGTGCTAGATTGCTAGTAAAAATGTGGATACCTTTTTTTTTTTTTTTTTGTAATGATCAACAAAACGTGGACAATCAATGATAGGTTTTTTTACATGAGGTCGACGGGTGGATGGAAAAATCAAATTTTGAATTTAATTTTTTTTTAGAAAGAGATACCAATTATTAAATTAAATTTTGATTGTTGACCATCAATGATATTTATTAGTTTGGCTTAGTGCCAAAAAAGTTTTAAAACTTTGATTATATTCAACTTTCATTGTCTGGAATTGAATTTAATTATCGAATTTAGTAATTTACTAGTTTAATAATTTAAGTAATTTCCATTATTTCATATGATGCAAATTTTGTAATATTTAATTATAATTGTAATTTTTTTATAACGTACCGTTTCAAAAAAGTTGATAAGACCAGAAAAAACTATTTTCGAAAATTGCACTTGCATTTGTCCTAATAGAATAATAGTTACATTGAAATGAGTGACTGAGTGAGGTCAATGGGCTCCACTCAACTTTTAAAAAATATATAATATTATGTATTTAATATAAAAAATTGATAATTAAATAAAATAAGTAGTCTTTTTCCTATATTGGTACTATTTAACTTTGTTAAAATTAGGTAAGAAAATGATAAAATAAATTTCATCACTATTTTTACATTTATTTTAATGTGAAAACTATAATTAGTTTTCTTTTACTACGATAAATTTAACTTGTGAGATTGAAAATTTTTTTAGTATGTACTTCGATTGATTTTTTACAAATTATATTTTAACTTTATTTTAATTTTGATTTATTACTTGTTTCTTATTGAAATTCTCTTTTAATTTTGTTGTGATCAAATTTTTTGACTATAATTTTCTTAGTTAGTGCATATTTGGTTTAATTTATGAAAGAGCTTTTCAATTGCAGAAGCCAGGTGTTTGGCTCTCAAAATTGTAAAAATTTTTAACTTATGGGAGAAGCATATTTTTGGTTTTTGAGGACACTATAAATTAAAAGTTTTTCAAGAAGTATTAATTTTAATAACATGTATTGAGTGAAATTTTTTACATTTTCATTTTACTCTTCAATAATTCACAAAATTATAAAGAGGATTATTATTTTACATTAATTTATTTATTTTGTACAATTTTATATTTATTTAATTTTTTAATTAGCAAATTGTTTTATTTTACTTTATTTATTTGTTTCGCTTAAAAACTTTGTGGTATAATTTAATATAGTTTTTTTTAATTAGCAAAGTTTTCTCTAAGCCAATAATCTCTTGGCCTAGTGGCTAAGGATGAGTTGTGATATATTGTAAGTTTTGGGTTCGAATCCAAGCACCTCCATCTCCAGTTATTTAATATTCCCCTTGTATAAAAATAAAAATTTTCTCCCAAATCAATTCCTATACCAAATCGATTCCTGTTGCTCTTTATTGTATCACTTTCCTCTTAAAGATAGCATGTATTAATTGTTAAATATATTTAGCATTTTGTTTTCACACGTTACTTGTACCACAAGCGTTTCTATGCTGGTTTTTTTTTTTTTGAATCGATTTGGGAGAAAACTTGACATATAGGTGAGAAAATAGATCGAGAGGGCAAATCGAAAATGAAGAAATTATATTTATAGACTGCCAATTTTAAGGGGAATTGTCGTAACGGTTTCGCACTTGACGATTTTGAAAAACATTTAAAAAACAAATAGAATCGCCACCAATCTTTTTGATTAGGTATGATTGGTCACCTAAAATATTTATTTTTTTAACAAAATCTCAAAATTAATTAAGTTTTATTAAAAAGATAATTTTTGGTCTGCGAAAACAAAATCGAGTCCGGGAGTACGGTTACGCGTGGGGAAGGATTAGCACCCCCACAACGCCGGTTTAAAAAACGGTACCATTGTAATCATGTGTTATCCTTTAATTTTAATAAAATGGTCTTGAATTAATGTTTAAAAAGAACTCCATTTATTTTGAAATCATTTTTTATTTGTATTAATTTTGAAATATTTAAATTTTATTTTATTTTTATTTGAAATAAGTGAAAATCTTTTGTATTGAAAATTATTCCGAAATACTCCAATATTCTAGTAGCATTTCAGATAATTTCCTCACCTAGAGATTTCTTAAGAATCACTACTTGTGAGTTTTATAGAATCTCATCATCAGAAGATTCATATTCGTTTCAAAATTTATTATGAATGCATATGATGCAAACAGATAATGAATGATGCAAATGAATTTTTTAATTTTTTATATAAATATTTCTTTATTTATTTTAAATAAAATTTTTATTATTTAAAAATTACACTAAGTATCCCAATACTCTGGTAACACTTAGTGAATTTCTCTCACGTAGAGATCAGTCAAGAAATCACTACTTGTGAGTTTCATGACATCCCATCATCGGAAGAATTTCAATTAATTAAATTTAATTTTTATTATTAATTTCCTTTTTAGATTTTCTTTTAAAAATTTATTTATTTTTATTTTTAATAAAAAAATTAAATTATTGAAAAATCATACTAAATATCTCAATACTCTGGTAACATTTAGTAGACTCTTCTCACCTAGGGATCAGTCAAGAAATCACTACTTGTGAGTTTCATGACATCCCATCATCGGACATTCATTTAATTAAATTTAAGATTTATCATTTAGATGAAAAAACATTTATTTTTATTTTTTTTATTGCCATGAAAATATATTAAAAGCACACATAATAAAAATAATTTTTTTAATTTTTTAATTTTTAATTAATAAAACAAATAAATACTAAGTAAATAAATAAACAAATGAGAAAAGAAATAAAAAAAATTTACCAAAATGGATTTGGACTTGGACCCAAAGAAAGCCTTCAAAAGAGCCCAAAAAAGCAAAGCCCAAAGCTGCCAGCGGAAGCGGGTCGCGGAGTTGGATCTCGGAGCTGGGTCGGGCGTGCACGTGGGTCTTTCCCTACTTAGCTGGCCGGGCGCGCGGATCCCGGGTCGGATCCGGGTCTACACGCGGGTCGCTTCCTCTCTCTCTCTCTCTCTTTTTTTTTCGGCTATAAAATCACCCTTTTTTAAACTCATTTTCACCCTTTTTCACCAAAAAAAACTTCAGAGCTTTGAAGCCCTTCGCCCCCGGCGATTTTCGGCCACGCCGGACCGCCGTGCGCCACTGTCGGTCGCCTCTCGCCAGTGGCCAATTGCCCAAAAGGAAACCACTTTCCGAAAGTCCTCCGTCTCCTCTTTCAAGATCTGACCTCCGTTTCACCCAAAAATCATCCTAGCTCCACAGATCTACCCAAAAACCGAGACCTTCTTCCCTTTTTTTTTTTCTTCTTTTTTTGTGGTTGATGGCTTGGCTATTCTCGTGATGATGATGTGTGTGTGTGTGTGTGTGTGTGTGTGTGTGTGTGTGTGTGTGTGTTTGCAGGTATTGGTTCGTGTGGTGGTGGGCTTAGGCCGGAAATAGGGGTTCTCTGTTTCGGTAATGGGGGTTCGGGCCTTTGTGGTAGTTTAGGGGTTTGGTTCTTGGTGGTGACGATGTACGGTGTTGAAAAGGGTTCTATTTTGAGTGGCTTTTGGTGGTGGCTGAGTGGTAGGCAATACACTACTAGAAAATGAGTCTTTTGCAACGCTTAAAGTCGTTACAAAATGTAAATTTATCGTTGCTAAAACTTTTTTGTAACGACTTTTAGTCGTTGTAAGGTCGTTGCGTAAGCTTCCGTTACTAAAAGTATGCGCAACGATTTTCATCGAATTATAAGTCGTTGCAAAAATATAATTATTGCAACGACTTTTCCTCGTTACTAATTAAATGTTTGTTTTAGCAACGACTTAATATTTTGTTCATATTTTTTTGGCAACGAAATATATTTGGTTGCAATTGCTTTTGACAATAGTTTTTTATTGTTGCAATAGTTAGTTTTGCAACGACTCTAGTCGTTGCTATAAATAAATACGAAACGACAATTATGTCGTTTTTAATTTTATTCTCAACGACTATAGTCGTTGCGACAAATAAATATGAAACGACAATATTGTCGTTTCTAATTATATTCACGACAACTATAGTCGTTGCTATAAATAAATACGCAACAACAATTCTGTCGTTTTTAAATTTATTCACAACGACTATAGTCATTGCTACAAATACATACGAAACGACAATTTTGTCGTTCCTATTTTTATTCATAACGATTATAGTCGTTGCTATAAATACATACGAAACGACAATTTTGTCGTTTTTAAATTTATTAACAACGACTATAGTCGTTGTTACAAATACATACGTAACGACAATTTTGTTGTTCTTAATTTTATTCATGACGACTATAGTCGTTGCTATAAATACATACGAAACGACAATTTTGTTGTTTTTAATTTTATTCATGACGACTATAGTTGTTGTAAAAAAATAATTATGAAATTACAATTATGCATTTTTAATTTTATTTACAATAATTATAATATGTTTCTAATTTTTTTTATTTTAGAAACAAATTTTTATAGTTACTAATTTATTTTTACAATGTAAAAAAATTACTAATCAAAATTATTATTGCAAAAAATATTTCACTACAATATTGTTAAAAATTACAAATAATAAATTACAAATAATAAGAATTAATAATTTAAATATTTATTATTGTAGTAATTAAGTTTAACAAGCTAAAAGCACATCAATCCAGTAAGTAAATTGAGAACTTAAGATGCGGCAACAACTTCTGCAGGCTTTGCGTCTAGCTTCTGCTGGAGCTTCTACTTCCCAGAAGGCAATTTTCTTTCCTGTCCTTGAAAGAGTATGCAGATAAGGCAGTCTACTTCCCACAGCCCTTTTGTCTGGACAAAATCGAGCCAGCCCGCAGATGAATAAGCTAAAAGTGCACACAAACTAACACCCAAGCAAATCTGAAAATCCTATAAAATAAATTAACCAGAGATATGAGATCACAACTCAAATAAATTAACCTCCATGGGAAAGAAGTACTTTAACAGTATCTTGAAGGTCACTCTTTGCGGCATGGTGCAAGGGAGTCCCAGCATGCCGACCTAACAGAAATGAAAATACTAAAATTAAAATCAGTTGATATACTATTCAATTTCATAAAACCTCCAGAGCTGCTTTAAACTGTAAATTGCCAGCAAAGGTTTCAATTGCACAAACAAAAATGAAAACTAAAACAAAAATTTCTTACAAAATTGAACATTCCTGCTTCTGGGAGTGAAAAAGCCCCAAATTTATTTGCTAGAAACAAAACTCAATATTAACTTCATAAAGTAACAAAAAATTAGATAAATTCTTTTGAAAAATAATTTAAAAAAATAAATAAAAATAAAAACATGGACGATAAGTGTTTACATTGGCACCGAGTTCGATCAAAGTTTTGGCTACATTAAAAAGCTCTGGATTCAAATTATGCTTCAACTTGCTGAGATCAAATGAATCAAGTCATAGACGTGATTATGCAAGAGTTAGGAGTCATTTCGCTACATAGAAACATGGCCAGGCGGGGCGTCCCGGAAATGAGCTGCAAATACCGAGACTGGATTCAAAAGTACAAAACAAAACAAAAGTCCACTGCCAAATCCATAACAAAAAAAAAAATAAGACCTAAATTAATCAGAAATTAATTGAGGAAAGAGATCGGATTAATTAGTTGGCACCTCAAGCCCAGCACCATCACGGATCCCTTAAGTGTTGCCGTAAACTCTTCAATGGGTATAGCAACTTGTCTTTCGATTGTTGTTTCAAAAAAGCTTCTATTTGTATCCGATGGAAAAAAAGGGATCGTTTTGTATTTCCAGGAAAAACTATTTCCTAAAAAACCTTAAAAAAAAAACTCAGAAATACAGAACTTTGAAACGCTTAAAGTTGTTACACAGAAATTCACCAGAACCCTCAACATCATCACATATCTATCAACACTATTACTAACATGTAAAGACAAAAACCTCTTACCAGGAATAGGGCTTCCACAGAGCGTGGTCACCGGATCTAAGGATGCAGGGGGTCGCCGGATCTGTGCTAAACTGAGTCGGCGGAACTAGACTTGGTGGCAGAGGCTAGATCTAGGGAGAATTTCTTTGGGTTGGAAATATACAGGGGATTATTAGTAATTATAATCAGCATTTGTAATTAAAACAGGGTTATTAATATTTAGGGTTTTTTATTATTGATAATTTATAATTATAAATTGATAAGTTTACTAACGTATAAAATTATTAGTATTTAGGAAATTATAATATATTGATATATTATAATTTATAAAAAAATTATATAATTATAAAAATAAAAAATGGATTTTTATATAAAATTTATAATAAAATTATAAATTATCTATATATAATTTATAATTTGTTTATAATTTTTATAAAATTTTTTTTATAAATATCCCTTTTTATAAATTTTTTAAATTATACAATTATTTTTTATAAAATTATATATTTTTATAAATTATAAATTATCAAATGTATATAAAAAAAACTCTAAACATTAACAATACAAAATTAATATTAAACAAAACAAAAACAAAAACTTTAAATATATTATTCATCATCAATAATATCATCAACGTTATCACACTCTTAATTACAATCCATGTTGAGCTCCACGTCATTGTCATCATCATCATCAATAAACTCTTCAATGGGTGTGGTCGACTTCATGATTGCTTCAATCTCTCTAACTACCTCACATGGAAATATTTCTTCAGTCATGCCATCCCTTTGCAATCTACTAATCCCACTCTCATCATTCAAATCTCTTTGTAAAAGACTACTTTCATCACACTCCTCTTGTTGATAAACTTCTTCATTATCTTTTATAACATCTACCATTTCATCTATATCTACTATAGGGATGTTATATAAATCACGAGGTGGAGCCTTTATCACAATTAACCAATTAGGATCTCTCGGTTCTTGCACATAGTATATTTGCTCAACTTGAGATGCTAAAACAAATGGTTCTGTTGTCTTAAGTGTCCGATTAATATTGACACTTGTAAATCCATAGGAGTCAATCCTATACCCAGTGCCATAATGCAAAACATCCCACCAATCACATTTTGAATACCACTACCCGTTTTCCTTCTACAAAGGATAACTCATATATGTCAATCACAACACCATAATATTCTTTGCTAGGGGAATCATTATCTCCTCAAACCATAACTCCACTATTTTGAGTTTTTCTATTTTGTTCACGATCACGGGAGTGGAACCTAAAACCATTCACAATATATCCACTGCATCTTCTAGCAATTCGTAAAGGAGTAGTTGCCAAATTAATTAATTCATTTTGTATGGATCCTTCACCATGTAATTTTGACACCTATTACATTGGCAATATATCAATATTTTAGAATTTATTTAAATATAATTGCAAGACATAATATATAATAGTAAAGGACACAAGAATTAAGGAGGATGTCATACATGCATATTAAACCATCCAGCAAATTCAGCATTGTGCCTCTCCATAAGATTTCTAGTTGAAGATTTCTTTAGCTGCTCTTTGTGCTCACTACAAAAAAACTTTTAAAAGTTAATATTTTAAATATAGCAAAAATTGTTTAAATGAAATAATGTTTACAAAACTTACTCAATAAAAGGCAGTACTTCACCACAGTTATTCAAGATGTATAAAGAAGCTTGATTTAACTCTGAAATTGAAAGCTCATGTAGACTAGGCTTCCCCATAGCACGACCCATCTCGAAAAATATTTCAAAACCATCATGCAGTGTAGACACATCAAAACCATCATCATTTTGCTTAGCTCGATTAAATGCAGTCTCAGTATCTTCTAAATACATTGAACAAAATGTAAGACATTCATCAGCTAAATATCCTGTAGCGATTGAACCTTCTGGACGTGCCTTATTACGACAAAAAGACTTCAATGTGCGTAAGTACCTAAAAAAAAAGGCAACTAAATCAAGATCTACAGTGAATGAGAAGATAAGGGCACACTTAAAAATTTCAGAAGTTACCTTTCAATCGGATACATCCATCGGTAAGTTATAGGACCAGCAATCATAGCCTCATGCGGTAAGTGAACTACCAAGTGCAGCATAATATCAAAAAAGGAAGGTGGGAAAATCATCTCAAGCTTGCACAATGTCAAGACAATTTGATTTTGTAAATGTTGAAGGTCATCGGGATCAAGAGTTTTAGAGCATAAATCTCGAAAGAAAACACTTAATTCGACTAATGGATCACAAACTTCTTTTGTTAATAATCCACGTATAGCTAAAGGAAGAAGTTGCTCCAAAAAAACATGACAATCATGACTCTTCATCAATGATATCTTTCTTTCTTTTTCATTCACACAACGAGATATATTAGACAAATAACCATCTGGAGTCTTTAAATTCACCAACAATCTACAGACAATTGATTTCTCTTCATTAGACAAAGCATAACAAGCAACTGGCAATCGAATGTTTACTCCATCTACAATTGGGTGAAGTTTTGTCCTTATGCCCATATTTACCAAATCATAACGAGACTTCAAAGAGTCCTTATTTTTTCCCTTCACATTCATCAAAGTTCCAAGTACGTTATCACACACATTCTTTTCAATATGCATGACATCTAAATTATGACAAATTAAAAGTGTTTTCCAATATGGTAACTGAAAGAATATGCTTTTTTTCCTCCAATTGAAAACACTATTAGTCGCATCATATTTTTTTTCGTACCTTTGCCAAAAGGACATTGCTGGAACAAATCAAATTGTCGTAGCACATCTTCCCCACTCAATTGCTTTGGTGCAAGTCTCATTTCTTTACTTCCATCAAATGACAGCTGATTTTTTCTCCACTTGTGATTTTTTGGTAAAAATCGACGATGGCCCATGTAGCACACTTTACGTGCACCTTTTAGTGAAAGAGAAACAGTGTCCTTATTGCAAGAAGGGCATGCAAGATGTCCTTTTGTGGACCACCCAAACAAATATGCATAAGCAGGAAAATCGCTAATTGTCCACACAATGGATGCATGCAATTTAAAATTTTGCTTACTATAAGCATCATATGTGTCTACACCTTCTTACCATAATTCTTTCAAATCTTTAATCAAAGGCTGCAAATACACATCAATGTCCATTCTAGGAGATTTAGGTCTCGGAATTAGAAGTGAGAGTTTAATGTATTGCTGCTTCATGCACATCCAAGGAGGTAGATTATACGGAATTAGAACCACAGGCCAAATCCTGTGTTGTGAGCTCATGTTCCCAAAAGGTTGGAAACCATCTGAAGCTAACCCCAATCTTACATTCCTAACATCGGCAGCAAAATTAGTGTGTTGATCATCAAAATACTTCCAAGCAATGGAATCTGCAGGATGCCTTAATTTCCCATCATCTACTCGTTTTTCTTTGTGCCACCTCATGTGAGAAGCTGTCTTAGAAGACATATACAACCTTTGCAACCGAGGTTTTATAGGAAAGTATCGCAAAACTTTGTGAGGGATATTTTTACCTACAAACGATCCTCCCTTTGATTTCCATCTAGATGAATGACAAATCGGACACTCTTGTGCATTTTCATTTTCACCCCAATAAAGGATACAATCATTGCAACACGTATCTATTTTCACATATTCAAGTCCCAAGTCAGCTATCATTTCTTTGCCTCATAGTATGAAGAAGGAAGACTATCACCATTAGGAATTACTGCACAAAACATTCCTAGGATAACATTAAAACGAATATCACTGAGGTGGTAGAATGACTTAGTGTGGAGAAGTTTAACTATAAAGGATAACTTGGAATATTTATTAAAACCCGGGTACAAATCTTCTTTAGCAACCTCTAATAGTCGATAAAATTTGGCAGCCTCTGAATTAGGTTCTTCGTGCATACCCTCAACATCAAAGTCCACATCAAATTCACCATCATATTCTCCACTTATGTCTGTTAGAGGGAAAGCATCATGTAGCATACCGACCATGTCATCATGTTGGACCTCTTCATTATTATTTTCATCATCACTTTCCATCAAATCATCTTCTATTTCACCATGTAAATGCCAAGTTGTGTAGGTGCTAAGAATCCCATACTTAAACAAATGAAATTTAACCTCACTTTTCTTCCTGAATTCCACATTTCTACATTTTTTGCAAGGGCATCGAATGCTGTCTGTCACATTTGGCTGATTAAAGGCAAACTGTAAGAAGTCATCAACTCCTTGTACATAATCAATATTTGTTCGGTTGGCAATATTCATCCATTCTTTATTTAAAACCATATGCAACTCAATTAATAAAATAAATAAAATAATCAAAACAATCCATTGTCCTAATTTATTAAATTAACTAAATTAATTACATTATAAATTAAACCTTCTACATCTCACAAAAGTTCTTAATTTAAATTTAATTATTCCTACTGTTAAATAAAAATAATCATATTCTAAAAATAGAATAAATAAGTAAATTAATAAATTAATAAATGACTAAATAAAGCATAGATACCTTTGTATTTTTTTCCTTCCTTTATTTCCTTCTTATTCCCGTTCTCTCTTCAATATTCTGAAGAATGGAATTGATTTAAGGCTTCTAAGTCAACTTGCAGGTTAATTAAAACTATAAGTTTGGTGAACTTAATTTAAGGCTACTAACTTAAATATCATTCAACTACCATCCTAAATATCATTCAAATTATTTAGATTTTTTACTAATAAATTTTAACTTGAAAATATTCATTTTTTGAATACCAAAAATCAGTGGGTAAAAGATAATATAAAATAAAAGTAAACAATTTTTTTCTCTTTTAATGTATACTAATTTTTATATTATATGAAAAATATATAAAAAATAATATAAATTAAAAATATGTTATATGAATTTATGTATTTAGTGAATTTTTTTATTTTAATATAAAAATATACTACATATTATTTTTTTATGCATACTTAAATATATTATTACATTTATAAAAATTCATTAAATACATTTTTATATACAACCCGAAAGTAAGAAACACAAATGCAGGCCATTGTTAGCAAATTGAAATCTGAATAATAACAAAATTAACATTAATAAATACATGAACATATTACCTTCACTAAGTTAGTAATGGCTCAATAGAATTGTGGTGCAGGGCTGCTAGGCGACGTAGGTAGCGATGATAGATGGTGATGCAGTACAGAGGCAGGAACGACTGAGCAGTGTGAATATACAACCCGAGAGTAAGAAAAACAAATGCAGGCAATTGTTAGCAAATTGAAATCTGAATAATAAGTAAATAAATTAATAAATACATAAACAAATTACCTTCGCTACGTTAGTAACGACTCAATAGAATTGTGGTGCAGGGTTGCTAGGTGACGTAGGTAGCGATGATAGATGGTGATGCAGTATAGAGGCAGGAACGGCTGAGCAGTGTGAATGACTAGTGCAAGAAGGTGATGCTGGGGGAACCAATGCAAGACACGGTAGCTTGCTGTGTTTATCTTTGCTTATTGCTTGTGTTATTTATATAGACTTAGGACCTATTTAATTTTAGAAAGTCTTGTGCACCAAGAATAAGATTTTATTTGATAATATATGACTTGGTCTTAGAATATTTATTTTTAGAAAGCCTTGTTGTTTGTCAAGATTGGTTTTATTGTAAGGAGTTTCGATATTTTTTTAAAGTCTTGTGTTTGGCATACAATCACCATTCATTTTCTCTAATGAAAACCAGAAAAACTAATATCATCTACCGCTATCATTAAGGAATCTGTATCAGAAGAATAAATTAATAGAAAATAACATGCAGTTGGAGCACAAAGTCATTTGCTTTCTAGCATGATTAGAGGCACTTTATCATGCCAGGCATCTAATTCTCCTATCTGATCAATCTACAGACAATTATATTGTGCTAGTAAGTATGATAATATTGGATTCAAAAAATTGTTGAGAATGTCCCTGCAATATTAAAATTGCCAAAGTTCTGTCTGTTTCCGAATTGCAACTGTATCAAACACCTAAGTCTATCCAAGAGGTTCCACTTCCAACAGAACAGAACCATTTTCCTAAGAGAAGTATAAAGTAGACAACAGCTTTTCAATTAAGACACCAATTATGTGAATGTTACAGGTAGAATCTGAACCAAGAATTCAGAGTTACATCTAAAAAGAATTTAAAACAACATAAGGAATTTATTAGGCGTACACACTCCGACAATAAGACCTTACACTGAATACCAAAACTGTGGAAACTATAAAGGCCATCTGTCAAACACAAACCATGCATCTGTAGTCATGAATTTTTACTACCGTAAACTAGCTCAACTTGCAATGCTTTATTATATCATATGTTTTATTGCAAAAGTAGCATATAAATCTCAAACATTTAAAAGACAATACCAAACATAATGTCAATAATAACACTGAAATCCCACTACTAAAAACTATATCATAAACTAGAACAACTTCAAAGTAACAATGTTTCCCATGCATTAATTATTTTCCTGCAAAACAATAACAAACTTGGTATGAATTAATCATATTGTGTGGAATTATTAAAAGTTTAAACCACAAACAAATTAACTATTAATTGAATTATCAATTTCATACCACAGGTTTTGACTCAGTGAACTGAAATGAAGGAAAATTCATCTGCATAAAATCTCGTCGCAAGTCATCCCTTACTTGATTTTGGATTTCCCTCCGAATCCTCTCTTCACGTGCCACTCGATTTGCTTCGAAATTATCAAGCTTTTCTCGAAGCTCAGCCACCGTGTCACGTAATTTTGACACCTCTTGCTCATTATCTTTCTGCACATATTGAGAGACACATCCCCCTTTGGTAAATCCCTTTTTCCCATAACCAAATCCCCGTCTATATCCGGATCTAACTCCCATTGCTTCTTCATACATATCTTCCTTCGTCATTGGAGTAGCTCCTTCTTGCGAACTTTTTTCAACCAAACTTTGAAGCTTATCCTACATTACAACAATAACTTTTTGTAAAATATTCCCCAAAATTAATTTTGATATGTTAACCAAATAATACTTTAATTTAAAAAAAAAAAACATACGCCTATTTCTTTTGACCGATTATCGGCCCATTCCAAATTTCCTTCCTTGGTTTTATGAGCATGTTGATAAAACCAAATGTCCTGAACCATAGGCTTCTCTTGAGTAACAGGATCAACCTATTATATTTCCAACAATTAAAAACTAATTAGATCATTGAAATTTGGTTAAAAAATTAAATTTCAAATATGTGATATGCTCTTACCATTCTTTCTTCGAACTTAGCAAATGAAACATTCCCAGTAGTATGTATCTGCTTCCGTTTTTTTGTATTTGCCGAGTTACGTTGACTAATAATATAAAAGAGTCAATTATAAAATATTAATCAATAAGTAATCTTAAATTGATATAAAAAAAAATAAATTTAAAAACAAAGCCTACTGTAAACCTTAAAATCTTGTGAACTAAAATATTGTATACAATATAACCATTGATCCAATTGCATGTCGATGGGCTTATTTTCCAAGCGCTCCCGATCAGATGCATATTGTTTATAATGCACGTGTAACCTATTCTTCCATCCCTTATACAATCGCCTCATTGTTGTTACAACAAAGGCTTTTAATCTCTCTTCATTTCCAGGAAATTCAAATCGGTCCTGAAAGTAAATTATTAAATGAAAAAATTAGATATACGCATGTGTTATAAAAATATATTAATAATAAGTAAATAAGTTGGTATAATTTCTAAATTACCTTTATATGCATCCACATTGACTCGCCCGTTTTTTCATATACTTCTTTCCAATTTTTTACATTCAATGGGGCCTTTGTCCTGACTATAAAGCCACAATAGTTAACTAAATCTCGGGCATTATCCCCAACAACACGCTCTATATCTTGAGGCATATTAACTTGCAATTTTGATTTTCCGCCATGGGTTTTCATATCCACCTTTATGCTTTTATACCTCCCGCGACCTTTCCTTGCATCTTTTTGACATAATAATAATAATAATAATAATAATAATAATAATAATAATAATAATAATAATAATAATAATAATAATAACTAAAACATAATAATATATCAACAACAAGGTATAAGCATATTAAAACACTAATGTCATATCATACGTACATACATAAACAAAACATTAAAAGACACTAATGTTATATCTTAAAATGAGTAGTCCAAGTGCACATGCAGTGACCAAATAAAAAAAGCTAGATGAAAGCTATATATAATGAATAATTAGAGGAAAAACAGGTCTGTTACAACTCAAATACGTGCCTAAAACTTGTGCAATAGTTGATTCATGTCTTCTTCTATTATTAAGCATATTTCTACTCTGTCTTATTAATGATTAATCATCAATCTGCCCACTGACTTGTACAGCATTTAACAAAAAAAAAAAGAAAAAGTGTTAAAGAAGAGAAAATATACAATGGGTAAATGTATCTAATTCAAATTAGAGAATTATTGGTGTTCGAAATGATGATTTTTGCAACCAGCAGTCCTTTTATATTAAAAATAGTCTTTCACTACTTGTTAAACCTCATCCTCATCAATAACTAAATAATCATAGCAAGGAGACAGTGCACCTAGAAATGTTCAATTCTTTTGTCTAAATGGTAATTCTTCAAAGTTGAAGTTTCTAATTATAAGTAAGGTTATAGATAAATATATATTTGTTTAAGTAAAATTCAATTAAATTTTTAATTTTTTTTACTCATTTTCAAGACAGAGCATTACTTAACCCTGAACAAATGATACATACAGTCAAAAACCAATGAAAAATTTGCATCAACAACACTTAACAAATGTCACCACATCCATTTATGCCAAATACATCATTGTCAAAATCTAAAACTAGAAGGAAAATATTGTACAATATAGTTTGTTTGTTTAAAAATGACGAGGGGGAGAAGGGATCTAAATTGGAGAATGAAAATGCCAGTTTATATGGCAGAGCCCTTTGAAGAATATACTAAGAAATAAGACTAAATCCTTCAAACATAATGTCTAAGGGATAGTGAAAAGTTTTGCAAACTGATTAATCACAAGAGCATCAAAATCAAAATGATATTCACAAATTTACGAAATTTCGTAATAAATAGAAGATAACAGATTACCTTTATTGCCTGTTGTAGGTAAGTTTTCATCAACTCTTTCATTTTCTTCCCAATCATCTGGTGGTTGTGTTTCATCTTCATCCACAAGACTCATTCTTTCCATAAAACTAATCTTTTTTCTTGAATTTTCACCCCAATAATTCTCCGATCCATTACTTTGCATTCTCTCTATAGGACTAATCCTTTTTCTGGAATAGTCCTTTGATCCATGCAAAGATTGCATGGATGTTCTTGCAGCCCCACCCTTGACACCTTTTCCTCTACCTCTGCCTACCATTTCAGACTAGAAAATTAAGCAAAATTTTCTGAATCAATAAAGAACAATGTGCAATATATAAAGCATGAAAATAATGCTTCTATGGTTATTAAATACTAAAAAATAGTGTGCAGATAAAAATTCCTTTGGAGGGAAATAACATTCCTTTGGCGCCAATTAAGTAACACTCCTTTGGCGCCAATTAAATAACGTTCCTAGAGAAAATTTTTACTAACATATAATTTTCAATATTTTAACATTACAATTTTACTCTGAATATATTCAAAAAATGGCATAAAATCCCTAAAAATTAGGCACAATTTGACAAAGACTTAAAACAAATTATTACAACAAGGAAAATACCTTGAATAATTAATAAAATGTACACGAAAAAATTGCCCACTTACCTTGGAAGCCAGAGATGGTGATTTAGCTCTTAATTGGTTTTTTAAAGCATCTTCACTACTCGATCTCTGCTTCAGAACTCCATGATGCCGACTAATTTCATTCTATCAACACTCGCTTCACCACCCGACCTCTGCTCCAGAACTCCATGGTGCCGGCAAATTTCATTCTGTCAAAACTCCATATTTATCAGATCATTCTACCCATCAACATTTAAAATTATTCGATTGCCTCTACAGACAAATTAGCAACCACAACCAAGTTCCTCAGGGGAAGGTAAGTTTAGGACGCTACAATGGTGAACGTCCATGGTGATTCTAAGAAGTCAGAAATTTAGGGCAAATGCGTGAAAAGAAAAATTAGGGAAGAATGCAAACGTTTAGTGCGTGGGTACCTTGAAAGTTTATAGGAATTAAATTTTGGAAATAGATAAAAGGAACCCATTTTCAGTTATGAAGTTCTGTAATGGGTTTTACATGGTGAGATGTGTTCCTGGCAGAGAAAAGTGAGTAAAGGATGTACCGTAGAAAAGGAACCCATTTTCAGTTATGAAGTTCTGTAATGGGTTTTACATGGTGAGATGTGTTCCTGGCAGAGAAAAGAGAGTAAAGGATGTACCGTAGAAAAGGAACCCATTTTCAATTATGAAGTTCTGTAATGGGTTTTACATGGTGAGATGTGTTCTTGGTAGAGAAAAGAGAGTAAAGACTGTACCGTAGCTTGGAAATCGTGTTTCACAAAAAAAAAGCTTGGAAATCGTGTGCTTTATTTGTTTGATTAACCACTTGTTCACTTGGTTTTGAAAAAGTTGTGATTTAGAAAAGAAAAATAAGCTTTTAATTAGTAAATTTTTTTTTAATGGGATAAGTCTTAGAATTAGTAGAAGTTTTAATCTAAAAATAACTAGAAGTTTTAATTCAAGTAAACTATAATTTTGATATTTTATTTTTAATTAAATTAATTAAACAAAATCAAAATGGACAAACTAGCTCTTTACAAATTAAGGTGCAAACACACACACACAATTATATAAAGAAAAATACGGTAAATTTGCAATGCTAAAAATTTAAAGATAATAAAAAAAATTAAATTTTTGAATACTATAGATAAAAATATTAATTTTGTACTATAGATAATAGTGTTTATCAATGACATTGATAATGAAATTTCGTAACAATTATTTTTTATTATTGTATAAAATGTTAAAAAAATTTAATTTAATAACAATGGCAAAAAGTCTTTACAAATATGATAATATTTTGAAAAGAAATATTTTTGTTGTTATAAATATTATATATATATAAATATATATATATATATCGCAACAAATTTTTAAGTTGTTGCATAAAATTTTTTTAAATCTTTTAAGGCAACGACAATGAAAAGTCGTTGTGAATATAATAAAATATCGCAACGACTTCTTTTAATTGTTGTTAATTTAATATGAATTCGCAACAATAAAAATTATCGTTGTACAAAGTATAAAAAAAATCAAATAAGCAACGACTATGCAAAGTCGTTACAAATATAATTACATTTTGCAACTGAAGGAAACCGAAACAAACACGCAGCGGAATTTAAATCATTCGGCCTCCACCAGGATCGATTCGAAGAGTTGCCTGATTAGGGTTTCGAGATTTTACCTAACGTTTTCTCTGATTTTCTATCGTTGGTCGAGTCACAAGCAACAACTTTTCGTTCCTGCCTCTATGGTATCCACACGAACGGATCTCACGACTCTTGAACGTCTCACGATCAGAATCCTTAAAGAGCGTTTTTGATTCTTTATAATCGAATTGCTAGCTTCGATTAAAAGAATACCTTTTCTGTTTTTTTTAATTGTACAGCTATGTTTTAGAAAAAACATCCTTTTATAGGCAGTAAATTTTACCCTAAAATTTACTGCCAAACAGAACTCTAATCCTACTTAGAATAGGATTAACTATATCCTTAATCCAATTCAGAATAGGATTAGATATATCCTTAATCCAATTCAGAATAGGATTAATTAAGCTCCTCATTGATCCGTTCTAAGTGTGCGACCCAATAGGTTCTCAAAACAATGGCAATGACAAAATTGTCACATGCAATGAGCGGTATCTAGCAACACATCATTGCTACCCATGTAACGAGAATGTCAATGACTCGACATAACATTACTCGTGATAGATGTTACCGTGTAGTCTAATCCCTTTATCCTTTGATGTCTTGATTAGACACAAGTCATGGAATGTGTCACACTTGTATAGTCTAATCAGCGTTTCTTGATTCCTGAGTAGACTAATTAAACAAATAAAATCAATATCTCATATTGACTTATTCGAGCACGGCCATGCATTTCTTAGTCTCACTCTATCAAAGGGCCAAAGACATCACCCTTGTTATATAAGAGGGATAAATCCTATCTTGATCACTCAACATCCCTCTACATAGATCAAGGCATACCCAATTACTACCTTTATAGTCCATCCTGTTACGAATGACATCTAGCAGCATTAAAGTATGCAATTCTCTATGTTGGGATCTCTGATGATCTCAAGTCAAAGGATCACATACACCATCATCACTATGAGAATCGCTTATGACACTCATATAACAATCCATGTAGCGTTCTCATGGAGGGTCGATCCAGTACATAGCTCTCTAACATGTACCTATGTGATGACTTGATATCCTATATCCATGACAATGGTCATCAGTCAACCACATACTAGTCTTATCGTACATTGTTATCCTTGTTCACAATAATACTTGACTAGGGATATTTTAAGAATAGTGTGTTATTACTATTCTAAGGACATTATCATATAAGATTACATTACGCAGTTATAAGACAAATATAATAATGAGCTATATTAAATAAAATGTCATGATACATAAAAAAATGCCAAAGTCAATCATCTAATGAATGGTTCTAAAGGCATAATCCAACAGCAACGACATTATTAGTCGTTGCATATCATGGTTGCTAAAAGTCTATTTCCTTTTTCGATTTTCTTTTAAAAATTTATTTATTTTTATTTTTAATAAAAAAATTAAATTATTGAAAAATCATACTAAATATCCCAATACTCTGGTAACATTTAGTAAACTCTTTTTACCTAGGGATCAGTCAAGAAA
Organism: Heritiera littoralis; assembly: GCA_031772115.1. Taxonomy (NCBI): domain Eukaryota; kingdom Viridiplantae; phylum Streptophyta; class Magnoliopsida; order Malvales; family Malvaceae; genus Heritiera; species Heritiera littoralis. The sequence goes on along the minus strand of JAPDPK010000142.1, from coordinate 146,836 downwards.
TCACTACTTGTGAGTTTCATGACATCCCATCATCGGACATTCATTTAATTAAATTTAAGATTTATCATCTAGATGAAAAAAAATTTATTTTTATTTTTTTTATTGCCATGAAAATATATTAAAAGCACACATAATAATAAATTTTTTTTTAATTTTTAATTTTTAATTTTTAATTTTTAATTTTTAATTTTTAATTAACAAAACAAATAAATACTAAGTAAATAAATAAATAAACAAATGAGAAAAGAAATAAAAAAAATTTACCAAAATGGATTTGGACTTGGACCCAAAGAAAGCCTTCAAAAAAGCCCAAAAAAGCAAAGCCCAAAGCTGCCAGCTGAAGCGGGTCGCGGAGTTGGATCCTGGAGTCGGGTCGGGCGTGCACGTGGGTCTTTCCCTCCTTAGCTGGCCGAGCGCGCGGATCCCGGGTCGGATCCGGGTCTACACGCGGGTCGCTTCCTCTGTCTCTCTCTTTTTTTTTTCGGCTATAAAATCACCCTTTTTTTAAACTCATTTTCACCCTTTTTCACCAAAAAAAACTTCAGAGCTTTGAAGCCCTCCGCCCTCGACGATTTTCGGCCACGCCGGACCGCCGTGCGCCACTGTCGGTCGCCGCTCGCCGGTGGCCAATTGCCCAAAAGGAAACCACTTTCCGAAAGTCCTCCGTCTCCTCTTTCAAGATCTGACCTCCATTTCACCCAAAAATCATCCTAGCTCCATAGATCTACCCAAAAACCGAGACCTTCTTCCCTTTTTTTTGTTTTCTTCTTTTTTTGTGGTTGATGGCTTGGCTATTCTCGTGGTGATGATGGTTGTTGGTATGTGTGTGTGTGTGTGTGTGTTTGCAGGTATTGGTTCGTGTGGTGGTGGGCTTAGGCCGGAAATAGGGGTTCTCTGTTTTGGTAATGGGGGTTCGGGCCTTTGTGGTAGTTTAGGGGTTTGGTTCTTGGTGGTGACGATGTACGGTGTTGAAAAGGGTTCTATTTTGAGTGGCTTTTGGTGGTGGCTGAGTGGTAGGTAATAGTGAGGGTGGCTGCTAGGGGTTTCGGGTAATGGGGAGTCCAAATGGTGAGTCCCGAGAATTGAAGGAGGGTTCGACTGGGAATTGAGGTCAATGGGCTCCACTCAACTTTTAAAAAATATATAATATTATGTATTTAATATAAAAAATTGATAATTAAGTAAAATAAGTAGTCTTTTTCCTATATTGGTACTATTTAAATTTGTTAAAATTTGGTAAGAAAAGGATAAAATAAATTTCATCATTATTTTTTACATTTATTTTAATGTGAAAACTATAATTAGTTTTCTTTTGCCACAACAAATTTAACTTGTGACATTGAAAATTTTTTTAGTATGTACTTCGATTGATTTTTTACAAATTATATTTTTAACTTTATTTTAATTTTGATTTATTACTTGTTTCTTATTGAAATTCTCTTTTAATTTTGTTGTGATCAAATTTTTTGACTATAATTTTCTTAGTTAGTGCATGTTTGGCTTAATTTATGAAAGAGCTTTTCAATTGCAGAAACCAGGTGTTTGGCTCTCAAAATTGTAAAAATTTTTAACTTATGCTAGAAGCATATTTTTGTTTTTTGATGACACTATAAATTAAAAGTTTTTCAAGAAGTATTAATTTTAATAACATGTATTTAGTGAAATTTTTTACATTTTCACTATACTCTTCAATAATTCACAAAATTATAAAGAGGATTATTATTTTACATTAATTTATTTATTTTGTACAATTTTATATTTATTTAATTTTTTAATTAGCAAATTGTTTTATTTTACTTTATTTATTTGTTTCACTTAACAACTTTGTGGTATAATTTAATATAGTTTTTTTAAATTAGCAAAGTTTTCTCCAAGCCAATAATCTCTTGGCCTAGTGGCTAAGGATGAGTTGTGACATATTGTAAGTTTTGGGTTCGAATCCAAGCACCTCCATCTCCAATTATTTAATATTCCCCTTGTATAAAAATAAAAATTTTCTCCCAAATCGATTCCTATACCTTAATTGTTAAATATATTTAGCATTTTGTTTTCACACGTTACTTGTACCACAAGCGTTTCTATGCTGGTTTTTTTTTTTTTTGAATCGATTTGGGAGAAAACTTGACATATAGGTGAGAAAATGGATCGAGAGGGCAAATCGAAAATGAAGAAATTATATTTATAGACTGCCAATTTTAAGGGGAACTATTTTGAATATAAAGATTACCACGTCAACAAAATTTGGACATGGTGTATGATATACTGAACATTTGATTTTGTAATTAATGTGTGTATATATATATTTGGTACACAATGTGTATATATATTTACTTAAGAGTCAAGTAATGCTCAAATCTTTCTTTTAATAATAATAATAATAATAATAATAATAATAATAATAATAATAATAATTGTTTGAGCTGGTTACCTGCCGAAATAGAAGCTTAATTATCCATTGCCATGGGAATGGATAATTAAGGATCAGAATTAAGCTGTTTAGGGTTTCTTACACGGCATGTGGCTGATGAGCTGGTTCTAGCTAGCTGTTGATCATCCAATGGTGAATAATTAGAGGTTTATCATAAATTTGGTAAATTAAGAATTTCACGTTTCTTTCTGTTATTTGAGTAGATGCATGCCCTTCTCGAACGAAGAAAAAAAACAAGAGTCTGAAATTTGAGCTAGATAGCTTGTTTTGGGAGTGAAATAAAAATTTATATATAAATAAAAAGAGAGGTTGTAACATAATTAATATACAATTCTTTTTCTATTATAATATAATGCATATGTCATCTCATGTATTCTGAACCTCGTTGATGAATGATGGGTGGGGATTGGGGAGGGATACAAAGATGTCAGTAAACATGGAAGCCTTTATTCTTATTCCCAAAGCTAGCCACTTAGATATTTTTATTCTCAAGGCACTTTTATTCTTATTTCTCAAAATAAGATATTAATTACTACGTAAGCAATTAATTATCACATCAGCTCTTCTGTGTTGACTTCTCTCCTAATACTTCTTTTATCAAATTTTTCGCCTCCTCAACCACATCAATTGAATAAAATATTTCAATAATCAATAGATATACATGTCGGGTACAGATGGTTTGGCATAGCTCTTTGTCTTTTCCTATCCTCTTGGTGCAAACACAAAAATGACCGACACCCCATCTTTGAAAAGTTTCATCTTTGGTTTTTTCCAGGGTACATCGAACCAACAACTTTCTCGGAGGCTAAAAACTTTGCATGAACTCATAATTGCAACCTGACTAAACATCCCATTTTTGGTCTCTTTCAAATTGAATCTTTTCTCTTCCAATTTAATCCCTTGAACTTCAAGCAGCACATCTTTGATGTCTCTCATTTGCTATTTTTGCATATCAATCTAACAGAATTGCTCAAACAATTCCTTGAACCCTTGAAGTTTGTATGCATAACAAATTTACTTGAAGAAGTTCCATCTTTGGATTTTAGAGAACTTTTCTGACAAATTTGTGTCCTTTTACAGATGATTTCGATGAGCTGCTTTGTCTCGTGCTCCTTATCATGTTTGATGTTGGTCGATTCTGTCTTTGATTATTGGCTAAATATCTTATAGCATGGATCAATTCCTCCAACACGTCATGGAATATGGCAACTATTTTAGTGGCTTCTATACAATGGCTCTAAGCAACTGACCAAAATCTACCCGTACAGTAGCTTCGCCGATTAAAGCTCTTGTCATAATTATTTTTAGGGAAACCCATACACTCACATTCAAGAAATATTAATGATTTCATTTGAAGATGGCAGGAATTGCCATAAACAGAAAAAAAAATCCACCCAAATAAAGGAAATCTACTTTCTTTTGTCCCATATTGCTTAATGTGTAAGCTCATTAAAGTTCCTTCAAGTCTGGGAATCTTCAACTTCGACTATGGTTTTAGTTTCATTGGAGAGGAAGCAAGGAAACTATAATTTGATTATTTTATGCCTTTAAATGGTAGCTCAGGTTGAGCTTACCGGAAAAAACTGAGAAAATAAAAAAAAAGGAATTGAAGGAGAAATAAAAATATAAGCATTCGAGAAGGTCAATAATTGACGTGGTGATTAATTGCTTACATGGCAAAAAATTAGCTTCCATTGGAAAATGAGAATAAAGGTACCTTACTATAGGAAAATATTGCAATTTATGAAGAATGGCTTGTTGTTTTCATTCTCAGTGGAGTGTATATATATACATCAAGACTTGCAAAAATAAATGTATACAGAGTAATTATAGGGCTGAGTATGAAGGCAATAATTGCTGGTCAACTTGGAGATTTGCAGAGATTATATTGCTGATACTAATGCTTGAATTATGGCATGAGTGAAGGTGAATATTCTGTTGCTCTATCATGGCCCCGCAAGATTGGCGTTGCATCAATGATGCCAATCTTGAGACATTGCTGTTGATGTTGTTGTCGGCTAAGTGGTTTTGTGAGTGAGTTCGTGAGTTGATATGCAGAATGAACATGAACAACTCATAGTTGCTTGTTTTGAACTTGTGTGCGAACGAAATGAAAATCGACTTTGATATGTTTCATACGACTGTGAAACACAGGATTTTGACAGAGGTAAGTTGTTCCAACATTGTCACAGTAGATGGTGGGTGGCAGCGAATGAGGAAGATGGAGCTCTACCAATAAGTTCTTAACCCAGTTAACTTCAGCAACAGTTGAGGCCACAGCACAATACTCTGCTTCAGTGGAGGAGCGAGCTACTGTTCGTTGTTTCTTGGATGACCAACTTCTCGGATTAGCACCTAGGAAGACAATGTAGGCAGATGTGGAGGTGCTATCATCATGATTACTCACCCAATCAGCATCTGAGAAGGCATGCAGGGACATCGATGAGGTACACCGTAGTAAAAGGCCATGCATGACAGTTTGCTTAAGGTATCGAAGAACTCACTTTGCAGTAGTCCAATAATCAGCTTTAGGGGCATGCATGAATTGAGACAAGCGGTTAACAGCAAAGGAAATGTCTAGGCGAGTCAAGGCAAGGTATTGAAGGGCTCCAATGACTTGTCGATATTGAGAGGCATCTGTAGAAGGGGAATCATTGTTAATTGAGAGCTTTTCAGTGGTTGACAAGGGACTATGAACACCCTTAGCCTCAAGCATGTTATGTCGTTGAAGAAGATCAGTGATATACTTGCGTTGTGAGAGAATAAGACCCTCTTTTGTTCTTATTACCTCGACACGAAGAAAATAGTTGAGAGGTCCAAGATCTTTGAGAGAGAACCTAGCTACCAGAGCAGAAAGGACTTTGTCCAGTGCAGATATGTCATTACCAGTGACAATAATATCATCGACATACACCAATAGATAAAGAAGGATCTTGCCATGAGATAAAACAAAGAGTGAGGCATCCAAATGTGAGTTTTGGAACCCATAAGACACCAGAAAACTCTTCAACTCTTGGTACCAAGCAGGAGGGGCTTGACACAGACCATAGATTGCTTTGTTCAATTTGCAAACATGTGTTGGAAACTGCGAGTGAATGAAACCAGGAGGTTGTTGTATGAAGACTTCATCCTCTAGTTTACCTTGAAGAAAAGCATTATTCACATCAAGCTGACGAAAAGGCAAGTAGAACTGAACAGCGAGAGAGAGGATTATTCTCATGGTGCTAGGTTTGACTACTAGACTAAAGGTGGAATGGAAGTCAATCCCAGGCCTCTGTGTGAATCCCTTGGCTACTAAGCGTGCTTTATGTCTTTCAATAGTGCCATCTGGACCCTTTTTTATCCTGTAAATCCACTTATAGCCAACAATGTTTTGATTAGCAGTAGAAGGGACCAAGTCCCAGGTATGATTCTTAACAAGAGCATCAAATTCTTCACACATGGCCTTACGCCAATGAGGATGTTTTTGAGCTTGATTGAAGGTGGAAGGTTCAAAGGCTTCAATTGAAACTAGGTAGTCAAAAAATTGTTTGGGTTTGAAAATATTATTTTTGGAACGAGTTACAATACCTGTTGGGGGTAGTGGAGATGGTGGGCTAACCTGTGGTTGAGGAGGTGCACTGGTTGCATCTCTCATGTCATCCAAAGGTAGGGAACCTAATGAAAAAGAAGGAGAGGTATTGGATGAAGATGACAAGGTAATAGGAGAGATTGGTAAAGGAACAAAAGGCACTTGTGCTGAGTTTTTCGGAGCATAGTTAGAAGGTACAGGAGGAGGTGTGGGAAGCTGGTGGTCAATAGTCACTTTTGATGTCCATTGGGTGTAGGTGTTTGGGTTGACTCGAGTTTCATGAGGGGATTGCTTTTGAAAGGGAAACGTATTCTCCACAAACAACATGACGTGATAGAAAAACTTTGAGTGTGGTTGGGTCGAGACACTTGTAACAGTGATGAGAAGTGGAATATCCTAGAAAGATGCAAGGCTTGGACTTAGGTTCAAGTTTATGATGTGTATAAGGTTTAAGCCAAGGATAACAAAGGCAGCCAAAGACTTTTAAGGTTCGATAGTGAGGATTGAGATGAAATAATGCTTCAAAGGGAGTTCGATGCTTGAGATTCGGTGTAGGCATTCGGTTTATGAGATAGACTGCAGTTTGACAGGCTGCAGTCCAATACTTGAGAGGAACTGAAGCATGATGAAGCATTGTTAAGGCTGTCTCAAGGATGTGGCGATGGCGACGCTCAGCCATGCCAACATGTTCAGGAGTGTAGGGAGGAGAAAACAAGTGTTGAATGCCTTGTTGGGAGAGGAATTGGTGGAGGCCAAGATATGCACCTCTTCCATCGGCATATACAGTTATGATTGGTGTTTAAAACTAGTGCTCAACCAGACTTTTAAATGTAGTGAAGAAAAAAGTGACATCTGATTTGTGTTTAAGTGGATACAACCATGTATAGCGAGTAAAATGGTCGACAAATATAACATAATAGCGGTAGTTATCAAAGGAGGTAAGAGGAGCACGACCCCAAACATCTACAAACACAAGGTCAAGTGGTTTGGTGCTTTGAAGGGAGGAAATGCCAAAAGGAAGTTTATGACTTTTATTACAAAGACAAGAGTTACATGTATGAAACGAAGACTTAGAAGAGAAGGGAAGACTGTGAGTAGAGACAAGCTGATGTAGTGCTCTCTTATTCAGGTGACCAAGACGCTGATGCCATAGGGAAAGTGTTGGTTGAGGGTTGGTGTTGAAGGCGGATATAGGTGTATAGCAAGATTGGGACGATGGTCATTCATACAGATTCCCATTACTCTGGCCGCGTACGAGAGATGCCCCCGTGTTCAAATCCTTCACCACAAAAGAAGAAGGGAAAAATTCAATAGAAGTGTTATTGGTTTTACAAAACTGAGAAATAGAAAGTAAATTACGTTTGATCAATGGGGCACACAGTACATTTTTAAAAGTAAAGGAAGTTGTAGAGGAGTTAAGATGGGTAGAACCTGTGTGGGTTATTGGAACTATTTTACCATCACCAACAAGAATGTCTTCGTTGCCATTATATTCAGAATGAACTGAGAGATTTTGTAGATCAGATGTGATGTGGTGAGATGCCCCAGAGTCCATGATCCAATTGTTGTTCTGTGTTGGAGGAGCTTGTGTTGACAAATGAGCCTGGGGATCAAGGAACCTTGATCTGCATACCTTGGCTGTGTGACCAATTTTGTCACAGATTTGGCACTGAACTTTCCCTCTGCTGTGGCCTACTGAAGAGTGCCAGTTTGAGTTGCGGTTGTTTAGATTATATTGGCGCAGTTGGTTATTGTTGGGTTGAGATCCACCACTTGCTGTAGATTTCCTATTGGCGTTGTTGTTATTTCCTCGCCACCTGTTAGAATTGCTACGTTGGTTGAATTGAGCAGTGATGATGGTGGTCTCCTTTCTGTTGTCTTCATGTTTTTGAAATGTCTCATGATCTGTGAGTTTGTCAAAGAGTTCTTCATAGGAAATAGGTGTATCTCTGGCTCTTATTGCTGCACTTATCTCCTTATATTTTGAACCAAGGCCACTCAAAATTTTGATCACCATTTCACCGTTGTCAAGAGGAGAACCTGCAATTGCTAACTCATCTGCTATTATTCGAATTTCATGCAAGTACTCCGCCACTAGCTTGTTTTCTTTTGTTACCTTGGCCAAGCTACTTCGTAGTCCATAGATCTGAGTCTGTGACTTGTTGGCATATGCAATGGTGAGTCTGTCCTAGGCCTGTTTAGCAGTATTTGCTGTTGCAACCATGGGAGCAAAGGTTGCGTCAACCGAAGCCATTATTGCATTGCGGAGTAGACTGTCTTGCCTTGTCCATAACTTGAACTCATTGTTTGATAGTTGAGTTCCATTTTGGGTGATTGTTTCGGATGGACAAGGGTAAGTTCCATCAATGTATCCCATCAGATCGTAACCATTAAGCAAGGTTGTGAGTTGGGCTCTCCATGTAGGATACGTGCTACTGCCAGTAAGTTTAAGTGGAATTTGTGAGGCAACATTGAAGATGATAAGGGAATTGGGTTGTGTGTTCTGACTTGATGGTTGAATGAATGTTGTTGTAGGGATCTGGTTAGTGGTATTGTGAGAGGCTGTGGAGGAATTTTCAATCATGTTGAGGATAAAAAAAAAGTTGCGAATTATAATCTAGATAGGTGTAGGCTCGTTGGAGCTAATCGGCTCTGACACCATATAGGAAAATACTGCAATTTATGAAGAATGGCTTGTTGTTTTCATTCTTAGTGGAGTGTATATATATACATCAAGACTTGCAAAAATAAATATACACAGAGTAATTATAGGGCTAAGTATGAAGGCAATAATTGCTAATTAACTTGGAGATTTGCAGAGATTGTATTGCTGATACTAATGCTTGAATTATGACATGAGTGAAGGTGAATATTCTGTTGTTCTATCACTTACTAAGAAAATAATTAAATAAAGATTCGAAAGTAACTTGGTTTGGAAAAAAAAAATTCCACGGTATTGTTAATTTGTCATTATGAGTCATCACATTAATGACTTCCGTGGCGGAGGTTTCCTCCATTTCAGGCTGAGTTAATAAAAAATTTGGCTCAATTAAGTTATATATTTTTTAATAATATTTTTTTAAAAATTACAATTATTATATTTCATGAATCAATAATTTAATAAACAAATAAATACGAATAACAATAAATTAAATAAATAATAAATAAATTAAATTTAATATCATATTTAATAAAACTCGAATATTAAATTTCAATATCTTATTTAAATGTTTAATTAGAGGGTTCCACTAATATTCTCTCATCTCATCTAGCCTCCCTAATAAAATTACGGAGGGATAAATTGGTACAAGCCGGCTTAGACTAAATAAGCTGGAAAATTTTAAAAAATATATGCATAATATATATGTATATATATATATATATAAATATTATGTTTTAATATTTTTAAATTATATTTTAAAAATTAAAAATAAATGGAAAAAGATTTTTATTTATTAAAATTAAATAGTCACGAAATGAACTTAAATCTTGAAAATTTTATCCAAAATCTGACCCATATCGGATAAAATACTATTATACATTAAATAATGGATAGATCTAGTTTAGCTGTTCAGCATATACTGATCTTCTTCATAATGGTACCTAGTCCTAAACATACATACATACATATATATATATATATATATGTATATAATATTCGTCCTCTTTAATTAATTATTAGAAACGATAATATTGTTTCACCAAAGAAAATATGTAAATGTATACTACCTTGTCTGATCTCATATAAAATATATGCACGAATCAAATTTCTTATGTTTACCAATAAGTGACTGGAAAAAATTGAAGTAGATTTTTTTTTAGATACTTGAATAGGGTTCAAGTACTAAAGTCTCAATTGTTAGAAAGATTTTATTGTTTATTACTCTCAATCCGAATAAAATTAATCTTAAACCGTAAAACAAATGAGAATACATGCATTTGCAAAAAAAATTTTGTTTTTTTGGTGAAAAATGGTACTTCTTTGAAGAAATAACAAACAAAAAGGATTACATCACCATCCCTAATAGGTCAAAGGTGTGCAGACTGTGACATTAATTAATATCCATAGCCTTAGAATTTATATCCATAGCCTCATACTCTTAGGCTAGTTGTCTTAGCTTCTTTTTGACAAAACGAGTTGCCCACCTTGTTGCATGGGTTCTTGAAGTGTATAAACAAGAAAAGTTTAGCAAATTATAATGACAGGCTGTGACTAAACGACCAACACAAACTAGGCATGAAAACAAAAAGGTGTCAACGTATAGAATAATTGTAAAGTGTTAGTTAATTAATCAAATCAGATTCTATATATGGTCAGCTTATCAGTATGTTATCAAACAACAATCAAATCTTTATGGTACCACTTACTCAATGCTACCACCGTTTTCTTTGACTGGGAATAGAGGTCGCGAATGAACCAATCAGATCGAGTTAGGGTTGTGTTATATTGGCTATGATTATTGTGAGTTAACAAAAAATCGGATCATTTGTTTTAAAACAAAAAAAATTCGATTTATTTTGAATTTGAAGCAGGTTGAATTTGAATCAATTTAATTTGCATCAATTCGAGTTTAGATTTTTTGTTTAGGGACTTGTTGCATGGGTTCTTGAAGTGTATAAACAAGAAAAGTACAGCAAATTACAATGACAGGCTGTGACTAAACGACCAACACAAACTAGGCATGAAAACAAAAAGGTGTCAACGTGTAGAATAACTGTAAAGTGTTAGTTAATTAATAAAATCAGATTCTATATACGGTCAGCTTATCAGTATGTTATCAAACAACAATCAAATCTTTATGGTACCACTTACTCAATACTACCACCGTTTTCTTTGACTGGGAATAGAGGTTGCAAATGAACCAATCAGATCGAGTTAGGGTTGTGTTATATTAGCTCCGATCATTGTGAGTTAAGAAAAAATCGAATCATTTGTTTTAAAACAAAAAAAATTCGATTTATTTTGGGTTTGAAGCAGGTTGAATTTCGAATCAATTTAATTTGCATCAATTCGAGTTTAGATTTTTCGCTTATGGACTTTTAATTTGCCCGTCTCACACCTTTTGTGCTTAGGAACTTTTGATTTGCCCGTCTCGCTTATTTTTCACTTAGGGACTTTTAATTTGCCCATCTTGCACCTTTTGTGCTTAAGGACTTTTGATTTGCCTGTCTCACGCATTTTTCGCTTAAAGACTTTTAATTTGCCCGTCTCGCACCTTTTGTTCTTAGGGACTTTTGATTTGCCCGTCTCGCGCATTTTTCAATTAGGAACTTTTAATTTGCCTGTCTTACACCTTTTGTGCTTAGGGACTTTTGATTTGTCCGTCTCGCATTTTTTGTGCTTAAGGACTTTTGATTTGCTCGTCCCGTGCATTTTTCGCTTAAGGACTTTTAATTTGCCCGTCTTGCACCTTTTGTGCTTAGGGACTTTTGATTTGCCCGTCTTGCGCTTTTTTCGTTTAGGGACTTTTAATTCTTCTGTACCTGTAACATGTCTATCATACATGGAAGATTATCATAGTATAGATAAAGATATGAATAACTGGCCTTCCATTTCATAACATGTAATATTTCCAATCAAATGTAACAAGTAACAAAATAACTGCAATAAATGTTAAAACAAAAATATCATGTGCTTACCGCTAGTACGATTTCAAGTGATTAGTGTTTCAAGTCTTTGGAACCTTCTTGCACTGTAAGACCTTCAAAGTACAAGTGCTTGGTCCAATCACCTTTCTAATCTTGTAAGTTCTTTCCCAATTCGCTCGAGTTGGCTAGGAGTGAAAGCCTATTGACCCAAGGTGATCAGAAGTATGGCCTCATTGCTCGAGCTTTGTCTTGAACCCCGGTGCAGCTTTGTACCCTGCCACCGAGGGGTACCCTGTCGCAGCCTTGCACCCTGTTGCAGCCTCACACCCTGCCACCAAGGGGTACCCTGTCGCAAACTTGCAACATGCTGCAAGCTAAGGCATTCTGCTGCAAGTTGAGGCACTCTGTTACATGCTTGTCGTGCACCTATCAAATGCCTGCCGCAAGCCTATCACGTGCCTACTTGTTGTTGTGCTCTGTCGCATGCCTGACGCGTTTTAACCTGCCTCGCGTCTACTGCCCATTGCACATACTATGTGCCTACTGTGTGTTACACCCTGTAGCCTGCCTGACGTGCATTACACCTTGCTGCACGTTGACCACATGCCTGTTGCGCCTATCATTCACTCAGGCACCCTGCTGCGTGTCTACCGTGCGTTGCATCCCTGCCGCATGCCTACTGCATGCCTACCGAGGCATACTGGTCGCTGCATCTTACCACATGCTTGACATACGTTACACCCTGCAGCATGCCGACCACATGCGTGTCGCGCCTATCGCTCGCTGAGGCACCCTGTTGTAGGCCTTATACCGTCAGGCCCTGAGGCACCCTACTGCTGACTATTACCCTGCCGCAGGCCTCCTACCCTAGTTTGCTACCTAATATGCCATAGGCTTCCACATTCTACCACAGGCCTCCACACCCTATCACAGATCGTGTTCTTGCTATCTTTTATACTTGGCTTTTTGTTTGTTTCACACAGACGGCGCCAATTGTTGTTGCACAAAACAACAATGAGTGATTGTTGACGTAAGTGTTTGTCCTTTTCTCCATGTGTCTTCCAAAAGCTTCTGTAAAATAAGAAAAGTCGGGGAACGCAGACAGTGGCGTAGCCACATGGAGTTAAATGGGGTCAATTGACCCCACTCAACTTTTGAAAATTCATAAATTAGTATATACATATGTATATATTTTTTTGGTGTAAACTATAAGTATTCTCATCTGTTTTAACAGTTTGAGACTAATCCTGCCTGGAGCTCCATCACAGTTAAGGCTCTTCACCTCTCTCAAAGGATGTGTTTAGTATATATATGTATATTTAGCTTAAAAAATATGATTTTTTTTCATATTAATCCCACTAAAATTTGTTAAAATTAATTAAGAAAAGGGTCAGAAAAATAAATTTCATTTTACCTTATACATTTATTTTAATTTAAAAATTTAACAATTTCTATGATTACAAGTACAAAATTAACTTATGAGATTTAAAATTTCTTTAGCAATTAGCATATACTTCTATTTTTTTATTTTTTTGCTAACATATTTTTAGTTTCATTTTAATTTTGATTTGTTACTTGTTTTTTATTGAAATTTTGTCTTCACTTTGTTATGATCACACTTTCCAACAATAGTTTTTTTCTTCTTAATCACTTCTATAATACATAATATATATAAGTTTGATCCAATTTATAGATGATTGATTTGTTGCTCTTGATGCAATAATTCTTTTATACATAATTAGTTATTCAATAGTACAAATATAATCTCAATACAAAAGAAAAAAATATTATATTATCTACCTATTTGCATTATTTTATAACAATTTCATTGGCATAAGAGAAAAATGAAAAAAAATTATATAGTATCGCTAAAGTAACTATTTAGAAAAATTATGAATAAATTGAAAGAAAATTTAGTTTTTGAAAATTATTTTATATTATGAGATTTTTTTACTATATTTAATTTTGTCGGTGTTGTATTATGTAATAAAATATTATATAAAAATAATATTATAATATGGTAAACACAAGCTTGATCCGTTTTTTTATCGAACATTGATTTTCAAGCACAAGCCTATTTAACAGGCTTAATATTTTTGTCAAAGCTTGTATAAAATTTGATAAGGGAGGGCTAGGAGAGAGGGGGCTTCCGGCATGGATGAATAATCCAACCATTGAACAGGTTTATATTGACCCCACTGACACATATTCCTGGATACGCCACTGAACGCAGGGGGTGGTTCCCTGCGTAGGCACTCCGATGCTTAAGTTAGCCAAAGATTCTTGAGTATTGGAAAACGTAAAAGCCAGAAGTCAAAAAATTAGGTTATAGAATAATACCTGTGACCTATTTATAGGTGAGTAAATTACCTATACTGTAGAGTAATTATGTAGAGGACAATTTCGTCCTTTTAAAAGAGTTTGTGTTCAAGCATGACTCTAACACCATCAATGTGAGGTGACAGAGGTCTGTCGCACGGCGGGAGGTCACAGAGCGTAGGCCACACTCATTCGACGGTAGGCACAACACGGGTGTTCATCCGAAATCTGTTGCAAGCGACAGAGTCCCTTCCGCTGGTAGGAGGAGTCTCCTGCATATTGAGCACGAGTTTTATGATGTCTTTCGCCTAATGCCATGTGGCCCACTGATGTTATGCCACATGATGGCCTTTGTCGTCTTTTGGGCTTCAACCCAATAAATGTGGGCTTAGCCATATCAGAAACTATTCTCGAAAATTACACTTGGATTTGTCATCATATAATAATAGCCACATTGTAATGAGTGACTGAGTGACGTCAATTGGCACCACTTAATTTTTAAAAAATATATAATATTATGTATTTAATATAAAAAATTGATAATTAAGTAAAATAAGTAGCCTTTTTCCTATGTTGGTACTATTGAAATTTGTTAAAATTAGGTAAGAAAAGGATAAAATAAATATCATCGTTATTTTACATTCATTTTAATGTGAAAACTATAATTGATTTTCTTTTGTGTTGGCTCTACTAAGAGGGGGGTGAATCGGTTTTTCTACTTATTTCTAATTTTTCTGACTCCTAATGCACAATTAAAACTAAATAAACAACAATGAAAAAGTGCAGTAAAAAAAAGAGTAAAGGAAAGAGAAGCAAACACAAGTTTATAGAGGTTCGGCCAATTTCTTGCCTACGTCCTCTCTCCTTGAACCCCTTGTCAAGGTTTTGATTCAACTCTTCCTTCAGAATCCTTACAAATCACTTGAAGGTGTGGCAAGACCTCTTACAATTTTTCTTGAGACTTTAGAAATCTCCTTCTAAGCCTCTACCCTTGTATTACTACCCACACTCTACAATATCAGACCTTACAAGGATAGCTCACCCCTTTGAATATCAGAATTTTCAGTGAATGGGTGAAGAACAACAAAGAATCTCACAAATAGAGTTACACAATGAAGATTTTCAGATTTGATTTTCTTTCTTGAAGCTTGAAGATTTTTGAGTGCTTGTTCTACCTCCAAACTTCATAAATGTCTCTATTTATAGTCCACCCAACGACTGGAATAGTTGGTGAAGCATTTAATGCATTTCTTTCCGTTGAAACCCTCAGAAACTAGCCGTTGGAGTCAGATTTCGAGCAAAGGGATCGATCCATTTTCTTGGGGGATCGATCCCTTTTCTCCAGAAAGCTTTTCAAACTTCTCCCGGGTGGCTTCTGAAGCATTCTGCCTTTTTAGGATCGATCCCTCTATAGTAGGGATCAATCCCTTTTGTCCAGTATGCTTTCTTGCACTTCTTTGGCTGCAATTTTATGGCTTTTTGTGATTCTAAGTCAGTTTAAGACCATCTAACACTTTTTCTAAGAGTATTTACTGACTTTTTCAATTGAAATCACAATCCAAGACTTTGTTAAAATAATTTCTATCATTGAGTTCATTCAAAGCAAATTTACTTTTGTAGTAAAATCATTTTTAAGCTTACTTGAGTTTTGTCATTTCAAAATACTTGTCAATTTAAAGCTAACAATCTCCCCCTTTTTGATATGACAAAACTTAAGGTAAATTTGCTTATATGTTTGAAAATTGAGGTTACTTAAAATTTTGAAAAACATTGCTCCCCCTCAATATTTGCTCCCTTACTTAAATTTTTGAAAAACATTGCTCCCCCTCAATTTAGGCACAAAGACAAATTTACCATACATCAATTCTCCCCTTTTTTGTTATATCAAAAGATCTCCCGACAATAAATAACATGGAGAATTGGTCAGTGGTAGAAGTTAAGTTAAAGCAATAAGTCAACGATATAAACTAAAGGACATAAATACACCATAGAAGATTACCATAATCCGAAACATAAATCATACCATAGACATATAAGGTTCAAAACATATCACATCAGTTCAGATATCTAAGAAAGTTCAGACAAAGAAGCACTAAGGCTTACAGCAAAGAAAATATAACATAAAGACAGAACACAGCAAAGGATAAAACTCCAAGGCCATAATCATAGTAAGGTAAAAGCGCATCCCACACAACAATCAAAATCAGCGCCGAGGAAACGTCTTGTAGTACTGGTCCATGAAATCCTCGTGCTGCATACGAACATCTTGGATTTCATCATACATAGTATCTTGAGTTTCCTCGATCTGATCAAGTCGCTGAGTGACGTCCAGCTGGAAATTTTGCTGAGAGGTGTGCATTTGTTGAAGCATTAGCATGATCTGGTCAAAAGAGGTTGACGTAAAGCCGCAGGGTGCAGAAGATGTGGGCGCTGCAGGTACGTCGTCTCCGTCTCCTCCTTCTTCTCCGGACTTCTTCCGGAGCATGTTCGGGAGGTTCAGCCTGTCCATGACCCTTGACCCATTCGATTGTATCTCCCCGTTGACGTTGATAGCACCCAAGGTTATGGAGAGTGGCGAGATTGATCGTGGTGCTGGGATCCGGAAGTACACCAACCTCACATGAACAGTCAACGCCTTTAGAGATTAAGTAGTAGGCGAGAGGCTGAAGGAAGACAATGGTGTGCACCTTGTCAGTGACAATCTTCACCCAATCTTGAAGGATAACGTGAAGGAGGTGTGGCTGAAGACTATCAAGTGAATGAATATGATGGAGCCAAAAACGATCAGGTTTCCGAAGGTGAGAATATCTTGTGCCAAGGGGTCGGAGATTCCAGGAGATTATGATATGTTGGAGTCGAGCGAAGACAGGAAGATCACTTGCACGATTATTGGTAACGGGAAACTCTAAAGGGACGTCAACATTCTTATATATAGTACCGTCGTCGGGAACTCTAAAGACAACAAAGAGGGATTGTATGGTGATTTCAATGTGTTTGCCCATGACATAGGATTGAATTCCTACAACACGACATTCATCATTTGGATCCGTGATGGTTTCGGCATTGGAAAAGAAGGCGCGAATGATGTTTGAAGGAACCGGAGTGTTGATTTGGAGAAACTCAAGCCAATGATATTCACGAAATTTGGCCAAGTAGGGAAAGTTAATTGATTCGAGGAAATCGAAATCAATGGGATGCCAATGCTTAATAGGCATATTGGCAAAGTTCGCTAGAAATCTTGTTTTCTCATTGGCATGTCGAAAGCATCTATTAAAGGTGGCTGGTATGGAGGAGGAAGAGGAGGGTGCACTGGTTTTGCGTTTTTGAGCAGTATGCTTAACTTTAGGTGCCATAAGGAGTGAAAAAACTACAGGAAAGTTCGTTGAGGATTTTTACCGAGCAGGTAGTGGGCACGATTTTGGTGAACGATGGATGAGGGTATGGGAAAGATAAGAGCTAGCCAACAACAGAGAGCCACAACCCAAGATGCATGGAACAAGTATGACAGTGGAATATTGATGAACAACTACAAATAGACTAAGTTTAAACCCTAAAAAATAGATAAGTGCCAAATGAAGTGAAAACCTAGATGGAAAGAAAATCAATGCAAGGTATGCACATGGGTAGTCAAGACATGATGAAATAAACTAGAAATGCATGAAAAATTGAATTAAAAATGTGAGAAAAACTTACAATTGAAATGTTGGGTGAATAGTAACCATGGTGTGGAAGAAGAAGGAAGAGAAGAAAAGATGAAGTTTTGTGAGGAAATGAGGAGGGGAAATGAAAGAGATGAAGAAATGAGGAAGATTGGTGAAGGAATAAAGCGATTTGGTGAAGAAATGAGTGAGATCTAGAAGAATTGGGTGAGAGGAAATGGTGAAAGGGCGTGGGGAGTGAAGAGGAAGGTGAATAGTGAGATAGGAGTAAGGGGCCAACGGTTAAAATGGCCCGCGAAAAGCAATCTATCCCGAGGGGATCGATCCCCTTTAGGAAGGGATCGATCCCTTCAAGGCAGAATGTTTCCCAAGATTTCTTCACCAATTTTTGATGCTATGGGATCGATCCCATGGTGAAAGGGATCGATCCCTCATAGCAGAAACCCAGATTTTTGGCCTGATAGACTTGGAAATCAATCCTATTTTGGAAGAATTGTCTCCTCAGTCACTTGCCTCATTTGAAATGCATAAAAATGATTTGAAAACAATGGAACTTATGCATTTTACTATTTTAAAATCAAAATCTGGTTGTTGCCACTTGGGATGCATGAGATGTGAGTTGAAAAATCCAGAAAAAGTGCAGGAAAATGCATAAAATTACAGAAAAATGCTGAGAATATGCTGAACAGCTTTGAAAACTAAGTGAACATGATTGTGAACCTGTCTTAAACATCAGAAAGTGGGTGTTGGCTAATGAAGAGCATTTAACATGATCAAAATGTTGGATTATGCCCTTAGAACCATTCATTAGATGATTGACTTTGGCATTTTTTTATGTATCATGACATTTTATTTATTATAGCTCATTATTATATTTGTCTTATAACTGCGTAATGTAATCTTATATGATAATGTCCTTAGAATAGTAATAACACACTATTCTTAAAATATCCCTAGTCAAGTATTATTGTGAACAAAGATAACAATGTACGATAAGACTAGTATGTGGTTGACTGATGACCGTTGTCATGGATATAGGATATCAAGTCATCATATAGGTACATGTTAGAGAACTATGTACTGGATCGACCCTCCATGAGAACGCTACATGGATTGTTATATGAGTGTCATAAGCGATTCTCATAGTGATGATGGTGTATGTGATCCTTTGACTTGAGATCATCAGAGATCCCAACATAGAGAATTGCATACTTTAATGCTGCTAGATGTCATTCGTAACAGGATGGACTATAAAGGTAGTAATTGGGTATGCCTTGATCTATGTAGAGGGATGTTGAGTGATCAAGATAGGATTTATCCCTCTTATATAACAAGAGTGATGTCTTGGGCCCTTTGATAGAGTGAGACTAAGAAATGCATGGCCATGCTCGAATAAGTCAATATGAGATATTGATTTTATTTGTTTAATTAGTCTACTCAGGAATCAAGAAACACTGATTAGACTATACAAGTGTGACACATTCCATGACTTGTGTCTAATCAAGACATCAAAGGATAAAGGGATTAGACTACACGGTAACATCTATCACGAGTAAGGTTATGTCGAGTCATTGACATTCTCGTTACATGGGTAGCAATGATGTGTTGCTAGATACCGCTCATTGCCTGTGACAATTTTGTCATTGCCATTGTTTTGAGAACCTATTGGGTCGCACACTTAGAACGGATCAATGAGGAGCTTAATTAATCCTATTCTGAATTGGATTAAGGATATATCTAATCCTATTCTGAATTGGATTAAGGATATAGTTAATCCTATTCTAAGTAGGATTAGAGTTCTGTTTGGCAGTAAATTTTAGGGTAAAATTTACTGCCTATAAAAGGATGTTTTTCTAAAACAGAGCTGCATTATTAAAAACAGAAAAGGTATTCTTTTAATCGAAGCTAGCAAATCGATTATAAGAATAAAAAACGCTCTTTAAGGCTTCTAATCGTGAGACGTTCAAGAGTCGTGAGATTCGTTCGTGTGGATACCATAGAGGCAGGAACGAAAGGTTGTTGCTTGTGACTCAACCAACGACAGAAATCAGAGAAAAACGTTAGGTAAAATCTCGAAACCCTAATCAGGCAACTCTCCGAATCGATCCTGGTGGAGGCCGAATGATTTAAATTCCGCTGTATGTTTGTTTCGGTTTCCTTCACAAAACGCACAAAGTTCAACAATTCAACCTCAAAAGCTAAGATCATGAACAGTAACATGGCAAGTTAAGGTCATGAATTGCAAGTGGTAAGTATATTTTCCAAATTTCGTTCTTGCAATCATAACAAACCAACTTAAGCCATTCATTTAACATCAAATCAATTCAAGGAGCATTCATAATACCTAATTCACCTCTAAGAGTGCAAAATCTCTCCTTGTCCAAGGGTTTTGTGAAGATATCAGCTAATTGGTGCAAGGTATCTACATACTCTAGAATAATGTCCCCTTTTTGCACATAATCTCGTATAAAATGATGCCTAATCTCAATGTGCTTGGTTCTAGAGTGTTAGATGGGATTTTTTGAAAGGTTGATAGCACTAGTGTTGTCACACTTGATGGGAAATTGGTTCATTTCTATTCCATAGTCTCTCATTTGTTGTTTAATCCACAAAACTTGAGCACAGTAACTTCTGGAAGCTATATATTCAGCCTCGGTTGTGGATTGAGCTATGCTATTTTGTTTCTTAGAGAATCATGAAATAAGCCTAGTTCCTAAGAATTGACATGTTCCCGATGTGCTTTTCCTATCTACTTTGCATCCACCAAAGTCAGCATTGGAATAAGCATGGAGAGCAAGTGTAGAATCTTTAGGATACCAAAGTCCTAAGGAAAAGGTGTCTTTAAGATATCTAAGGATTCTTTTTACTGCTTGTAGGTGTGATTCTCTAGGAGATGATTGAAATCTAGCACACAAGCATACACTAAACATTATATCGGGTCTACTAGCAGTTAAATATAGCAATGAACCAATCATAGACCTATATAGTTTAGTGTCTACACACTTTCCTCCTTCATCCTTATCAAGCTTGATATTTGTGCTCATTGGTGTAGAGTAAGGTTTAGACTCATCCATTCCAAATCTTTTGAGCAAATCTTTAGTGTACTTAGCTTGATTTATGAAAATACAGTCTTTGCATTGTTTAACTTGAAGTCTTAGAAAGAAGGTTAACTCTCCCATCATACTCATTTCAAATTCACCTTGCATTAATTTTGAGAAATCTTTACACAATGACTCATTTGTAGATCCAAAAATGATATCATCCATATAAATTTGAACTACTAATAAGTCATCACCCTTAGATTGGATAAACAAGGTGGTGTCTACTTTGCTTCTTGCAAAACCTTTTTCAATTAAAAACTTTGAAAGTCTTTCATACCAAGCTCTAAGAGCTTGTTTTAATCCATAAAAAGCCTTTGATAGTTTGAAAACATGGTTAAGAAACTTTGGATTTTCAAAACCAGGAGGTTGTTCAACATAAACCTCTTCATTTATGAAACCATTTAAAAAGGCACTTTTTACATCCATTTGATATAATTTGAAATCCTTGTAACATGCAAAGGTAAGTAGCATCCTAATGGCTTCTAATCTAGCTACCGGAGCATATGTTTCATCATAGTCTATTCCTTCTTCTTGCCTATATCCTTCAGCCACTAACCTAGCCTTGTTTCTAACAATAATGCTATTCTCATCCATCTTATTTTTGAATATCCATTTGGTTCCAATGATGGGATAATCTTTAGGTCTTTCCATTAGTGTCCACACTTTGCTTCTCTCAAATTGATTTAACTCTTCTTGCATGGCCATAATCCAATTTTCATCTTTCAAAGCCTTATCCACATTCTTTGGCTCAAATTGTGATACAAAAGCTACATGTTGACATATATTTCTATAGGTTGACCTAGTTCTAACTCCAATGTTTGGATCTCCAACAATATCATTATCCTTCACATATCCAAGTTCTCTAGGACACCTAGATTCTTTCTCAATTATTTCTTGTTCCATGGACTCCTCATTTTTGTTAATATTAAGATCTTCTAATTGTTCCCTAACATCCTTATCTTGAGATGGATCAACTATAGGTTCCTCAAAGATCTCTACTTCATCATCAAGACTGGTTCCACTAGTGATATTTGATTCATCAAAGATTACATGTATTGACTCTTCTACTACAAGTGTTCTTTTATTGAAAACTCTATAAGCCTTAGAATTTAAAGAATAGCCAAGAAAAATACCTTCATCACTTTTAGCATCAAATTTTCCTAGGTTATCTTTACCATTGTTCAAAACAAAACATTTACATTCAAATGGGTGAAAATAACTTATGTTAGGCATTTTTCCTTTATAAAGCTCATATGGAGTTTTCTTTAAAATAGGCCTTACCATAGCTCTTTTTATGACATAGCAAGAAGTATTTATTGCTTCAGCCTAAAAATATTTAGGTAAGTTGTTTTCACAAAGCATGGTTCTAGCCATTTCTTCTAATGTTCTATTTCTCTTTTCAACTACCCCATTTTGTTAAGGAGTTCTAGGAGCTGAAAGATTATGGCTAATGCCATTTTCATAGCAAAATGTATCAAAACCAATATTTTCAAATTCTTTTCCATGGTCACTCCTAATACTAGAAATAGAGTAACCTTTTTCATTTTGAACAAGTTTTGAGAAAACAATGAATTTTTCTAAGGCTTCATTTTTCACACTTAAAAAGAACATCCAAGTAAACCTAGTGTAATCATCAACTATAACAAAACCATAGTGTTTTCCTCCTAAGCTAGTGGTTCTAGTTGGTCCAAATAGATCTAAGTGGAGGAGTTGAAGTGATCTAGATGTTGTAATACCTTTCTTAGGTTTAAATGATATTCTTTTATGTTTTCCTCTTACACATGCTTCACACACTTTATCATTTTCAAATTGTAGTTTAGGTAAGCCAACTACTAAGTCTCTTTTGGCTAACTTAGACAAAACATGTATGCTAGCATGGCCTAGTCTTCTATGCCATAACCAAGGTTCATTTTCTCTAGTGGCCATAAAACATACATTTTTGCTATTAAGCTCATTCAAATTAACAACATAGATATTTCCTTGTCTATGTCCAATAAAAATAATTTGATTAGTTTTAGCAGTAACAACATTGCAACATAAGTCATCAAACACAACTTTAAATCCCTTATCACACAATTGACTAATACTAAGCAAATTATGTTTTAAGCCTTTAACATACACAACATTCTCAATAGTTGAGGAAGAGTTACCAATGGAGCCAATTCCTTCAATTTGTCCTTTGGAGTTGTCTCCAAATGTGACTTCTCCACCACTTTTATGCTTTAGGAGCTTGAATTGGCTCTTGTCACCCGTCATGTGTCTTGAGCATCCACTATCAAGGTACCAATGCTCCTTGGACTTTGCCTTGTAGCAATACTCTTCCTTCTATACACAAACACATCAAGCTTTCATTTTAGGTACCCAAATTTTCTTGGGTCCTTGAGAGTTAGTACTAATAATTTTTTATCCTTTAGGGATCCATTTCATCTTTAAGGACTCATCACTTGAATTTAAAATATGTTTAGGCACCCAAATCTTGACAGCCATTTTTCGTCTAATCATGGTCTTCCTAGAGGTGCATGCTTGTGAAGAGTGTCCTAGTTTATTACATAATGTGCACAAAACAAATTTTCTATTTTTAACTAGGAAGTTTTTAAGATGAGTCTCTTTGTTAGATGCACTATAGCCTAACCCTTCTCTATCAAAGAATGCTCTTTGAGTCTCTAGCATTTGATCAAGTTTTTGTTGACCCATGTAAAATCTAGAAAAGGAGTTTTGCAAATTAGTGTTCTTCTTATTTAATTCTTCGATTTCTAGATTAGCATTTTCTAATTTCTTCTCACATTCTAATTTAACAATCACAAGCATTTCATTTTCCTTTTTCAACTTAGAGATCATTTTCTTATATTTTAAATTCATGCATTCATATTCATTGGCTAACTCATCAAATGCATCTTGCAATTCATCAAAAGTGTATTCATTAATATCTAACAAGTTAGAAGTTACATTCTCATATTCAAAAGCCATGAAACAGGTTGGCTACTTCATCTTCCACATTCTCTTCGTCGGAGCAGTCACTATCACTCCAAGTAGCCACCATTGCCTTCTTCTTTTGTTTCTTCTCATTTTGCTTTCTATACAAAGGACAATCAAATTTAATATGACCAGGTTTTTTGCATTCATAACAAATAATTTGGTCCTTTTCTTTCCTACTAGTTTCACCTCTATTTAACTCTCTCCTAGGGGGTGTCCTAGAGTTTCCACTAGCTCTCATCCTCATGAATTTATTGAATCTCTTGGCGAACATGGCCTTTCTAAATCCTCTTCATCACCACTTACATCATGATCATCTTTTGATTCCTCAATTGTGGTGGATTTTAGTGCTACTCCAACTTTCTTTGGGGATCTTGATTTCTCTTAATTTTCATCTCATAAGTGAGTAAGGATCCCATAAGTTCATCTAATGAGAGTGTA
This sequence comes from Heritiera littoralis, assembly GCA_031772115.1. Classification (NCBI taxonomy): domain Eukaryota; kingdom Viridiplantae; phylum Streptophyta; class Magnoliopsida; order Malvales; family Malvaceae; genus Heritiera; species Heritiera littoralis. The sequence goes on along the minus strand of JAPDPK010000142.1, from coordinate 122,755 downwards.
TGAGGGTCCTTGGATTCCTCAATAGCAGTGACTTTAGCTTCCCATGATTTAGGTAAGCTATTGAGAACCTTTTTCACCATCTCTACATTAGAGTATGTCTTCCCTAAAGCTTTAAGACCATTTATTATGTCCGTAAACCTAGTAAACATGTCATTAATTGACTCATCATTCTTCATTCTAAATAGTTCATAGTCTTGAGTGAGCATGCCTACTTTTGTTTCTTTGACTTGAGTGGTTCCCTCATGTGTGATAGCTAGTTTATCCCAAACTTGTTTAGCATTCTCACATTGTGAAACTCGATTATATTCATTTGGTCCTAATGCACAAAATAATGTGTGCATTGCTTTAGCATTAAGTTGTGCCATTCTAATATCATTAGTATCCCACTCATCTTCTTTCTTTGGCACATCCGTCCCATCTACTTTCTTAATAGGGACAAGGGGACCTTTAACTATAATCCTCCATACTTCATAATCATTGGCTTGAATAAATAGCATCATTCTAGTCTTCCAATAAGCATAGTTTTCACCATTAAAGAGTGGAGGCCTAACCGTAGAGTGTCCATCTCCTACCAAAGGTGTAGACATACTAGTTTGAGCCATTAGTGATCGTTTTACTCGATAGAAGTTAATCTAACTCAATCTCGAGCCCAAGCTCTGATACCAATTGTTGGCTCTACCGAGAGGGGGAGTGAATCGATTTTTCTACTTATTTCTAATTTTTCTAACTGTTAATGCACAATTAAAACTAAATAAACAACAATGAAAAAGTGCAATAAAAAAAAGAGTAAGGGAAAGAAAAGCAAACACAAGTTTATAGAGGTTCGGCCAATCTCTTGCCTACGTCCTCTCTCCTTAAACCCCTTGTCAAGGTTTTGATTCAACTCTTCCTTGAGAATCCTTACAAACCACTTGAAGGTGTGGCAAGACCTCTTACAATTTTTCTTGAGACTTTAGAAATCTCCTTCTAAGCCTCTACCATTGTATTACTACCCACACTCTACAATATCAGACTTTACAAGGATAGCTCACCTCTTTGAATATCAGAATTTTCAGTGAATGGGTGAAGAACAACAAAGAATCTCACAAATGGAGTTACACAATAAAGATTTTCAGATTTGATTTTCTTTCTTGAAGCTTGAAGATTTTTGAGTGCTTGTTCTACCTCTAAACTTTATAAATGTCTTTATTTATAGTCCACCCAACGACTGGAACAGTTGGTGAAGCATTTAATGCATTTCTTCTCGTTGAAACCCTCAGAAACTAGCAGTTGGAGTCAGATTTCGAGCAAAGGGATCGATCCCTTTTCTTGGGGGATTGATCCCTTTTCTCCAAAAAGCTTTTCAAACTTCTCCCGGGTGGCTTCTGAAGCATTCTGCCTTTTTGGGATCGATCCCTTTTGTCCAGTAAGCTTTCCTGCACTTCTTTGGCTGCAATTTTATGGCTTTTTGTGATTCTAAGTCAGTTTAAGACCATCTAACACTTTTTCTAAGAGTATTTATTGACTTTTTCAATTGAAATCACAATCTAAGACTTTGTTAAAATAATTTCTATCATTGAGTTCATTCAAAGCAAATTTACTTTTGTAGTAAAATCATTTTTAAGCTTACTTGAGTTTTGTCATTTCAAAATACTTGTCAATTTAAAGCTAACATTTTGCTATGACAAATTCAACCAGTGAGAATGAAAATTTTTTTAGTATGTACTTCTATTGATTTTTTACTAATTATATTTTAACCTTATTTTAATTTTGATTTATTACTTGTTCCTAATCGAAATTCTCTCTTAATTTTGTTGTGGTCAAACTTTCCAACTATAATTTTTTCTTTAGTGTATGTTTGGCTTAACTTATGGAAGAGCTTATCAATTGCACAGGCATTTGGCTCTCAAAATTGTAAAACATTTTAGTTTATGCATGAAGCAAATTTAGTTCTTTGATAACACTATAAATTAAAACTTTTTCAAAAAGTACTAATTTTAATAACATGTATTTAGTAAAAAATTTTACATTTTCACTTTACTCTTTGATAATTCACAAAATTATAAAGAAGATTATATTATTTTACATTAATTTATTTATTTTGTACAACTTTATATTTATTTAATTTTTTAATTAGAAAAGTATTTTTATTTTACTTTATTTACTTGTTTCACTTAAAAACTTTGTGATATAATTTAATATAATTTATTATTTTATTTTTATATTTTTTAAAAATATTCAAAAATTTTATTAAATAGTTTTAGATATTCTGCAATATTTCTATTAAGTTTGCTAAATACTAGTTTAACTTCTCTTAATAATACTTTTTAAAAAGTTCTACTTGAATTGTTCTTTTTATAAAAGCTCCAACTATGTCAAATAAATCCTTAATTACCTTTAGAATACATGTTGTATATGAGTTTGATCCGATTTATAAATAATTGATGATTTGTTGTACTTGTTGCAATAATTATTTTATATGTAGTTAGTTATACAACAGTACAACTGTAAAATCATTACAAAAGAAAAAATATTGTATCATCTACCTACTTGCATTATTTTATAACATTTTTGTTAGCATGAAAGAAAAATGAAAAAAAAAATTATATATCACCACTAATATAACTATTGAGATAAATTTTTATTATGAAAAGATTATAAAAAAATTTATTTATTTGAAAACTATATTATATTATGAAATATTTTCCACTATATTTAATTTTACCGATATTGTGTTAAGTAATAAAATATTATAGTATTACAATATTGATCCTTTTGACATAAATTTCTGACTATGTTATATACATATATATATATATATATGAAAAATTTTCAAATATAATTAGAAACCTTTTTTTTTAGTAGGGTTAGGAAAGCCTCTTTATCGAAGTGGAACTACAAAATAATTATCAACGATCATCACCTTCATTTGTCCACAACAAAAAAAAAAAAGAAAAAAAGAAAACCCAGCATAGAAAAGCTTGTGGTACAAGTAACGTGTGAAAACAAAAAGCTAAATATATTTAGCAATTAATACACGCTATCTTTCATAGGAAAGTGATACGATTAAGAGCAACAGGAATCGATTTGGGAGAAAACTTGACATATAGGTGAGAAAATGGATCGAGAGGGCAAATCGAAAAGGAAGAAATTATAGACTGCCAATTTTAAGGGGAACTATTTTGAATATAAAGATTGCCATGTAAACAAAATTTGCACATGGTGTATGATATACTGAACATTTGATTCTGTAATTAATTTATATATATATATATATATATATATATTTACTTAAAGAGTAAAATAACATTCAAATCTTTGTTTTAATAATAATAATAAATTAATAATAATTCTTTGAGGATGGTTACTTGTCGAAATAGAAGCTTAATTATCCATAGTCATGGGGAATTAAGCTTGAGTTAGTTTAGTTATTCACTAGTTTGTTTAGTTTGTTATAGTTATTTACTAGTTTACCTAATTTGAGTAATACAATTTTTCATAATTACCTATTCATGAAATGTAATATATTAATTGTGATTGTAATTTCTAATAAAAAAAGAATTAAGCTGTTTGGGGTTTCTTACATGGCAAGTGGCTGATCAGAGGCAGAGCTAGAAAATTTATTCAGTGGGGGCTTCATTTAATGTATTTAATCATAATTATTAAAAAGTTTTCAATTGTCTTTGACATAATTTTATATTTTAAAAACAATACAAAATAGTTTCGTTATTAATATTTTGGAACACATATTTTTCAAGGTATACAATTAATCTATCATTCAATCATTCAATTACACAAGTGAGTGTTCAATATATTCATTATGAAAAACGTATTATTTACTGTGATAATGACAATGGATAGAAATAATTTTAATGTCAATAACAAATGAATTAATGAATACATTTTGTTTTTTTTTCAATTTCAAACATTCTTATAATAAAATCAATTCATCAAACAAAAAACAAATAAAATTTTATAAAATATAAAAATTTATATATATGTAAAGAGAGACTGTAACATAATTAATATATATAATTCTTTTTGTATTATATAAGAGAATGCATGCGTCATCTCATGTATTATGAACCTCGTTGATGGATGATGGTGGGCATAGGGGAAGGAAACAAAGATGTCAGTTAACATGGAAGCCTTTAATTATACAGGATATTGTCACCATGAGTCATCACATTAATGACTTCCGTGGGCGAGGTTTCCTCCATTTCAGGCGCAGTCAATAAAAAATTTGGCTCAACTAACCTATATATTTTTTAATATTAAATTTTCATTCAAAATTATAGTTATCACATTTCATGAACGAATAACTTGATAAATGAATGAATATAAGTAACAATAACAAATTAAATAAACTAAATTTAATCTCACATTTAACGAGATTCAAACTCAAATTTTAATGTCTCATTTAAATATTTAATTACACGGTTCCACTAATATTCCCTCTCATATATCATATGGTCTCCCTCATAAAGTTGCGGAGGCATGGATTGGTACAAGCTGGTTTGGCCTAAATAAGCCGAAAAATTGCATATATATATATATATATTAAAATATTATATTTTATATTTTTAAATTATATTTTAATACTAGGAAAGGAATTTTATTTATTAAAATTAAATTTAAACCCGTGCAATACACGGTAATTATTTTAATTTATAATAAATTTTTAAAGAATAAAATTATAAAAAATTATTTGAAATACATGTTGAATAATGTATTAAAAACTTGATGCATATATAGAATACACAAATTAAAAAATAATTCAAAATCAAATAACAATTAAACAAGTTAAAGAAAAATTAAATATCACAAATCTTAAATATTTAATAAATGAATTAAATAACTACAATTTTAATGAATACAATCCTTACTATATTAATCATTAATAGATTAGTGGTTAATATTGGATATTTGAAACTACTTTATTTTTAAAATTTGAATTTAGATGACTTCAAATTAATTTTATAAAACTAATTGGTGTTGAAAAACTCTATTTTTTAGGGTTTTTAAAAAAATTATTTATAATAGTGTCAAACATAAAAGGTAAGTAAAGTAAAAATGTTAATAGAAATAAAAATAAAGATAATTTATTATTTAAGTTTTTTTAAAATTCAAATCAATTCAAAATAATTAAATGCAATATTTAAGAGAACAGATAATCCATATGGACATTTTTTTTCCAAATAAAATGATTGAACAAATAATTCTGAAAAAGGAATAAATGAAAATTGAAAAAAAGATATGAAAGCTTAATTTAATACTTTTTTTAAACTTAAATATCCAGTTTTAATGTTTTTGATAAAAGATTTAAAATTTTAAGATAATTCTGATCAAAATATATGGATATTTTTTTAGTTTAAAAATAACATAATAAGTAATAAAAAATTTAAGGTCTGATATAAGTTTTAGTTGATTTCAATTAAGATAATATAGTTTAAATCTATTTTTTTAAGTTTCAAATATTTTAAAATTAAATAATTAATTGAATAGGTTTATGATATAAAAATTAAAATCAATTTATTATTTTTTGAAAGATAATCAATTTATTATTTTAAGTATGACAAAGTAAACGTATCTTCCTAGTATATTTTATTTTTAGCCAAGAGTTTTGACTTTTTTTTTATATAAGATATAAGATTATTATAAAAAAATGAATTTTATTAAAATTAGAAGTGTAACATTGATCAATGATTAAGTGATTTATTGTAGACATTTTATATTTTAAAGATGAAAAAAATTTATCTTACCACACATATCACGTATTCATATAAAATATATTTGTCTTTTTCTTTAAAAAAATGTATCCATGTAAAAAATTTATATCAAAATTAATTATTTCTATAAATAATGTATATAACAACAGTAAATGTATATTGATAAAAGATGAGTAAAGAAATTAATAAATAATAAGGGATTTTTTTCATTTTTAAAATATATAAAAAATATATATATATATATATATTAGAAATTGAATAGATAATTGATTTAAAAAGATAATTAATTTATTTTGAAATTTTAATGTATATAGATTCCTATCTATAAAAAATTGAAAAACTATTATTTTTTTTATTTTAGGATATTACATGTGTCAAACTTTTTAGACTATCCACATATAATGTTTTACTTATAATCAAATGCTTTGGGTTATATATATATATATATATATATATATATATATAGAGAGAGAGAGAGAGAGAGAGAGAGAGAGAGAGAAATTGAATAGATAATTGATTTAAAAAGATAATTAATTTATTTTGAAATTTTAATGTATATAGATTCCTATCTATAAAAAATTGAAAAACTATTATTTTTTTTATTTTAGGATATTACATGTGTCAAACTTTTTAGACTATCCACATATAATGTTTTACTTATAATCAAATGCTTTGGGTTATATATATATATATATATATATATATATATATATATATATATATATATATATATATATATATATATATAGATTCCTATCTATAAAAAATTGAAAAACTATTATTTTTTTTATTTTAGGATATTACATGTGTCAAACTTTTTAGACTATCCACATATAATGTTTTACTTATAATCAAATGCTTTGGGTTATATATATATATATATATATATATATATATATATATATATATATATATATATAGAAATTGAATAGATAATTGATTTAAAAAGATAATTAATTTATTTTGAAATTTTAATGTATATATATATTAAATTAAATAGTTGTGGCTCAGTTGACAACGCAGGCTAAGTTTGTGGAAAGAACTCTCGGGTTCGACTCCTACTAAACACATCTTTGGGGAGAGGTGAAGAGCCTTAATTGTGACTAAACCTCGAACGGGATTAGTCTCAGACCGTTAAAACGGATGAGGATACTTGTGATATACACAAAAAAATAGTCACGAAATAAACCTAAATCTGGAAAATTTTATCCAAAATCTGACCCAAATGGAATAAAATAGTATTATTATTAGGATAATTATTACATACACTGACAGTGGAGTTTTTTATTCCACAAGCAGCGTTAAGATCATGACATGTGTCCTATAAAAATATTAAAATAAATAAAATAGGACATGTGTCACGATCCTAACGTTATTTGTGGAGTAAAAAAACTCCACTGTCAGTGTATGTAATAATTATTCTTATTATTATATATTAAATAATGGACATATCTTTTATCCAAAAAAAAATAATGGACATATCTAGTTCAGCTATTCAGCACATATTGATCTTCTTGGTACCTAGTCCTAAACATATATATATATATAAAATATTCGTCCTCTTTAATTATTAGAAACCATAATGTTGTTTGACTAAAGAAAATATGTAAATGTATAGTACCTTGTCTGATCTCATATAAAATATATGCATAAATCAAATTCCTTATGTTTTAATTAGCCAGATATTGGAAAGCAAAACCAGTAGACTAGTTGTCTCCTTTAGTTAAATAGAATAAAACATCTGAACTAATAATTCATTAAATGGATCTGATTTATTTATTTTTATTAGAGATGTACAAAAAATAAAATCTTCCATCGTGGTTTGTAATTTTTTTCTATTGAACATAGGATTACTTTATTGAAATCAAGAATGAGCATCAGTTTCCAATACATGACGTCAAGGATCAGGACAATCTTCCAGCCAATACGTATCTTGCTCATAACTTAAACCTAGTTTTGCTAGTTAATGTGCTGCACGGTTTCCTGATCTGCGAGTGTGTCTGAGTTGACAATATCTGACATACTTTATCCTCTGCCTTGCCTCTGCCACGTATCACCCGCTGCCGACAGGTCCTCGCCATCTGTTTTCAGCTTCGTCATCACTTTTAATGAATCCCCTTCCAGAATGATGTTAGATAATCCTATATCTTCTGCATTGCATTAATTGCTGCCCATGCCTCTATTATCAACGGGTCAAAACTCCACCTCTGTTTCAAGATAAAATCGCAAAAAACAATTATATCACGTTAATATCTATTATTTTTATTTAAATCATATAACGTAATTAAATTATTAAAAAATTAATAATTTATTATTAAAATTATTAATAAAATTTTAAAAATAAATATATATTATTTTAATTATTATATATAATATATAATAATTAATTAATTTTTTAATAATATAATTATATAATATAATTTAAATAAAAATAATATATATTAACGTAAAATAACTATTTCATACCACTTTCTCCTTCCGTTTTCTTGCAACTTTGCAAATGCCCCGACAACGTCTCCTCGATGGTTTCTGATAATTACTCCTAAGCCACATATAGCCAACTGTTGATCTGTTGCACCGTCAAAGTTCACCTTATAAACGCCTTCTTCTGGTTTTATCCATGGTTGCTCATTTTTTTAATACATCATTTCATTTACTTTTTATATTATTTTAATTTTTAGATTAGACTTTTAATTTTCTCTTAAGATATTCAATTTCATCTAACTTAAAACGGAGAATATCTCATTTGACTGTCACATGCACATTCACGTGACATAATTTTATTTCATTAAAAGAAAATGAATTTATTTTTTTACTTTATTAAAAAAAAAAAACAGTTCGTTTTTCATTGTTACAATTAAGTGTTTGTACTCTCCTACATTTTTATTATTAAACTTTTATATGATGTTCACCTAACATTGAGATAACTTAATGATTTCTTTGAATTTTAATAACGACTGACAGAAATTTATGAAATTAAAATATTTGGATAAAAAAATTTAAATTTTAAAATTCAAGAATGAAAAGAAAATATTATACAATTTTCAAGCAATTTATATGTACATGATTTATATTTAATATACTGTTAATGTATAAAATTTATATATTGTTAATAAATTATGATATACCATCTCATTAATTCATAAATTTTAAAATGATAAATTCTTAAAAATATAATATTAAATTTACTAATTAAGGATGCAACATGATATGATTCCATAATAGTGTATTGGATTTAGAATTTATACACTCATAGTGCATTTCATTTTATATAAATACCAAGGAGAAATTTGTAATTTAACATGACTTCTTCCCTCTATAAAACGTTAACATGTGTATTAACAATTACAGATAACAGCCGACCACCTTGGCTTCAATTTTCCTTAATCTCTTGGAAGCTTTATCGGCTCTCTCTGTTTCTGCGACATGGGATTGGAAGGCGTGGAACCTTCGGTGTCGATGTCTGATTTTCTTGCAAAGTGCGGTGGGTATGCGGTGGTGGACGGTGGATTCGCCACCGAGCTCGAACGCCATGGCCAAGACCTCAATGATCCTCTATGGAGTGCCAAATGTCTTATCAGCTCTCCCCACCTTGTCCGAAGGGTACTTACTTTTCTTCTCACGTTCCGACATAGGAACGAAGAAAATACATAGAACTTTTGGTTTTTGTTTGATTCTAAATTTTTTCAAAAAGCAGTAACACGACGAACAGTTTTTCTCCATTTCATTTTGAATTTATTATTCATTTTCGGTTTATATAATTAAAAAAAAGTTATATTAATAGTCCTGAATTTGAAAGAAAAGATTAAAAAAACAGGTATATATAAATGAGTTTGTATATGATGCACTGACAGTGTATAGTTTTTATATACTGTCAATGCATCAAAGGTTGACACCAATAATTGGTTGGCGTGAGTGGCTAGCGGCTCTCGTTCCTTAAGCAAGGTCAGGGTTCGAATCTTGGCTTGTGTATGGAGTGTCAGTGTTGGAAGAGGGACTGCCTAACCACGCTCTGCTTCTCTCGACTCCGGATTAGTCACCGAAGGTGGATACCGGAGGGTTTTCGACCAAAAAAATGCATCAGAAGTTGACATCTCATCAATATGTCTTTATGGGCAAATTAAAAAAATTTATTTATATTTGCATATAAGGGTTTATTGATGAGGTGTCAACTTCTAGTACATTGACAGTGTATAAAAATTATACACTATCAGTGCATCATATATAAATTCTATATAAATATTGTAAATTTTATAAAAAATCTTTTATGTATCTTGTTTGAATTGTTATGGTTTCGGATTTTTTTATTTTTTATTTTTGGTAATGTGCGATTATGGTATTGTATCTATAGGTATCTATATATAAGACAAGGGTTATTATTATATTTACCGTTAATGGAGTTTTTTAATTTTATAAACTAATTTAAGATAATGACATGTGTCTTATTTTATTTAAAAGATATATGTTATTATTTTAATTTCGCTTGTGAAGTTAAAAAATTTTATTGACGGTGGATAAGATAATAATTTATAATATAATTATAATTATAAGTTGATTTTATGTAATAATCTTTTGTATATAAATAAAACAAACAATATTCAATCAAATAAATAAATAAAAAATTCGTTTAATTATTTTAAGTATTTCATTTTAATGAGCTAGGACGTTTTGTTATATTGTGATGTGAGATTTTCATCACATTTATCTCTTCTTACTTCAGAATATGCCATATAGAATTTCGTTATTTTTTGTGATACAATTAATTAGTAATTAACATTTGTATTCCAAACGTAACCTAACAAATTGATTGGAGCAAGTGAGGGAAGGAGGGCTGCTTGTTCCATAGACGATCATTTTGTTTTATCAACAACAAAAGAAAATGAGAAAAGCAACCTTTCTACCCTTTATTGTTATTATTAAGTAATAAGAGAAATTACTTCCAGTTGTGGTGGCCACATGGTATAAGCTCCTTAGAGTTTGCGTTTAGAATAAGTTAAAACGTATTACAAGTAATAGTAATACTTGTTCTTTTGAAATTCGTTTTTGATCAAGCTTTTTTTCGCAACTAAAATTATTTTCAGATGTGCTAGTATTCCTAACTTTCATTTTTTTTTTCTAAATTTCAATAACCTTGAAATAAAGTGATGAAAAGTGGCAAAAGTTTACACTTAATTGATTAATTTGAATCCAGTTTGTTTAAGAAACTTGAGATTAATTTCATCCCAACTGACCAACCACAAGGATATCAGGTAATAACGCAACCTTTTAATATCCCTTTGGTTTTCTTATTGACATGTTTGCAGGTTCACCTAGATTACCTCGAAGCTGGTGCAAATGTGATTATAACCGCATCTTATCAGGCCACTATTCAGGGTTTTGAAGCCAAAGGCCTGTCCCGGGTAGAAGCTGAAACATTGATTAGGAGAAGTGTTGAAATTGCTTGCGAGGCTCGACAAATTTATCATGACAGATGCAGCAAAGACTCCTGGGACTTACTTAACAGTGGGAGCATTACCAGACGTCCAGTTCTTGTTGCTGCTTCTGTGGGCAGCTATGGAGCTTATTTGGCTGATGGATCTGAATATAGGTATGGTTTTACACAATTTGTGGTCTTCATAATTGGTATGTTGTAACATTAATTGTTTGAAATTCTAGTTTTCAGACATCTAATATTTCACGGGCTCCTTTTCAGTGGCAACTATGGCGATTCAGTAACAACGGAAAAATTGAAGGATTTTCACAGGAGAAGGCTACAGATTCTGGCCAAATCGGGTGCTGACCTCATTGCATTTGAAACCATTCCGAACAAGCTAGAAGCACAGGTATCTGCTAATTTACAAGCCAATGGTTTGACAATGTCATAACAAAATACTTTTCCAAGTACAATTTTCTCAGCTCTGGTTCTCCTTGTTGATTTTGCTTGAATCAAGTGCAGGCATATGCTGAGCTTCTCATGGAGGAATGTATTGACATTCCAGCTTGGTTTTCTTTCTCCTGCAAGGATGAAAGCAATGTGGTTAGTGGTGATTCTATTAGCGAGTGTGCCTCCATTGCAGATTCGTGCAAGCAAGTTGTTGCTGTAGGCATCAACTGTACCCCTCCTAGATTTATCCATGGACTAATTCTCTCTATTAGGAAGGTAATCATCATTTGGTGTTTGCATCTTCTTTTAAGCTGAATTTTACTAAATTTTCTTCTTATTCTACTGTAAACATTAATTGTTATGCTAACAATGATATTGTAATTTCAGGTGACAGATAAACCAGTGGTCATATATCCCAACAGTGGTGAGACTTATGTTGCAGAAAGCAAGCAATGGGTGGTGAGAAACTGCTGGCATTTGCTTTTTCTAGTGGTTAATTTTAGTACTAAATACTGATCAAGAGAACTGAATTGATGTTTTCATTTGCAGAAATCAAGTGGGGTTGCAGATGAGGACTTCGTATCATATGTAGGCAAATGGCGAGAAGCTGGTGCATCTCTCTTTGGTGGGTGCTGCAGGACAACCCCAAACACCAGCAAAGCCATTTCCAGGATTCTCTTTGACAAATCTTCACTTACCTTGTCCAAGGCTGAAGTGTAGATAATTAAATCAGACGTTAATCTGAAATTTTGCTTTGTTGGGCATTGACCCCATGAATCCTAAATGGAGCAGAAATCTCAAGTCAATGCAATGATACTCTCTGACAAAAATAAAGAGTTTATTTCCCTTGTATTGTGCAGCCTCTGTTTTGTTTTGTTTTTTTTTTTGGGCCAATTAACAACAAATGTTTATTATTACTCATGCAAAGTGAAATATATCCTTTTCATCTCATTATTTTCATCCCTGGACACAGTACCGTGACCTTCATCCACATAGAAATCTCAGGTATCTAGAGTTATTACTATTCTTAATAGTAAAGGTGTAGCCATGCAGGCTGATGGCTAAGTACAGCTTTAATTGATATGTTTGCTAGGTGTGATGCGATGGAAATCTTCAAAAAAACGAAAAAAAGAGATGTGTCAGCTGGGAAAGCTGCCACTGGAGCAATGGCCATGGAGAAAATGGTAATTAAACTATTAAGCTTTTCAATGAGATTCTCAGGCGAGTGGTCAAACCTAATGGAGTAGTATTTATATGATTGCTAACAACATGCAGCCATGGAGGGTTAATTGTACAAGGCCAAGATCTTTTCAGGTCAATGAAGTCAGTCCACAGAAACCGTCCACGAATTGTGCACTATGGTGTGTGATTGATCTGCTTGGCCGTGCTGGATTGTTGCAAGAAGCTCTAGATCTCGTAAAAGCCATGCTGATGGAGCGCAGTGATGTAATATTGGTGTCCGTTTTAGCAGCATGTTGATGTGGTGGGTGATATGCAGCTGTAAAGGATCAAAAAAATTGGCTTCTGAGAAAAATGGTATCCAAGTGCTTCTAACCTATATACCTCTGCTAAGAAATGGTCTGATGTTGCAAAGGTAAGGAGGCACAAAAAGAAGTAGGATCAAGCTCGATAGAGATAAAAGGAGAAATTCATGATTTCTTCTGGTTATGAATCACATCCAGAAATGATCCAGATAGCACCAATAATGGATGAAATGCAATGCAGAGTATGGGGCACTGGCCATGTTCCATAACTAAGTAATGTTACGCTTAATGTTGATGAGAAGCGCAAAGAATACTTGCTTAGCAGACATAGTCAACAACTAGCAATGGCGTTTTTACATAAACCAAACAAAAACAGCATTTTTACTGCAGGAAATGGAGGACAGATTCTCATGCTTTCAACTTCTCCAACTTTGGATCCATTGCTTCTGTTGAGTTGTTTAAACAACTTACCTAGATTCAGGCACAGGGTATGTAAAAACTTACCAACCCTTCTACATGCAATTCACAATTGAGGGAAAATGGAATCGATGAAAGCTCGGTGGATGGGATCTGACTGCCACAGTTTGGCTATGTGATGATGAGATGAGGTGCGTCGATGGAGTTCTTCAATGAGCCAGACAGTGGCTTCTGCTTTGCAAGGATGAATGACGATATCAAGAGGGCTATGTTCATTCTCACTGCCCATTCTCAATTGATCCCACTGTTTTAGGAGAATGTTAGTGAGGTAATGCAAAGGTTGCCCATATAATTGTTTGATGGATCTGCCTAACCCCATCCATGTGCTAAACGGAATAATAGAGCCACGGCTTGTCGGGATGGGTAATTGCTTCATATATTCCTGATAAACTTCTGCCCTTCTGATCAACAAACCTGATTTCATGCAACAGGGTAAATAATCATTCCCAAACACTAACTATTTTACTTTGATTATTAACAGAAAAAGTAAACAGCTAGAACACTAGATTTCTTTGAAGAATTGGGATGAATTTGCCTATAGCTTTCCATATCAGAAAAGGTAAAAATCAGCTAGTTAGTCAAAACAAAACGACTTTCAAGGTATCACCGGAAAATGAAGGAATTTGCGCAGATATAATTATAGGATCAATCAAATGGAAGAAAACTTGAAACCCATTTAACAAAATTACCTTCAGAAGATAATTCTTTAAGAGGTTGATCAATTGCTACATTTGTGGTTCCATCGCAGACCTGAACTTCAAGATCCAAAGAAGATGAAGAAGAAGAAGACTCATCTGATGAAATTACATCAACCTGCTCACTCCATGGCAATGCCCTCTTCATGATCTTCACAATGCAGCCTTCCTGAAGTAAAACAAATTACCACCCCAGACAATCAAATTCAAAGCTAAGCCCATATAAAAGGACATCCAGATGAAAGACAAGGAAGAAATAAGTAGAAAATTAAGATTTCAAACCAGGGTTTAAAAAAAAGATTGAAATATTCTTACCGAAATTTCTTTTGTTAACAGAGTGGGAGAGAAGGGAAAGGTGAATTGAAGTTTCTTTCCTTATGCTTAAACCCTAATAAACCATTACTTCCGCCTTGGGTTGATGACCTGTTTGGTTAATGGGAAAGTGAGGGAAGAAATAAGTGCTTCCTTTTGTTTGATTGATCAAAAGTGATTTTCGAAATATAACTTTTAAATTTGGAAAAAAAATATAACTTTTAAAAAATGTTTAATTTTTTAGAAAATTAATTAGAAAATTAATGGTTTTTCTTTTTTGGGATGGGTTGATAAAAAATAGAGTAAATTACATAAAAATATCTTGTGGTAAGAGATAGACTAAATGTGACCCTTGATATTTAAAAGATGACACTACTATCATAATATTTATTTTTGTTTTACTTTGCCTTAAATTGTTATATTTTCTGTCATCTTTAATTTTTTATTTATTTTTTCTGTTTTCTTCAACAATTTTTTTGTTTTTTCTCTTTCTAAAATAAAAAAAACTTCTTCTTCTCTAAACTTAAAAAAAATACTGCTCACCTAAAAAATCAAAAAATGTGTAGGAAATAAGCGTTATAAAGCATTAAAACATACAAAAAAGTCCAAAAAAATCAAGAAAAATGGCAAAGAAATTTTTTTTTAGTTTTCATTCTGAGCTCTTCATGTGGTTTTTGGACTTGAAATTTGGAGGAAATGTTGGCTATAAAGAATAGAACAATATATTGGAAGAGGCTCGGTTTTTAAGTGGCAAAACTAGCATTTTTGGAAGTTAAAGGTCATGACTTTGAGTGTAGATTTAAGAATTTTAGAGCTTTTTAAGTAAAACTAACCTAAGAAGTAGAAATAGAAGAAAAAGAGTAAAATTCTAGTGTATTTCGAAAGCCAAACGTCACTTGTGAGTGGTAGTTGATGGTGGTCACCAATGATCGGCGCAGTCATCGGATTTTGGGTTTTAAAGAGAAAAAATTCTTGAAGAAGATGATATAAAATAAAAAATGAAAAAAAATAAAAATAACGAAAAAAGTAACAGTTTGGAGTAAAGTGATATGGAAATAAATCTTAAAATGGTTAAGTGTCAAATTTTAAACATCAAGAACCATATTTAGTCGGTCCCTAACTGCAATGTATATTTATGTAATTTACCCTAAAAATTATTTTTTGTTGCTTTGTTGTTTTTCTAAAAATTTGTTTTCATTTTTCAAATGATATTAACATAGTAATAAAATATTAAAAATTATTTTTATTTTTATTTATTAATTAATTTATTAATAAGGCATTCTATTCTTGTGCTCCAATCAATCATGCTTACTAAATAATCATTTCACTTCATGCATGCCCCTAATGAAAAGGGTGATCCTCGATCAAGGTTTATCAGAAAAAAAAAAACGAACATGCTCAATTTGGGTAACAAGTGGATAATTTCATTCTTCATGAAAGAATATGGAAAATGGCCATTTGTCATTTCAAATCAAGAGACTTTTATCAAAACACAATTATTAATGTAAAGATTTTCTTTTGGATTTTGAAATTGTTTAAATATCTCATCTGTATGGCATTGCAATCATTTTTCTTTTTCTCTTTCTTCTTTTTTTTCTTTCATGACCTTGTTTGGAATGTATCAACTCAACTTGACGAAGGCCTTATGTGATGATTCTCATTTGTTAATGTCAACTTTATTCAAAGAAAGAGGACAATTAAATAAAGAATGGTTTACAAAAGGATGTTAAGGTTATCAAATAGCTTAGCTTTTTCAATCATCTTGCCCTAAGACGTGGGCGAAGGAAAGGATTTGAAAATTTTGATTTTTGCAAAAAGATTAATAGATAAGGTTGTGTTTGAGGTTTTAGCTTAATTTTGACACTTATAAAAATTCTAAGTTTCAAACCCATTATAGTGCCTCATGAATTGATTCTTAAAAATTTCACAAGAAATTTGTAAATTAAACCAATCATTTTATTAGCTCAAATAAAGATAATTGATTTCAAAATCCTACAAGAGTATGCAAAGATTAGGTTTATGAGGCTTAAACTTGTGTTTCATTAAAGAATTCAAGCTTACATAGAATAAAGCATGAAAAAAATAGCGAGAAATATCCAATCTCAGAAGTGATCACCAATGCTTTCAAGTTCATTTAAATTCTTACTGTAAAAGAAAATAATTATGCAAATTCAATAAAAAAAAAACAATCTCATTGTCCCCTAAACGCATCACATCCATAAAGAGAACTCAAGTTGTAGAGGATTTCCATTCTTCCATAACCTGTTGAGTCAAAACACCATTTCTGATAAAGTCTTCAATCTTCTCCCACAATTCCCTACACTTTTTTGCTGAATGTCCAATTGCCCCCATATGATAATCGCATTTACCATATAGATCATAACTCTTTACTATTGGTTTTGGAATTGTTTCAAAACACAAGAGTGAGGTACTATCTCTATATTAAGAAAGGCAAAAGATTTGAAATTAGAACTGGAATTTGAATTGTCAGTCTCTCTTGGTTGTTTCTCGATTGTTTGTGATTGTGTAACGTCTAAGGTGTAGAAATAGTAATAAGCCTTGGAGGATAAAGATTTGCTCGTGGAATTTACTGGTAACAATAAGGATTTTGGGAAATGTTGTTTATATTTAGATGATGAGGTTGGTACATTGGGTAAGGATATGCAATGAAATTCCCAAATAGTTGCCCCTCAACTGTCTTCACTTGTGCTTCTCCTTTCTCATTCATCGATGCATCACTCCTTTTATCTTGCCACTTTTTATTGCTTTCTCTATCATTTCCCTAGAAAATACCATATTCGCAAAATTCTTGATAGCTTTGCCTATCATTATTTCATAATAGAGAGCCTTAAGGGTATTTAAGAAGAGCATGGTAACTTCTTAGTGAAATGAGGTTAAACTTGTGAAGCTATGTCCCTTCATCGTTGCGCATATTCTTTGAAGCTATCATCTTTCTTCTTCTCCATACTCTGGAAATACAATTGGTTGGGAGCTTTTCAGCATATGTCTATATTAAGCTATAAAAACTCTTGCCAACTCAGACCAAGAAGTAACACGGCTCCTTTCCAATTGGATATACAATTTAGTAGTCGACCCAGTTAAGCTATCATGAAAGACATGGAGTAATAGCTTGTCATCCCATGCATATGCCGCCATCTTCTTACAGTACATGGTAAAATAGTCCTAGGGCACGATGTTCATTAAACTTCTCAAATTCAGGTACATTGAACTTTGGTGGAAGCACAACACCAAGCACCAACTGCAACTTTTCAGCATCCATTAGTCCAAAATGATCAATCACTTCCACAGCTCATCACCTTTCTTGTATCAAGCTCATTTGAGCTTTAGTCTCATTCTCTTCCTCCCTATGTTTTAACTTCTCAAATAGTTTAGGGTCATCCAAATTAGGTACGTTAGTAGCTTTTTGAGCTTGTGTGATAGTTGATGGATTTCCTATGAGAGGAAAATTTCCTCCTTGCATCTGTGGAGGTATTTATGCTTTGATAGAACTCCCTTCAAGGATGAAGACAAGGTTGTTTCGCACATGTTGTTGAGTCTCTCTGACTGACTCATCTTGACTAGCTACTTTTTCTTTCCCTTCACTTAGTACTTTCAAGAACCGGATAATTTCACTCAATTGCCCATTTATTTCTACATTATCCTTCTCTAACTTTTCTATCATACTACTTTGATCTTCTTCCATTATGCATGCTTGATACATTGTATAAAGAGTAGATCGTCTAGTGGATACAATTTTGGTGCATTGAGTGCCACGATTAAGTTGAAATTCTCTTTCATGTTTATGTACAAAAAATCAATACACATATGAATGGGATGCATTTATGTCTGGCAATCTCTCCTAACAACTAAAAGTATGTACATTCTTAAGACCAGATAGGTGTAAAAGCATATGAATAACATGTTATGCAATGCAAAATCAAACACAATAATACACGACTTAATGATATGGACAAACTTACTTTTTTTTTTTTGAAAAATGGAAAGGAAAGAAAAAAACTTACTATTCTTTTCTTTTCTTTTTTGATTTTTTTTTTGTGTTTCTTGCTTTGCAAAACCAATGTATGAAAGAGAAAGAAAAGATTTTTCTTTC
Organism: Heritiera littoralis; assembly: GCA_031772115.1. Taxonomy (NCBI): domain Eukaryota; kingdom Viridiplantae; phylum Streptophyta; class Magnoliopsida; order Malvales; family Malvaceae; genus Heritiera; species Heritiera littoralis. The sequence continues at coordinate 104,105 of JAPDPK010000142.1, read as the reverse complement.
ATGTGTCCTATCTTGGGTTTAGGTCTATAATTCAAAATTCCATCTCAAGATTAGGCTTCTTAAGTCCCTTTACAAGCATTGTTTAAATAATTCAATGTTCTAAAGGACCTAAATTGCTCCTCACTGTTGTCTACACAGGACTAGTAAGGCACTCAATCCTCACCCATTATATGCTACAAACAAAAAGGTTCAATTTGAATGGTAATATTTTGCTAGCCATTGCAGAGGTATTACCTTAGAGAGCATAGTTACTTTACTTTCTCCAAAAAAGGATAGAGCCCAGGTAAAGGGCTAATGCATGCACATGCATGTGAAGTGTGTGCTAAACAAACATATAATTATTAATGTCTTATTATTTCACCAAAATTAACACTTCTAAGGCAAAACTAAAATAATCTAAAATCAATCATTGGCTTGACTCTCTAAAGTCTCCAGTGGAGTCGTCAAATTGTCATAACATGCTAAGTCCTAAAACATAATTCACTAGACTTAAATCAATGAGACACCACCAACCATTCTAACCTAAGATGTGATTGGTCACTTATTCTTATTGGGACATATGTACGTTCCCCATTGGCTTACTTGAATGCTTAGCAGTTCTTCACAAACTTTCTTAAATTTGGTTCCAATCAAACAGGTACTGAGCCTTTTAACCTCTTGTAGATACTTGATTTTGGAAATTAATATTTTATCTCTTTAAGTTTTATACTATAGTGAAAAAAATAACAAGTTTGTTTCACTGAACAATATCTTCTTAGAATAACTCATTCACAAAACAATCTCTTATTAGAAGAGCTCCTTACCTCTTTTTAGAAAAGATCCTTCACAGAAACAGCCTCTTCCTAGAACAATTCATTCACAAAACTCTTAGAAGAGCTACTTCACATAATAGCATTTTCACAAAATAAGACCATCATGGAATAACTATACCACCATGACTGAATAGCACCTTCACTGAAAAGAAATGAATAAACCCCGAAATAAGGCAAGATTCTTAGGTTAACAGTACTATTGAGATGTTTTGGGAACTTTAGCTTGGTAGATCAAATATGAAGATGATTAAAAATTCTTCTCTTGACATTTTTCTGAAGTGTAAGTACTTTTCCCTCTTTTTTTGAACAAATAGTGGACTCTTATATTCACTATTCACTATCTCCAAATGTGAAACTTCCATTAGACAAATATTAACTCTGTTGTATCTGCTAGTCTCATTACTATGCCTATTAATACTCATGTTCTGTATGTCCTATTTATACATACAAGTCCTCACTATTTTTGAGAGGGACTTTGGGCCAAGCAATCTAACAAAAAGCTCTCAAATTCTCTTTACATTGCTCTCTTCTCTATTTCCTCATTCAGCCTCGTAAAACCTTGTTCTTAACATTGTTCAGCCTTTTGCTACCACTGCAATCAATATTTTAGAGTCCACTTCATTCTTCCTCTCCGTCACTTCCCAACACATCTTTTTTTTTTTGATAAATTTAAAAAAGATTTTGGATAAATGCTTCCCAACACATTTTGTTTTATTTATTTGCAATGTTTACTCTTTTTACCAAAGAATTCGATCTACTTTTATTACGTTATCCTTAGTGTTATTTGAGGTGAAAAACCGTAAATTCTTCTAGTTGTAGGCCTTGGCAATGAATCTGCATACAAAGAACGATCAATGGTTCAACTTCTACCGAACGAGTGGAAAAGCTTTTGTCCATTAGAATTTCACGGTCAAGAGTGTTGGATGATATTCTGCATCTTCATCAAAAATAAAAAATCTGGCTGCTACATACGCTGGGGCAAGGCTTTTTTTACATGGTAATAAGCTGTCTCCAAGAATCTGTGGCTGTGCAATCATGTTATCAATGTTGTACTCGTTTGCAGAGTAATACCTTGTTTTCCCTATCTCAAAAATGGAAGCACATGTTTGAATAGAATAAAATCATGAATCTAACCAATCCGCAGTTATACCACTCAAGAGTTATGTTGTCAAATTCTAGAAAAGAATAATCTTATAAAAAAAAAAGGTAATTTAATGTACAAAGCTCTCATAGTAAGAACTAGCAAGATCATATACATGCAACATTCCCTTTGCATTAACAAATCATAAAAAAATAACTTTTACTGTTATACCAAAACTTCCATCGAAAAGGAATAATCTTTATTAAAAAAAATTGTTATACGATTTGTTCCAACTGCACCTCATTCAACTATTGCTATTCACAATACCATGTAATATGTAAGTTACAAACATTCATCCCTTCTAAAAGCCCTCTTTTTTTTGTTTTTTTGTGCATGTGTGTTACAAAAGAAACATTTAATAATTGAAGACGAAGGTGATGTTGATTGGATTTGAATCTAAGCGTTTCAATATACCACAAATCTTTTTTAACCACTTGGTCAAAAAATTATTGGCCATTCCTCCTAAATGCTGGGGCAGCATGATAGTTGAAATTTGAGATTCCAACTTAGAGATCTTGCGCTCGAATTCTAGATGAAAAGAATAGCTGCAATGGGTGGGGACCGGTTTAATGAACAAACACCTAATAGTAGTTTACATTTAATCACATGCATTGTCCTTTCTTGTTTGCATATAATGAATATAAGCTTGTCCGTGAAGTTAACTTTCTTGATGTTGGCTTCTGCCAACCAAGTCTTTCAAGGAATTCCTCAATTAACCTACAAATTCAATATTGCTAGTAAGGTAACAATGTAAAGCAAACCAAACAACAGGTATGGCACAGAGTGTACTCACAAACTACAGATGGCCTTCTGTGAAGCAGCCAGCTCACGGTCAGGGAATGATTCATCCAACCGAAAACTCAACCAAACATAGAGCTCCAAGACCTTCAGATGTTGCAAACAACAAAAACCTCAGATTAATTGAATAGTTTTAAAAGGTGGCATTTTCAAGTAAAAGTCCTCTCCTAGATTTAGGATGCGAAGCACTTAATTAATAATAAGATAATAAAGATCCATCATCCAAGTGCCAAAACCTTCAGTTATACCATTCATCAAGAAATATTTAGGGCAAAGACATTTCATTTAATAGTTGAAAATGGCCATAATCTTCTTTTGCAACATGCATAGCACTCGGGAAAAAAATTCCTACCTTGTGAATGGATTCAAGCTCCTTGAGTGCAGAATGTGTTTGAGGCACCTGAAGTGTACCAGGGGTAAAAATTTCTCTAAGGGGAACATGGCCTCTCTTTGCATAATTTTCTGCAAACTGATCCATTGAAATAGAATAGACAACCGTTAGTTTCCACATTCAAAATAACCAGGACAAGATACAAATATTTACCTGTGTTAGACCCTGAGTTGAAATTTCATCATTCATGTCAACTGGACTGCACAAAAAAAGTACCATGGCATAAGAAAATGGCCAAGTTCTTCAAATCTGCTACATACTATAACCAGCCGATTGATTCCAATCAGTAAAAAAAAAAAAAAGCAAACTAGTAATTGCAACTCTAAAACTAACAGACGGGCTTTTCTGGTTGTTGGAGGGAGAAAGAACAAAGATGTTACCTGATGCAGAAAAGATACCTTTCTTTCAACCCAAGAGGCAATTCATCAATAATAGCGGCAACTTTCTGATGAGAATAAAGAGTCTTTAGCACTCAATGTGGAATAGAGACGTGATAATCATCTATTTCTAATATATTAAAGTTAAAGGCCCGTAAAGGAGATATTGTTATATGACAACAAAATTCCCATTGTATCATTCCCCCATTAATTCAAAAGGGGTCACGACCGAAGAAACTTACCAAAATTTCTTCACAATTTGCAATGAAATAGTTCTCAGATAATTTTGCATTCTCCAGAAAATGCTCCTGCAAAAACAAAATCATATAAAATGGAAAAATAATTTATAAATGTATATATATATATATAACTCCGCCTGTGTGAGTTAACGCAGCCGGTCCCAAGCCCGGGTAAAGGAGGAGGGTGGCGGTAGGTTTGGACAACCAGCCTTAAAAACTAGTCCAATCTCATGAAATGAACCAATATCAAAACAACGTTGGGGCGTCCCCTACACAGCGACGCGCTGCATCGGAGCCCGGGTGTAGTGAAAAGTGGGCAAGGGTTGCTAGGTCGTCGCCCAGAAGTGACGCGCCACATCGACGCCTGGATGTGGTGTTAAATAGGCAAAGGTTCCCACACCACAATGGACGGGGGTGGGTAAAGAAGTTAGTCCATAACCATAAGCTTAGGTTAGGATCTTGGAATATAAGTACGCTTAGTTGTAAGTTAGGTGAGATTTGTGAGGTTATGAGTAGGAGGAGGGTTAACATCTTGTGTCTCCAAGAGACCAAATGGGTTGGGGAAAAGGCTAGAGAGATAGCACCTTGGCAATATAAGCTTTGGTACACAGGGAAAGATAGAGACCGAAATGGAGTAGGTATCATTATAGATAAAGCGTACCATAAGGATGTTGTACAGATTAAGAGACAAGGGGATAGGATTATTTTGGTTAAACTAGTTTTAGGAGAAGAGGTGTTGAATGTCATTAGCGTGTATGCACCCCAGATAGGACTGGATGAGGTTAGTAAACGACAGTTCTGGGAGGATTTAGATAAGGTAGTACAAGAAGTACCCATAGGAGAAAACCTTTTTATTGGCGGTGATCTTAATGGACATGTAGGTACAAGTAGAGAGGGTTTTGAGAGAGTACATGGGGGTTTTAGTTATGGTGTAAGAAACGAGGGAGGAGATGCTATCTTAAATTTTGCTTTATCTTATGACCTAATCCTAGCAAATACATTGTTTAAGAAGAGAGATTCTCATCTTATAACCTTTAGAAGTGGACCAAGAGCAAGTCAGATAGATTTCTTTTTAACTAGGAGTAGGGATAGACATAGATGTTTGGATTGTAAGGTCATCCCAGGTGAGAGTGTTACCGCGCAACATAGACTCTTAGTTCTAGATATGAAGATAGATAGACGACATCGAAAGAACCAACAAAAAGGAATTGAACGGATTCGATGGTGGAAGCTAAAAGAAGATTGTCATACAACATGTAGAGATAGTTGGATTCAAAAAGAGGCTTGGACAACAGAAGAGAACCCAAATGTAATGTGGAATAAGATGGCAAAATGCATTCGGGAGGTAGGCAAAGAGACATTAGGAGTATCAAACGGAAAAGTGCCGACTGGAAAGGACGCAACATGGTGAACTGCAGTAGTAAAAGATGCTATAAAGACTAAGCGAGAGCGTTACAAGGCTTTAAAGAAGAACAATACAGAAGAGAGTTTTTCGGAATATAAGGTAGCAAGAAAGGAGGCAAAGAAGGCTGTGGCAGAAGCTAAGACGAGGGTTGCGAAAGAGATTTACGACAAGTTGAACACAAAGGAGGGAGAGAAAAGGATATACAGATTGGCGCGAGCAAGAGAAAGGAGGAGTCGCGACCTAGGAGTCGTGAAATGTATTAAGGATGAGCATCAAAGAACTCTCGTTAAAGATAATGACATTAAGGACAGGTGGCGAGATTATTTTAACAAATTATTTAATGATGGACAAAATAAAGTTTTGGATAATATTTCGGTGCCTCTTAAGGATTTAAATCGGTGCTTTATGCGTAGAATCCAAGAGACAGAGGTAAAAGATGCACTAAAGATGATGAAGAATGGAAAAGCTGTTGGACCTGATGACATCCCAATTGAAGTTTGGAAATGCCTTGGAGATGTAAGAGATAGGTGGTTGACAAATCTATTTAATAAGATTTGGCACACTAACAAAATGCCAGAGGAATGGAGGAAGAGTGTCTTAGTACCTTTATATAAGAACAAGGGAGATATTCAAAGTTGCGCCAACTACCGAGGCATAAAATTGATGAGTCACACGATGAAACTATGGGAAAGAGTGATAGAACGAAGATTAAGAAAGAATGTAGAGATATCGGAGAATCAATTTGGTTTTATGCCGGGTCGATCAACTATGGAGGCAATATATTTACTTAGACAACTTATGGAGCGCTTTCGAGTAATGGGTAAAGATCTTCATATGGTCTTTATAAATTTGGAGAAAGCATATGATAAAGTGCCTAGGGAGGTACTCTGGTGGTCCTTAACGAAGAAAAGAGTTCCTTTGAAATATATTAAACTAATTAAGGACATGTATAGAGGTGCAAGGACACATGTGAGGACAGGTGGGGAGCAAACAAGTGAGTTTCCTATCACGGTGGGATTACACCAAGGGTCAGCGTTGAGTCCATTCTTGTTTGCGGTAGTTATGGACGAACTGACAAAATCCATCCAGGATAAAGTGCCCTGGTGTATGATGTTTGCAGATGATGTTGTCCTATGTGCGGAAACTAGAGCGGAGATTAATACAAAGTTGGAAGTATGGAGACAAACGTTGGAATCAAAAGCATTTAAACTAAGCAGAGTGAAAACTGAATACATGGAGTGTAAATTCAGTTCTAACCGACTGGAAGAGCATGATGTAGTGAAGTTAGATAGGGTGGCGATACCTAAGCGGGATCATTTTCGATACTTGGGATCAATAATACAGATGGATGGAGAGATTGATGGTGATGTGACCTATAGGATCCAGGCTGGATGGAGTAAGTGGAGAAGTGCTACAGGTGTGTTGTGCGATAAAGGAATTCCTACATGGTTAAAAGGCAAGTTTTATAGGACAGTTGTTAGACCAACATTGTTATATGGTAGTGAATGTTGGGCGACTAAGAGGCTACATACACAAAAGATGAGTGTAACAGAAATGAGAATGTTACGGTGGATATGTGGATATACAAGAAAGGATAGAATGAGAAATGATATTCGTAAGATGATTGGAGTGGTACCTATTGTAGACAAAATGTGTGAACATCGTTTACGTTGGTTTGGACATGTAAGACGTAGACCTGTAGATGCTCCAGTTAGGAGAATAGAGGCTATGGATGTTGAGAGAAGGGTTAAGACTAGAGGAAGACCGAAAAAGACTTGGAAGGAAGTAGTTTGGAAAGACATGGAGGTTTTAGAATTAGATGAGCAAATGGCCTTGAATAGGAATCTATGGAGGCAGAGAATACATATGGACGATCTAACGTGATTTTAGATATTGGTTCATATAGCCTACCCCAATCCATATGGGGCAGTGGGGTTCAAACTAATTTTTTAACCCCCAAAAGGTTCATACTAGCCATCACCTAAAAACATGGACTAGGAAAAAAGAAAGAAAGACAAGAATATCATAAATTAACCTACCAATATCTCGTAGAGGCCTCTTTTTGGAAGTAAACGTGAATACATAAAGATGAGGTCAAAGGATGGAAACAGTCCAGCTTGCTGCATTACAAAAATGATTAAGATTCAAGGAACAAAAATGCTGAACTCATATGCAAATACTCAAAAGCTGCACATGAGATCTATAGAAACTGTAACAAGCATGATCAATGCAGAATTTTGTTGGAAACCTGAGTGAAGATACAATCACCTCTAAAATAGGTGAAGCAGATTTCAATGACGAATGAAGCAAAGGTAGATCATCTGCATCTAAACAGGTCACTTCACCCACAGGAAATTTAGATCCGTACCTTCCAGCTCTCCCTACAATAATTTACTAGTCATCTGATGAAGATTGATTATATTTACAGGGAGTGCCCCATGAAATAAGAAGATAGAAGCTGACAACTAAAGCGAATTGCCTAAATATGGTTAACATACAAATATTCATACAAAAAAAAATACAAATATTGAAATAGAACATAGTCATATCATACAAAAGTTATTATTTGTGACGTTAGGGTTCTATTTAAGTGTGCAATAATAAAACAAGATGGACGAAGGGGAATAAAGAAATTCCAACTTTCAACAATCCAGAATTTCCACATGAGAAGGTAAGTGTTATATTCTACCTTTTGGAAGGTGAAAGTATTTATTAAGATATAATCCAGCAGCCTTTTAAACTTTATGCTTCCAGACACGGCCCAAGGGCCTTAGCTAATCATCAAGATATAGAATTTGATTCTCAGTCCTTGCTAAAGGCAACCCCGTAATTAGACAAATCTAAAAGCCTCCGTCTATGAAAGTCTTAAGAAAGAAACATGACCACAACAGTTCGCCACTCATCAAAACAAAATTCCAAATTCACCTACAAAATTAACAGCGTACCTGCAATTTGCTTGATCTCCGGTACTGTAAGATCCCGCATTTCAAAACCATCAAATTTTTTCAATGTCGAAAAAACTATTCTTGAGATGTTCAGATTAAGACCCATCCCAATTGCATCACTGGCCACAAGAACATCAAACTCACTGCTTGCATCATTAAACATTGTTGCCTGCAATTTTAAGGAACTTATAAATAATAACAAAAATAAATAAATGGGCAACACTTAGAATGAAATTATCATCACTCTTGCATGTACATAAAAACGTGCACAAACTTGGTGATCATTAAAGCAGGAAAGAAGTGACACCTGTCTTGTCCGAGTCTCCGGTGGCAATGAACCATAAACCACAGAGCAAAGATGCTTTCCCCCACTTTCAATTTTTTTCTACAAAAAAAATCAGGAAAGTCAGAAAACATTTTCGGAAAGGAAGTGAATAGAGAAAAGAAAGGTGTATGAGAGCAAATTTTGGAACACTCCGTGTGCGCCTCAATAGTGAGGAAAGGAAATTGGAATATATTCCCCTTCTCCCAGAAAGACAGAGCTGAAGCAAAGCAGTAAGAGAAAAACTAATGTTTTGACATATTGAAACCTATCAGTATTTTCTTAGAATGAGAGTTTTCCGTGTTCCATTTTCAAGATCTAACTAACTGAAACTACAGCATAATCAAACAAAAGAACAGAAGACTATACATTTAGCCAAAAAAAATACAGTACTGCTGACCTTCAATTGGTATATTTCCTTGCGTGAAAAGCTTACAATGCAGTCACCTGTTTGTACGTTAGAGAAAGATTTAAGAGGAACTTCCAAGGGAACTAGTGGTAAAAGTCTCTCATAAGATTGGACCTGGGATTTTAAAAACACAAGATGAAGAATACCAACAATATAAACAAATACATCAAAAGTGGGACACAAGCATGCCAGCAACAAGAAATTTATTTTTCTGGCTATTCAGCAACAATAGGCACCCCATGCGAACCACCGCAAAATCAAAGAAACACTAGGCACCAAACTTCTCAAGAAAGCATTTTTTCTGCCTATTCAACAGTGCATTTAGATAGAGAATAAAAAAGCAGAAATCAGCTAAGCAGTTCAGCAGAAGGATTATCAGCTTCCATTTATCTTATGCATCATAAGAAGTAGTTCTTCCTACAGGTCAAATGGAGACAGCACAAAGAGAAAACCATGAATATGACTTTACCTCTGATAGAAAGACTTAAAGATTATACCTTATATGCATTATGAAAGATACGAGCAGGAGTTTAGCAATGCAAGAGGAAAGAAGTTCCACTGCAAACAATGAACTAACAAGATCAATATTAAACCAAAAGCATGAGGTCTCAATCCTCCCCAAAGAATTGGTTGCAGCAGGCATATATTTGTCATTATTTTCCACTCTGACAGATAGGAGTTACAAAATGATGACAGAAATATCTTAGCTCTCACCGAGAACTGTCTCCATCCAACAATGATGTCATAGCATAAATATTGACGTTTACAAACCAAAAAAGAAACTTGGCCAGACATTTCCACACAATTGCATTACCTGGACATCATCACCGGTCACTTTCAATAATTCCTGAATAAGAGGAACAGCAGCTGCATCACCACAAAGATGAAGTTCTTCAGCGGCAATTCCCAACAAGGCACGTGTAAAAGAAAAACCCCTAGTCTTACAGCCCAACATCTGCAGAGAAAGAGAAATTTTAACTGGAAATTAAGTGACCTGCCATTCAGGGAAAATGCTTAAATAGTTTTTATAAAGTTGCATAAGAATCATAGAAGTTGTTCTACTTAATTTATGTTTAAGGAGCCACTGACAAATTAATTAACAGCAACATTCTTTGTGAGCTTGGTAAAATATGGTTTGTGAATGTTTTTCAAACTACAAACTTGCCTGTATTTCATCAATAACAGCACAATGGTAATCAGAGGTTACATCAGCCATCTCAACAGTTACAGCCTTGTGCTTTGCACCATCCACTTCCTCCTTCTCTTGTCCAGTAATTAGATCACAGGGAACTTTTGCTTTGTTCAACCGTTTTGACACTTCCCATGCCAACAATCTTAAAGGACCACAATATATACCTGAAGAGGGTAAGCGCCAACGCAAAATAGTTCATCAGTTTATTACTACCAGTTTCGATCCCCTTCAATCATTCACTGAACAAACAAACAAATTTAATTCAATCTTGGGAATATTAGCATTGCAAATATACCAGAAGGACTTGATTCGAGTCGCTTCAGAGCATGGTATGTTTTACCACTGTTTGTGGGACCTACATGCAAGAAAACCTTGCGATTTTTTTTTCGAGCATTGGGATACCAAGTATGAGGACAGCTGAGATAAACAAAAAATAAGTTAACAAGAATGATAATGATATACAGAAATGATATAACAAAAATTTGTGAGAGGGAAGTGAGAGGAAGAGAGAAAGAAAACACCAAACAATCAAAACTCACTTTTTTGATAATCTCCCATTTAATGGAAACACTTAGCAAGGAGATTTATTTTATAGGAAGAAAGATGGACTTAAAGCCACTATGTTTCACAGAACAGTAACAAATGCATTTTAGTTGCATAAGCCAGATGATTAATATTTGAAACCAAATAGAAAGCTAACTAGTCAAATTTTAAAAATTGATACATTCAGAGCCGTAAAAATCTATTGTCTTTCAAGATTCTGTATTCCTATAACAAAATTAAAACCATTAAATCTCTAGCTAGACTGACGAAAGCTGTATTCATAAAACCATTGAGCAGATCATAAGCAATTCAACAATGAAATGCTACAATTTGAATTGCAACAAAAAAGAATGAAATGGTAATAATGAAATGCTACCATTTGAACATGTCTAAAATAGGTTTTACCAACATAATTAGAAATGATTGCCTATCCAAGCCAAAAATCATTATCAACAGCTATCAGTCACATATTTCTTACGTGAGATCAGTAAAATCAAACTTTGCAGCATTCTTTCCACCGTTGTAACTCCTTATCAGAACATCTTTGGTAGGAAATCTCCCAAACTTCGATTCCAATTGTAGTCCAAAGGAATCCCCATTAGCTGCGAAGACATTTAGCTTAAAAAATGTAAGTCAAAGCTGAACCAGAAAAAATAGCAAAAAGCAATGACTAGCATACACCAATATCCAGAAAGCCCTCCACAGTTAGCTTTTCCTCTATTGGCTACAAATACCCAATTGCCAAAAACACTTCAACAATATAAGCAAAGAATAAAATTAGAAAACGAGCATTCAAAAGTTCTTTCTAATCAAATTTCACATATGCTCAAAGGAATCCTCGAAGCTAACAATAAAAATATTTATATTAGACGAGAAAAACAAACGAGTGGGAAAATTTTCCTTTTCTTTCCAAAGAAATAGCAGAAAATTTATATTCAATACAAAAAGGCTTGAAAGTCAAACCTTGAAGAATCTGAGAAACACCCAAAGCCGAAACTCTTCGTTGGCGAAGAAGTAAAGACGCCATTTTTTTTCTTCTTCAGTTTTAGTATTAATGATTGTTGTTTGTACTTTCAAAACGAAAATCAGAAGAAAAAGAAAACAGACATCATTGGACAGCTACGAAGACCAAGGAAACATGCGGTAGAATAGAAGAATCGCAGGTTTCTTTGCGACGAGACTTCCTTCCCCGGAGTTCGCGCTTTACGCTGCTTCTGGGGCCGAACCAAACCAACATGGCTTGCCCTCGGTCAGCAATTCAGCTTTAAAAAAAAAAAAAAGAAAGATTCAGATTCAGATGTATCAAAGCCCAAACATTTAAAACCCACCTTATTCTTGGGCTGTTAAGATATGTGAATGTTATATGGGCTTATATTATAGTACTTTGTCAGACCAAATTGTTTAAGACTAGGAAACTTTTGACATATGCGTTGCTGAGTTGCTGGGTCTGTCTTATTTCCAAGGTTGTTCAAATGGGAAGAATTTTAAGTTAAGGAGTCTCTATTTTTTTTTTTTGGGTATAAAAAAGTAGGATAATTGTACCATCCAACTAATTTAAGCATAAAATATCAAGAAATTGGTTTTTAAGTAAACTCCAAATATTATTGAATAGATTTGAAAATTCAAACGAGCTTAGAGTCATTAAATCCCTAAAAAAGTTATTTCCTAGGCAAGCACGATAACGAGATACATGATTGATCTTGTTACGCGCATGATGTCAGTCACTTATTTGAAACTTGATTATAAAGAAGGGGTATAAGGATGGATTTATTATTCTAGATATGTATGTATGTATGTATTTGATTACAGTTTTACAATACCAATGTAAAGGCAATTATTTTTTTGTATCTAATCATATTTGTTGTGGGGCTAAGAGAATAATTACTTAGATTGCTAACTAAAACTCATGCATCAGTGGGATTTATGCATCAAAGAGACCTTCAAACTTTGAATAGATAAGCACACCTAGCTTGATTTTACACCACAAATTTATTTGTGTACATATTCCAGTATCCTGACATCAGAATTTAAAAGTCAATCAATGTGGAAAAAATTAAAAGGTCCATGGGGGATGGATGAACTAGCTACAATTAGATTGAATTGTAGGATAGGTGTTATCGAATTTTCGATGAGTGTACCGTAAGTGTACGGACCGTAGCAAGTAATAAAGTGATGAGAGAGTATCGTTCCCACGAAGATTGAATTTGTGAATTGCTCACTAAGTACTAAAATTTCACACCATAATTTTATTCAAACGATCGAAAGAATTTTTTTTTATCAAAACACTAATGTATTTAAAATAGCAAGAAAGTGAAAATAATAAAAAAATCTTTATTTAAATCAAAACTACTAAAATATTGCAAAATAAAAATCAAAAGAAATTTAGCTGAAAACTTGAAAACTAAAACAAAGAGAATAAAACTAAATTACTCTATATCCCCTAGTAGGATTGAATGCTCTTTCGTGGTGATGAAGCTGGCTATTTATAGAGGCAGTGGGGATGATGATTAGCTTAAAATCTTGGCTGACAGGGCTCGATCTTTATCTTCAAAGAAAATTTATCTTTTATCAGCTCCCTTGTTTATCTCTATCCTTAGCAAAAAGTCCATCTTGATAATTTATCTTCATAAAAGATAAATGCAACAATTTATCTTTCTTGGCAGCCAGTAGAAATATCCATGCATGAAGCTTTATCAACAAAGTCTTGTGTTTGAATGGAATTTGGAACTGAAATCCTTTACATCTTTGACTTCTTTATCAATTGGAGTTCCTACATCATTGAGAGAAATTTAACAGATAAATGAGGGATTTGAATATAATAGTAATGATTTAGAAATAAATTATATCATTAAATTCATGATAATTCTATAAATTATAGAATTATCACACCCCCAAACTTGAATTTTTGCTTGTCCTTGAGCAAAATAACATTCCCAAAGAAATGTACCTAGAGGTCAAATACACTTGCAAGAATGATTTCCCTTTAATTTCCCTAAAGATTTTGAAAATATTACAACTCCATGAAAATTCATAAACATTAGCTAAATATATATAAACTCATTCAAAAGAGAGTATCAATTCAATTGAATTTTTCTCTGTGTGTGTGTAAATGTTTCTTCATTTCAGTTCATGCAATCCGGATGAATTTATACAAACATAACAAAAGATCTCAAAGAATAGTTATCTTCCATAAGTTTGTTTTTCTCATCTTCTCTCCACTAATGTAGACACACATAGTGGAAGATCAATAGGACTTTATAAGCTTGTAATGTATGGCTAGGGTAATAGGTAGGAGAAATAGGATTTTTATGCTTAACCCTTAATCATGCATTCTTTTTCTTGGACTTTTTAAGAGCTTTCAAATAATTCCCCCAACTTGATTTCTTTTTTTCTTTTTTTTTTTGAATTTCTTTTTTTTCTTTTTCTTTTTTTCAACATTTTTTTTTGAATTTCACCCTTTCTTCCATATATGCGTAGCTCTAAATACATCTTGACATAGTCCTCATGCATATAACGGGGTATGAGAAATTTTTTTTTATAGGCTAGGCTAATTATTAATGTAGGTAAAACAAGAAAGCAGGTATATTTAAGCTCAAATTGGGTGACTAAGGATAAAATACATCATGGTAGTTTTGAAAAAGCTCAAACGGTCCAAAGATGGCCTAAATCACCTCTTTAGCTAAGTGTGTTCTAGGATTTCGCCTTGAGAGATGATAGAACAAATTCTAGATAAATAACAAACTTTAAAGACTATTGTTTATTCTTATTCACATAAATCTTCTCTAAATATGCATGACTTCAATGAAAGAGACATGGTGCATTTAATTTTTTGGAAAAATCTCAATCAAAAAGATAATTCACTAAAGAATTCATTCACATACTTTGCACATACTCATGAATTTCATATTGCTATAACATTCTCAATCAATGGTTAAATATCAAAGAATTATTAAGCAAGCATATAATCACTTCAAGGTAAAAACCATTTTAAAGCACAGAATTTTTGCAAAGATTTCAGAAGAAAATTGAAAAAATTTTGCTCAATCTTTAAAAATAAAAATTTTGCTCTTCCCCCCAACTTGAAACATACATTGTCCTCAATGTGTAAGAAATTCAAGAATTCAAGAAAATGATAAAGGAAACTCTACTGATTTTTTTTTAATGAAGCTCAAACTGCAAAACTTGCCAAATTCCTTTGTCACTCCCCCAAACTTAGACTCTGACACCTATAAAATAAAGAAAAGAAATCAACTAATGAAATATCTAAACTAAGAAATAAGAGAAATAACTAAGAAATGCTGGGGTTCCCTCCCTAGAAGCGCTTGATTTATAGTCATCAGCCTGACTATGTCTGTCATTCTTCAAGGTGGATCATTAAGATAAGTAACCGATTTTCCACGATCGATCACTCCTCCCCAATAATGTTTCAATTTCTGACCACTAACCTTAAATGGTTCTTTTGAAAATTCAGCTCCTATTTCCACAATTCCATATCGAAATACCTGAGTAACAATGAATGGTCCAGACCACCTTGATTTCAACTTACCTGGAAATAGCTTCAAACAAGAATTATAGAGTAAAACCTGTTGCCCCGGCTCAAATTGTCTTTCCACTATCTCCTTGTCATGCCACTTCCTCGTTCTCTCCTTATAGAGTCTAGTACTCTCACCTGCTTGCATTTTGAATTCATCCAACTCATTGGGCTCAGCACAATTGGGCTTCTCTTCATCAAGAATTGCTTCTATGGTGTCCATAGGTTGTTGATTGATGAATATTCCCTGAACTATACTCTCTTCTTCATTCACTTTAAAACAATCATCAGTCTCACTTGAGAATTTAATTGCAGAGAAAAGGTTAAATGTTACCTCTTGATCATTGACCCGCATGGTGAGCTCTCCTTTTTGCACATCGATAAGGACCTTACCAGTTGCCAAAAAGGGCCTCCCAAGGATAATTGGGACTTCACAATCTTCCTCCATATCTAACACTACAAAATCAGCTGGAAAGACAAATTTGTCAACCTTCACTAGCACATCCTTAATAATGCCTCTTGGATACTTGAGAGACCGGTTTGCTAACTGGAGTGTTATCTTGGTGGGTTTAGTCTCTCCTAGTCCAAGTTTCCTGAAAGTCGAAAAAGGTATTAAATTAATACTTACACCTAAATCACATAAAGCTTTATCAAAAAATAAGTTACCAATAGTGCAAGGAATAGTAAAACTCCCTGGATCTTCAAGCTTAGGTGGTAAGTTCCTTTGCAAAATGGTGTTGCACTCCTCAGTAACAGCAACAGTTTCAAAATCCTCAATTTGCCTTTTCTTGGAGATGATGTCCTTCATGAATTTGGCATAAATTGGCATTTGCTCCAATGCATCAGAGAAAGGGATGTTGATGTGGAGCTTTTTGAATACCTCTAGGAACTTAGCAAATTGCCTATTTGTCTTCTTTTGCTTGAATCTTTGAGGAAAAGGGATAGGTGGAGGAGGTGATTCAATGGTCTTACCAGATTGAGATGAAGTCTGCTCAATTTTCTTTTGCTGCTTATCTTCTTCTTCTGCCTGGACTTCAACTCTAACATCTTCCTCTGATTCTTTAGGTATGTAACCCACTTCTTTACCCTTCTTCAAGGTGATTGATTTACATTGCTCTTCCCTTCTTGGATTAGGTTCAGTATTGCTAGGCAGGGTAACTTGGGGACGGTTACTAATGGCATTGGCAATCTGACCTACCTAAATTTCTAGGTTCTTTATAGAAGCAGCTTGGTTTTGTAAGATGGTGGTGAACATCTCTTCTAAGGAAGGCTTCTTTTCTTGTGATGGGACTTGTGGTAGAGGATTATGTGGAAGTGGTGGTAGTGGTTGAGTATGGAAGCCAGGAGGATATGTAGGTCTTAGGTTAGATGGTTGCCCTTTATTATTATTCCAAGACAAATTTGGGTGATTTCTCCAGCCAGGGTTATAGGTGTTTGAGAATGGGTTATGGTTCCTATTTGGATGGGAAACATATTGGACTTGTTCGGCTCGAATAGGACACCTATCGCCAGAGTGATTACCCCCACAATTATCACAGGTTACGAAAGCGTTTTGAATGGAATGAATTGGGTTGGGTTGTTGATTGATTCCAAGAGAATCAACCTTTTTGGTCAAGGTTGAGATTTGAGAGGTAAGGGCGGTGAGTGCATCTAACTCATACATACCTGCAGTTTTTGGTGTAAGCCTCTCAGTTGACCAATGATAGCTGTTTGCAGCCATGTCTTCTATCAAGTTGTAGGCATCATCTATAGACTTGCTCATTAATGCACCACCTGCAGCTGTGTCTATAGTAGTTCTGGTCTAGCCTTTCAACCCATTGTAGAATATCTGCACTTGCAACCAATTTGGAATCCCATGATGAGGACACCTTCTCAAGAGCTCTTTGTACCTCTCCCATGCTTCATAAAGTGACTCTGAATTGTGTTGCATGAAAGTGGTGATGTCATTCCTCATCTAAGCTGTTTTGGCTGGTGGGAAGAATTTTGCCAAGAACTTCTGGACTAAGTCCTCCCATGTTGTGATTGATCCTGGTGCCAATGAGTTCAGCCAATCCATCGCTTTGTCCCTGAGAGAAAAAGGAAATAATCTCAGTCTTATCGCATCATCAGTGTCATAACGTTTCCTAGGGTAAGGACGCTAGACATTAAACAAATGGAGACGCCACCAATCTTTTTTTTAACCTAGGTGTGATTGGCCACCTAATGACTTTAAAAACTGATCTACATTTTTAGTTTTGGGTTCGGGAGTTCGTTTACGTGTAGGGAAGGTTATAGCACCCCTACAACGCCCAAAATTGATACCATTTTAATCTTGTGTTATTTTAACTTAGTCTTAATTATGTGGTCTTTTAATTTTTTTTTTGTTTAAATATTGAAAATTCTTTTAAGAATCCTCCATCATTCTGGATGAACTCTTAAAAAATCTTCTCACCTCAAGAGTATTCAAGAGGTACCATTCGACTCCCTTGAAGAGGCTCCGTCGTCGGGAGTGTTTTAGAACTTTATTATTATTTTTATTTACTTATTTTTATTATTTTTATTTATTTATTTATTTTAAATATTATTTTGTATATATTATTTATTAATATTTTTAGGATTTTTGGTATTTAATATTGAGAATATCTCCTAAATTTTCCATCATTCTGGATAAACTTAGAAAAATCTTCTCACCTAGGAATTCCTCAAGTGTTACTCATTCGCAATTGCCTCGAGGATTCCATTATCAGATTTATTATTTTATTATTTATTATTATTTTTTATTTTATCTTTATTAGAATATAAATTTTATTATTTATTATGTTTTTATCTTTATTTATTATTCGTTTATTTTGAAAATGCCTTCTAAGTCTTCCATCGTTCTGGATAAACTTATAAGGATCTTCTCACCTAAGAATTCTTCGAGTGTTACTCATTCGCAATCCTCTCAAAGATTCCATCATCGAAATTAATTATTTATTATTATCCTAAAAATTTTTACTATTATGTTTGTTATTTTATTTTATTTGTTATTCTATTTTAATTATTTGGAGAATAAAGTTTAACCTTCATTTTTTGAAAATACCTTTTAAATCTTCCATCATTCTGGATAGACTTAAAAGAATTCTCTTGCCTAGGAATTCCTCGAGTGTTACTCATTCGTAATCGCCTCGAAGATTCCATCATTGGAAAGGTCTACCTCATCCTTAATGTTTATTACACCATTATTTATCAATTAATCATCTATCTTAATAAATTTATTCTCTTATATTTATTCACTTTATTTTCTATTTTTAATTCACTACTCTTACGTATCTTATATATATTTTATACTTTAATCATCTTTCTCTTTTTTTACATTATATTTCTACATCACCTAAAGAAAAGGAATCTGACAATCATTAAAAAACACTTCCATATATTAAGAACTATCCCACGAAAACAAAAAATTAAGATATGTAAGAATTCCTACCTTGATGACTGACGTACCAGCTTACAGAGATCGATTCCTTTGGCTTTGAAGACAATAGGCGTGGATCTAAGATTGGGCAGAATGAATTGATGTGGCAGTGGACTTTTCAAAACAATGGCTGAACCGGAACTAACGAAGACACGCCTGGAGGATACCGCCCGTAGTCTAGTTTCCGTCGTGTTCGTCAAATGGGTACTGTGTTTCTAGCCAAATCCGTAACTACTCAGCGAGAATACAAAAGAGAGCTTCTGTGTTGTTTTTCCTCCTTGGTTGATCCGAATCTTCCCTCTAATTTTTTCCGAGAATTGTTGTACTGCTCCCCCTCCCTCAAGTTATAGGGTTAACCCCTTTTTATAGTCATAAACTTGTTAGAGTCCTAATACAACTCAATCTATTCTATTAATTATCCCTTATTTTTAATATTTTATCTATTTAATTCTTATGTTAATCTTAATCTAACTTTATCAAATATAATATTAATCTAAATAATTATCCTAAAAAAAATCTAATTATCCTATCCTAAAATTAATTTTATTTTATTTTCTTTTCTTATCTCTTCTTTTTTCTTCTTTTTTTTTATCATCATTCCTAAATCCTATTTAAACTTTTAATTTACTGATTAATGTTAATTCTAAACTTAAAAATTCTAATTTAATTCTAGCCTAACTCTAAATTGTCAAATTAAAATACAATGTCACCCAATCCAATTAATTATTTTTACAAATTAAGACTCCGGACAAAATAAGGTGTCTACAATCAGAAACACCATTATTCTTAAAAGTACAGCAAATCTGTAAAAATGTTTCAGATGAGCATTAGGATCATCATTGATTGAATGTAAGACCCGAATTTTATTATACTATGTACCATATTGTCCATGATTGATGGTGGAAATTAATTCTTTTAGTGAAATTAAAGAATCATTGGATGTGAATTTCCACTTTGCATTTTAAGTCATAATGTATAGTATGGTTGATAAAAGAAAGAAAAATAAATATCAATTGTAACAAGGAATATATGAGATTTAATCTTGATAAAAGATCAATATAGTATATATATAAGGTATGAAAGCATTAAATGAAATGAGATAAAATTAATCAATGTGGCTAACATTGGCGTGAAGAAGAAGAAGAAGAAGAAGGACAAGAGAATTAAGGGCTAGAAGACAAAACAAAGAAAAAGATGGGGAGTTAGCCAATCAATGTTGGCTAGAGGAGACATGGGCGAAGAGAAGAGCAGGAAAGGGAATAGAAAAAGTCCAGGAAAGGGGCGCAGTGGACTTCTCGCTGGTTGCTTTGTTTGACAAAGGAGACTAAGCATTTAATAGCAAGAGGAGCAAGCCAATAAGAGTGACTGGCAGTGGCGTGGACTAGGAGAAGAAGAGGAAAAAGAAAGAAAATTTTCAACACATGCAGGGAATTTTCTTCTTACAGCCGTTCACTAGCTGCAGTTTTTCCACAAAATTTAATGCATGTAATGATGAAAGAAACATGATAAGAAAACAGTCGGTAGTTTCTAACAGGATCAAATGGCTATATAAAGGAATACGTGAGGGAAGATGATGTCGTCAACTTCATCCTCTCAAATAACCTCTTCGCCCAATTCTGTTTTCTACATATCCATCTTTCATTCCTTCGTTTTCATCATAAATGAGCCATGCAATTTCATCTGTTAGCTAGCCAAACCCTTCTACAGTGTTGAAAAGCCAAGGAACAAGAGAAACAAAGCTAAGGGAGGCAAGAAATATTCTGTTTTGGAAGAGCAATTGGGTTAAGGTGAGTTCCATAATTTCTATGGTTTCCTTGATATTCAATACTGGATTTCTATGTTTTATAATGTAATAAACATAGATATAGCCTTGTGTTAGCTAAACCTTGCTAGAATATATAAGAACTAGAATAAGGTGTAGTCTGAATCAGAATAAATAATGAAAATACTGGAAAAATGATAATGGGCGAGCTAGAATCTGGAATGAGGAAGTGGGCGAGATCGCCACATGCAAGTTTAATACATAGGTGAGCCGCCAATGAACAAAACAGTAGTGTCGGGCAAACTCACATGCAGGGCATGGCGAGTTGAATGGTCGGGCGAGCTCCCATGTTGGGCGAGCTCCCATGTTGGGCGAACTCCAACAAATAAGCCGTAGGAATGGCAAGAATGATTGGGCGAGCTCCCAAGAGTAAATCAATTATGTATGGGCAAGCTCTATGGGCGAATGGCGAACTCAGTCTCGCCAAAGTGTCTCAAATATTAGGAAAATATAAATAGTTTAGAAAATATTTGAAAAAAGAATATTAATAGTTTTAATATAATTGTGCAGACGGGAATTGAGAAAGGCGAACGAGTTGCAAGGCTTCTTTAGACGAGGTAAGGGAGTTGTGTGTGAAAATAATGCATGTCCTGTGGAGTTAAAGTTATGAAATTACTGAGAAATGATTTATTTTATGACATGCATAAGATTTTGATAAATTAGTTTCGTGTGGGCGAACTAAAAGCTGACCCAATACTGCTTGTTGAGGCGAACTGGTATGGGCGGGTGACCTATTATATTGCTATGCTTTGGGCGAAGAGCCCTCCTGTGATGTTTTTATCGGGCGAACTATTTTGTTCTAAGTAAAACTTGGGCGAGTCTTTTATATGTCCTCTGGGTGAGTACCATGTTTTAAATAGAAAATCCGGGCGAGCCATTGTGGGCGGACCCTTTTCAAGATTTTCTGGGGCGAGCGATTATATTTTCATAAAATGGGCGAGCCGTTAAGGGCGAGCCAGTTTTACTTATTGTTTAAAAAGGAAAGTGGGCAGGCGAATACTAATTCAACCACCTTGGAATTCACTATGGGCGAGCCGTGATGGGCGAGCTGACCATGGCGAAGAGGTTTAAAGTATATTTTCTTAAACGAAAAATGAGACAGAATAATATTTTGAAAATAGAAAATACGAAATCTTTTGGGCGAGTTGATCATGTGCGAGCCAGTGAGGGCGAGCCGGTTTTCCTTGTTTTCAATTGGCGGGCGAACATAAGTTCACCCTACTGGACTGTCGACCATGGGCGAGCCAGACGGGGTGAGCTGACCATGGGCGACCAGATTTCAGTTTATATTCTCTAGGCAAATGAGAAATGATTAACTATTTAAATGAATTAAATGGGTTTCTTTAAAAGTATTTTAGCTATGATTTTGAGACTTTAGGCCCCTAGTTTCATGCCTTGTTATGAGTTATAAGGCTGATGAACCCGCCAAGTCATCAGCGGTCTCGAGGTCACTTGGCAAGTGGACCCCGAGGACCACCCATAGATTGTGGCCACATATCTACTTTATCCCTACTGGGATGATTATGCCGTTCTCGCAAGGGGGAGGGGGAACGATGATAGCATGATTTATTTATAGGGTGATGCCTAGTCTCAACTTATTAACTTGTTTTACAGAGAGGATTTGTTAAATCCTATTCACTGATTATGCTAATGATATTGTAAACTATTTTCTATATCCACTGGGTTTACTACTATGAAAAATAAAAGTTTTGGGAAATAAAGTTAGATTTGTGTACATCTTCCTTACTGAGCATGTTATCGCTCACCCCTTATTTTCCACTCCACAGATTGCTGATCTTGGATTAAGAAAATTACCTTCCAAGAGATTATCGACTGCTAGTGGATATCTGATATCAAAGGTATATTATTTCTTTTATATATTCAGAGAAATTGTACAGTACTACTTTAAATAGAAGGGAATGTGTATACATCTTAGAGCATTAATGTAATAAGAGTTTTAATGGTTATTTAAATGTTAAGAGTTGTTAAGCATCACAGACAGCCCAACCAGTAGGTAAGTGAAATTTTTAAGTAAATATTAGTTATATTAGGTAATTGGGATGTTACATTGAACCCCCAAACTGTACAGAAGTTTGGATCATTTGGATGATGGCTGGTTTGATCTTGAAATTGTTTGCTTGAATGGTTGGATATCTTATGCTCATCTCGAATCCATTCACTGTAGGCATTGCGTAATCTCGAAGAGCCTTGGTATCTGCTTCTTCCATGGTATTTGTTTCAACAAGGTCTTCTTGGTTCTCCTTCTTGATTCTTCGTAAATTCCTTTCAATTTCAGGATCAAGGAGAGCCAATTCACCACTCCTTGCACGGCTCATGCACGGTTCATGCACTAGGCCGATGTACCTCACAAGAAAAACAAGAGAAGATATTAGTAACAAGGAGGAAAAAAAATAAAAAAATATTTGAATTAAAACTAGGTATGCTTGGTATTAATATTAGCAAAACAAATCCTTTAATCCCCGGCAACGGCGCCAAAAACTTGTTACCGAATTTTCGATGAGTGTACCGCAAGTGTACGGACCGTAGCAAGTAATAAAGTGATGAGAGAGTATCGTTCCCACGAGGATTGAATTTGTGAATTGCTTACTAAGTACTAAAATTTCACACCATAATTTTATTCAAACGATCGAAAGAATTTTTTTTTATCAAAACACTAATGTATTTAAAATAGCAAGAAAGTGAAAATAATAATAAAAAAAATCTTTATTTAAATCAAAACTTCTAAAATATTGCAAAATAAAAATCAAAAGAAATTTAGATGAAAACTTGAAAACTAAAACAAAGAGAATAAAACAAAACTACTCTATCCCCTAGTAGGATTGAATGCTCTTTCATGGTGATGAAGCTGGCTATTTATAGAGGCAGTGGGGATGATGATTAGCTCAAAATCTTGGCTGATAGGGCTCGATCTTTATCTTCAAAGAAAATTTATCTTTTATCAGCTCCCTTGTTTATCTCTATCCTTAACAAAAAGTCCATCTTGATAATTTATCTTCATAAAAGATAAATGCAACAATTTATCTTTCTTGGCAGCCAGTAGAAATATCCATGCATGGAGCTTTATCAACAAAGTCTTGTGTTTGAATGGAATTTGAAACTGAAATCCTTTACATCTTTGACTTCTTTATCAATTGGAGTTCCTACATCATTGAGAGAAATTTAACAGATAAATGAGAGATTTGAATATAACAGTAATGATTTAGAGATAAATTATATCATTAAATTCATGATAATTCTATAAATTATAGAATTATCAATAGGCATAAGAAACAAAACAATTAAGCCTCAAGGGCTGCCAAAGAAATGGAAAACAACTAAGCCTCAATAACTACCAACTGGCCAGAGATTTTGATGTTGGGTACATTGCAACCTCATAATTTTGGTGGTTGTAGTTTTTTCTTTTTCAAAAAAAATTACAAATACTTTTGTTTATTTTATGATTTAAGAATAATTTTATTTAAATTAAAATGATAAATGATAAATTTTTTTTAATAATAATGATTTTAAGATTCAAATTACGTTTAAATGTTTAAAAACAATTAATTTTAAGATTTATATATGATGCATTGATAGTGTATAATTTTTATACACTGTCAATGTATCAGAAATTGACACTTTATCAATAAATCTTTATATGCAAATATAAATAAATTCAATGCATCATATATAAATTTTTAATTTTACCTCTGGTTGCAGCGAGATTAAAAAGACACGACAGATATTCCATCAAAAAGAAATACACGACAGAATTTTGAAATCCCAATCAGAGATATAAATGCTGAGTAGAGACTTTGGAATGGACAGAAACCTCATCCTCATGATTTGATAGGCAATTTGGAAGATGATATAATGCTTGGAGGTTTGAAAATTAGTGACCACCGCAGAGTTGGCAACACGAGTGAGTGGTGACTGTCTCTTCTGACCCCTTTTTCCTTTTCTTTTCTTTATTTTTTTCAAGTCTATCTATGTGTAACTTATCACCTCATCACATCTACATCCATATTTGGTTGTCATTAATATTCATATTAAATCTTTTCTTGTTTCCCTTTCTTTGATCCTACAAAAGCAAATATAAGTTTATGTATCAAAATATGAATGGAAAAATAAATGAAAATGCTTCGACACAACTTACCATTACAACAAACAAACTTCAATAATGAACATAAATCTTATTTGACTATTTATTCTATTTTATTTTTTGATACATGAAACTGTCAAAGTAAATTTATTATTTTTGTTTCCTACCTCAGAATTAATTTATATTATTATTATAATATAAATTATTATTTAATACACTGTTAATATAATTTTCTTACAATTTTGGTTAGATTCTTCAATTTGCATTTAATTGTCATTTAATTGTGTGGGTCCTCCTTGCAAACATTCCCTTAAGTCTTAACCACTAACTACAACCCATAGTTATTGATTGTTATTCAGCCCAATTTGTCATGCGCAATTGGTTTTTTTTTTTTGTTAGAACCATGCGCAATTGTTAATAAAGAGAGAAAGTAATAATATATTCAAGTGGTCCATTAGATGATAGGTAAAAAAACATCTAACTTTAAGTAATTTCTATGATTTTTTTGTTAGAACAGTAACAGTTATTTGTTGGATTGTAGAATGAAGAAAAACTATTTTTGAAAAGGATTAATTAACCATCATTTTCACAATAAGAATGGGAAAAAAAAGGAGAATTAAACCTTGGAAAAGAAACAAAAATGAATATAACATCACCTTGTCCAAACATGTTTGTTACTAATTATTACAAACTTTTCACCACCAAAGAAAACAAAATCCATGATCTCAAAAGTGGGCTAATTAATTTTCAAAATTTTGAACATTTTTTTGCATGCCAATGGCACGCACAGTCTCAGTGTCTCACCACATTGTTGCTTAAATGCTTGAGCACCCAACTCATGAGCCAAAATATTGATTTCAAACTTTTTATTATTATTTTCTAAGGATTCATTTTTCTTTTATGGTGGTGGGGAGTGGACTGTATGGCCAGTACACATATACAGCAATAAGGCACCTTTGGATTTTCCTTGAATAAGTCATTTTATGGGCATACATTGTCATTATAGAAATAAATGTATAACTAAATTATCAATTGGATGATGTCAAGATTGACCAAGATCGTGCAATCTGAACGTGTATGATCAGATACAAACTCAACTTGTGAATTTGGGTTCAAATACCGTTACAAATGATTAATCATTTTTTCTGCAAAAAAAGAGGGTTTAAGTTTGAAATTTGTTTGCATTTTAAATTAGGAGAAAACATTTGGTTATCAAATTTTTTAAAAATTCAAACAGAAATTTGAACCAAATTTATGGAAAAACCGAACAAACTAAATTAGAATTTGTCAGTTCGGTTTTGTATGGTTGAGTTAAAATCAAATTTTCAATCAATTTTAATATATATTATTTATTTATTTAAAACATAATTTTAGCATAAATTATTTATTTATATTCTTATATTCTTTTAAAAAGATTATTTTTTTGGGTCGATTTGATTTTAAATTTTAGATACTTAAAATTAATTGACTTAATCGAATTTAAAAATCAATTTAAAACTGAAATTGACTAAACCAAACCAATTAAATTGAAAACCGACTACATTAATCGATTTTGGTGTTGTTTGGCTCACGCATATTCTAAACCATCACTTATTGTATTTACAAAATAAAATAATTAAACAGACACTAGAAGAAAGGATAGAACAGCATATATATATATATATATATATATATATATATATATATATATATATATGTAGAGAACAAGATGTAGAGGTTGGTGGGGGACACTGGAGATATCAAATATATGCAGCTGTGACTGTGAGTCTGTGACATATACCAAAGAAAGTGACATATGAAATAAAAGGCTTTTGCAAACATCACTTTGAAAATCAAAGGGCCATACCTTAGAAACCGATAAAAACATTGGTAAAGAAAAAGAAAAGAATGGGATCTATTCCAACTTCCAAGTCGAAAAAGCACCCAAACAAAATATCAACCTCTGCCTCTGCCTCTGCCTTCTTTTGACTGTCTCGTAAATCTTAATAGTTTTAGGCGTAAGATTCACTGAGGAAATACAAAAAGGAGAAGCGAACCAAATCTTCTGTTTTACCCATTATTTACTGTCTTTTTGACCTTTTATGTTTTTCTTTTCCTAGTATATATGTTATTTACATGGAAGATTTACTGGTCCATGTATTATTATTTTTATTTGTGAACTTAATTAGCTTTTTTTTATTATTATTATTATTAATGTATTCAAATTAGCATCTTTTATTCCATGTCAAGTGGTCAATAAAGTAAGCTTTCTTCTAGTTATGGGTTCTGCATATTAAAAACGTTTGTGGGTTTTCTTGTTTATGAAATTCACTTCATGATCATTGGGGAAAGTACATGTAGCATGACTTATTGTTTTTTTAATTTACAAAAAGAAAAGACCATTATTACATACTTAAAAATAATACGTTCTACTTTCATCAAATGGGGAAAAAATGGCTTAATGTCATGGGCATGGCATACTACTTTTAATTTGACTCAATAAAAATGGAAAAAAATTAAATTGGTAGCATGCATACGTCATAAAGACATCTGAACTTTTATGTATGATTTCTATTTTTGTAGCTATTTTATCTTCATTTACAATATTTTGTTGCCCAAAGTTAATTTCCAATTGAGGGTCAGTTTGGTTCGCGTATTTCATTTTCTTGAAAATATTTTTCACATTTTTCAGTGTTTTGTACATGTAAAATATTTTTGATCAATTGAAAATAAAATTCAATCAATGAAAAATCTTTAAGGATTTTGAAAAATTGTCTTTCCATTTTCAAAAGGGGAAGACAATTTCCAAACCTATGCCACTCTTAAGAAAAAAGCTTCTACTAAAACTCATTTTAATCTATATTGGATTAAAACAACAAATAACAAAAAATATTTTTCAACATATCAACCAAACGACAGAAAATATTAGTTTTTTCAAAAAATCAAATTTTTAGAAATCATTTTACAGAAATCATTTTCTGAAAGTCATTTTACGCGAACCAAACGGACTCTGAGTAGGAAATGATTTTTTAAGTTTGCAGTCCATCAATGATTTTGGCAATTCGTTCATGATTTTTGTCAACCCACAAGACTAAAGATTCTCCTTTATGAGATAGCAGTAAGGCCAACAATTTTTTGATCCAATGATTAAAGATGAGTTGTGACTTATTGTAAGACTTGAATTTGAATCCAAATAGCTCCTCTCCACTCCTTGTTTATTAAATATTTCTCTTGTAACAAAAAAAAAGAGCAGGGTTTTTTTTTTTTTAATGAATTGTTCATCATAATGTCTTTGTTAAATACATAAATGTGGTGTTTCCTTTGAATACCCTATTGATGGAACTAATCTGAGGTTCTCTAGCCTAGAGTAGAAAATTGATGAAAATCTCAGATATTCTTGTTTGCAAATGTAGGATATGGCCTCATCTAGTTCACAAATTTTGGATCCATTTTCTTTTAAAGATTAGTAAAAATTCATTTAGCTAATTAGCTCAAGTGATAAATCCCAGGTCTGTTAATTATGTTTAATAAAAAATTTGGCCAGATTTGACCTTAATTAATCTATTTAAAGTAAAAATATATCAGCCATGGGATGATTGACACATAACATTTGAGTAAAAATGTCAAAAGTTCGAAATCATAGCATGTGTCGAAAGTTCAACTCTCAAATTTCATAAATTCTAATATAACACAAAAAAAGTCAACTTATTTGAATCTAACCTTTACGGTCTTAATGCCTTCTGATCTTTAGTAATTTCTAGCCATTTAAGTTTATAAAAGCGTGCATATTTACATAGGATAATTATCCAATACATTGTCAATGTATAGGACAATTATCTTATTTACTTATGACCCAATGTCAATGACAATAATTTTATTTTGAAGCAATATAAATATATATATATATATATATATATTGTGTAAGAAGTAAAATATTTATTTTTTAGACAACCAAACCAATTAATGAGTCAGACCACAAAGGAAAAAAATGAGCATCCAACTTCCCCTTTCATTTTTTTTTTAAATCCAAAAGAGGCTAATCTCTTGTATACCATCTGGCATCTGAAAAAAGAAAAAAATTTTTCAAGCTGTCAATGCAAAAAAATAAAATAAAAATAAAAAGTATTTTCCAAAATAGGGTCACTTCCTTTGCTCTTTAGATATTCAAATGCCAAAAACATGGGCCATTTTTTGTGTTTTCTTTGGTCTTTGACACAAGTTATCACTTTACAAGTTTCTTTGTATTATTCAATCTTTAACTTTTTCTCCTTATTGCTTCCAATGATTCTCAAAGTGACCCACCTTAAAACAGGGCAAAACACCAAAACATGTTCTAAATTTCATTAAAAAAAAGAAAAGAAAAAAAAAATCACATCCCATTTCACGGAGGCAATTGATTTTATGCTGATTAGATAACCTTGATTTGAGCAAATGGAAGTCCACTCGATATTCATGTTTAGGAAAAATTGTACGGCATTGGCATTTTACGTGGTTAGTTGCTATTTGAGCTTAAAATTTTATGTTCTTCTTTCTTTTTCTTAGCAAGAACTATTCAAGTATTTCGTTGCCATGTGTGAATTTTGTTTTGGATATTGTAAAATTACATATAAACGTCAATTTAAAAAAAAAAATCTGTTGCTAGATAATGAAATTGAAAAGTGTTAATGTCATATTAACTAGAATATGATCCATCTGTTGCTGGGTTTTTTTTTTCTTTATCATGAAATATGAAATTTATTATTGCAATCCAACAATGTCAAAATTCCTAAAGGGCAAATGGGCATACGTATCCCAAACCTTTAGCTCTCCAATATTACAATCAATCTTTGCCAGTTGATGGGCAAAGGTATTTATTGTACGACTAATATGGTTAGTAGAAATAGAAACAATATTAGTAATCAAATGACATTTATTCCTCAATAAAAGAATGCATTAGCTGATAAGAAAGAGAAGGGGTGGCTAAAGGAGTACAAAGAAGAATTTGGAAGCTGAGAGCGAGAAAGAAATTTGGGATATGCAAAGAGAGAGAGAGAGAGAGAGAGAGAGAGAGAGGGGAAAAGTACTTCAAAATGCAATGTGAGAAAAGTTAAGTATGTAAAAGGAAATGACTATGTTTATCATCGAAATCATAGTCTATTTATGCATTAGACAACGTTTATATTTAGAAATTTAATCTTTAATATATGTTTCTTATAAAAGTTGTAAATTAAATATTAGATTACATTTATGAAAAATGTAGTCTTTTGCAAGAATAATTTAGTTTGTAAATAAATAAAATGATTACATTTTAGTATAGACCATAGTCTATTTCTAAATTAGACTAAACGTAGTTTTTCTTGCTTGTAATTACTGTCCTAAAATTGTCTTATCTATATTAGACTATATTTACTAACTAGGTTTATAGACAACATTTCTTTATGTAAATCGTATACTTATTAATGTTTTCAAAAATTATTAGAATAAGTTAATTTATTTCTAAAAAAAAAGTATTCACAAAAATTGGTGGCAAAAACTTTCTCCAAAAGTTTGAGAAAACACCCCTAAACACCAATAATACAAAAACTTAAAAACTTTTATTCCATTAATTTAAACATTTGTTCTACAAGAGATTGATCAAATTCATGCTATACATTAGAACATTTCTATTGAATACAATAGTTTTAAATTTGAACATTCGTTACATTTGGTGCATCAGACCCCATGTGATCACACTTTGTTCTTGCTAAAAATACTTGAAACATTAGTGAAATGTACATCAAGTCAATGATAATGATTAAAAGCATGATTGATTTCATATAATATTGTTTTATCAAGCAAATCGTATAAACAATTATATTTATAAGATGCTTTCATGCCCTTTCCATCATTTTCAACGTAGTCTTTTGAGGTTGATATATCATATTTGGAAATTTACGTACTTTATAAATTCTCTCTTTGCCCTAATTAAATTTTAACAATTGATTTTTTAATCTTGCAATTTCTCTCTATCTCTATATATCTTTCTTCCCTTTTCTTCCTTTTGAAGGATGTGATCATATACTCCATTAAAAAATGCTTTTGAAAACCCATTTGTAACTATTAAAGCATCACAATAGTACTCGATTCAATTGACGGTTGTCAAAGAAAGTCCATTCCAATGGAGCACTATGTTTCTACTATAAACCATAAACAAAAAAGATTGGAGAAATTCTACAGTAAAGTCATAAATTTTAACTTTATTATAAGATCAACGTAAAACATATATGATTAAACGTAAATTTAAAGTCATTAGGTATAAAATATGTTAAATGTATCGTAAATACTTGATAATTAACTTAAAATTAATGTGAACAACATATGATTTAGCATAAATATAAAGTTATTAGGTGTAAAATATGTTAGAAGTATGTAAACACATGATAATTAACATAAAATACATTATAACAAAATTATCATGTGTTTAAATCTATTGACACTAATGTTTATATTGATAATCACATTTTTACGATACGTCTAACATTTTTTTATGCTTAATGACTTTAAATTTACGCTTAATCATATTTTTTTACGTTGATCTTATAATAATGTCAAAATTTGTAACTTTACTATAAAAATTCCCAAAAAGATTGCATTTCTAATAGGAACTGTAGTCTATTTAAGGATAAGTGGTCTTTCCAGATTTCTATATAATTAATAATACTATGTTTCAACTAAAAACCATAGTATTTTGCTTCAATAACTTTTATGAAAAATGTGAATTTATATACTTTTAATATTTAAAGACTAAAGTGTATTGAAAATAGTAGTTTTTGTATAATTATGTTTAAATAAAATGTGGTCAATTGATCATTAATACGTTCGACTACGCTTTTAGTATAAACATATATAGAGCCATGGCGCTTGAAATCTGAAAAATTATAAAATTTAAAAATTTTAGTTAAAGAAATTAGACTTTGGACGCTCTCAGTGACTGTGCTTAGTCTATGAGATTTTTTTTAATAGTGACAGTAAGAAACAAATTGTAATTGCTCAATCTATCACTAAATTAGAATATCATGCTCTTACTAATGTCACTTGAAAATTTATTTGAATTCGACATTTACTAGAAGATACGAGTATCCTATCGTTTTCAGCCACCAAACCTTATAATAATAATAATAATAATAATAATAATAATAATAATAATGTCATTCAAATTGCTAATAATGATGCGTTTCATGAGCACATCAAGTATATTGAGATTGATTGTTATTTTGTAGACTATCATGTTGCACAAAGAGGGTTTCTTTCTAACTTATATGTCTTATTCGAATCAAACTACTCATGGTTTTACCGAGACAAATTTTTTTAGTTGCTTTTAAGTTTTAATTAACAAACTCAAGCAAACATTTGCAATATCATCCTGTCTTTAAGGGGTGGTGTTACTTTAATATTAATGTAATATGTAATCACCCCTAATATTAGGGATTATGATAATATATTAGAGTAATATTTGGGATTGCAATATCTTATCATCATAATTACAGTGTGATTCTTTTTTTAATTAGTGAGAATCTCTTTATATATATATATATATATATATATATAATATATATATATATATGTATATATATTTTGAAGCCAGTAAACGCAAGAACTGCTTTTTTTTTTCCTAATAGAAGGAATTTTAGAATCTTGTTCGGCTTGGTAAATTAAAAATAAAGATGAAAATTGGATTTGATTCAAGTGGTTGGGTGAAAGAGTGTTGCGTTAAAAA
Source organism: Heritiera littoralis (assembly GCA_031772115.1). NCBI lineage: Eukaryota > Viridiplantae > Streptophyta > Magnoliopsida > Malvales > Malvaceae > Heritiera > Heritiera littoralis. The sequence goes on along the minus strand of JAPDPK010000142.1, from coordinate 71,929 downwards.
TTTTATATTTCGATAATGATATTTATATTTATATTGGACTTCATTTAATTGATGTTTTTGCATTTTGTTTTTATATTTGTCAATAATTATTTATTCATTTTAAAAGTTTGCAAAAAATAAATATTTATAGTCGAAACTTGATTTTTTTTGTTCATATAATCTTTTTTTTTATTTCATTTGTTAACAAAAACTTAAGGATGGTAATCGGTATCCTATAAATGAGTATCTAGTACCCGATTATGTAAGATTAAGATAATATATAATCGGATTTGGATAATTATCTTAAGGTATCCGCTAGGCCGCTGCTTTTTTTTTTTTTTTGGTGTGAAAGAGCAGAAAAAACTGCTTAAGCTATAAAACGTCTAAAACAACCAATATCCATGCAATCAAATCTAATTAAAGAATCCAAATATTGGAGGTGGATGAAGAAGCGGCTCCAGACGACAATCAGCTTCATGTGCAAAATTGGCCAAAAGGTCAGCACATCTGTTAGCTTCACGATAAACATGCTGCACCAAGCAATTCCAGTTTCTTCCCATAAGTTCCTTACATGCGTGCAGTAGCTGGTACAAAGGATCCAACTCTCTTAAAGGTTGTAAGACCTTGTTAACAGCTAACATATTTATATATATTTTATATATAAATTATTTATTATTAATATTGTATTTAATTAAATTAATTCATTAAATATTATAATTATGATTTTTAACTTTAATAATAATAATAATAATAATAATAATAATAGGATATTTGTAGTTAAAAAAAATGTCATCTTCTTGGCCTTATCTAGACATATGTTTAAAAGGAAAAAAAACCAAACCCTGCTTTTAAAGTTTCAGTCAATTGAACTCTCTCAAACCTCCAAGTGATGTGCCTTTTTCCAGGTGAAAAAGGGATCATGTGACAGCAGGGCTAATCCTGCTGCAGAGAACAATGGCCCTAGGCACCTTTAAACAATCTAATGCCAAACTTTAATTTTGGAGACAATTGGTTTGATGCCAGAGAAACCTTCGGCTGTGGGTTAAGTACGAAGCCCTTGTGAACAAGTTTCAAAGCATTTCTTTTCCATCTGGGAACTTTGGTTTTATGGTGTCCCAACATGGAGTGTTCCTCCGCCGTCAGCTTAATAAAAAATATGCCCTTAAACCATATTCTTTGCCTCTAAAATCAAATTGGCTTAGGCCCCAACGATCATGAGGCAAAGAAACAGGACAAAGGCAAACAAACAGCCTCCTCTTTTTAGTGATGAAACTGAAATGTATTTGCAAAGACGGTCAAAATAGCACGGCATCTTTCAAAATTTGAGGAGCTTAAAGCCTTAAACCAACCATGCTTTGACTGCTTTTAATATTTAGTAGATAGTTTAAGTTGTCAAGGATTGTAGGAGCAAGCTAGCCTGGACGGCGGAGGCTTTAGAAACTAGAAAATTTTAGAGGCTCCTCCAGTCCTTATCTATCACTCTGTCATAAAATTAAGCATGCTTTCCCTTAAGTCTCCTCTCACAAGTGGCCAAGATTTAAGAGAGAAAGTTGAAAGTCACATTACTGTAAATATGGTCCAGTGCAGAAAAGGAAGTTTGATAGTAGCTTCTGTTAACTAGGGCAGTGATAAAGGTGAAAAGAATAGTAATGCCGTAACCAATAATTAGTTGAAATAATTAGTTGAAAGAAGTGAAAGTGAATTTTTTTTCGTGTATTTAGATATGATTCGAGTCTTGAATTTGCTGGCCAAAATAAAAATAGCCTTAGACCGGATAAAGATATCTGTGACTAAAAAAATAGCCCTAAAGACCGGGGCAGTTGCCTTCATTTCCAGGGGCAGCAGCCTAGATTGAATGTAAACAGTCAGACTGGTTAACAACATTCCCTACACTCCTTGCCATTCCCTTCCAGTAATTATTCAATCTGCACAGCTAATCTTGCACTTGCACATTGCTCTACGTCTGCAAAAGTTCTAATCTAAAAGAATTATTTTCCCGGGAATCCTGAGAAACCTAAAATTTCTTGCAGAATCCTGAAGTTATAAGCTATTTGCCTATAAGCTACTGTATATAGGAGAAGTATCCCTTTGTAACAAAAACATTTTTTCCAAGTTTTCAAACCCAAGAAAAGAATAAAATCCAAAAAAAGAAAACAAAAAACCAAAAAAAAGAGAAAGAGACAGAAACAAAATGCAGTAGTACTGCTATAAGACATTCCCCTTTATCTTTTTCCTTCTTTAACTGCTTTTTTACTTTGATGGAAGACCAGGAATTGGGAAGAGTTTATGAGTAGAGAAAGGGGTTCAAAGACAGCTGCCAGTGGGGCGCAGGGGTGACCTCTTGCCAGTTACCACCCTTAAGCACTTTGCTGACCCGGGCAGACTTTCCCTCAACCAGACCTTGTCGTTTTAACTTACAATACTATGGAAGTTGGAACAAAACGACATTGCCCCTTTGCCCCCCTTGCCCCATCGTGTTGGAAGTGCCTTGAGGTTTGAGGAAACATTAAACTTACAATGGACTGTAAAGACCAAAGACTAAAGCCCTTTCAAATAATAAAAATTACAGTGCACACTAAGTTTCTCTCTCTCTACTGCACTTTATTCTGTTCAAAATTAATGCTTTGCTGTTTTACTGAGAACGAGGCGATCTTTGCTGCTTGTTCTTATGAGCTTTCTCTCTCTAGACTTTCCTCTCTCTTTCTTTATGTCTGCCGCATTGTCTTGTTCTACTTCAAGAATCTCCCTTGTGGTCTTGTTCTCATCTCACTTCCACGCATTAAAAGTGCTGTCTCTGTTCATCTCTCTTTTTCTATAGTCGTTAGACCTTCATATTTTCTGGGTTTTTGCTTTCTTTCTTTGCTTTTATATGCATAGTAGCATTAGAAAGAGGAAACTAAAACAATCCAATTTCTTGTTCCATCTCTTTGTTTCAACTTTAAATTTGTTTTTGAGCAGCGAAGAGAAAGACATTTGGTTGCTTAGTTAACCATCTCGTGCCAAAGAATTCAGCCTGTTTTACTCTAATAAAAAGCCCAGGAATTAAGGAAAAAGAGTGCTGGCTATGGAGTTCTAGTAACACTTTTTTTTGTTGTGATTACAAGCATAGCTGAGTGTTTTGGGAATAGTAAAGAGTAAATTAGGAGCTGTATGAAGTAGAAGTCTAACAATGAGAGATGGGAAAGCCAAGAAAAGCAAGGTTTTTCTTTTTTTCTTCATCTTTCCCTGTTTCTGGTTTTCTGTGCTCAAATTTATGAAAAAAATTTGGGTTGTGAACTGACTGGTTTTCCATTATTGTGTGTACTTCTTCCTTTATATTTTGTGTAGCTCTCATGGTCCAAAAAAATGGTGAGAAAATGGTTTAATATCAAGAGCAAAACCGAGGACTTTCAAGCAGATGATCATGTTTACGCAGGTGGGTACTTGAGCTTCTTTCTGTGGTTTCACAATGATTGCTTAATGGGTAGGACTTAGGATCTCAAGCTTTCATTCCAGGGAAGAGACTGCTTGGATGTGAAAAACGAAGTAAATAGAATATTTTCCCTTATCCATTTACAACATGCCAACTTAGAATGGATTAATTGGTTAATTGAAGGATTATCTTTTCCTGGATTCTGTTTATCAGTACTCAAGATTCTGATATGTTCTCTTTTCGTGTGTTTTCTCATCAGCCACACAAGGCATCGTTGAATATTCCTTTGCAGCTTCAATTTTTGTTTTGAAATTTTGTTCTTTTTGTTTTTTTTTTCTACAGTTTTTGCTCTGTTTCATAAATTGTATGTACAACTCCGGTTGATATATTGACAATTTCAATCTTCAGGAGGTGACGTGGAATACAGAACAAGTTTCTCAGAAAGAGAGCCATGCACAATCAAAAAGAGTAAAACAGGTTCCCAAGCTCAGCAGTTTTTGAGGATTTTTTTTTTTGCTGTTTCTGAAAGGGAATTCTGCTTGGGAGTTTATTTTAAAGATTTTCTAAATGTTACTTTGATGTGCAGAAAAAAAATTTAGTAAGAATACAGAACAAAGCCGGCGAGGGAGAATGAATCTTGATCACCCTCGAATCATAGATGTCCAAAATTATAGGTATCTTTTACTTTAAATTTACAAGGTATTATTTATCAGTTTTAGTCCTTTGTGATGCCCTAGTACCGACTAGTCTCCTCTTTTTTTCCATTGGAGCAGTATCTTTGTAGCTACATGGAATGTGGCTGGAAGATCCCCACCTAGTAATTTGAATCTAGAAGATTGGCTTCATGCCTCACCTCCTGCAGATATCTATGTCCTTGGGTATGGTTGACAGTTTTGATCTTCATGTCTTGCTCACCGAGTTCTGTTGTAGATCCATTGCTCATAAAATAGTTTCTTTCCCATGGGATTTCTTACAGGTTTCAAGAGATAGTTCCTTTGAATGCTGGGAATATTTTGGGGGCAGAAGACAATGGTCCTGCCAAAAAATGGTTGTCTCTGATAAGAAAGACTCTAAATAATCTTCCTGGAAGCAATGGAGGAGGGGGGTGCTATACACCATCTCCCGTTCCGCAGCCCATTGTTGAGATGGATGCTGATTTTGAGGGGTCATCTAGGCAGAAGAATTCATCTTTTTTTCATCGCCTATCATTTCAGACAACCAGCAGCTGGAGAATGGACAATGACCCTTCGATTTCGCAACCACGACTAGACAGGCGATTCAGTGTTTGTGATCGGGTGATATTTGGTCATAGGCCAAGTGACTATGACTCCAGTTATAGATGGGGTAATAGGCCCAGTGATTACTCCCGGCCTAGTGATTACTCCAGGCCTAGTGATTACTCCAGATGGGGTTCTTCAGACGATGATAATGGGATTGCTGATTCACCAAGTACTGTATTGTACTCTTCAATGTCATATGGTGGATCTGCATCCAATGAACAGGGGTACAGGGTGCCTGGGCATTCAAGATACTGCTTAGTGGCTAATAAGCAAATGGTTGGCATATTTCTTACAATCTGGGTCAGAAGTGAGTTGAGAGATCATGTTAAAAACATGAAAGTATCTTGTGTTGGTAGAGGATTGATGGGTTATCTTGGAAATAAGGTATTACTTGACTGTAAAATGGTAATTTCGCTTTATTTTTCATGTAATTTATCCCTTCAGGAATCAGAGCCACTTATGATTAACCTATATGGCTTGGTTTACCAGGGTTCTATATCGGTCAGTATGTTGGTGCGTCAAACAAGCTTTTGCTTCATATGTAGTCACTTAACTTCGGGACAAAAGGAGGGTGACGAGCTAAGAAGGAACTCTGATGTCATGGAGATTCTCAAGAAGACCAGGTTTCCACGGGTTCAAGATGCAGCCGATGAGAAGTCCCCTGAAACAATCCTTGAGCATGAGTAAGGCCTTTGCTAGTTTAACATCAATTAGTTTTTTTTTCCTATAAGATTGCTTGAATGAACTAGAAATTCGTAAGGAAAAAGGAATTTGAAAGTAGATCTGAAACAGCATGTAGAAATGAACCCATTATGATTTGGTGAAGATATTGAATTGGCTTATTGTAATATTATTTATGTTTGACTTAAATTGTTTCAATTGTGCTTCAACTTCTTTAATAGTCCATTTCTCTGCCTGCCTGAGATTTATTATTGCTGTTTAAATTCTAAATCAACATAATTGCTGGTAAAACTGATGCAAAAAAGGACCCATCTTGTATATGCAAAAGCTACTAATATTTTCTTGTTCATGGTTTTTCTGTTCTTCCCTGTATTTTATTTGCATAGGCTGACAATTTATTATTAATCCAGTCGGATAATTTGGCTTGGGGACTTGAATTATCGCATTGGCCTCTCTTACCGGTCTGCCAAGGCACTTGTTGAGATGCAGAACTGGAGGGCATTGTTAGAAAATGACCAGGTATGCTTTATTGTCCTGTAACAAATTCAATATATTTCTCCCAGGTTTTCTTTGGCCAAATTTCTTCACAAGTTTGAAATATGTATTATAAATATTACTGTCAATTTTAATAAGAAAACCTTTCATTGATGTTTTTTGTTGCAGTTAAGGATAGAGCAGAAAAGAGGGCGTGTTTTTGCGGGATGGAATGAAGGAAAGATTTACTTCCCACCAACATACAAGTATTCAACTAATTCAGATAGATATGCAGGGGATGATATGCACCCAAAGGAGAAACGCCGAACTCCTGCTTGGTAAGAAAATGCCTCCTGCTATATGTCAGGATAAGCTACTACTTAAAATCATAGCTCTGGCATGATAAAGAAAATTGGTTTATTAAAAGAAGTATTTATGCCGCCCTTGTCTTCTTTGTATAGTTTATATCAACCACTCGAAGTGCTGACTTAGTTTTACTTTTTTTGTACAAAGGTGTGACCGGATATTGTGGTATGGAGCAGGTCTCCACCAATTATCTTATGTTCGTGGGGAATCTAAGTTCTCAGATCACAGACCAGTTTATGGTATATTTTGGGCTGAGGTTGAGTCAAGCCAAGGCCGATTGAAGAAAAGCATGAGTTACTCTAGTTCAAGGATTGAGGTAGAGGAGCTTTTGCCATATGCGCATGGATACACAGAGCTAAATTTTTTCTGAAGGATGAGGGAATAGTTATGATTCACTATCAAAGTATGCTCTCTCTCTCTAACTTTACATTTTTTTAGGTGGACTCGACACACATGCTTTGATGTTTCATTCACTTAGGCTTTGGTTGTCTTCTGCATATAAGCATATCATCAAACCTATTTTGTGAGGAATGGAATGAATCCTATTTTTTGCAATATTTTTTTCCCATTACTAAGTGATTCGTATGGTTTACAACCAGGAATATAAATATCATATGGAGAAATTTCAATGTGCTTCTGCATATGAGCAATAATTTGCATTCTGAATCAATCAGGTAAATTCCTGTCAAGCTTACTTATTTACATTTCTTTTGTCAGTCTTGTGCATCAAGTTTGTCTAAAATAAACAAATATTCCTCGCCTCCTTGGCTCACACTTGATTCCCATAGATTTTAAACATGGAAAAGATACCCTGAACATATCTTCCGAGAAACTGAAACATGCCTCTTGCCTTTGGTCACTTAGTTAATAGATTATGAGAACCTATATGAAAACCCAGCTCTGTAAAAGACAATGCATTGATATTTTTGTTCTCTTTCTCCATTGAATTTCTTCTCAAGAAGATCCATTCCTTTGTTCCTATCATTTAAGTAGAATTTCGATCCCGTGTGCAGGTAGGAATCACTTTAAGGACATTCATTCTTAAGGGTGATGGAGACATTCCATTGCCCACTAACCTGAAAAGGTTGCTCCCTTTTCTTTTTGCTTTTGTTCTTATTTCTATATATATTTATTGGTTTCTTTGACTGATATTATTTCGATGTTTTCTCAATCAGGTGTAAATTTTGTAATTGTTTGTTAACTATCTCCACGGATCTCTCCAACTCATCAATCACAATATGATGTTTGCTTACAACAAACCAGTCTCTGTGCAATGCATAATTAAGCTAACTGATTAACAAACACCCACATCTACGGCATCTGAAAAGTTCCCTACATTGATAATTCTTCTCAATGATTAGGTACTATACTTTTCATTGCAGGTGATTACTTCATAAAACTAAAAATGAGCTGACTTATGTGATAGTGATAGAGCGTTTTTGGTTTTGCAGGATGAACTTACACTGCCAAGAGCTGCCAAACTGGGTACTTGAAGATTGTTTTATTCATGATGATTCTTTTGTTAGTTTAGGGAATTTTTTTGATGAGCTAAACAAGATGAATTGTGGTCAATATAACCATTAGGGCGCTTGGTTTTTTTTTTTTTTTTTTTTTTTTTTATGCAAAGGGAAGTAAAGGGTTTGACAGATACTCATTACCAAAGTGATAAGAGGAAATGTTGAAAAAAAAAAAGGAAAGAAATGATGAGAGAAATCAGAATGCTTCTTTCTCCCACTGCTTTTGCTAATGATTTTACTGGAAAAGGTGGCATCCATTGATAATCTAACATCTGCACTGCCATTTACTTTTTATTTTTACTGTGGTGTGGGTAACAAACCAGAAAAGCACCAGACAAATTTTGCAGGCTTGGCAGGTGTGTGGAAGCCATGATTAAGAGACTTATCTTTCGAAAGAGTGCTTTTTTTTTGTTCACCTTTGTCTTCTGCAGCGTGCACCATCATTAGTTTGTTCTTACCTGTGTGGAATTAGAGAAAGTAAAAACAAGAGTGGGAATTTGGAATATGGATATGGTTCTACCCAAAAAAAAAGTGGGAATATGGCTTATTTATAATCCCTAAAAAAACTAGTACAAAAATATGGACTTACCCTTCTTACATTGCATGTCTTTAGCGTTAAGTTTAATAGCTGTGTAATGATAATGAAAGTTAACAAATTTAACGGAAATGTATTTAATTTTGTCATTTTGAAATATTTGGGTTTTAATTACTTAAAATAAAAATTAATTGATTGATTTTCATGCAATTAAACGTTGAGAGTTTAATTTCATTTTATGATAAACGATAAAGGTATATATAGGTATTAAGCCTGATAATAATAATAATAATAATAATAATAATAATAATAATAATAATAATCATCATCATCATCATCATCATCATCATTTGAGCTTTTATCTTAATATTGGGTAAGTTATATGAACTAATATATGAACTTACGCTAAGTTGTCAGCATGAATTCTCTTCTTCGGCTCATTGTTTTCTTAGGAAATTAGTTATTTTAACTATCGTTTTGTCATATCTTTCTAGATAACTACTTTCAAAGTCTTTATTGTTATTCTCCTAGCCTTGACAATTTTTTCATCACTCATAACTTCTATGCTCATAGCTGAAGCATCTATAGGTTTACGTCGTATAATTCCAAACCAACATAGACGATTTTCATTCATTTTGTCTTTGATAGGTGTCATTCCAACCTTTTTACAAATAATCTCATTTACCCCTGTAGGACACTCAACGTGGAACTGGCCTACCCTGCACTACTCCTGCTGGGGCGCTCAGCGTAGAGTCGGATGATCAAGGTTTTGTTTTGATACCACTTGTCACATGGCCATTAGCTTTTCCTTGCATAATCAGCTTGTTAGGGTATGCAACACCACCTCTTTTAACCCAAGGACTTTCCTTTTCATATCTGATGCGGGATTGGAGCATCCAATCTACTCTCCTAGCGTGACATTCTCTCTTACTCAATCTTGTGACATCCTCTCATTCTATTCTTTCTCGTATATCTGCGCTTCCATTGTAGAATTCACATTTCTACTACACTAATTTTCTATGTATGTAGTCTTTTAGTTGCCTAGCATTTACTATCATAAAATAATGTTGGTTTAACAGCTATCTTTATAAAATTTAAGTTTCAATCATATAGGAATTCTTTTATCACATAAAATATTTATAGTACTTCTCCACTTGCTCCAACATGCATGGATTCTATGGATGCCATCAATCTCTTTATCTATCTGTATGATTGACCCTATATGTCTGAAATGATTATGCTTAGGGATCACTATGCAATCTAGCATTACTATGTTTCGATCTTCCTTTTCATTTGAATTGAATTTACATTCAATGTATTCAGTTTTTACTCTGCTTAAATTGAACCCTCTTGATTCTAGCATTTGTCTCCATAGTTCTATCTTGAATTGATCTCTACTTTAGTCTCAACTCAAAAGACAATATCATCTGCAAACATTATAGACCAAAGCACATCATCCTGGTTGAATTCTGTTAGCTCATCTATTATTATTGTGGATAGGAATAGGCTTAATGTCGACCCTTGATGTAGTCTTGTCATGATAGGAAATTTGTTTGCTTGCCTTCTACATACCCTCACATGTGTCATTGTCTCTCCATATATGTCCTTAATTATTTTAATATATTTCATAAGAATTCTTTTCTTCACTAAAGACCACCATAACACTTCCCTAGGCATTTTATTATATGCTTTTTCCAAGTCCATAAAAACCATATGAAGATCTTTACCTTATACTTGAGAACACTCTACAGGTTGTCTAAGCAAGTGTATTGCCTCTATAGTTTATTGATCAAACATAAAACCAAGTTGATGATCTGATATTTTTACATTCTTCATTAATCTTTGTTCTATCACTCATTCCCAAAAAGTCAAATAATAATGAGGGTAAATTACATAAATATACCTTGCGGTTAGGGGAAGATTAAATATGGTACCTGATGTTTAAAATTTTACACTTAACCACCTAAGATTTATTTTCTTGTCACTTTACCCCAAACCGTTACTTTTTCCATTATTTTTATTTTTTTCATTCTTTTTACTTTGTTTCATCTTCTTTAAGAATTTTCTCTCTCTAAAATCTAGAATCCGGCGACCAGCGACTTCGTTGTCTACTGTTGACTGTCATTGGCTACCACTAATCGATGGCTTTTAGCTTTCAAAATACACCAAAATTTTCATCTTTTTCTTATCTTTCTACTTCTTAAGCTAGTTTTACTTTAAAAAGTCCAAAATTTTCTAGATCTATATTCAAAGTAGCGACCTTAAATATTCAAAAACGCTAGTTTCACCACTTGAAAATCGGCCCTCTTTCAATATGTTGTTTTACTCTTTATAGCCTACATTTTCTCCAAGTTTTAAGCTCAAAAACCACATGAAGAGCCCAAAAAGAGAAAAAAGAAGATAGAAAAACTAGTCTTAGAGAGAAAGAAAAAAATAGTTGAAGTAGACTGAAAAGAAATAATAAATAAAAAAATTTAAAGATAACAGAAAATGTTACGGTTTAGGGAAAAGTGAAATGAAAATAAATCTCAGAGTAGTTAAGTGTCAAAGTTTAAACATCAGGTACTACACTAGTATGCTCGCACAATGCATATTTATGTAATTTACCCTAATAATAATAAATAGACATGAAACAACTAAATTGATTTCATTTCATCCTTAAATGGAAATGATTTGCAGGGCTTATATTAACAGATACTACATATCAATGTTAATTTAAGAACAAAAATTTGCTTGCAAGACCATGTCGGGCTCATAAACAACATTCAATGGCCTTGTTAAGTAGGCTACACTAACAAAATGGACCGTGGTGGTACCACCCATTTTGTAGCAAATAAACCAATGCGTCTCTCCATGACTAAATAGCCTTCATCATTTTCCCAAAATTCCTCATTTGTCCTCTCAGAGTCTAAACCAACTTCTTCCTTAAGATAGCTACTAACATTAGATGCAGAAGATAGAAAAACAAAAGGGAGAAAAGCTCAAAAACCTCAAAACTTAAACCTAAAACAGATTGAATAAGAATGGAGTGTGTGTTCGGTTTAGTTTGCAACGAATTCGCCGTAGTTGCAGCATACAAATTGACAATTCACAGCATCCTTGTCCACAAATCCAATGAAGACAAGATCATGATCCTTGATTCTCACAAACTCATTGCTATTAGCGGTGAATCCAGTGACAGGTTCCCCTTTTTGTCTTTCTTCGTATAAATCTACGTATGTGTTTTCATATTTAATTGTGCTAATAAAATTTAAGTAAAAAATATGTTACATTTTTTTGTAGAGAGCAATTCATGGAGTGTATATAGAAAAACGTGGCTTTGTATCAGTTTCGAAATGGTATTCCTTTGACAACTATTGCTGCTACTAAATTCACTCGCGATGTGCTTGCATTGCCTTAAGGAAGGTACAAATATTACTTTTTTACAGTTTCAATAAGAGTTTTAATTGTAAATTGGGGTTTTAATACGTTTGTAATTATTGCAAGTTTTAAATTTCCGTTGACATTTCTTAAGTTGAAAATTTTGTAGATTTTGAGAAAGTTTTTCAATTGCAACTTGCTTCTTAAAATTTTTTTAGTGTGGACAATTAATCTATGTGGAAGAAAGTGCTAATCTGTGATAATCAAGCTGTGTGGAAAGAATTCAATTTATTATTATTATTATTATTATTATTATTATTATTATTATTATTATTATTATTATTATTATTATTATTATTATTATTATTATTATTTAGAGCTGCATGTATTATTGTGGAGATTCCTGGGTAATAATATTTATTTTTATTTTTGGACTAGATGAGTTAAATTGAGTGCTTAGCTAAGCCAAAGATGGTTCTGAACTAGTTGGACAATCATTTTGTCTTATTAGCTAAATAGTTAATGTTGAGCATTGGATTTGTTTATGATGCTTAAAGTTGCTGGATGCTAAGATTCTTGAGAAGCCATCTTATTTACCTGAACCCCTGGATTTATTTGACATTTGTTCAGAGTTTGTCTAGTTATGTTACTAGAAGCATATAAAATACTGTGGTTTCCCAGTCTATATGTTTTGGCATGAGATTCTTCTAAAGATATTCTTTTATGTTGAAAATAATGCAATTACACCTGTAATTATCTATAAGGTCCGGTATTGGAACTTGGCAATAAGAATATTTACATCAGGGATATGTACTAAACAAGTTTAGGGAAAATATTCCTTCAGTCTTTCTACAAGACTATCACATGTGCTTGCTTAAAATCTATAGAACTAGAAAGTTATAATACCATGTAGGCTTGTTATACAATTCAAAGCGAGTTGATTTATTTTGGCATGAATCCATAACCATATGGTACTTAAGTTCAATTTAAATAGGATGTGGTTTCTAATAGAACATCTTGTCAAGTATTATGGAATTAATCATTGTTGTTATGGTTGGAAAATTAGGTTATAAAAGAGTCAAGAAATTTTGAGGGTGCAATGATTGTTGCCTTTGGAGTTCCAATTATAACTCTTGGCATATGTAGTTCTTTTTGTTGTATGAGTTACTCCTTTACTTCCTTTACTTGGTCAGTTGCTTTGTACTAGTGTGTCTTTATGGTCCTTGAATCTTGCAAATTCATGTTTTGAAGAAGTTTTTTCTTAGGTTTTCTTTATGGTCATTTTCCTCTTAGTAGTGAGTTTAATTAATTAATGAAGAAAAGGTAAAACATAAGTATTTACTCTCGAGCTTTGCCGTGGATGTGTCATGTGCTTTACAGAAGTAAATTCTATCCATTAACATTTGACTCATAAATTGAATTTAGTCTTATGCAGTCGATAATTGCACTAGTTATATGTATTCTTATTGCTTTTGTAAGTACCCCTGAATGCACCTAAGATGTGTGTGTGCGTGTTTGTGTCTATGAATAAGATACTCTTTTTATTTCTATCATGTGCCATGAATTTAGTCTCCTGCTAACCTACTTGTTCTTGTTATTTACTATCGTTAACAAGGATATTTGGTTTTTCCAGAACCCTTATTTCGTGAACATTCTTCTTGTTGGCTATGACAAAGAGATAGGACCCTTTTTGCACTATATTGACTACATTGCTACTCTACATAAGGTTGACAAGGGTGCATTTGGTTATGGATCCTATTTTTCTCTCTCTGTGATGGACAAACACTACCACAGTGGCATGACAATGGAAGAAGCCATAGATTTAGTTGATAAATGCATAATGGAGATTAGATCAAGATTGGTTGTGGCACCACCAAACTTTGTCATCAAGATTGTAGACAAAGATGGAGCAAGGGAGTATGCCTAGCGTGAATCTGACAAGGATGCTGCAATGGCTTCAGCCTGAAGATTTTATCATGGACTTGCTTTTGTATTGTAGATGTTCAATTTGTGTGTACCAATATGAAATAGTGTCTAGGCAACCAAAGCTTAGTATCAAAACTATTTACCCACTATCTATTGCTTGAATTGATTATGTTCTGTGTCGTAACGGCTTCGCGCTCGACGATTTTGAAAAACGTTTAAAAACAATGGGAGTCGCCACCAATCTTTTTTAACTAGGTGTAATTGGCCACTTAAAAATGTTTATCTTTTTAACAAAGTCTCAAGATTATTTAAGTTTATTAAAATGTGATAACCGTAAATTTTTCCCTTTATTGGAAATTAGAAATATTGAAAATAAATATTAGAGAAATTAAATAAGAGGAAATAAATAAAATTTGCGAGAAACGGGATATTGGTGAAAATCCCGAGAAATGAGGAAGTGATGAATAAGGAAATTCGTGTGAAGGAAATTAAATGAAAATAAAGATAAAAATAATAGAGAGGAAAAGAATTAAATTGGATAAATTAAAATCCAAATCTAATTAAGAAAATAAGAAAATAAATGAAATATATTTATATAATTATATATTATTATATAAATGTATTTTTATACCAATACATATGTATTCAAATATTATATAGTATATTTTAAAATACGTTGTTATATATATAGAAATATATATATACTATTTCATAAATTCAAATAATACATATGTATATAAATATAATGTTTTATGTGTATATATAATTATGTAAATACATATAGAAGAAAAGTAAGTATGGTTTTATATTAAAGTTTATATGTATAAATATTTTATTATAGCATTTATATAATTTATGTATATAAATGTTACTTAATTTTAAGTATATATATAAATATACACATATATACTAGACATATAATTTTGTAACATACAATATATATAGATATATTTTATATATAATATATATTGTATTATATTATGTATGAAATAATATGTATAATACATAGTATATATTATATGTATAAAATATATGGTATAATGTATAGTATATTGTATACTAAAAATGGAAAGAAGACATAAACCAAAAAGGGAAATAAAACTAAAAACAGAAAAGGAAAGGAAGGATCGGGGGGGGGGGAGAAATCCCGACCCTCCCCGGGCGTACCACCGGTGGCAGAGGTGCCACCGCCGGCCGAGTGAGGGAAGAGAGGAGGAAAGAGTGGCGTCGCCGGTGAGAGGAGAAGCGAACGACGGTGGCCGACGACGGAAAGAAGAAAAGAAAACGAAACAGAAACGGTGGGAAAAAGCGAAGAGGAAAGAGGAGGGAAACGGCGGTGCCGGCCAGTCCAGGCACCGCCACCCCAACCCGAACCTCGGCGGAGGTGAGGGGAAGATGAAGGAGGCCACCGGCGAGACCAACGGCGGCCGAGGAAGGAAGAACGAAGGAAGAAAGGAGCCGAAACCCACCCTCCTAGGTCCGGCACCGTCGCCGGCAATGGGGAGAAACGGAGACCAGATCTGGCGTCTCCGCAACTCCGGCAAGCTGAGGGAGGCGTGAACCGGCGGAAAGGAGGACCGCCGGCGACCGAACCGGCCGAACCGGCGGGATGAGGCACAAACCGGTCTGAACCGGTCCGGCCAAAGAAAGGAGAAAAGAAAAGAAAAAGAAAAGAAAAAGGAAAAAAGGAAAAAGAAAAAGAAAAAGAAAAAGAAAAGAAAGAAAGGAAAGAAAAAGGAAGAAAAAGGAAGAAAAAGAGGAAAAAGGAAAATTTCGGGAATTCGGAAAATTCCCGGAAATTCGACAACCCGGGATTTTACAAATTCGGTAAGAAATTTCCCAAGAATTTAATTTCAGAAAAAATTAAATAAATTATGAAAAAATTCTAAAAATTAGAATTTTAATTCCAGAAATTATTTTCAGCAATCGAGATAAGGAATCGGGAGAAATGGAGTGCGGGCGCGATCGATAAGCGGAATTCGCCGACCCGGAAAAAGGTAAGGGATGCATGTGCAGCACTGTAAGGATACTCAGTCTGCATAATTTAATTTGAAATATTTTATGCAATTATTTTATGAAAATTATTATGACGCATGAATTGCTGAAAATAATTTGGGAAGAAGTACTGGCTGAAAGATTTTAAACTGTATTTTCCGTGCAGGAGGTTAGTGAATCGGCAGCCGTTATGCTGCCGAAAATTTTAGAAAAACTTTATAAAATCATATTAAATGATTTATTTCCGAATTTCGATAATAAATCACGAGACATGAGGAAATTTCTAAATTTCATAAAATATGAATATAATGAGATGGAACTTTAGAATATTCATGTATTCGAGAATGGTGATAATGAAATCACCGAAAATTCTCGAAATAGATAAATTACACGAATTACGAGACGAAAGATGAAGTGAAATATAGTAAATATTTTATGGATATTGTTATCAATATTCACTAAAGGATTATAACCCTTATGGTTTTAAATCATGGAATTATATAATTGTATAAATTCCATAAGGTGTATTTTCCGATGAAAAAAAATACGGTTTTGAGACTGGTTGGTATTCTTATCATGCTGATACATGATATGTGACATGTTTAGTCCCGGTCGACACCTGATCCGTGATCCACCGAGGACAATGTAGATTAGGGTCATAGATTTGACCGGTTTAGTCCTTTACCCTCCGTGGTTTATAGTACGACAAAATTAACGTCTATATTAAAAATCCATAAATGATAGGTGACATGTTAAAAAGGGGAAATATTTTACATGACATGGAATATGTCAAACGAAAAAGGCCATACCGAGCAGAGACTCGATGATTGAACCGTGGGAGCCACCTCTAGAGTCCTTCGGGAACTAAGTGCTACACGTGTTCCGATATTTCAGTACAGGCCATACCGAGCAGAGACTCGATGATTGAACCGTGGGAGCCACCTCTAGAGTCCTTCGGGAACTAAGTGCTACACGTGTTCCGATATTTCAGTACAGGCCATACCGAGCAGAGACTCGATGATTGAACCGTGGGAGCCACCTCTAGAGTCCTTCGGGAACTAAGTGCTACACGTGTTCCGATATTTCAGTACAGGCCATACGAGCAGAGGCTCGATGATTGAACAGTGGGAGCCACCTCTAGAGTCCTTCGGGAACTAAGTGCTACACGTGTTCCGATGTTTCAATACAGGCCATACCGAGCAGAGACTCGATGATTGAACAGTGGGAGCCACCTCTAGAGTCCTTCGGGAACTAAGTGCTACACGTGTTCCGATGTTTCAATACAGGCCATACCGAGCAGAGACTCGATGATTGAACAGTGGGAGCCACCTCTAGAGTCCTTCGGGAACTAAGTGCTACACGTGTTCCGATATTTCAGTACAGGCCATACCGAGCAGAGGCTCGATGATTGAACAGTGGGAGCCACCTCTAGAGTCCTTCGGGAACTAAGTGCTACACGTGTTCTGATGTTTCAGTACAGGCCATACCGAGCAGAGACTCGATGATTGAACAGTGGGAGCCACCTCTAGAGTCCTTCGGGAACTAAGTGCTACACGTGTTCCGATGTTAGTATGAGAAATCATAGGATATTGTGACGATAAGTAAGTGAGTGTGATTCGTGAATTCGACAAATGTCAAAGAATGAAAAAGATTTTCAGCATATAGGAAGCTGAGTATCAAGTGAGGCATATAATTCTCTTACTGAGCCGTGGTTTTGCTCACCCCTTAATTTTCAACATCTCAGGTTTTGACGAATGTGAGATCAGTGCATTGTGGATCCTGGCTGTACACGAAGGACAGTGTGTCAGACCGACTGATTATTTGAGGTATGATCATTTAATTCTCTGTATTTAGACACGTCAACAGTACTACTTATCTGATTTGTTACGATAGGGGATGTGTATAATGTAAATAATATTATGTAAAATTTATTAACAGTCAGTACAAGTGAAGTATCGCAGACAGCCCAACCGGTTAAGTTGTGTATAAGAAGGGTAAAAATGTGGTTACGGGTCGTGACAGATTTAGTGGTATCAGAGCATTGGTTGGCCTGATGTCTGTGGATACTTTGGAAAGAAAAGAGTTAAACATCCCCTGTAGTACTGTGTCGTCTGAATACATAGAGAAAATAAATGATTGTAAATGGGGTAAAATGATTTAAAGGGAGTGAGAAAGTATAAACTGAGAATGTTAAAGAAGAAAATAGGCTCAGAAATTACCAAAAAAAAATTGGTGATTCTTCTAATCTATATGAAGGCCTGTTCGGTAAGGAACAGAAATGGACTCGGTGAGGGCCCCACCAGTACTTTTCTGTCCGAACCGAACTGAGACCTGAAAGTGATGGTATAAAATAGGGGAATAAAATATCATCATTAAATAGACTTTAAGATCACCGATTGAGGGTAATTTGAAGAGAGAGAAAATTTTTAGCCAAAAATGACCAAAATACCCCTACCCCCAAAATTTTACTGGGAGTCAAAATAGATCACCAGAAGTTGGAATTGATCGATTTGACAGAGAAATTAATGTTATAAAGCTGAATTACAAGTAAATTAATCCCATTGTGGATTTTAGTGAACTTCTCTGTCGAAAATCGAATGAGATCTAACTTGCTGTAATAAGTATCAGAAAGGATACTATCAACACATAGATGATCAGTTCATTGATTTGAATGTATATTGAGGAGATAGAAATAAATGTCGAAATGACGAAAATGCCCCTATATTGGGCGATGTCGGAATAGTGATAAAACCGAGCTGAATTGGAATCCATTGATAGTAATGGAATTATTAATGGCATAGAAGATGTCATGTGAATCTAACGATCCCTATTACTGATTCCACTAACACTTAGACTATGGACGCGAAAGAAAAACCCCGAGTGGACTGTGGGCCATAGGGGATAACAGTATGGTTGAGTGAGGCGGCCAGGGCTCCCCCACGAGTGGACTTTGGGCCATAGTGGTAAATCCTGGGCTTCACAATAAAACAATCCGTGAGGGACTAAGTGCCACGTCTGTGTGACGGGGGCCACCTCTAGAGCTCAGAGCGGACAGCACGGATGAGTGGTGCGGCTCGGGCCCCTCCGGCTTGAGACCGGCAAATCCGAGGCATCACAATAATACGTGTACAGGCAGACGGCGAACGAGCCGGGGCCTATATGATGCGATCCAAAGAGTGTAGTGGAATGTCATCAAATGTTTGGCCCGGTTATTGACTGAAAGGGTCGAAAAAATTAAGAGTGTATTGAACGAGATCGTTAAATACTGTGAAAAGTGAAATGATTACAAGAATTGACTGATGAGGTGAAAAGTATAGATAATGAAATACATACTGGTGTGATTACTTATGGTTCTGTACGTTTTCATTTCTTTGAGGTATCAAACAGATAATCGTACATAGAACCGACGTATCTTGGAATATGTGCTACAGAATGAGGTACTGTTTGGAGTACTGTGAATTAGAGGATAAATATAAGAACAGTCAAGTGATAAAAAGAAGATGACCGCTAACCTAAGTTCTTCAGGACCCTTGAGACAGAACTGTGATGGGCGACCCAATGGTGGGCGACCCGTAGTGGATCATGTGTCGTGAGATATAGGCGAACTATCTCATCGCCGACTCACTAGTGAGGATAAACCTGAGGCGAAAGGATCGCCTAGGGGATGCTTGTCGATGGTCGATATGAACGGGCGAGGCCCTTATAAGCATCTCGACGGTAACACGAGTGTAAGGAACTAGGTACGTAAGGGGTGCCAAGGTTCAAACCTCGTGGAGAATATACTCAAGGGAACTAAGCCTGAATTCAGTAAATGGAAATGGTTTTTAAGTGAATAACTGAATTGAAACGAGTAGCTGTGAAGTGTGTTGAGAATCATTGTAATTGATACAGCTTACCAGAATGAGATTCGTAACGCTGTAAAGTATGACTAGGTAATGAAATCAAGGTAGAGTATGTATCAAAATGATTTGAATATGGAATGTCTCTGACTTGAAAATATACTGTGAAATGATGGGACACCATGATGAAGGTCCAAAATGATAAAAGAAGTGTGGTTAAAGAAACTATCGGATCAGAATCCCGATAAATTCTAGAGTAACATAGATTGAGAAATTAGGTGAATGTTAACTCGATTGCGAATATGAAATTTATTCTTAAGCTTGTATCGAAGAATATAGAAGAAATCCGACAAGCTTAAGAAAATAATTTTTGGAAAATATTACGGATGATGAAATTCACAAGTATCGATGTAAAGGAAGGAAATACAAATGATATGATTTGAGGATGAATTAAATGATGTATTAAAATTTTTGGTTATACACTAAAATTCTTATGAAGAACAAATAAATATTATATGGAAGTGATGCCTTAAATATGATTTAATCGGAGATGTATAAGGAGCGTATAGGAGCAATCTTTGTAAAAGGCATAATCAGATAAAAAGTTAAAGAACGATGGTCACAAGATGATAAGAAAGGTACGATTAAAGAAAGTATCAGATTTGATTTCCGATAAAACTTCCAAAGTTATATAAATTAGAGGAATCGAGATAACACTGATTTGATTTTAAATATGAAGTTAAATTCTAAGCTTATATCGGAAGATGTAGAAAGAATCTGAAAAGCTTAAGAAAATAACTCTGAAAATTGTGTGAATAATGAAATTCACGTGTAGAAATCTGGATGACGAAAATACTGATAATGAAAAAATTGAGAATAAAGGAGTTATCTGTATAGGTGTAAATGAGAGAACTGCAAATGATGTTGAGTTGTAGACGAATCAAAAAGGATATATTAAATTTCTATCATTGATGAAGTTCTGGTGAAGAACAAGTATTAATCTACGTGAAAATTGACGCTTTATGGAGCTGATTAAGGATGTGTGAGGAGTTAATAAGACTATCCTCAGTATAAAGAGTCCTTAGATAAAAGAGTGAAGATTGTTGTCTATAAGATGATGATTTGAACTCGGAGTGAATTTTACGAGTTCCGATTGAAGTTATAAGGGTAATGAGTTGCCTTGTAAAGTAGATAAGCCTAAAGAATGAGGCATCCTTACATGAGTAAAATTGATGAAATACTGATAGGGTCTAAAGTATAAATGGAACATGAGCAGCATTGTGATATAATCCTTAAACTCTTAAAGGCTGTGGAATTGTGCTAAGATTAACAACTAAGAAATTTGGCTAGACAGTATCTCCTCTTGAGATATATGATCTTGAGACGACAGGATGACAGTGAACCTGTCTATGACATAAAGATAATGATTGAGATACGAAAGTAATGAGTCTAGCTAAATACTACTGCCAGCCTATAAAAGAGTGATGAGACTGGCTGCTTTATAGACGAGATCTAATTCAAGAAATTAAAGTCGGCAGATGGCTAGTGTAAAGAAAAAGATGGTACGCAAGATTCTAAAAGATCTTAGCTGTATAGTACCATACCAATCGAGAAAACCGACAAAAAGGAATGAGAGTAAAAATATGAAAACGAAAATGAAAGTGCAAAAAGGAAATAAATTGCATGACGAGAAGGGAACATTAATATAAAACAGTTCCCGCAGTTAAGACTGAAAGCGAAGGGTGTTGGTTATCACATAACTGTGGCAAGATGTAAAATCAAAGCCAGAACTGATAAGTGAAAGTAATGATACTCCAAGGAGTAAGATAATTGATATGTTTACTGCCAGTAAAATGATTGTACACATAACCACCTCGAAATGATAGAGATGGTGGAATTGTATAGATAATGTGGTGCTTAAATGGATAATTCGAGGATTCAATCACAGAATCTAAGTTATGAAAAGAGTATATTCTCAGGTATATTCTAAAATTTAAATGATATTGAATATACCATAAGAGTAAGAGATGTAATGACCATACTACATGAAAAGAGACATGGAGAGAAAATGATTGTCTCATGATTTATTTCTGTAAGAGATGATTAACAGAAAAATTTGCAATGATATGTAGCCTTGATGGAATAAGTGTGAAAATGAATATTGTGGATAATAAAGAGTCCAAAAGAGAAATAATGATATGGAAGTGATTAAAGACTGATGATCTAAATAGAATCACTTTCCATTATCAGACATCTAGATTCTCTAGTGCCTTAGTCGAAATATGAGTGTTAAACGGTGTGAATGTGTATGTACAGTTCCAGTGAGCCTTACATGTGATGGGAGTCTCTGTGTTGCCATATGCTAATGAGAGATAGCAAAAGGCTTTGAGATCCCAAGTGTATTGATAGCACCGCTCCATACTGATATATATTTATATATATGAGCGTGAGATGTAACCGCTCCATGATATTGAGAGAGCGTGTGCACGAGATGTGAAAGCTACTGGGACACTTACATATAATTGATCGATATGAGTACATGATGGTACCATATTTTGTCGACTCGGCACTAATTGAGAAGCATGGATGATGAACAGCATAAATCAGCTGTAATATTAAAATATTATGTATGGCTCTTATATGAAAAGAGTAAAAGTGAATAACTTTTGATTTGAGGAATGAACTTACGGGAGTATAGACATATACGATGAAAGACAGCATGTAGTGGTCTAAAGCACTCTTGATGTTGAAAGTGTACTGGCAGTATTACTTGGAAGATGAACTAGAGGTCAGAAGTCGTAAGTATACGGCATGTACCACCTTTGGACTTAAGTTAAATTCGGAGGACCGAATTTCTTAAGGTGGGGAGGATGTGATAACCGTAAATTTTTCCCTTTATTGGAAATTAGAAATATTGAAAATAAATATTAGAGAAATTAAATAAGAGGAAATAAATAAAATTTGCGAGAAACGGGATATTGGTGAAAATCCCGAGAAATGAGGAAGTGATGAATAAGGAAATTCGTGTGAAGGAAATTAAATGAAAATAAAGATAAAAATAATAGAGAGGAAAAGAATTAAATTGGATAAATTAAAATCCAAATCTAATTAAGAAAATAAGAAAATAAATGAAATATATTTATATAATTATATATTATTATATAAATGTATTTTTATACCAATACATATGTATTCAAAATATTATATAGTATATTTTAAAATACGTTGTTATATATATAGAAATATATATATACTATTTCATAAATTCAAATAATACATATGTATATAAATATAATGTTTTATGTGTATATATAATTATGTAAATACATATAGAAGAAAAGTAAGTATGGTTTTATATTAAAGTTTATATGTATAAATATTTTATTATAGCATTTATATAATTTATGTATATAAATGTTACTTAATTTTAAGTATATATATAAATATACACATATATACTAGACATATAATTTTGTAACATACAATATATATAGATATATTTTATATATAATATATATTGTATTATATTATGTATGAAATAATATATGTATAATACATAGTATATATTATATGTATAAAATATATGGTATAATGTATAGTATATTGTATACTAAAAATGGAAAGAAGACATAAACCAAAAAGGGAAATAAAACTAAAAACAGAAAAGGAAAGGAAGGATCGGGGGGGGGGGGGGGGGGGGGGGAGAAATCCCGACCCTCCCCGGGCGTACCACCGGTGGCAGAGGTGCCACCGCCGGCCGAGTGAGGGGAAGAGAGGAGGAAGGAGTGGCGTCGCCGGTGAGAGGAGAAGCGAACGACGGTGGCCGACGACGGAAAGAAGAAAAGAAAACGAAACAGAAACGGTGGGAAAAAGCGAAGAGGAAAGAGGAGGGAAACGGCGGTGCCGGCCAGTCCAGGCACCGCCACCCCAACCCGAACCTCGGCGGAGGTGAGGGGAAGATGAAGGAGGCCACCGGCGAGACCAACGGCGGCCGAGGAAGGAAGAACGAAGGAAGAAAGGAGCCGAAACCCACCCTCCTAGGTCCGGCACCGTCGCCGGCAATGGGGAGAAACGGAGACCAGATCTGGCGTCTCCGCAACTCCGGCAAGCTGAGAGGCGGCGTGAACCGGCGGAAAGGAGGACCGCCGGCGACCGAACCGGCCGAACGGCGGGATGAGGCACAAACCGGTCTGAACCGGTCCGGCCAAAGAAAGGAGAAAAGAAAAGAAAAAGAAAAGAAAAAGGAAAAAAGGAAAAAAAAGAAAAAGAAAAAGAAAAAAAGAAAAGAAAGAAAGGAAAGAAAAAGGAAGAAAAAGGAAGAAAAAGAGGAAAAAGGAAAATTTCGGGAATTCGGAAAATTCCCGGAAATTCGACAACCCGGGATTTTACAAATTCGGTAAGAAATTTCCCAAGAATTTAATTTCAGAAAAAATTAAATAAATTATGAAAAAATTCTAAAAATTAGAATTTTAATTCCAGAAATTATTTTCAGCAATCGAGATAAGGAATCGGGAGAAATGGAGTGCGGGCGCGATCGATAAGCGGAATTCGCCGACCCGGAAAAAGGTAAGGGATGCATGTGCAGCACTGTAAGGATACTCAGTCTGCATAATTTAATTTGAAATATTTTATGCAATTATTTTATGAAAATTATTATGACGCATGAATTGCTGAAAATAATTTGGGAAGAAGTACTGGCTGAAAGATTTTAAACTGTATTTTCCGTGCAGGAGGTTAGTGAATCGGCAGCCGTTATGCTGCCGAAAATTTTAGAAAAACTTTATAAAATCATATTAAATGATTTATTTCCGAATTTCGATAATAAATCACGAGACATGAGGAAATTTCTAAATTTCATAAAATATGAATATAATGAGATGGAACTTTAGAATATTCATGTATTCGAGAATGGTGATAATGAAATCACCGAAAATTCTCGAAATAGATAAATTACACGAATTACGAGACGAAAGATGAAGTGAAATATAGTAAATATTTTATGGATATTGTTATCAATATTCACTAAAGGATTATAACCCTTATGGTTTTAAATCATGGAATTATATAATTGTATAAATTCCATAAGGTGTATTTTCCGATGAAAAAAAATACGGTTTTGAGACTGGTTGGTATTCTTATCATGCTGATACATGATATGTGACATGTTTAGTCCCGGTCGACACCTGATCCGTGATCCACCGAGGACAATGTAGATTAGGGTCATAGATTTGACCGGTTTAGTCCTTTACCCTCCGTGGTTTATAGTACGACAAAATTAACGTCTATATTAAAAATCCATAAATGATAGGTGACATGTTAAAAAGGGGAAATATTTTACATGACATGGAATATGTCAAACGAAAAAGGCCATACCGAGCAGAGACTCGATGATTGAACCGTGGGAGCCACCTCTAGAGTCCTTCGGGAACTAAGTGCTACACGTGTTCCGATATTTCAGTACAGGCCATACCGAGCAGAGACTCGATGATTGAACCGTGGGAGCCACCTCTAGAGTCCTTCGGGAACTAAGTGCTACACGTGTTCCGATATTTCAGTACAGGCCATACCGAGCAGAGACTCGATGATTGAACCGTGGGAGCCACCTCTAGAGTCCTTCGGGAACTAAGTGCTACACGTGTTCCGATATTTCAGTACAGGCCATACCGAGCAGAGGCTCGATGATTGAACAGTGGGAGCCACCTCTAGAGTCCTTCGGGAACTAAGTGCTACACGTGTTCCGATGTTTCAATACAGGCCATACCGAGCAGAGACTCGATGATTGAACAGTGGGAGCCACCTCTAGAGTCCTTCGGGAACTAAGTGCTACACGTGTTCCGATGTTTCAATACAGGCCATACCGAGCAGAGACTCGATGATTGAACAGTGGGAGCCACCTCTAGAGTCCTTCGGGAACTAAGTGCTACACGTGTTCCGATATTTCAGTACAGGCCATACCGAGCAGAGGCTCGATGATTGAACAGTGGGAGCCACCTCTAGAGTCCTTCGGGAACTAAGTGCTACACGTGTTCTGATGTTTCAGTACAGGCCATACCGAGCAGAGACTCGATGATTGAACAGTGGGAGCCACCTCTAGAGTCCTTCGGGAACTAAGTGCTACACGTGTTCCGATGTTAGTATGAGAAATCATAGGATATTGTGACGATAAGTAAGTGAGTGTGATTCGTGAATTCGACAAATGTCAAAGAATGAAATAGATTTTAATAGCTTATTCTGCTTTTTAACGGACAGAACTAATTAAGAGAGTACATTAAAACATGAAATAAGTTTTTAAGAAATAAGATGATGATTTAACTAATATTCTTTCAAGGAATATACGGATATTAATTATTCTATTTAAAGGCTTTATTTAGTAGAAGCATTATTTTGAAAGGAATATGAAAAAGGTTATAAAAGATTAAAAAGGAAAAGGATTTATTAATTCAAAACAAAAGAAAAAAATTTTCTCTACAGTTGCTTCTAGGTTCCGTAACAAGTATGGTATTCTAAAATACCTACCTTACTCCATTCGGATCCCTAGCCGACTGTAGTATCTTTCCTACATGCGAGCCTAGAGCCCATAGGAAAAATGAAAAAGATTTTCAGCATATAGGAAGCTGAGTATCAAGTGAGGCATATAATTCTCTTACTGAGCCGTGGTTTTGCTCACCCCTTAATTTTCAACATCTCAGGTTTTGACGAATGTGAGATCAGTGCATTGTGGATCCTGGCTGTACACGAAGGACAGTGTGTCAGACCGACTGATTATTTGAGGTATGATCATTTAATTCTCTGTATTTAGACACGTCAACAGTACTACTTATCTGATTTGTTACGATAGGGGATGTGTATAATGTAAATAATATTATGTAAAATTTATTAACAGTCAGTACAAGTGAAGTATCGCAGACAGCCCAACCGGTTAAGTTGTGTATAAGAAGGGTAAAAATGTGGTTACGGGTCGTGACAGATTAGGTCCAATGGTTAGTCATGACTTGACACTTACAAGTGGTAAGGGGTTCAAGTCATGGCGGACGCGAATTGGGATTTATTCCCGATAAAACCGTGCGGGCGCCAGTGGGCCCCAGAGCGGACAGTTCGGATGAGTGGTGGCGCCTGGGCCCCCCGGCGGAGTCCGGTAAATCCAGGGCATCACATAAAAAGACAAATTTGGTCTACGAAAACAAGATTTGGGTTCGGGGGTTCGGTTACGTACGAGGAAGGATTAGCACCTTCATAACGCCCGTTAGAAAACGGTACCATCCTAACTACGTGGTATCTTTTGATTTTAATAAAAGAGTCTTGGTTTAACACTAATTTGCTTATTTAGAAAACTCTTGTATTAGCTTAAGAATTACTATTACATGTATGTTTAAAAACTTCCTTTTGAAAATTAACATGGACCCCTTTTATTGAAGAATTAACTCAAATATTCCAATACTTTTGGCAACATTTGAAATAATTCTCCTCATCTAGAGATTTCTAAAGAATCACTACTTGTGACTTCTATAGAATCTCATCCTTGGTGGGTTCACATTTTTTGTGTAATTGGATAAAAAGTTATCGTATATTTTGAAATAGGTTTTATTTTGGAAATAATCATGAACCCCTTTTATAGAAGAATTAAAACAAATATTCCAATACTTTTGGCAACATTTGAAATAATTCTCCTCATCTAGAGATTCCTAAAAAATCACTACTTGTGACTTCTATAGAATCTCATCCTCGGTGGGTTCACATTTTTAAATTCGCGTGAATGCATGTGATGCAAACAGATAATGATGCGCATGCATGTCCATTTAATTCATTTATTATTTCTTTATTCTTTATATTATTCGTTTTTTACTTTTAAAAAAAAGAATGAAAATTCGTGTATTGAAAAATCACACTGAATATTCCAATACTTTTGGCAACATTTAGTGAAATTTCTCTTACCTAGGGATCAGTTAGGAATTACTACTTGTGACTTCCGTAACATCCCATCATCGGGCAAATTCCATTCTTTAATATTAATATTGAAGCATATGATGCAAATATATAATGCATATAGATTTTTACTTTCTTATTTAACGTATTCATCGTTTATCTCCATTTTACATTATTTATTTTGTTATTTTTGTCGATATTATTATTATTTTTTATTTTTTTTATTATTAAATACTTTTAAGATAAAAGCTTATGTATTGAAAAACCTCTCTAAATATTCCAATACTTTTGGCAACATTTAGTGAAATTTCTCTTACCTAGGGATCAGTTAGGAATCACTACTTGTGACTTCCGTAACATCCCATCATCGGGCATTAGCTTTTACCTCTTATGAATTTTTTTTTTATCTCCATTACTTCTTGTTTTCATTTATTTAGATTTATTAACTTAATCCCTTTTGTCATCATTTTTTTTTATTAAAATCCTATTACCATTGATTTGATTAATTTAATCACTTTTGAAACTTTATTATTATTATTTTTATTGGTTTAATTATTTTGTATTCATATATCTCTAAAATCTTTTTTATCTTTTATTTATTTTTCCCATCTATCTCCATTACCTCTTTTGCATTTATTAATTTTCATTTAATTAGTATTTTTTCTAAATAATTTTTATTACAAAACATATTATTATATAATTTTAAAATAAGCATGAATTTGTATATTGAAAATTTAAATCGAGTATCCCAATACTTTTGGCGACATTCGATAAATTCCTCTCACCTAGAGATATTCGAAGAATCACTACTTGTGACTTCTACGATATCTCATCGTCGGAATAATTCTATGCTTACTTTATTTTATTCTAATCTATATTTATTTGTTTTTTTTTATTTTTTTTTTTATATATTTTATATTTTATATATATATCTTAAAACTATATATTTATTATTAATTATATGATTAAACTTAAAATTATTAGCTTTTTAAAGGATTTTATATAAAAACAAATATTTATTTTTATGTTATGCAAATATATTAATAATACATAAAATAAATTGTTTAATAGAATAAATAAATGATAAATAAATAAGAGAAAAATGTATACCCAAACGGATTGGGCTTGGAGCCCAAATGAATCTTCCAAAACTGGCCCATAATCCAGCCCAAAGATAGGGCCCAGTTCTGCCAAGGAGAGTGGGTCGCGAGCGGGTCGGATCAAGCGGGTCGGGCGTGACACGCGGGTCGCGGGAAGGTGGAGGCTGAGTTGGGTTGTACGGATCTCGAATCCGGGTCGGGTCGTCACGCGGGTCAAGGGCTCAAAACGCAGCGTTTCAATCTCCTATAAAAGGCCCATATTTTTTTTATCCTTCATTTCCACCGGTTTCTTTAAAAAAAATCCCAAAAAAACAAAAAATCCTTTCAACCTCTCAACCCTCCCGAGCAACTGCCATCGTGCCAGCCGCCGTGCACCGCCGAGCTCCGATCGCCGGTGGTGTACGCGAGGCCCTGAAAATACTCTCCTCACCTTCCTCTAACCAGATCTAATCTCCGTTTCTCCAAAAACAACTCTAAATCCCTAGATCTGACTTAAACCGAAAGCCTCTTTTTTTTGTGCGTTTCTTTTTTCTTTTTTTGTGGTTGATGGTTCAGCTGTGGTGGTTTTGTTGTTTTTTCTTGTTTGTCTTTTGCAGGTTTGAGATCTAGGGTTCTAGGGGGTCTCGGTTTTGAGAGTGATGAAGGGGTTAAGGGTCTCGGGTGAGTGATGGTGATGAGTGGCTGTGGTGATGCTGGTGGGTAGACGATGATGAGTTTAGGGTTTCGATTGTGAGTGGTTGGTGATGATGTTGGTGGGTAGCTGTGATGATGGTGGTGAGTGGCTTCGGTTGTGATGGGTAGTGGCTGTGGCGGTGAGTGCTTCGGGTTTTCGTTCTCTCCTCTCCGTCCCCCCCGAAGAAGAAGAAAAATCCTTGCTTTGGGTCCTCTTAAACGACATTGGAGCCTTGCCCTAGCCTTTCAAAATCACAGAATCAGTAGGTTTCTGTTGAAGCATGATTCACGGCACGGTGTTTCTGGGTTTGGGTTGGGGCTCGAGACAGGGAAGAAGGGTTGGAGGACCGGCGGCTGGGCAGTGAGTTTGGCCGGTAGATTTGGTAGATCCGAAGCATTTAATGCTTCACTGTGACAATGGGACTGATAATAATAATAATAATAATAATAATAATAATAATAGAAATAAAAAGATAATAATAATAAAAAAGAAAAGATAATAATAATAATAATAATAATAATAATAATAAGAATAATAAAAACAGTAATAATAATAATAATAATAATAATAATAATAATAATAATAATAATAATAATAATAATAATAATAATAATAATAATAATAATAATAATAAAACCCATGTGATAAAAAAAACAATAACAATAATAATATACATAATAACAAAAACAAATAAAAAATAATAAAAAAATAAAAAAATAAAAAAAAATAAAAAATAAAAAAAATAAAAAAATAAAAAATAAAAAATAGAAAATAATAAAATAAATAAAAAAATAAAAAAAAATAAAAATAAAAACAAATATATAAAAATAATAATGATAAAAATGAAAACAAAAATAAAATAATAAAAATAAAACAAATAGATACAAATAGAATGCTAATAAATTTACTCATTTTAATGGGCCTTGAAGCCCAATATTTTATTTTGGATTTTGAAAGTCCGATTGGGTTTAAAACTATCAATTTGGACAAAATTTGGTGTCTACATTCTGAAGTGGAAAAATTTGCAAATTTGATGATATTTTATTTTGAAGTGCAACCTGTGATGAGCCAATCTTGTCTTTGGGGAGTAATTCTATTGAAATTTAACTAAAGAGCTCTGGATTTTGCTTTGTAGACTGTAGCTTTTTATGCTAGAAGTGGTGTCATAGTCTAGAAGAGAAGATGAAAGAATATGACCTTTTGGGACTTGAGGTCTTAGCTCATGTCCGTTTTTCTTCTAAATTTTCAAATAAAGTTTGGATGTTCTCTATCATGTTTTTCTAGGAGTAGTACACAAATGTGAGTTTTGATAGGTAGAGGATATTAGTTATTGCAATCTTTTAATTCACTTCTGGGCTTATTTCTTTTGGTTTAAGTCAATACATCCCATGTTCAACTAGTGGGAGCATTTTGGTTATGCCAGCAGCAGAAACAATTCTTTTGTTTCACGCTTGGAATGTAGATCCAGATCGAATAATATCATCCTTCAAGAGCATATGAAACATGTCAATGTTCAGTCAACCTAATGCTTTATTTATTCATTTATTTTTGATTGGCCTAAAAGCCCAAATGTTTTGAAAAACCAATGAGTTGCCCTGCCAATCTTCAACCGCAAAAGAGAAGAAATTTTTTTTTGAATAAGGTAACCTTATATTTCATGTAATTGTGGTCATAAAGAGTAATGCTATTTCGCCTTAGGATTTTCTTTTTGTATGAATGTTGTACGACACTATTTTGTCTTCAATCACTTAATTATTTTTCTTTCTTTATAATTAGAGCCTAGGAGTGCCAAGAATATTATTTTTGTTTTTTATTTGTACGAAAAAAGGTTTTCTTTTAAAATAATGAACAATGGTTGTTTAATTTACTTTAATGATATTTTCTATGGCAATGCTTCCATTATCAATGGATTATATGTTCTAAACTTAGATAATCACATAAACAGTGTTGATTCTAAAAGGTTAATGTGAAGACCGAGAATTTTCTAAATAAATATAAGGTATCCGAAAAACTTAATTTGGACAAATTGAAATCCAAATTAAATAAGAATGAAAATGGAGAAAATAAATTTAGATATCAAGAAATCCAAAACTTAATAAGAAATAAAAATATGTATTTTGATAGATTTATATAATGATATTATATAAATACACTTTTGATAAATATATATTTATACATGGAATAAATACATATGTATTTTATTATACATTTATGTATATATATAATATATATGAAAAATATATATAGTATTTTAAATCAAAGTATATATATATAAATGATTTATATGATATATATTTATATATATTTAAAATTGTAAAATATATTAAAAAAAATGGGAATCGGGAAAACTCGATTCCCATATTTCTTCTGTTTTAGAAGAAAAACAGAAATAAAGTAGAAGAAGGAGGCCGGCCGACCGAAAGAGAGAGGAGAGGAGGCGATAGTGCCGGCGACGTGAGGAAGAGGAAGCTGACGCCAACGTCGATGACGGAAAGATGAAGCGAAACGAATGGAAACAGAGGCGGAACCGAAGCGGAGAAAGGAAAAGAGCCAAGGCGGTGCCGACCGATCTGGGCGGTGCCGACCGATCTGGGCACCGCCACTCCCCCCACAGGACTGACAGAGACCAGGGGAAGGTGAAAGGAGCCACCGACGAAGAGGAAATCGGTGGAGGAAGGAGAAAAGAGGAAGGGAAAAGGTCGAAAACCCAAGCCTTCAGATCTGGAGCCGTCGCCGGTGAGGGGAAGAAACTGAGGCCAGATCCGACATCCCCGCAACCATGGCCAGCTGTGGGAGGTCTGAACTGGCAGTGATGCCGGAGGGAAGAGGCTGAGCCAGCGGGAAGAGGCTGAACCGACGAGGTGAAGAGAACCGGCTGAACTGGTTCAGACCAGGAAAGAAAGAAAGAAAAAGAAAAAGAAATGAGAAAAGAAAAAGAAGAAAGGAAAAGAAAAGAAAAGAAGAAGAAAGAGGAGAAGAAAAGAAAAAAAGAAGAAAGAGGAGAAGAAAAGAAGAAGAAAGAAGAAAAGAAAAGAAAAGAAGAAGAAAGAGGAGAAGAAAAGAAAAGAGAAAGAGAAGAAAAGAAGAAAGAGAAGAAAAGGAAGGAAAGAAAAGAAAAAGAATTGGTAAGGAACTGAAAGATTTCATTATTTGTTCCCTTTGAATTTATGGAATCACCAAATGATTTTCTAAATGATATATGTAAATTGTTTGACTTGTGGCAGCATGGAAATGAGGTAAATAGCGAACTTCGGCTAGGCTCGGGAGCCGGAAAGGTAAGATACTTTTATAAAGTAGTGATAGTGTTATATTGTATGCTTTGGAATTGTGATCTTGATGATGAATGATTATTGAAATCGTTTTTTAAATGATTTTTAAATGCTAAGAGGACCTACAATTGGTGGTAGGGGTCTTAGTAGAAACATAGAAATTGTGAGAATCAACGGCTGTAGTATAAATTGTATTTTTCTTGCAGGAGGTTAGTGAAAATTAAGCCGTTATGCTGCCGAAATTTCTATGAAAATGTTTGAGGAAAAAGTTTAAGCTTCTCATGTAAATGGAATCTTGGAAAGAATTATCAGAAATAAGTTTGAAAGGATCTTATCGTGTCATGGAGAAATTGATTGTTGAAATTGATGAGAGAGTTAATGGATGAGTAAAATAACGCGAGGAATTTTGTTGAGAATCTTATAGAACTGATAATTCAAGTCATTTTAACATTTCAAGTTGATTATCGAGTCGAAAATGAGGTAGAACATCGGTTGGTTGGAGTATTGATGAAAGTAACAATGATTATATGATGTAGCTTGGAAGAGAAGATCGTAGTTGAAATTTTGATGATCAAGCAATTGAATTATGGAACTATTAATGGAGTAATGATTCCAGAATTTATCGAATTCGATTTCTTGATCTTGAAACAATTTCGAACGTGATAACATGGACTATTTGAGAGATCGATGTTGAGATGATTTCACTGTACTACATCGTATTGCCGGATATATGTAAGATAATAAACGGACATACACTAGTGATATTGGTATTAGTAGCAATGCTGTGGTACACAATGGATAGTTATGATACGGAATCATAAACGAATGTATAAATTGTACATACATAACTTTACTGAAAGTGAGGTTGAATCACGACACAATCCGATCAATTATAGATCCAAATAAATGAGTGATAAAATATGCGGATATGTGGTTTTGCGTATAACCGTGAAATAGGCCTTGAATAACAAGATTTACGATTTGCATAAGTTTAATATTCAATTCTACAGGCCATGTGAAAACTCAATTGACGATTATGATCTGGTTTTACGGTAGTGAATGAAATTGAACCTTAAGTCGGAAATCATAAACGGGTGTCAATAGGTCAAATCATAATTGGATTTGATAAGTGATTATTGATCTGGTGGTTTAACTATCTTCAATATTGACTCTAAAGTAGATATCGGATGACGACATTAGTAATTACATAATTTTCGTACCTTGATGGTTACATTGAAAACATGATATCTAAATGCTCATAGAAACTTAAAGGATTCATACTAATGATGCGATCCTAATATTGATAATGAGATGTATAAATGATTATTATAGTCGATGATGATTGACAAAGGATATTGAATACTGAATGGTCTGAATACCAAGTGATTCGATTTTTGAATGAATTGAGTACTGAGCAAATTGAATACCGAATTAAATGAATATTGAATGATTTGAATAGTGATTTATTGATTGGACAGAAAGAAAGCCTTGAAATCGAATAATTGATGGTGATAAAGTTAAATGAATCGCTTCACTATATTAGATGAAAACATTACCGAAGTTGTATACTGAAATGTTTTATAGCATCGCTTTTAAGTATAACTTATTACAACTTGAGACGTTGTACTAACACTTATATGAATTCTATAAAGTATAGATTAGTTTTAAAAAAAGAAAGTATATGGTAGATACACATTTTTATATATGAAGCATCTTAAAGAATTTTACCATATGCTTTACATGATTTTGACATGAAAAGATAAAGATTTAAATGTTTTATGAGACTGTAGGCACCCTAAAAGAATTAAATTCAATAAAGCATAGTGGAAACTGCCTAATTGGAGCTTTGCTCATTAGGCAGAGATGCTTGTTCGACAATAGTTGTGGACAGGTCTCAGTCACGCCTGATCAGTGAGGCTGAGAGAGATGAGGTCTATGGCCATAGATAGCACCCTAGTTGGTTTCCAGGGGACGATGACATGATTTTCACTGCTAGCTACAGTGATTTAAGTCTTTATTGATAGAGATGATAGAGATCTAGCCTAGTCTCTAACCGATATGATATGAAGTCTAGAGTATGATTTTATTGATATGAACTCTAGACTTGACATGATTTATACAGTACATGAGACATGTTTGAAATGAAATATATTTCGAAACAGTATATGTTTTAAACATGTTTTAAAAGTACATGTGATATGATTTCGACACTTATATGACTTATATATGATTTTGTGTTGAACTTGAAATGATATGCGGTCTAGAGTATAAATTGATTTGATATGAACTCTAGACTTGATATGACTTATAATATATGAAAAATGTTTTAAAACCGCACATGTTTTAGACATGCTCTAAAAACGAATACATGAATTGAAATTGAACATGTTTCTATCATGCCTTAAAGGTAAATTTGAAATGAATTGAAAATTCATATGTTGAGCATGTTTTAAAGTATATATGATATGATTTGAAATGATAGCGGTTTATACAGTAAAGTTACATAAATTGCATATTAAACCCTGACATGATAATATGCTTCGTACATGAGAATCCCATGAGGAATATCATGACTCGACGTTAATGATATTTCATCTATACGATGACATGATATGATTTGATACATGAACATAAGATTGATATGAAGAGAATTATGATCTTACACTATCGTGATCATAAGTTTTCACAGGATAAGTGATATGAATTGATGTACTACGGGAATATGAGATGATAGAATACAGAAATATGATTATGAGACGAAAAGTGACTTGATACGATATCTCAATTGGACAGGATGCACTATGAGATTGATGAGAATATGGACTAATAGTATATGATATTCAAATTGGACACGACATATTGTTGTGCGATGACTTGATAGGATATCTCAATTAAACATGATACACGATGCATTGTTTTTCGATGCATCGTGGAATAAGGATAAGAAGATTGAAAATGATTATTGATTTATTTAGAAGTCTGAGTGATAGACAGATGACAGGAATTGAGATAATGAGATGTTATCGATGAAAAAGGTGAACTGTAATTGCAAACTTGCAGGTTTTAAGCATTGCGGTTTAAGACAGTATAATCCTACTCTTGCATTTATATTAGTATCTTACTGAACCGTGGTTTTGCTCACCCCACTAAATTTAATCTCTTTTCAGATTATTGAAGTTACAATCTGCTATAAGAGCTTTTAAGTAGGTCTTCGGAGACGGTATACAGGTTTGGCACTAACCATTATCCTGCGAATCCACTTCGTTACTTTTGAGGTATACATTTTTGTAAATCTCTTATTTACATGTACAGACTTTAATTAATACACAGTACGTATGTTGTTCAGTGAGTCGGGATGTAACTAAGAGATGTGATAAAGCATTGTATAGATGATTAGTGAAATTAGAGTAGTATCTATACTGACATCGAATACAAACCTTAAAATGAAAATGAAAAATTTAGTCCATAAATTTGTAGACTAAGAAAAGTATAAGTATTAAGTGAAAGTCGCGGCCTTCGGGTCGTGACAGTTAAAGGGTAATGAGATTAACCCTATGTTCCTCTAGCATAGCAAACTTGGTCACATAAATGAGAAATGCATATCTAAGCATAGATTCATTTGATTTCAAATCATATGATGTATGTAAATCTTATTTGCCTGGTAAGATGACCAAGACCTCTTTTACATGAACCAGTGAAAGGGCAAGTGGTTTATTAGAAATCTTATATACAGATGTATGTAGCCCATTAACCACATAAATTAGAGGAAAGTTCCATTACTTCATCACATTCACTGATGACTACAGTAGATATGGCTATGTGTATCTAATGAGACACAACTTAAAATCCTTTGAAAAGTTCAAGGAATTCAAGAATGAAGTAACGAACCACCTAAGCAAGAATATCAAGAAACTCTGATCAAATCGTGGTGGAAAATATTTGAGCCTAAAATTCATAGATCATTTAAAGGAGTGTGGAATAGTTTTACAACTTACTCCAATTGGTACACTTGAATGAAATGATGAATCTGAAAAACAGAACCTGACTTTGTTAGACACGGTTCAATCCTTGATGAGTCTGGCTTATCTATCTCTCTTTTTTAGGGTTATGCTTTAGATATAGTAATATTCACACTAAACCATATTCACACTAAAACGGTTGAAAAGACTCCACATGATATGTGGATTGGAAAAAAGCCTATTCTATCTTTTCTAAAGATTTGGGGTTGTGAGAGTTATGTCAAAAGACAAGTTTCAGACAAACTAAGACTCAAATATGATAAGTGCATATTTGTAGGGTACATAAAAAGACAAAATGATACTATCTCTACAATCTCACGGAGCATAAAGTGTTTGTGGCTCGGTACAATGTTTTTCTAGAAAAGGACTTGTCACATCCTGAGAGATGTAATAGTTCTGTCACTTCAACTATACTTATGTGGAAGTTTGAAAATTAGGGCTAACTTTTATTTTTTTTCTCTTTATGTTAGTTTGTCATGTGAGCAGTTTCATTTTATGTTATTAGGTTATTATTCACTTGATACAGTTTAAGAAAACCTGCCTAAAGTTTCAAGTTAGGATCTTATCATTTTATATTCAAAACGACATAAAACAAATCCGTGTAAAAGCAATAAATTCTCAAGTTAATGATTTTAGGCAGTTGCTCGATTTAATAATCAAACATAGTCAAATTCTATTTTCAATTCCCTATTGTACTCATAAACAATGTAATCTATGACATATTCAATTTTCACTGTAAAATAAGGTTATTTGACCTCTTAAAAAAATTCATAATTAAATAATACATTATTTTTACGATTTTGACATGTTTCACAATAAAAATTTGCTTACATCCCGAAAATGACAATTTTTACAATTTAAGTACACTTATAGTTTATACACATCCTAACTTATACAACCCTAGAAAACTGTCCAAAAATGACATCATTTAGACACTAAAAACTTATATTGAATATTTACTATGAGAGTTTCATAGTTGGAAACTTATGAAGTCGAATGCTGTGCTGTGGTATTGCACTACCTCGACTTAACCTGTGATGGAAAACAGTGGGAGAATGAGCTTAAAAGCCCAATAAGTAATCACACAAGTACAGAGGATAGTAACATACTATATATTGTTCTAAATGCATGCAATGCAATAACTCAATAAAATAATCATATTTAATACTTGTATACATTAACTTGTAATACTCTATTACTGACTTTTAGTCATTTTTTCCTATTCATTCTAACATTAAAACCCTATGATGCTGTCGAGGCCTTTCAGGGTAGGATATGAAAGGATACTTTAAAGTATCTCATTATCCCTTAACTTGACATCACAACTAGACTGTCTTATCAATGTAATGATTCAATGATATGATCAATGGTTTTAAATAAAAAAATGTACTTTTCAATCAAATTAAAATCAATGTTCGTAAATCGTGTCATGTACTCGTAATCAAATCAAATGCTCATGATCATATCTTATACTTGTAGTCTTATGAATCAAATATTCATAGTCTTATAAACCAGTCACTCTTAATCAAATACCTGTAGTCTTATATTCATTAAATCAAATGCTTATAATCAAATCAAATAGTTGTTTTCTTGTATTCATCAAATCAAATACTTATCAAATCAAATAGGTAGTTTCCCTACAAGTAACTAATAGAGACTTATCTCTTATCTCATTGTGGCTATTCAATGAGCCTCGTCGTATCCCAGAAACTAAGCTATTACCTATGGCCAGAAATCATATCTCTCACTATAGTTATTTAGTAAGCATCATCATGCCCAAGGCCATAGATCTTCGTCACTTAAATCCTAAGATCAGCTCAAACTAGAACCTGTCATGACTAGTTGTTTGACAAGCCTTGTGGTGCCCATATATGAGTATGTGATACTTGGGCTTGCTTTAATTTCACTCTATTGGTTTCAAGATCGATGTGGGGTGCCTTAAAAACTGTAAAACATGTCGATATATGTTTTGAAGTATGATAACACAATGGATATAAAAACAAGGTTTGCATTATCCGAACACTCGTATAGACTCGTTATAATTATATGTTCAGTATACTTCATAGCATAGTTGAATATAGTTCTTATACACGTTTTGAAATCCGATAACAACGTAAATATAAAGCAAATATATGCTTTAGTCGAAAACACATAACTTAATATGTTCAATAGATTCCAAAATATGTTACAAGTAGGATTTTTATTTAAAATTAACACTAATTAGAATAAATTTGAAATTAAAGGTAGAAATTGGATTTAGGAATAATTAATTAATAAAAATCAAATAAAGATAAAAAATAAAAATTAGGATTAGGCTGACTTCGCCACTTGCCCTGCATTGCCCTTGCCGCATCATCCCAACTTCATCGAACAATTTCATCACTTGCTCATCCTCATCATACCAATCAGCCCTGCTCCCTGCATCTCTACTTGTTGCCCGAGCTTGCTTTCCATCTCCATAAGCTACTGCAAGAACTAGGAAAGGAAACAAAGCTAAAAGAGAAGAAGGCTTAACCGGAAGGCAAAAGAAATTTCTTAGGATAATAATTAATTAAGTTTATAGTTATAAGTTAGGATAATATTTATTAGTAAAACTAGGATTTAATGATTTAAATGAGCATGATTTAATTTAATTTACATGATTAAAAATTTATGATCCATAGGATGAGATTAAATTAAATAATTTGCATGATGAATTAAGCTGAATGATAGAATTTAATGAGTTAATAGAATAATTTGCATGATTGATATCTAATTAAAATTTAAAAATATAGTTTTTTTATTAAATTAGGTGGACATTTAATTTTCGATTTAATAATATGCTTTGCAAGATTTAATTTAAATAATGTGGATGATTAAATTATATGATGTGATCTATGTTTGTATTTTAGAGTTTCTAAAATAGTAATAGATATTTAAGAATAAAATTTAGAAGAAATAAATAAATCGTAAAATATGGAGATAAATTGAGATTATTCCAATGATGGAATTTCAAGTGTCACGAATGGTTGTCATTTTGAAAATTTCTAGTTGAGAATATTTGCCTTAAATTTTGCCAACATGATGAAAGATTTAAGGGAAATGTTCAATGTTAATAGTCAATTTTCTTTTCTAAAATATAAATATAAATATAAATATAAATATAAATATAAATATAAATATAAATATAAATATAAATATAAATATAAATATAAATATAAATATAAATATTAATAAACAATATTTGTTTAAACAATAAAAATGAATTATAAAATAAATATTAATAATAAGAAATTAGGAGATAATAATAAAATTAAAAGTAGAAAAAAATAAGT
This sequence comes from Heritiera littoralis, assembly GCA_031772115.1. Classification (NCBI taxonomy): domain Eukaryota; kingdom Viridiplantae; phylum Streptophyta; class Magnoliopsida; order Malvales; family Malvaceae; genus Heritiera; species Heritiera littoralis. The sequence continues at coordinate 32,267 of JAPDPK010000142.1, read as the reverse complement.
TGAGAATAAGTAGAGATTATCATGAGAATAGAATTATAAAATGTTACGAATGGTTAACACTTTTAAAATTCTTAGGTAAGAAGATTTTCTTTAAGAGTGTGTTTGGATGAGAGATTTCAAGGAGAAAATTCATTTCAACCAGGATATTTAAAAATCTAAAATCCAAATTCTTTGTTTGGCAAAAAAAATTTGAAGAATTTCAAAATTTAGAAGGGATTTTAAAAGAGAATTTAAGATGTTTAAATTCCATATTGAAAATCCACCTAAAAATGTGGTTTTTTTTAAATTCCTCCCACTCTTCCATACTCTATTAAATATGACCCACTATTAAATATAAATTTAAAAACAGAAACATGTTATTTTATTTAAATATAATATGTATTTTTATTTTTTATATTATTAACAATATCTATACAATTTTACAAATCTAATGATACCCATATTGTTTTATTTGATATTTTTCTTTTTCTAATATATAATATTATTATTTTTCTTTTATAATTATTTTTTATTTAATCAAATTCTAGTGTCTAAAAATTCTTTCTAAAAATTATTTATCCAAACAAGTCAATTATAAATACTAATATTTTAAAATGATGAATTTTGAAATGTATTCATTTTAAAATGCTTCAAAATTTTTAAAATTCTTCATCCAAACACACCGTAAATTTTGCCAGTATGATGGAAGATTTAAAGAAAATTTTCAATAAGAATAATTGATATTTATTTTCAAAAAATAAATAACCTTAAAATAAAAAAATACAACTTAGGAAATAAAATCAACAAAGAATAGAAATTAAATAGAAAATAAAGATATGATAAGATAAAGATAAAAATGTATAAGATAGAAATAAAAGATAGAGAACAAAATGTCATAAGAAATTTAATCTAACGATGGAGCCTTTTCGAGAAAGACGAATGAGATTTATTGGATACTCTTGAGGTGAGAATGAAATTTAAGGAATTTCGCCAGAATGATAAAGAGTTCCTTAAAAATTGTCCAATATTTAAATATATAAATATAATAAAAACAAAGACCATTTTATTAAGAATTTTTTAGAATATCACAAAATTAGTTGGTACTATTTTAGAATGGGCGTTGTAGGGGTGCTAATCTTTTCTCACATGTAACCATACTCCTGAACTTAAGATTCTTTGAATGTAAACTATGCTTTATCTTTAGACAAGAATAGGTGACTAATCATACTTTAGACTAGAATGGTTGGTGGCGACTCTTGAATTTAAGTCTAGTGAGTTAGGTTCTAGGAATTGACACATTACGACAGTGTTGGTTTTGACCACTTAATCTGATCACCTATGGACAAAATCGTTATTTTTTAATTTGTTTCACATGTTTCAAAATAAGCCGTAATTGAATTCAAATAATTTCAAATGATTGAAATTGGCTTATCTGAAACCAAATACCATCAATATATGATGATTCGAACATGTCTGGGTGGGTGCGCGCTTCCATATTGTCTACGAATCTGCCTATGCAAAAATTCGAGTTATTGGACCTGAAACTGAAATTTTCTGATTCAACGATCAAACAGGGTTCACTCCTTTTTTTACTTGTCTCTAAAATTTTTGATAGTGTATAAAGTCATCTAACTGATCTCCTTCTATATTGAAACTTTGTTGCTACACTTTTTTTCTTAACATACATATGCTTAATGCTTTTATGTCCCATTAAAGAAACAGTGTTAGAGAGAGAGAGAGGAATAATATTTTAACAAATGTAAGGTTCGCGTGTTCGACCATATAATGTCATTATGTATGCTATAGAATCATCATAGGCATATTCTCAGACCTACAGCCCAAATTTCAGCTTTTCTTTTTAGCTGCCCGATGAATCATAAATGAATGGCAAGACCCAACCCGTACCGGAGCAAGCTTATATACATGGCATTGTGCAGATAACAACTCTTATCAGGGTTGTGCTCTGCCTATAAGGCAACAGTATGCCGACGAAATTTCAGAGCTGGAATGCTGGATGATTGCTGGAACCATGATGAAAGCATCCCTGCTGAAATCGGATGGTGTGAAGACACCATCCAAAGTGAAATTCCCAAACCTTCTACAGATGAAGCTGAGTGGTCTGCAAAGGTTCTTTCACTTTTTTCCCCTTCTATTCATAGGAGTTAGGACCTTTGCCTGCTTTTGTTTCACAGCGACAAATGTAATAAATCAAGTGTTCAATTCAAGTGATAATATGCATGATGGTATAGCAAAACGGAGAGGGGAGATCTTCATACACTGTTTCCATCCGAATACAATCATGTCTTGCCAATAGAAACATTTTCACAACATCAGGATGCTTATTACAATGTGTTTGTTCACATCAGTATTATATTGAATGAATCGGAAAATCTATACAACTGTTACTAGAATTAAATGTAGCTAAGCAGAAAAATCATCATTCCAAGAAGAAACCAATTGCCGTGCTTGTAAATCTGGTTTGTTGCAGATGAAACAATGGCTTGCACTACTGGTGAACTTCGTGGTATTGGCGATCTGACAGCAGATTCTGGGGGCGAGTATGTCAAAGCATATGAATCATTACCTGAATCTGCAAAATAATATTCTTAAGTCTTCTGCACCAGTAACAGTTTAATGCTAATGCTATTGCCTTCATATGTATGCTTTTGATATCTGCCTATCGCAAAGACTGGTAATAATCCTTGTCATATAAGTATAACAGCGTAAAATGAGCCATTAACTATCCTTTTAAACAAATTCTATAACATTTGGTCATCTACGACAATCTTTTATTGCAGCCTTTGAATATGTAATTTTGCAGAGAAATATTAAGGAAAAAAATATGAAAAAGAAAAATAAGAGTGTTGGGTTTGGTTACCGGATTTGGAAGGTTTCGATCTCCCTGATTCTGTGGTGCTAGGCAAAGGCGACAGCGCTGGTACACCTGATGAACAATCATAGTTAAGAATTGCATAATTACATTAATCAAGAGTTAATTAAAAGGTTAAAGGCCTGGAACCGGATGAACTCTTCATCAAGAAATTATTCATTTTGGTGATAAATAAATCAGTGAAATAAACAAATTGAGAAAAAGAAAACTGCGAATAATAAATAAGTAAACAATTGGGTAAAAGAAAAAGAAAAAGATAAAGAAAAGATGAAAACCTGAAGAGCAGAGGGAGTCCAGAGATGTACTGCCGTTCTTGGCCGTACAAAACGCAGAAAGTGAAGCGACCCTTGTTTCGTTCAATGGGAACCCAAAGATCAACGGCTGCTGGAGAATGTAACAGAAACAGTATCCCTCGCCGGATTCGAAAGCAGAGGAAAAGGCGCTGCAGCATTGTGGGGCAGCAAAGTCAGTGACGTTGTTTGGTGGGGCTGACACAAACGGCAGGCAGGGCGAGAAAGCCACCAGCTGCGCCACGCAGCCCGACTGCTGGGATGGCGGAGGCTGTGGCTTTGCCACCATGGCAAGGAAGAGCAAGTGGAGGAGCACTATGAAGATGTTCTTGGCCATGAGCTGAGAGAGAGAAACGGTTGGCTAGGGAGAGAGAGAATGAGAAAGAGACGGTTGGTTAACGTTGTTATAGATTTGTTATGGAGAGGGCGTTCAGGTAAATTGAGAAGGAATGTGGCGGGAATGACCGTTGGAACGATTGTTATGAAAATGGAAAACAAATTTCTTTATTGCTTATAATCTTATTAAGGTTTAATTATGGCATCATAGCATATTATTATTAATAATAAATAGAATAATTTTTTAATAAATTAGTATTAATTAGAAAGCAAAAATGAAAAAAAAAATAGCAATAAAGTTTTTAGATTTTACAAGTGAAATTAATACATATTTCAATTTATTTATTTTTTTTATTTTCTTAATATTGCTTAAAGGGTATATATCACCATCTTAATTTTACTTTTGTAGTTTGGAGTGTATTAAATAATAATATAAAAAATATTATATTAATTTCAATGTTCATGAGTATTCCTTCATACAGTCTGTAATGAATTAGTATTATAAAATAAAAACATATGAAAAAGCTATAAAATATTATTATATACGTTATTTTAATTTTAATTTTTTCATATTTCTTTGATTAATAATTTAAAATTGTTTTGAATAAAAAAAGAATATATCAATTTCATTAAAAAATTCATATTCTACTAACCAATAAATTTAATAAAATGACAAGATAGACCAAAAGTCACAAAATGTAATTATATTAATTTTAATCTTTTAATATTTAGTTAATTAATGAGTTAAAAATAATTATTAAAAAAGGAGAATATAATTGAAATTTATCGAAAAACTATAAAACAAAGTGTTAACTCAGTGATCTACAGCGGGACCAACACGATTCAAAATATTGATACTAGAATGCAACTTTGGCGAAAAATATGCTAAATGCATGTAGCAACAATTTTAGATCCAAATTAAAACCCAAAGAAATGAGATTAATGCATTTGAAAACACTAAAACTCTAATCTATTACAAAGATATGCATGCACGATAACAATCAAATGCAACTTAAATGCACATGGTTAAAGTTAAATGTTCTAGTCCAAAAACACATTATGAGTTTAGTAAGTTAGCACTCACAAGAGATCAAAGATAAAATAAAAAAAAAACGTGTCATATTCTCTCCAAGTTTGGAAGCGAATCATTTGTTCATCAACATTTACAGTGGACAACGACATTTAAGTAGAGGTATCAAATGCGCTGTGCTAAGCCGGCATGACCCATTTAAATATTAGCTCATGTGTTAATAGATTTGTGCTAGCACGACATTATTTTTTAATGGGCCGTGCTGGTACGGTCCATGAAATTTAAGGACATGGCCCAGCACAACACATGGCCCATAACACTAATGAGTTGTGCAATGGGTTGTGCTGGGCCAAGCCCATAGTACTAATAGGTCATGATGAGTCAAGCCCAACATTATTTTTCGTGCCTTATCGTGCCAAGCACAATCCATTAATAAATTTTTACATTTTTATTATTTTTAAAATTTTTATTTATTAATTTAAATAACATGCAAGATAAATAAAAATAAAATAAAAAGACACATAATTCACTTTGACAAAATGACTATATCCACAAGAAAACATAATAATATATATTAAATAAAGATATTGGAATTTACAATCCAGCAACACAATAAAAAATGCTTCACTTTGTGGGGTTTGGGGAGGGTCAATGTACACAACCAAAAGACTTCCACTTCGTAAGGTTTTGGGAGGATCATTGCATACAACCTTCCCTCTATATTAAAAGAGAGTATTTTGCCTTGAACTCGTGATCTTATAGTGACAAAGGAACAATATTTACCTTTGTATCAATGTTCTCCTTTGAAATTTACAATCCTAATATTTAAAAACACAAATATACACACACACCTACACAAATACAAGACTATAAAACACAAAATATTATTATTTTATTTTTCATTCTCTTCACCTTATTATTTACTTATATAATATGGTTTATCTAGTGCTCCAGCTTCTACATTTAACCAATCTTTGAATAAAATAATCTTTAATAATTTATTTTTTGAGGAGTTTTTATTAGAAGTTATTTAATAAAAAGTTACGTACAAAATATATGACATATTATACATTTTATATTCAAAATAAAAATATTATAAATTTATATATCAATAATTGAAATACTTCATACTTTGATTTGTTAAATATAATTTTATTTATATAAATGGGCCAATATGGCACGGCACGTGGGCCCGCGTGCCGTGCTGTGCTAACCCACGTGCTACATGCTAGCACTAGCCCTTCATGGGCAGTGCCGTGCCAATCTATGTGCCTAAAAACTTTTAGCCCAGCACGACACACAAATGTATATCTTGCTTAGACCAGCCCTCCTATTTTAAGTATGGGTCGTGCCAAGCACAACCCATACCGTGCTGCATCATGTCGTGCCATGGGCCGCCCAGCCCGTTTGACTCCTCTACATCTAAGAGAAACAACAATAAAAAACATAACAAACTAAATGAAATTATGAATTTTGTAAAATTTCCTAAAGACCAAATAGCCCTATACAAGTGGCCACCTGAATTCCATTGTCCTCTCGTATATAATAATGATGAGAGCTTACATCGGTAAATTGATTTAAGTAGTTTTTTTTGTCAACCCATATGAGTGGACGTTAAACAGTGAACCTGAAACCAGAAGGTGCCAGATTTTGAAAGAACTTGTCTTCTACCTGGTTTAATGTGTCTATCAACCCATGCTGCGTAGGACATCAAAGCTTTTCTTGAGGCAATGGAGACATCAAGTTGGGGATATACTTGGTTCCCTTCCTAAAAGTTGGTCCTAAAATATGGACATTTTGTTGGTATAGGGATAGGACCTATAGCCAATCTAAACAATTTCAATTTTGGATAAATGAAAATTTATTATTTTATAATATAGATATATTTTTATCTACAAAGTATATAGATTTAAACTATTAAATACTTGCATATGATAAGGCCCTTGAAACAAAATATACTTTGCAAAGAGAATTATAAGGTTATTATAATTATGAGATCCCTATTGCACAAAAGTGTAATGTTCCTAAAATAGTTCCTAGTCAAGCATTGTTGAACAAAAAGATATTGATAAATGTCATTGAAACTGCTACAATGCTATGTCTTTATTTTGAGAAAGTAAGCAACTGATCTCAATAGCTAAAGCATTTATATGCTTAGACTAATATTGCAGGTGCTTGTTTGAAAAGACAAGTTTGCTGAACTGACCCGCATTGAGAAGTCTACTTGATATATTCATTATAGTGTCTATGGAACAGTTGTATAAATGATGAAAGTTCTATTCACACCCTATTGGGTGCTAGATACACCCTAAATTAATGAACTTTTTTATGACAAAAATACCCTTATACGAAATGATTATTTTACCCTCATCTTCAATAACATCCCATTCTCTTCTTCCTTTTCTCACTCTTAACACACCCTAAACAACTAATTCAATCAATTTGCATCCAAAAATCAAAATAATGGAGCATTTTTCTAATTATTCAAGTAAGAATTCGTTTATGGATGCACTACAAAAAATAACATTTTTAAGGGCACTTTTATTTGGGCGGTTGTGGAAAGCGCCAACATTTCTCTATTTAATTTACTTTTTGCCGGCTTTAAACCAAGTGCCGCTGTTAGCAAGTGTTTAAACGACACTTAAACCTTTCTACCCAACTCCCTTAAAGAAAAACCTCTTTCATTTTTTCCTCTGATTTGAAGAAAACCCATTTCAAATACTCTCACATCATCACCTCTGCTCTCACTACCATCATCGCACCTCTGCCACTTCACTGCTCCACCGATGGCTTTTGCAGATCTCACATTGCAAATCTCGCACCTCTATCTTAAATATAAAGCCATCTCGCACCGATAGCTTTGCAGATCTCACATGCAACTGCCGATTATCGAGGTATATTGCTATATCTCATCTATCTCATCATCTTAGCTTTCTAATAGCAGGCTTTCTAATCTTACTACAGTTCTTAGTAAGGATATCAGTGACCGGGCCAGTTTTTGCATAAAGGATCTGTGAGTTTATCCTCCTCTTTTTTGAATTATGTTAAACTTGGTCATTGTCTAGTTGTCAAACATAATTGATGATGAAAAGAAGGGGAAAAATTGGGAATTGAATTTGTTTTATCATTTAATGTTGCTTTAGGTTCTTGGTTATTGAAGAACCTTAGCTTGTATTTAGTTGTATTAAGCTTATTTGAGCTTTGCCATACCATTTCTTTTTTTCCTTTTTGGCTTTTTTACTCTGTTTAGTAGTTAAAAAATGTAGAGCAGTAAATTGTTAGCCTCAAGTACTTTGCAGCAAAGATTTGAGGTTGATGGATGCTCCGATGTTGTGGATTTTCTGGCGGCTGACGACTGCTTGTCATTCATATTTCTCTGTTGGTGTTTTTTCTTGTGAGGTTACAGAGAGCTTGAACTGTTTTCATTGTTGTGTTGAGTTTCTGTGATTTGGATCCTATGTTTTAGTAGGTCTTTTGCTGTTCCTTGTAAGTGTGCCCGAGAGGTGTTTGCTTTTTTGCTTGAGAGTGTTGGGCAGTTGATTGTATTTCTGTTGGCCATGTTCTTAGTCTATCACGAGCAGGGTAATATTTTGAGTTGCATCAAAGGAAAGGATGGGAGCACAAGACAGAAGAGAAGAGAAGAGAAACGAAAGGATTAGAGATGAGAAAGTGAAAGAAGAGGTGACGTGGATTATTGGGATGTTCCAAGTTCTTCCTCGTTTGGTCGTTTTCGATCTTGATTACACTCTCTAACCATTCTACTGGTTTCTTTCTTCTAGCCCTCTCTCTCTTTCCTCTTACATTCTGGATTTTCTTTCTTTAAATATGTGAGCAAATTGTATAGAATTAGGGTCTTCAAATGAATATCCACAAATATTTATCTTAATTCTTGTTAAATTAGTGTATATAAATTACAATAGTAATCGTTTAACCAGGGCTTAATAATAGTTATACATGTTGAGCAGAGCTACTAAATAAATTATGTTTGTGTATCCTCCTTGTAAATTTCTATATTTAGTGGCTGAAGGGGAAAAAAGGCCATTTTTCTTGCTTCTTTTTATGAATTGATGAAGTGGACAAATAGTATAGTTGACATTTTAGTATGTTGATGAATATATACCGCATCAATATCCCTGGTTTATCACCCTTTACAATGCTTGTACCATTGAAATAAACTTGGGATTTCATCTTATTTGTATAACTAGTAGGACTGCCTATGGCAGCGACCTTAGCATCTGTTCCTTGCTCTGTATCTTTCTAATCTAGACATGAAATCAATATATTTTTTTGTGCAGTATTGTGGCGGGAAATTTTATTGCTGCTAATGGGTAGTTTATGCGACTAATTTTCAGTGAGTGTCACTCCAAACGTGAAATGCCATCTATGTACCCCCATGCTAAAGGCATATTATATGCGCTCAAGGACAAGGGGATTGATATAGCTATTGCCTTTAGGTCTCCAACCGCAGATATAGCAAACACATTTCTCAAACATTCCTTTGATTTCTTTATATTACCCTGCTCTTTGGTCTAGAATCAATGTTACCTTTCAAAAAAAAATTGCATTGAACTGATCTATTCTTTATTCTTTTTATTTCTTTGACAATGAATAAAAATGAAGCATGGTTGTAATATTTTGAATGAAGTTTGTACTAATTGGTGTTATATGTTCTTCTGGCGATAAACTGAAAGTATTTATTTATTTTTTTTTTGTAATTTTATAATATTTTTGTTTCTTTTATTTTCATAAAATTTTCTAGGTGATACTTATTTCTTAGTTAAATTATTGTGCATACAATGGAACTGGATATTGTTTGAGTTTGAAGCTGCTTTATCTTCAGGGAAGCTGATTGGAGTAAAACATTTAATTTTTCATCAAACTTGGACTTCTTGGCTTCCTGTATTCAGAAAACTAAAGGTACAATATCTGTAATTAGCAAGAACGAAACTACTTGCTTTATTTGGTAAATAAGGAAATGTAGAAAGAGATGAGAAGCTTTGACACTGTTCTTAAATACTATCGTGTGAAACGTTGTAATTTGTGTTACTTCTAGAATATATTGCCCTAACATAAGTTATATCTTTAATTAGAGATTTCTTATGTATGTTGCCAACCACTTGTATTGTGGTTGGGTAGATTACATCTGGTTTTCCTGTTTAAAATCTCCATGTACTGTTCTTCTTCCATTTCTTTCTTTTATAATTTGATTTAATCTTTTATCTTCTTAAATGGATTGCTAACTCCCTCATTTCTCAAGACTTAATATAAGCAGAATCACACCATGATTTTGCTTTCCTTAAATTATTTGTTAGGACCTTTCTAAGATATTACTATAAGCAGAAAAGTTTATTAGTTTGCTGATTGTTGGTTGCTTCATGATTATATATCAATATCAAGGTCTGTATAAGATCCAAGGAATAGGTGCTGGTTTCATCCCTGGTGTTTTGGAAGTCAACATCATTGATGAAGTTGTTCAAGTAAGGCCGAAATGTTAATCATGCCTATTTATCCTCTGTTTCTCTTGTAAAGTTTTTCTTCTAAACTATTGATTAAGAAGATTAAATATTAGATGGTTTACTTATTTTCTTGATATGGTTATGGAAGCTTATTATAATGAATATTAATAAGCCATAACTGTCGATTCATCCATAAGTATTACTTCTGTAAATTTGCAGGTATCTAGTGATGAAGCTATTGAAACTGCAAAGCTTCTTGCACTGAAGGAAGGTTTACTTGTAAGTTTCTCAAGTCTCTCAAAATCTCTAAGCTTTAAGTTATAAAACAATGCTTTCTGCACTATATATCTCAATGAGATTTATCTCATAAATTTCTGTTGTCCCTGCAATTACCTGACTGTGGAAGCATCTGTTACAGGTGGGAATATCATCGGGCGCTGCCACGGCAGCTACAATTAAAATTGCAAAGAGACCTGAGAATGCTAGAAAACTCACTGTTGTAAGTTCAATTCTTGGTCTTGTTTTTCTTATAAACTATTAAAGCCTCATGAATTAGAACATCTCTCTCACTCTAAGATATATATATATAAACTAGTTTACAAACCCGTGCAATGCACGAATTAATTTTATTTATACATATACATAAAATTAGTATTATTCACACACTTTTTTTATGCAAGCGATATTTCCAAGCTTTAGGGAAAGGTATTTATTGTCGGTGTTGTTTGAATCAATGAGAAAGGAGGAAGAGAGCATGACTTTTGAGCCATGAGCTATCCCCTAATTTTGGACAAAGATTAGGAATTTCCCTTCGCTAAGCCTGAATGTCATCAATTTAAATCAAGATTTTGAAGTTGTGCCAAGCATGGACATCAGCTCAGCTTCCCTTGCAGTCGGCAACAAACAAGTAAAAACCACGTTTGTTTATATATGTTTTTTTTATTTATATAAGCATAAACTATATCTATGACTCTGTTCCACCCGGAAAGGTCTGTCTCTTGTTCTAAATTACTACTTCACGATGTTTATTATTGTTGTTGCCTCTGATTGTATGGCGTGGTTTTCTGGGCAAATCCAAATTATTTTTTGATGTGCCTCTTTTAGATGTGATGCGAACACAGTCATGTTTATCTTGATATTTGTGTTTGATGTTTAAATTTCTTCAATGTATAATCTAACCATGAACATATAGGCATTAGACATATTACTCCAATTAGCTGGAACTGAGTAGAAGGAATGGTGGAGGCTGTTCTTTGCTTCTTTGTTTAGACATAAACTTATTAAATTAGAAGTCAATTGCCAAAAAACTAGTCTTGATGACATAAGTAATACCCACATTTAGTTGTTGGGTTCACTTGGTGGAATCTTTCTATTTCATTTTGCAAGACAAGATTGTTATAAATTCAAGGTATAATCCTTACAACTAGATGTCAATGGTGACATAGAGTGGATCATAAGGCTCTTTTTTTTATAACATGGTGATAATAGTTAAGTGGTTTCATTCTCTCTTATTGCAGGTTTCAGATGCATCTAGTTCGTTTGGGCCGTGCAAATACTTAAGTGAAGATGGAAGCTTCAAGGATAATTGGTATACAATTCAGCTAGAAATTTTAAGCTTGTATTAGACTTCTAGGAAGTTTAGAAAACTTTGTGGCTGTTGTGATTGGTTCTTAAGGATATTAGTGGTTACTTTGTGAAGTTAATTGTTGCTTTAAGGATGATAATTGGTATTTTGATAACTTTTTGGTTATAAACACTTTGAATTGAACTTTGAACAAATGAAAGTCACAATTCTTAGGAAATTGTTAGTGCATGTGAGTGTTACAGTGCAAATAATTCTAGATTTCTCTTTTTATTAGTGCAATAGACATGAATTAATTTAGTTACCAAATGAGGCGTGCTGCCAATACCTCCATAGATATTATTCTTGCATTAGCAATTATTTTATTAACAAAAAATTGCATTACCAATTATTTTATTAACTTGCATTAAAAAAATTTGAATTAAGAGTTCAAATCATTTTATTAGACTATTAGTGAACAATAGCATTAATACAAATAATTAATCAAGCTTTTAAATTTAAAATACAATTCAATAAATATAAAAATTTAAATTTCAAATAAGACATTTACCGCCACTTAAAAGTGCCGGTAAAAGTTTTTAAATTTCAAATAAATTCAAATTTTTAATTGGATTTTTCCCGGCACTTATGCTTTTAAAGACATTTAAAAGTGTCGAAAAAAGTCATGCCCCAATTTCTTACCCCTTTACCAGCATTGGAGTACATCACCGCCGGCAGATCTTCACCGGCATTCACCCGCCGGCGATTTGTTGACCGCCGGTAAGGTCTTTGCCGGCGGTTGGTTGGCCTTTTACCGACACTTATAAGTGCCGCTAAAAGTAAATTATTTTGTAGTGATGAAGATGTAGATGAAATGCATGGAATTTTTGCAAAGACATGTTAGACTATTAGTATTTTATTTCTTTTTTTTTCTATTTAAAAGACCTAGGAAAACCTAGGTTTTTGAAACTCCTGGCATAGGATTGCCGGGAGTTACATGTTGCTTCTGGTAATATACTACTGAGAGCAACAAATGGGTCTCAGTAGTGGATTGTTGGGACAATTTAGATTGAAAAACCCCACTTGAAAACCCTTATAACCCTCATCTTGAATAACATCCCATTCTCTTCTTCCTTTTCTCACTCTTAACACAACCCAAATAACTAATTTAGTCGATTTTCATCCAATAATCAAACAATGGAGCATTTTTCTAATGATTCAAGCAAGAATTCGTTTTTGGATGAAGATGTAGATGAAATGCATGGGATTTCTGTAGAGACATGTTAGAGTGTTAGTATTTTATTTAATTTTTTCTATTTAAAAGACCTAGGAAAACCTAGGTTTTCAAAACTTCCGGCATAGGATTGCTGGGAGTTACATGTTGCTCCTGGCAATATATTGCTGAGAGCAACAAATGGATCTCGGCAGTAGATTGCCGAGACCATTTAGATTGAAAAACCCCACTTGAAAACCCCTAATGAAATTCATCCAAAAATAACTCAAATCCTTACAATTCAATGCGAAAAAATGAAGAATAAACAAATTTCATTGAAGATTAATGCTAGACTTACCTTATATTCTTGTAAAACTTGAAGATTTGAATGTTTTGTAGAAATTTAGAAGAATGAAGATGAGGTTTGGGTGTTTGGGTGGGTTTGATGGTTGAAGGTATTTTAAGAATAATTTTAAGGTTTTTAGGGTGTGGGTAGTAAGAATGAAGAATGAGGTTCTTGAATCGGGTGTGAATAGACTTTTCTCATAAATGATCCTCAGACTTGAGATCACAATAGTCTCTTGTGTGATTAATGCTATACTTTGACTATTCTCTATGAATTCCAATAAAGGATTATCAATTAGGATGAAATTGGATATAGCAGTAAATGCATGAAGATATATGTTTGATCAAGATAGTATTCATCACCCTAAGTGAACAATAGGGAATATATCCTAAAATCTTTGATTAGTGGTAGATTAATTTAAGTCCTTGGCCAAGGTAGAAAAGAGATTTGATTGAGAGTTTTCATATATCATTGAGATAACTTAATTACCTGGGTTCAAAATTATTAAGATTAGACAATAATAGAGTAGACACTACTCCAGACTCTATGTCTAATTAAGATATAAAGATGAAAAGATTGAATTATACGAGAAGATTGTGTACAGATAGATTTGTCATACCACTATGACTCTTCCTTTACATATTGGAGGTTGTGCAATTATTGTTAGTGGCTTGTCACAATCTTTATATATTGAATTTGTTCAATTATGAATTAATTGATGGTGGATGTAAATGAGTTTGATCCATTGATGAATTAAAAAAATGTTTAATTCATTCGATCCTAATTAGTTTTAGGATATAATTCATGTATATTGCCAACTTATTTTGGAGTCTAATGAGTCACACACAATAAAATTGTAAAAAATTAATTAAAATCAGAAATTAAGTTGGACTTACTTAAGAATAGAATTATTAAATTAAATTAGATTTAATTTAGATTATGAATCTAATTAAAATAATTAATGTTCAAGAGTCACACTCCTAGTAGGACTAGGAATATAAGGGGGCAGCATCCTGTCTTGATGAACAAAGGTTAGTCACATCTCTTTAAAGTTATAACAAGGGTTGTCGCACATGCATGATGGATATTAGGGCTACCATACCATTTTATAGTTACAATATTAGGGTTGCATCACTATATAAGTATAATAATGTAGGGCTACCGCAACATGAAAGTGCAAACAAAAAGAAAATTTGTTCTATTCTTCTAAGCACTACTTTACCTAGCTTAAAGGGTCTTTGGCCTAAAAAGTCTCTTTCTTATGCGTTTAGAGATTTTCTTTTTTAAGGAAAAATCACTAACAAAAGAAATTTTGTTCTTTACAATTCATATGGATTAAGGATGTAAATAGGTACCACCTGACCCGATTAAGTAGGGTTCAAGTACACGATAATCAAGTAATTATCGAGTTAGGATAGTGATCTCACTACCCGTGTTAGGTCTAGGTAGTACCTTTAAGGTACTTTAAACCCGAACCTAATCAATTTTGATCAAGTAGCTTAGCGTACTTGAATCCGCTACCCATTTAGTAAAGGCTCAAGCTTGGAAATATATAAGGTCGGAGGGGCTTAAACCTTGGCCCAGCAACTTAAAATGCAAAGGTTTCACTAAAATGAGCCAAATTTTACGATTGGCATGGTATATCAAGAAAATGAATTTATACAGTAAAACAATGTGGGATTAGAAAAAAATTAATAAAACATAATAATAAAATAATTATAAAATTAAATTAGTTAATTATTCTTAAGATATTAAGTTTTTATTAATAAAAGTTTCACAATAAGGTAAGATAAAATTCTTACATGTTGACCATTTACATATATATATAATACCATAATATATGTATATGACACAAATGTTAATTATCAATTTTCATAATATATTATTGACTAAAAAAATAATGAGACATAATAATACATAATTATGAAATTAAATTAGTCAATTATGCTTAAGATAACAAGTTTCTAAAGTTTAAACATAAGGTATTAAAATTAAATTAATAAGAGTTCATCATAAATTAAGATACAATTCTTACACATTGAGCATTTTTAATGATAATTATTTAAAACTAGTTGAATATATTATCAATTTTTACTTTTTTGTAGTAAAAATATAATCAATAATTTTGTTAATTGTTATTAATCTAAAGACTATTTTCATTCACCTTATAGTGAAATCAAAATTTTTAAATTTTCTATAGAAATCGAAGGGACTATCGTTTCTATAATAAAGAAGTTGTTTCACGCTTTTAACTTGTATTTTTTTTCTTAGGGCCGTCTTACTGCCAGCGATGGCCACAAATAATTGCATATCAAGCGTCAAATTTGCGGTATTAGGTTACCCGACTCCTTTTAATTGGATCCAAAGGTCATTTTCAATTCTAACATGTTTTCAGAGCAAAAAAAATAAACAAAAAATTATTTAATGTTTCGCCACAACACCATCATAGCCATGTGTTTTGGGCCAGCATTCATCTCAAGTAAATTTTGGCTTTGCAAATATCATTTTAGAGTATATAGCCTTACATAATTAACATCCCAAAACGACACATGTTACTACCTTATTCTGATGATTATAAAGCTTACCTCAGATTGTATGTTTTAGTTTACCAATAAGCCTAATTCGAGATTTTATTCTTACCAATAATCCAGTTACTCCTTTCTATATAAATCACTCTCCTTCCCAATACACTAGAATCCAACTCGAGCCACACAATCTACCACTTAGGCAGACATCTTTGTATCATAGTCAAATGGCTCCAAGAAAGATCACCCCGCAGGGTCTAGCCATGGTGTTCGTAACCATGCTTTGGGCAAGAACCATGGGTCAATCATCAGATTGCACCAGCGTGCTAATCACCATGGCTCCATGTCTTAATTATGTGACTGGAAGCTCCCCTACCCCATCTGCTTCATGCTGCTCACAGCTTGCTAATGTTGTTCAATCACAGCCACGGTGCCTCTGCATGGCGCTCAATGGCGGCGGTGCATCGCTGGGTGTGTCAATTAACCAGACACTTGCTCTTGCACTCCCTGCTCTTTGCAATGTCGAAACTCCACCTGTCAGCAAGTGCAATGGTAAAAAGCTAAAATATTCACTACTAAATGATGCTATATTTCATATTTCAGCTATATAATTTGGAGTTTGATGCTTTAATTTCTGGTTAGCCGCTGATGGACCTGCAACTGCAATATCTCCCGATTCTCCAGCCGCTTCTCCTAAAGGTTTACCAGGCAGTTCAGCTGACACCCCAAGCAGCTCATCAGCATCAGGTACATGTTATTAAACGAGCAAAATTTTATGGAGTATAATAGATTTTTTTTAATTTACATTTTTATGTAAGTTTGTACAATATGCGTATTAGATGAATGTATATAACTCTTTAATTCTTTAATTTAAATGATATTTTTAAAATGAGAATTGAGTAACAATCCCACAAAAGCAAATTATATTCTTGATTGAATGGCCGTGCATGCAGGTAGATCGAAAACAGTTCCAGCAACTTCCAATGGTATTATCATGAAAATGCCGGTTCATTTCATCCTTTTCTGTCTGCCCATAGCTTTCTGTGCTTCAACTTAATTCCAGCAATTTCTAAAGCTCCTCCATTGGGACATCTTCGTGCTTCTATTGCCATTTAAGATCCTATCTACTCGTGTTTTATTCAGCGCTGTGTTGTCGTTTTTAATCAAAAGTTTGCGTGGTTTGCTTTAGTTATCTGTTATATACGAAGTTTGTATGGTTTGCTAAGTTCATGCATTAGCAATTCCAAAGCTTCTTATAAGAAAGACTTGATATTGGGATGATAGATGAATGTAGCTCTGAAGTCTTCGTTACTTTGAAGCTTCTTTTTATATTCTCTTTATTGATTTTGGCCGTTGGATTGAAGGACTTGAATTTTTTCTCGTTGGTAAATATAAAAATCTAGCCATTAGATTTAGACCTTGCCAGACTCGAGGGGTATCGATATGTTTCTTTAGAACAACAATACTTTATGAAAGATTTTTGCAAAACAGATAGAAGGGTGTCAACACCTTAATGATTGTGTATCGACAATAGAACACAGCATTTAGCACTTGTGTATGGATAAAGATAGGGTATTGATACCTGTATTAAGCCTACTAAATTTAAACAATACAATATCGATATCTTTACCAAGAGTATCAATACCAGAGCAGTTAAGGCATAATATTGGAATTTCAAGCATGGAATAACTTCAATAGATCAAAAACTTAAACATCAAACGCCCATTTGACAATTCAATCATTAAAGGATGTGCATATTTGAGTTTCAATCAATCCTACAACACTTGGCATATTTTTTTTAACTGATTTCACATTCAAGTTCAAGTTGGAAACATATTAATGTAATTAAAATTACTTTTTTCTTAAGTTTATGAAGTCATATCAAAATTTTAAGTATTTCAAAACTAACAGAATGATAATTATTCTATCCTATGATTCATCTTATGCACCAAACATGATTTAAGTGTTCAATGTTCTAATGAGTTATTGAGTTAAAAGTATAAAGTTATTTATGTATGTTTAGTGAGACTTATTTTTAACTTCCTTCCTTAATTTTTTTTAGTAACACAATGATTTTGAATTTTTTTTATTTATCTATACATTTATTTTAGCTCACTTAAAAAATAAAAATTCTTAAATAATCATTAATTATAATTATATTCAAGATCAAATACCATAAAAGTTCGAAAAAAAAGTAAAGTATATAACTAATGTCAAATAATTAAAAAAAAAACACAGATTGAGGAAATCTTCCTACAAGAGAGAAATCAAGTTAGAATCTGTCTATTTAAAATTACAACTGAAATATTCAGCAAATATGGTGGCTAAAATATTATTCTAGATCTTGAATTCCAAGACAAATTATAATACTAAATTTCAATTAAATGAGTTGATTGAAACCTTAATCAAAGAGCACCATTAATTTGGTTGCTTCAAAATTTTATTAACTAAATATTGGATTTAAATCTTGTATTGGACTGAAGTGTTGGATTGGCTGGGCGCTAACCTTCATTAATTTAGACCTGTGAATAATTTTAGTGGACTTAACTTGAGAGCTTGCATAGACTAAAAAAGTATTCAAATACAAAATTATTATATAAAAATATTTATTATTTTTTAAAATTTCAACCTTAGTGTTTTGTCATACATTTATTTAAATAAGTAAAAAATAATTTAATTATTACATTTAAAATAACAAAAAAATTACATATTTTATAAAATTTCAAAATCATTCAATCTCGTTTGAAAATAAAATTTTTCGAACACAACAAAATTTAAAATTGAAATTAAAATCAGTTGAATCCGAAATGATTTGAACTTAAAATGAACTCAAACCCCTATTCTGAAATTAATCAATTCAAAAATAGTCTGATCCAAACCCACCCATATGAAAATTCAAAAGCTCCGAAAAATTACCTGAAACTCTCTATAGCCTATAGGTGAGAACTTTGGAAAAAGATAAACCTGAAACAATGTCTAGGGATGTAAACGGGGCGAGTACCCGTTAATTTTGAGGTACCCAAATCCGAACCAGATTATTGATTAAAGAAACAGAGTCCTGTAATTACCCAATTATTTTTTAAATATATTACCCAAACCCTACCCTAATAAATTTCATACTACTCGTTTATTACCCGATTATCAATCAAAAGTTTGAAAAACCCATTAAATACCCGAACCCGAACCCGACTCATGCAAAAATATTAATTATTCTAATATATAATTTTTATTAATTAAAAACATAAAATTAAAAAATATACAAATTCCATAATAATCAACAAATTTTAATAATTCAACAACTTGAAACCCATAAAAATATGTTAATGAAACTCGAAACAAACATAATTTAAAAAAAAACACAAATATATTTAATTAAAAGTTAATAGGGTTCGGGTTTAGAGTACCCTATAGGCATTACCCGAACCCGACACGGGTAGTGAAACCACTAACCTAACCCGATTAAAACCTGATTTTAAAGTATCCGAACCTTACTTAATCAGAACGGATAATCTCAAGTACCCTATTAAGTGATACCCGTTTACATCCCTAACCATGTCCTGGCATACCATGTCAATGATGATTGATTACAAATTTGTCTTTTCGAAGTCCGCCGTTGGTCCCTAAGGTGTGTCATGTCCTAAATCGTCAATGGGGGCAGTCAAATTTCCTTGGCCCGAAGCATAAAGCAAAGTGATACCATTTTCACAGGAAACCTGACACACGACATCTAGAAAAAGCAAGCAGCGACCTTCTCCAATACACAATTTTGTTCATTGTCCTCTTAACTTTGCAACGAATTTTCTTCTTTCAAAACAGGACTCAGATTCTTAAAAGAGAGTTCCACAAAGCTAAATACCGTGGAAAGATGAAGTCAGGAGCACGTAATGCTTTCTTTACAGACGAGGTTTCCAGGAGTGTTCAGCTTTGAACGCTTTAAAAATCCATGCACCCAGCATCAATGATTCATCAGCTGAATATAAGTTGGTCACCCAGAAACCGCCTCCTTTGGAAACCAAACACTATATAATTTAGTAAGCTTAAAGCCTCCATTGAACACTTCAAAGATATAAACCTGTTGTTGACTATTGATCCCGTTAGGGTAGGAAAGTTGGTCACCAACAATTGCCATCATCAAATAATCACCCTATAAAAACCTCACCGTTCTGCCATCATTGTATCAATCCAGCCACGTTCCAAAGTTGCAGGAAATCAGCACAATCTGAAGAAATTCTCAGCAGTTACCATACCAAGAGAAATAATGGCAAACAAGATGGCAAGATGTCTTGTCCTGGTCCTAGTAGCCATGCTTTGTGCAGGAGCAACAGCTCAGTCAGGTTGCACTAGTGTACTGGTCAGCCTGTCACCCTGCCTCAATTACATTACAGGGAACTCATCAACCCCATCTCGACAATGCTGCACACAGCTTGCTAATGTTGTGAGTTCATCACCACAATGCTTGTGCGAGGTCCTTAATGGTGGTGGTTCATCACTGGGGATCACCATCAACCGGACTCAAGCTTTGGCCTTACCTGGCTCATGCCAAGTTCAGACTCCACCCATCATCAGCTGTAATGGTAAGGATGCAATTGCGTATGTATTCATTTTTAATGTCAATCTTGCATTACCGTCAGCAAAACCTTATTCTTATTCCCAGAACATAAGGTTTCTGCAGCGGTTAATCAGGAAATAAGTGAGAAATGAAAATAAAAAAGTTTAAAAGTTATTCAAGTAATTAAGACATGATTTTCTGGTATTATACTAACACCTCACCCGCTTGATATCAGCTGCTTCTCCAGCGCCAGCAGACTCTCCAGTTGGATCACCAGAATCTGGGAGCATAACTCCTACAGGTACAAAATAGTTGTCTTGTAGATTATTCCTTTCCCCGCCCGATAACCGCCATATTTAGGCATTTAGCTTACTCGGAATTTCACATAAAAAGGTTAGACAATCACGGATAGCATGAAAACAGATATATTTGCCAACTTTGCTCATCGGATTAAATGTTAAAAATGGGTGCAGGAGGATCTAAAAATGTACCATCCACACAGGAAGATGGCTCATCGGATGGAAGCACCACCACAATATCGTTCTCTTTGCTCATCTTACTTCTGTTGGCCACATCACATAGCTCAATCTTCTCATCAAACTGAATATTCTGTACTTTGCCCAGCCTCTCATGACACCATCTTGTTGGCAAATATGTTATTCATTTGTTATGATTTACTTTAGGGGAGGGTACATGTAATATTATGTAATATTTATGTTTTTCATACCCTCCTGAAGAGAGTCATGGCTTCTATTCCTTTCTCAATAAAGATTGTTTATGATTACTTATCGAATATCAAATGAAGGATTTATAAATGTATAGCACTTCAAAGTGACAAACTCAAAAATTCGACATTACTTACATATAGAAGTGAATTAGAGTCGAAGCTCAAATCATGTAGAGGTCTATAGTCTATACACTCAAGAAAACAATATTGCAACTTGGACTTGTGTTCAACTAACAGTACAGTAGCAGAATTGATAAATTAATATTGTAATTTCCTAAAGCTGTTATATTATTAACTCACACGAAAGCCTAAAAAGAATCCATCTTGAGATCACCTTGCTTCTTGAGAATCATCTTGCACTGCTAATGTTAGTACTCCAAAACAGAGGATTCATTCCAGCAGCATTTCGAGAGGTAACAGCCATGAAAGACAGTTGGCGTGCATTGGCACTCAATAAAACAAAAAAATCGCCCAAGAGTAACCATCTTTAATGTTGTTTATTAACACAACCTGAGTCTCAGATAACCCCATAGTGATTCCATCTTCATTTCATTCCCATTCAAAACAGTAAATTAGTTCAATTAAGCTATAAAGGGCTTTCACATGCTCTTAGGGAGTATTGTTTGGCAGTAATTTGTAGGCTAAAAACCATATCAAAGGAGAGAGATAGTAAGCTAAAGAAATCGGTATCACCAAAGCGTTTTCTTTAAGTAGCCAGATCAGATGAGAGATAATAACAGGACAACCATTATACATGGTTTATTTATATGTCAAAATTCTGAAATCACCTCTCTACTACTGCAGATAAAGAGCTAGAGACAAAATATCATAATAATTTTAAGCTAACAACATCTGCCACAAGGAGATCCAGTTATAGATGACAAAAGGATCTAAACACAGATTCTGTTGTTTGCAGAATACCTGCAATGCAACCACCTTACTAAACTAGCAAAAAACAAAAACTTGAAAAAGTTAAATGTGAAGGTAAGTTGAACTAACTGTAGCTTGTTTATGTTACACGTCTACACTAGAAAATGAACCGGTGCATTGGAAAGAAAAATAAAGAATCCATCTATAGATGTTTTTTACCCTCAAAATTTTAACCTAGATAGACCTGCAAGCAATGTCACCTAAGATATCCAGCTATTTTGTCCCCAGATATCTACCCTAAATGATGCAATCTACAAAGTCTATTTCACTCTTACATTTGTTCCATGATTTGCAACATTTATCATAACAATAAGGTTGAAGGATATCTGCACACATATCATCAATTAAAAACTTATCCGCACACATATAATTAGAAAAATTATATTGTTGAACTGAACTTAACTGGCAATGCACCCCTCACAAAAAAAAAAAAAAATGTAATAAGATTGCCAATTGTCACAACAAAGTAATAAATATTCTTAACAAAATGCCAAGATACATCAAAGAAGAAGGTCATAGCTCATGAACATCAGACACATACATAAAAATGTTTCTTAAGAGCTGCATAGTTTATGAATGTGATCGTCCCCGCACAAACTCTTCTAGTCTGTCCCAGACCTCCAGAGCAGCAGCCCTATCTTGGTGTCTCTTATTCTTGCTAATCTGCAAAGTTGGGGCACGTTAAGAATAACAGGAGTAGACAAATGAAGGGGATAAGGCAGAGTAAGGATAATAGGTTCCACCAAAAGTTGTGCTAAATTAAGATGAAAAAATGAAAATAGTAGCTGCTAAGTAGGAAAATTTTCTTACTGATATAATCTTCACATTCCATTGTTTCACGATCTTAGCAGATTCTACACTATCATCCTCAAATCGCATAAAAAATCCAATAACTGCATAAAATTCAAGAATGAGTTTTTATTATAATCAAGAGCACACAAAAGAAATTAGATAAATTTTCATCTTCCACCCACCAAAAAAGAAAACAAATCTAGAAACCTGACAAGACCCACATGCTAAAGTATCAAGGATTCAACACTCACTAATCCATCCCAGAACTAGAATTCTGACACAATAACTACACAGAAATACATCATATACATAATTAAATGCCTGATTATTATTAGAAAAAAAAAAATTCTCAGCGTCACATTTGGGTTCTACCTCATACTAAAATGACCAGCAATAAGATAATAAAACACAAATAACAATCTGCTAAACTCAAAAACCCCACTTACTCTTATTAAAAATCTCCACATGGTCCTTGAAAGGCCAATCCTTGAACTGCCACTCTTTCCCCAACACAAATACTGCCACGACGCGATCCCAATCTTCCGGCTTCAAAGCAGAAGGCTTATCCCTCACTTCATACGCTGTTACTACCCTATCTCTGTCCCTACTAAACTTCTTCTGCACTGTAACACACTCCGGTCTCGCTCCTTTCATCTGCTTCACCTTTACATCAGTAGGGACAAAAACCCCATCTTCCAAGAACTCCTTCACATTATAAATAGTAATCAAAGTCTGAAACGCACTAGGCACTAAAATAATAGGAACTCCTTCCCCAATTTTGCTCCCTTTTAAGTGCATTTTCGGCTTTGAATCATAGCCCATAATTTCTTCTCCGTAACTTAACCCCAATCCCCTCTCTTCGGTCCCCATTAATCTACTCTTAGCAACCAATCCATCTTTCCTCTGCTGAGACTCAAGTCTCTGCTTTTCTTCTTCCCTTTTCGTAGATGCAACAAGAACACTATAAAAATCCCTATTTTTACATTCCAAAATCCCTTCTCTATCTTTCAAAGGCTTCTCAATTGATCGAATTATTCCCATATAATCGGCAAATTCAGTCTCTTTATCTTTAATATCGAAAGGAGTATCTCCGATTTCATCCAAAACAATATCATTCGTATTACCTTTAGGTTTAGTGCTATCTGGGTCGAACCCAGACGGGTCGGGTCGAAACTCGTCAGGGAACTTCGGTGGGTTCCAAACGATGGAATCGGAGGTGGAGACTTTTCCGGTGAGGTAATCGAGGAGGGGCTTACGGTCGGTGAAAGTGACGGCGGGGATGCGGAGTGTGAGAGAGTTGTGCATATAATCTGTGTGCTTCAGATGGTGATTTTGGATGTAAAAAACCAAGGTTTCGAGAGTGTAGAGATTGCCTTGTTTCGAACGATAGGCGGTTTCCACGGCACAGGGGAAGGAATAGTCGGTGCCGAAGCGGAACTCGTCGTTTACTCGGATGATTTTGTCGAGCTCGCCGCGGATTGTGAAGTCGCGGAGGGCGGAGAGTGGGTCCATTGCTTTTCAAGGGTTTCGAACAAACGGAAAAACTAAGAGAGAAGGGAGGGAAATCTTACAGGATCAATGATTTTAGCAGATATAGTTATGTTGTTCAACTGGATTTTGAGGCGATCTTAGGAAGAGAGATCCTTTTTTCTTTGGCTTTCTTTCTTTCTTTCTTTGGCTGGTCAGTGCTAACCTTTTCCTTGTACTCTTTGAACTTGACGGGTTTTATAATATCAGAATGAGTTTTTAATTTTTAAAACAATTAATCAAAGAAAAATTAAAACTATAATTATTTAATATGTTGTCAGTTTTAAATTACCCAATGTTAAACTTTAAAGTAAAGTGCTAAATTTTAAAGTAGGGTTGGACTTATTATAAGGTCAACCTATTTTATGTCTATTTTAAAATTATTTTTATTTTAAAAATATCATAAACATATGAAAATAAGTGTAAAAAAAATATAAACACATAAAAATAAGCATAAACACATAAAAATAAGCATAAATTTATTGTCAGTAAGCATAAAATAAATTATTATCATAAATAAACATAAACACATAAAAATAAATGAAAATAATTTTAAAATAGGCATAAAATAGATCAGCTTTATAATAAGATTGACCTTACTATAGAATTTCCTATTATACAAGGGAAGCTAGAATGATGAAATATACCTTTTTTTTTTATTTTATGTGTTGTCATTTTAATCTCGCTTGTGTAGTCTAAAATTTTACTCGCAAGGAATTGAATAATTATCCTTTTAAAATGGAGATTATTGTATGATTATATATTTTATGTAATTGTTAGTTAGAAATCTTGTACAAAATCATTCAATCATATAATTACATTTTATTTATTAATGAATTTAATAATATTTATTTTTAAAAATTTTCAATTTAAAATTGATGAATTAATGAAGTGTAGTAATATAAATTAACTAACAAAGTATGAGATTTATAGGCTAACTATGCTATAAATATAAATCTTTACATATAATTGCATCCACATTTATTTTAAAAAATTTTTAATTTAGTATTGATATATTAATAAGGTGTAATAATATGAATTAACTAACAATATATGAGATTTATATGCAAAATGCAAAACGTGCAATAAATATAAATCTTTATATAAAATTATCTTACGTATTGTGCAATATAACCATTAATAATTTTTCTAATTTAAATTTCATGTATATACAATTCTTTTGGTCAAGACATATTTAAAAATTAATTAACATTTTTTTTAAAAGTTATATCCAAATTTTCAAACTTTATAATTTATATATTCAAATGATATGTCATAAAAAAAACATTCTAATATATATATATATATATATATATATATATATATCATTATCATATCTAAAGCTTTTATCGTAATACTGGAATAGACTACATTAACCAATATATGAACTCATGCCAAGTCATTAGCATGAATTCTCCTCCTTTACTCATTCCTATCCAAGGCAATATGTTCTTCTAATTCTTTTCCTGACATATCTTTTCCAATGACTTTCGTCTAAATCATTTTCAATCTTCCCCCAGTTTTCATCTTTTTTTTTTGTCACCCATAACTTCCATTCTCTTAATTGGAACGTTCTTAAGTCTACATTGTATGTGTCCAAACTAATGTAAATGACTTTCTGATCTTGTCTTTGCTAGGTAGCACTCCAACTTTTTTTTTTGGGTGTAAGCATAAGTATCCTTATTTGTTTTACAGTTTGAGATTAATCCTATTCGAGCGTAAGCACTCCAAATTTATTGTGAATGTTTTTTTTTCTCATTCTATCATTTATCATATATTTGCACATCCACTATAGCATTCATATCTTCTGTGTATATAGTCTCTTAGTCACACAACAATCACTACCATAAAGTAATGTTGGCCTAATAACTGTCTTATAAAACTTACCTTTCAACTATATATAAAAAATGATCTTGCTTTAGGATCGCCTCCTCATCTAGTGTCACTATTCTTTGATCTTTATCTTGTTTGAATGGAATTTACATTTCGTATACTCAGTCTTCACTCTACTTAGTCTAAACTCTCTTTATTTTAACGTCTGTCTCTATAATTCTAACTTTATGTTGACCTCCCATCTAACCTCGACACTCAAGACAATATCATTTTCAAACAACATACACAAACACACCTTATTTTGGATGGATTTTACTAGTTCATCCATTATTGCATGAACAAGCATGGACTACCGTTGACCTTTGTCCTTTGTATTTCTTTAAATCTCCATAAATGTCATTAATTAGTTCAATATATTTCAGGAGGACTCTTTTCTTCATTAAGAAATACACAAGTTGGCTAAATAAATGTATTGCCCTTGATCGTCTAAGCATAAAACCAAATTGATTCTCCAAGATCTATATAGTCTTCCTTAGTCTCCGTTCCATCACTCTCTGCCATAATTTTATCGTGTGACTCATCAGTTTTATGCCTTAGTAGTTAGAGAAACTTTAAATATCTCTATTGATTTTATAGAGAGGTATCAAGGCATTCTTCTTCTATTCTTTAGGCATCTTGTCAGTGTTCCAAATCTTGTTAAAAAGATTTGTCAACCACCTAACTCTTACCTCTCCAAGGTAATTCTAAACTTCAATGGGAATGTCATCAAGCCCAATAGCTTTTTCTGTCTTTATTCTCTTTAATGCCTCATTTAACTTTACCTCTTTGATTCTACGTATAATGAACTAATTTAGATCCTTGAGAGACACCGAGACATTGTCCAAATTTTGGCATTGTTTGTCGTTGAATAGTTCATCGAAATAATCACACTACCTTTATTCAATGTCCTCGTCCTTCATGAGAGTTTTTAGGTACTCATCCTTGATACATTTCATGACTTTTAGGTCGTGAATCTTCCTTTTTCTTGCTCACGGCAATCTGTATATCTCTTTTTTGCCATCCTTTTTGTCTAACTCGTCATAAATTTCTTTCCCAACCTTCACTTTAGCTCCTACCACCTCCTTCTTTGCCTCCTTATCTAACCTATATTTTGTGAAACTCTCTTCAATAATATTTTTAACTAAGAAGAAAATGATAGATAATATTTTCATTGAGTCTAATTAAAGTTTCTACCATCAAATTGGTATACAAAAATATATTATTTTTATTTAAGATTAACAATATTTATTAATTTAATTAGTTTTCTTTATATACTGATGGACAAAATGTTTGTGTTGGCAATGCTAAGAAGTAAGAACAATGCATTAACATAGAATTTTGGAAAAATGTAAAAAAATGTAATTTAATTAAAAATATATTGACATATCTTGAATAAATTGTGACTTTAATTTGTTAAAATATTGAAAAATATCTATTAAGAAATGTGTGACAAACCTTTGAATAAAAAATGTCGGAAGTGAAATCATTTTAGTAAATAAATAATACAATTACAAAAGCAATATAGCTTTAAAAAAAGGCTGAAAACTAAAAAGAAAGAGTTTAGGTGGTTATGAATTGGCAAAGTATTGATTTACACACAAATTTTTACAAATTCAACAACTAATTTAAATTTTAACAAACAATTGATGCAATTTAATAAATGTAAGTAAATTGAAAAGTAAAAGAAAAGGTTACAGAAGCAAACACTGTAGAGGTTCAGCCTTTCACTTGCCTATGTCCTTTCTTTTGACTTTTCTTGCCAAGGAGTCTTTTACTATCTTCCAAGAAGATTACAATTATCTTTTCTAGGTTAAGATATAACTTTTACAATTACCTTTCAAGGTTAAGGTTTAAGGTTAAGGTTTAACCTCCAATTTATCGATTCCTAAGAATTCTGCCCAAACATTTACAATAATCACTCAAAAGTTACACACCTTTTGGATTTAAGAAATTAATGAATGAGTTTGTTTTTTGTAAACTAATAATACCTTTAAAAAACTAAGTGTTTCTAATTTAAGTATGAGAGAATATGCATGCTAATGATAAAAAGATACAATAAATTTTACTTTAGAAGAATTGCTTGCACTTAATGATCATGCAATAGGTTTTTCAAGTCATTCTCTCTTGATGTATGGAGTCTTCAGTGCACCATTTTATACTCTAGAAGTGATTGAATAGGTTGGTGTATCATTTAATTGAAAATCATGTTACTAGGCCAGACTGAATTGATTTTGGACTGGATTATTTTGATTCTGACCCATTAGTCAAGGGAACCATATTGGACCAGTTAGTAAACGGACCAATTTTGGTTCCGATTCCACCATTGATTCAACGAAACTAATTTGGTCTGTGTGACCAAAAAATAGGTTTGGGATTGGACCACAACAGTTCTAGTTCGCCCCTTTTTATTTCAATTATTAATTATTATTCATTAGATTCTAAAAACTGAAAATAAGATAGAAGACCAAAAATTTTTACGTGAAAAACTCCTTTAAAAGACAAAATGGTAAAAACCATGGGATTGTAATCTATAAAAGAATTTACTTATATAATACAATTTACAAAGAAGTTAAATAAAACCATTGTTCATAATTAATAAGAATTTGTTTTGAAATTTCTTTCTCTCCCTTGAACTATGCCTATGAAACTATCCATAAAA
The DNA here is from genome assembly GCA_031772115.1 of Heritiera littoralis. Classification (NCBI taxonomy): domain Eukaryota; kingdom Viridiplantae; phylum Streptophyta; class Magnoliopsida; order Malvales; family Malvaceae; genus Heritiera; species Heritiera littoralis. The sequence goes on along the minus strand of JAPDPK010000142.1, from coordinate 3,585 downwards.
AAGTGCCCTCACTCTTTAAAATTATCTCAGTGCCAATTATCCTGCTCTTTGCAACTTATCTTTCAGTACGAACAAGGTTGGATTTAATATTTGTTAGTTTTAAATTGATATATATATATATATATATATATATATATATATATATATATATATATATATATATAACGAAAGTCTTAAATGTGATTAAATGTGTTTATATCAATTAAATTTGCTTTAGATTATAAATATCTCCTAAACCAAAAAAGATCACCTTTATAGGTTATCTTATGATCTTAATTTGTAAATATAAGTCCATATGGCTTAGCTATGATTTAGTTTTTACTTGGACTTAATATTTGGTTCTTTATGATATTTTCAATTTTGATGTAAGAAAATTACCTTTGCCCCAGCCATAAAATTATTTGCTTAAAATTGACAAATTGCATGATTTAAAAACAAGGTATCAATACTCTATCATTGCCATAAAAAAGTAATGTTTCTCCTGTTTTTCTATGCATAGGGATCAATCCCCCAAAAGGAGGTTATTAATCCCCTTTTTGTTTTACTAACCAAATTTTTGCAAGGGACATTTATGGCATCGATGTCAAGGCCCCGCCCGTTTCAATAGGCCGTCGGCGAGCATCCCTTGGGCGATGGCACATGCCCCAAGTTTATTTTAACACTTGAGGTTGGCGGTCGCCCACACTCACACTTATTGTCCGCTTTGGCGGTCGACCACCTCACGAATTTATCTCAAGGGGCCTGAAGAACTCAGGATTAATTCCCTTGAGTGCATTTTCACTGAGGTTCGATCCCAGGACCCATAGGTACCTGTCACTTACACTCATGTTACCACTGAGACAAGATAAAGCCGTGAGATGGGCGATTGCCAAAGCGGACAATACGTGTGAGTGTGTGCAACCGCCAACCTCATGTGTCAAGATAAACCTAGGGCGTGTGCGATCGCCCAGGGATGCTCGCCGACAGCCTATTGAAACGAGCGGGGTTTTAACATAAAAACGCACCCATTTCAATAGGCCGTCGGCGAGCATCCCCTGGGCGATCGCACACGCCCCAGGTTTATCTTTACACCCGAGGTTGGCGGTCGCCCACACCCACACGTATTGTCTGCTTTGGTGGTCGTCCACCTCACGGCTTTATCCCAAAGGGCCTGAATAACTCATGATAATTCCCTTGAGCGCGTTTTTCACTCGAGTTCGATCCTTGGACCCATAGGTACCTGGCTCTTACACTAGTGTTACCATTGGGACACTTGTCCCAATGGTAACACTAGTGTAAGAGCCAGGTAACTATGGGTCTTGGGATCGAACTCGAGTGAAAAACGCGCTCAAGGGAATTATCCTGAGTTCTTCAGGCCCCTTGGGATAAAGCCGTGAGGTGGGCGACCGTCACAGCAGAAAATACGTGTGGGTGTGGGCGATCGCCAACGTCGCATGTAAAGATAAACTTGGGGCGTGTGCGATCGCCCAGGAGATGCTCGCCGACGGCCTATTGAAACGGGCGAGGTCTTGACAATCAATCCCCTTAGCAGTAAGGATCGATCTCTCAAGGTAGAAAAGTTCCAACGACTATTTCTTTGTGTCTTGTAACGATTCTTTGGTTTTCAATAAACTCCCAACAACGCCAAAGTTGTTTTATCTATAAAAAGGCCTTACCAACACTTCATTTAATGGGAGATATAAGAGAATTTGTCAAGAGAGGTTTGATTCACACATTTAATCAAGATCAAGAATTGAGAAAGTATCCAATATTTAGTTTCTTACACCTAGCATTCAAGTTAATATAATTAGTTCCAAAATCTCCCCATCTCTGTACTCATTTAGTGTACACTCTTTACTTTTACATTCTTGAGCTAAAATTGTAATCACCCACCTTTGTAGAGATATTTTTGCTTACACCATTTCAATACTTTAATCCATATCTTGAGAAAAGGGAGTGAAACCCATGAGTGATTAATTATAAATGAAGATTGGGTAGTGCTAAAGATTTTTTTCCTTGAGCCTTAAAAAGAGAGATTGTTAAAAGTTTCTTCCTTGAGCTTACAAAAGGAATGGGTTATAGATTTTCTCATTGAGCCTAAAAGGAACGAGGATTTCCACAGTAAAGTCGCAAAATATCGACCTTACTGTAAGGTCACGATATCTTATGAGATATTGAATATCTCATGAGATATTCAATAAAATTTAAAAATTATTTAAATAGGTTAATAATGGCTTAACAGGTTAACAGGTAAACTAAAATTTAATTAAAAAAATTTAAATTACATTTTTATCCTTTTAAAAGGTAAGAAAATATTTATATTTACATCTTTAACCATTAAACAAAATTAAATTACAATATTATCCATTAATATTAAAAAATATAAGGTAATTGCCCAGCAAAGTTTGGGAAGTCGACTGCCCGTGTATAGAAGTCGACTTCCCCAGTTATTTTACTGGACAGCTTGATTCTAGCATATAGGCAGTCGACTGCTTATAAATAGCAGTTGACTGTCATATTTAATAAGGGATTTATTTTACTGTTAATTATCATTTATTTGAACTCTTAGTGTTTTTATAATTAATTACTTAAAATTTATCCTCAGTTACATTAATTTTTCTGCTAATTATTATAGATTTTATTAATATAATAAAATTTAAGATGTCATATATTTTATGATAAATGTCATAAATTTTATGATCAATCAGATAAATTTTACGATATATTACAATGAATGTAATAAATTTTACGATAAATATAATAGATTTTACGATGAATGAATAAAATTTTACGATAAATCTAATAAATTTTACGTGAATCACATGAATTTACAATGAATCTAATAAATTTTACGATGAATTTCATTTAATTTATGACGAATCACGTAAAAATTACGATGAATTTCATTGAATTTACGATAAATATCATAAAATTTACGATGAATCTAATAAATTTTATAATGATTCTAATAGTTTTAAGTTAATTCTAGTAACTTTACACTTATTATCATATTTTTACGGTAATATAATGATTTTATGATTAGTAATCATAATTTTACAATTATTGTTATCAATTGCGCGCTACTTGTATTAGTTTAACGCTTAATTATCATTGTTTTAATGCATACTCTAATGTTTGATGTTTAATAATAATAATTTGATGTGTTAATATAAAAATAACCTTCTGAAACTTACTTTTATGAAATAAGATAAATAATTTGATTATTTAATTCAACATTCACTTATTAGTGAACTTAGAGATTAAGTCTAAGGTAGTTGGCTAAGAAGTCGAGTCGAATTCAATTATCTCAACACTGACTCAAGAAGATCGTAAACCTAATCAAGTTTTACTTAGCTTTTTTAAAAAACAAATTAATATCATTATTGCAATTATTATTCTATTCGTTTTGATGGTGGTGGTGGTGATCATGATGATGATGATGATTATTAGTACAATGATTGTTATTATATTTATGCCGATTCTTATTAAATTTACAGTTAAACATTATATTTATATGTATATTACATTATTTTTACGCTGATTTTAATAATTTTTACATATAATTGTTAAATTTTTTATGATTATTCTTGTATTTTTATCTTATTT